>JAZHEH010003462.1:0-1200000 GCA_036589455.1 Ateles fusciceps
CGCTTTCACTGGGAGCTGCAATCCTCAGCTGCTCCTAATCGGCCATCTTGTATCCCCCTACACAAGACACTCTTGAGCAATCAATGAGTCAAAGAAAAAATCAAAAGGGAAAGTAGAAAATGTCTTGAGACAAAAAATGAAAGCAAAACATATAAAATCTTGTGGGATGCAGCAAAAGCATTTCTTTTTTCAAAAATATATATTTTATTGCACTTTAAGTTCTGGGGCACATGTGAAGAACATGCAGGATTGTTGCATGAGTACATACATGGCAATGTGGTTTGCTGCCTCCATCCCTGTCACCTATATCTGGCATTTCTCCCCATGTTACTCCCTCCCCAACTCCCAGCCCCCTGCTGTTCTTCCCCCTAGTCCCCACAAAGAGACACCAGTGTGTGATGCTACCCTCCCTGTGTCCATGTATTCCCATTGTTCACACCCGCCTATGAGTGAGAACATGCAGTGTTTGATTTTCTGTTCTTGTGTCAGTTTGCTGAGAATGATGGATTCCAGGTTCATCCATGTCCCTACAAAGGACATGAACTCATCTTTTTTTATGGCTGCATAGTATTCCATGATGTATATGTGCCACATTTTCCCTGTCCAATCTATCATCGATGGGTATTTGGGTTGGTTCCAGGTCTTTGCTATTGTAAACAGTGCCGCAATGAACATACGTGTACATGTGTCTTTATAATAGAATGATTTATAATCCTTTGGATATATACCCAGTAATGGGATTGCTGGGTCAAATGGAATTTCTATTTCTAGGTCCTTGAGAAATTATCACACTGTCTTCCACAATGGTTGAACTAATTTACACTCCCACCAACAGTATAAAAGTGTTCCTATTTCTCCACATCCTCTCCATCATCTCTTGTCTCCATTTTTTTTAATGATCACCATTCTAACTGGTGTGAGATGGTATCTCAATGTGGTTTTGATTTGCATTTCTCTAATGACCGGTGAGGATGAGCATTTTTTCATATATTTGTTGGCCTCCTACATGTTTTCTTTTGAAAAGTGTCTGTTCATATCCTTTGTCTGCTTTTGAATGGATTTGTTTGTTTGTTTCTTGTAAATCTATTTTAGTTCTTTGTAGATTCTGGATATTAGTGCTTTGTCAGATGGGTAGATTGCAAATTTTTTTTCTCATTCTGTTGGTTGCTGGTTCACTCTAATGATTATTTCTTTTCCTGTACAGAGAAGCTCTGGAGTTTAATTAGATTCCATTTGTCTATTTTGGCTTTTGTTGCCAATACTTTTGGTGTTTTAGTCATGAGGTCCTTGCCTATGCCTATGTCCTGAATGGTTTTGCCTAGGTTTTCTTCTAGGGTTTTTATGGTGTTAGGTCTTATGTTTAAGTCTTTAATCCATCTGGAGTTAATTTTAGTGTAAGGTGTCAGGAAGGTGTCCAGTTTCTGCTTCCTGCACATGGTTAGCCAATTTTCCCAACATCATTTATTAAACAAGGAATGCTTTCCTCTTTGCTTGTTTTTGTTGGGTTTGTCAAAGATCAGATGGTTGTAGATGTGTGGTGTTGCCTCTGAGGCCTCTGTTCTGTTCCATTGGTCTATATCTCCATTTTGGTACCAATACCATGCTGTTTTGGTTACTGCAGTCTTGTACTATCGTTTGAAGTCAGGTAGCGTGATACCTCCAGCTTTGTTCTTTTTGCTTAGAACTGACTTGGCTATGTGGGCTCTCTTTTAGTTTCATATGGAGCTTAAGGTGTTTTTTCCAGTTCTGTGAAGAAGGTCATAGGTAGCTTGATGGGGATAGCATTGAATCTATAAATTACTTTGGACAGTATGGCCATTTTCAGAATATTGATTCTTCCTAACCATGAGCATGGAATGTTTTTCCATCTGTTTGTGTCCTCTCTTATTTCTTTGAGCAGTGGTTTGTAGTTCTCCTTGAAGAGATCCTTTACATCTTTTGTTAGTTGTATTGCTAAGTATTTTATTGTCTTTGTAGCAATTGTGAATGGCAGCAAAAACATTTATACTAGGAGGGCTTATACCAGTAAGTGCTTACATTTAAAAAGTTTAATGATTTCGAATAAACAACCTCATTTTACATTTTGATGAACAAGAAAGAAACAAACAAACAAACACCAATCTAAGCCCAAAGTTAGCAAAAGCAAAGAAAGAAATAATAAAGATTATAGCAGAATAAATAAAAAGAATAGAAAAACACTAAAAAATTGACAAAACTAGCAGCTGGTTTTTAGGAAAATTAGCAAAATTGAAAAAGCTTTTGTTTGATTAAAAAGAAAAACACAAATGAAATAAGAAATGAAAGAGGATAACTTGTTAGCTTGAACATAGGAAAAACATTAAAAAAATTAAAGGGAAGACAGTGCAACAGAAGTAAAAAGGACTATAATAAATTATGATTAATAATTATTTGTGATGGATTAGATAATCTAGAAGTAAATAAACTCCCTGAACATACAGCTTACAAGAGCCGAACATTGAAAAAATAGAAAATATTAACAGACCTATTACTAGTAAGGAGATTGATCAGGAATCAAAAATATCCCAGCAAAGAAAAGCCCAGGGCCAGGTGGATTTACAGATAAAATTCTACCAAACGTTTTTAACAGAATTATTGCCAATCCTCACACTATTACACAAAGTTTAAGAAGAGGGAAAACTTCATAATTTCTCTTAGGTGACTGGCATTAGCCAGATATTAAAGCTAGACAAGATGCAAGAAAAAAAAAACCTATAGGAAATCAATCAATCAAACTATTCATTCCTGATGAATATAGATGCAGAAATTTTCAATAAAATGATAGCAAGTTAATTCAATAGTACATTCAAAGGATTATGCACCATGACCTTGTGAGATTTATCCCTGGGATGCAAGGATAATTTACCATATGAAAATCAACAGTGTGATATACCACATGAACAGAAAGAAGGATGAAAATTATTTGATCATCTCAGTAGATGCAGATAAAGCATTTGACAAAATTCAATATCCTTTCATGATAAAAAAAGTAACAAACTATGAATAGAAGAAAATTAGAGGAGCATAATAAAAGCTTTATATGAAAAGCCCACAGCTAACATTACACTCAATGGTGAAAAACTGAAAGCTTTTTCTCTAAGTCTAAGGTCTGGAATGAAACAAGGATATCCACTCTCACTACTTGTATTCAACATAGCACTGGAATTCCTTAGGGCAATTAAGCCAGAAAAAGAAATAAATGGCATCTAAAGTAGAAAGAAAGATGCACGATTGTCTCTGTTCTCCAAAGGCATTATAATACATGTAGAAAACTCAAAGATTCTCCAAAAACTTTTAAAACTAATCAATACCTTCAGCTAATTTGCAGGATACAAAATCAACACACAAAAGTCTGTTGTGTTTCTATACACTAAAAGCAAGCCAAAAAGGAAATTAAGAAATATTTCCATTTACAATAACATCAAAAGGAAAGTTTATACCTATACTTAGGAATAAAGTTAACCAGTAGGCAGAACATATGTACACTGAACTATAAAACATTGCTGAAAAAAAAGAAAACTAAAGAAGTCTCAAATAAATGGAAATACATTTCATGTTCATGGGTTGAAGGAGTTAATATTGTTAGAATGTCCATATTATGCGAAGTGATCTACAGATTTAATGCAATTTCTATCTCATATTCATATGAAACTACAAAAAAATCAATCAAAACAATCTCGAGAAAGAAAAACAAAACTGGAGGCCTAATACTTGCTGACTGTAAAACATATTATAAATGTATTCAATGGAATCTCTGTCGGAAATTCCAATGAAATTTTTTTCCAAAAGAGAAAAAAAATTTTCATATTCATGTGAAACTACAAAGGATATTGAATAGCCAACACAATCTTAAGAAAGAACAAAACTGGAGGCCTCACCACTTCTGACTTCAAACCATATTATAAATCCATAGTAATAAAAACAGTACAGCCCTAGTTTAAAAACAGATATATAGAGAAATAAAACAAAATAGAGAGATCAGAAAGAAATCCACATCTGTACAGTCAAATGATCTTTGAGAAGCATGCCAAAACCACACAATGAAAAAAATGTGTAGCACCCAGTACTTCAATAAATGTGCTGGGAAAATTGGATATTCAAATGAAAAAGAATGAAATTGAACCCTTATCTTATACCATACATAAACATCAACTCAAATTGGATTTAAAAATTAAGCTTCATTACATTTTTTTTGGCAATGATTTTTTGGTTATGACAGCAAAAGCACAGATAACAAAAGCAAAAATAGACTAGTGAGACTACATTAAACTCAAAGCTACTGCATAGCCAAGGAAAGATGGGTTAATATCAAAGATATGTAAGAAACTTTCACAACTCAATATAAAAAACACAATTAAAAATGTGCAAAGGGCTTTTTTTTTTTTCCAAAAAAGACTTACAAATGGTCAACAGGTATATAAAAAAGATGCTCAACAATCATCAAAGGTGAAATGCAAATCAAAACCACAATGGGATGGCTTTACACATGTTGAGATGGCAATTATTCAAAAACAAGAACAGCAGAAACAACAAGCAGAAAATAGCAAGTGTTGACAAGGATGTGGAGAAATTGGAATACTTATGCACTGTTGGTGAGAATAAAAAATGGTGCCATATCTATGGAAAACAGTATAAAAGTTCCCCAAAAAGTTAAAAATAAAACTACCACATGATCCAGCAATGCTACTTCTGGATACTTATACAAAAAGTTGAAAACAGGATGTAAAAAAGACATTTGTCCTCCTGTGTTTATTCTGAATTATCACAAAGGCCAAAAGGTAAAAACTACTTCATTGTCAATCAGTGGATGAATAGTTAAAGAAAATGTGGTATATACATATAGAATATTATTCAGCCTTGAAAAAGATGAATATTCTCTCATGTGCTACAACATTAATGAACCTTGAGTATGTTATGATAAGTGAAATGAGAAAGTCACAAAAGGACAAACACTGTATGTTTCTACTTATATGGGGTATCTGAAGTCATCAAACTCATAGAAACAGAAAGTAGAATGGTGAATTAGTATCTTAAAAATATGTGTTTGCATTGTTCAACACAGGGAGGGGGAGTATCACACACTGGGGCCTGTCGGGGGGGAAAAAGGGGAGGGATAGTGGGGGGGTGGGGAGTTGGGGAGGGATAGCATGGGGAGGAATGCCAGATATAGGTGATGGGGGAGGAAGGCAGCAAATCACACTGCCATGTGTGTACCTATGCAGCAATCTTCCATGTTCTTCACATGTACCCCCAAACCTAAAATGCAAAAAAAAAATAAATATATATATATATCTCTGCACTCCCATGTTCAATGCAGCATGATTCACAATAGCTAAAATATGGAAACAACCTAAGCATCCATTGATGGATGAATGAATGAAGAAATTGTAGTATGCATATAAAATGAAATTTTATTCAATCTTAAAAAAGAAAGACATCTTGTCACTTGTGACAAGATGGATGAACATAGATGACATTAAACTCAGTGAAATAAGTCAGACACAGAAAGACAAATACTGCATGATCTAATATGCTGAATCTTAAAAAGTGTAACTTACAGAAACAGAGAATAGAGATTCTGGCCAAGACAGCTGACTAGCAGCAGCTAGTGTGTGCTGCTCTCATGGAGAGAAGAGAGTAACAAGTAAACACTTGCTCTTCAACTGGATCATCCAAGGAGACACATTGGAATTCACCAAGGAAGCAAGGCAACCCACAGAGAATGGGAGATGAGAAGACTGACAACTAACCAACCAGGAGTGGTGTAGACCTAGGGGATGCCTCCAACTATGGGGAAACAGTGAGTGAGAGTCCCTGGGGATTCACACTTCTTCCATGCACCTTTGCAATCATAGGCTCAGGAGATCCCCCATGAGTCATCCTACCACCACGAGGGTCTTAGCTCTATAAAAAACATCCAGAAAGGAAGTCAAGTGACTGTAATCAAATTATACCACTGTTAAAGAAACATCAGCCCACACAGATGAGAAGGAACCAGCACAAGAACATTGGCAGCTCAATAAGCCAGAGTGTTTTCTTTCCTCCAAATGACCATACCATTTCAACAACAAGAGAAATGATAGTCATAAAATTCAGAATATGTATAGGAAGATCATTTACTTTCAGAAGAAAGTTGAAACCCAATACAAAATACCCCCAAGTAGTACAATAAAATAATATAAGAGCTGAAAAACAAAATGACCATTATAAAAAAAGAACCAAACTGATCTGATAGAGTTGAAAAACACACAGGAATTTCATAACATAATAACAAGTTTTAACAGCAGAGTAGACTAAGCTGAGAAAAGAATCTCAGATTTTGAAGATTGGTTCTCTGAACTAACCCAGTCAGACAAAAATAAAGGAAACAAAATAAAAAGAACCAAAAACCTCTGAGAAATATGGGATTATGTAAGAAGACCAAATATATGACTAATTGGCATCCCTGAAAGAGAGGGACAGTAAACAAGCAACTTATAAAACATATTTGAGCTTATGGTCCATAAAAATTTCTCTGGCCTTGCTGGAGAGGCCAAAATTCAAATTCAGAAGATGCAGAAAACTCCTGCGAAATACTATGTAAGATAACTATCCCCAAGACACAATCATCAGATTCTCCAAGGTCAATATGAAAGAAAAATATTAAAGGCAGCTAGAGAAAAGGGGCAGGTCACTTACAAAGGGAATTCATCAGGCTAAGAGCAGACCTATCAAATCCACATAATAATAAGCTAACAACATGACGACAAGATCAAATTTGCATATATCAATATTAACCTTAAATATAAATGGGCTAAATGTCCTCAAATAAAAGGCACAGAATGGCAAGTTAGATAGAGAAGAAAGACCCAACTGTATGCTGTCTTCTAGAGACCCATCTCACATGCAATGACACTCATGGATTCAAAGTAGAGGGATCAAGAAAAATATACCAAGCAAATGGAAAAGAGAAAAAAGGAGGATTGTTATTCTGATTCCAGACAAAACAGACTCTAACTTGACAACCATCAAAAAAGACCAGGAAGGGCATTACGTAATGGAAAAGGGTAAAATTCAGCAAGAAGACCTGAACATCCTTAATATGTATGCACCCAACACAAAGGCATCCAAATTCATAAAACAAGTTCTTAGAGGCCTATGGAAATACTTAGGTAACTACATGATAATAGTAAGAAAACTTAATACCCCACTGACAGTATTAGAAAGATCATTGATGGCAAAAATTAACAAAGACATTCAGGACTTGAACTCAACACTTAACTAGATGGGCCTAACAGATATCTCCAGAGCTCTCCACCCCAAAACAACAAAATCCTACATTATTCTCATTGCACATGGAACATACTCTAAAGTCAACCACAAAATTGGCCATAAAACAATTCTCGGTAAACTAAATAAAATGAAAAGATACCAGCCACAATACAGTAAAAATAAAAATTAATATGAAGAATATTGCTTGGAGAGAAAAAAATGGTGTCTAAGAGGAAGGATTAACTTGCAGCTCCCTCTTTGAAGGACAGAGTAGTGTGTAGAGGCTCACATCATGAACTTTTGCTCCAAGAACTATGGCAGGAATATACCAGGAAAGCTGAGAGAATTCACAGATCCTTCGAAGGAGGTGAATTGCTGCTGCTGGCACCATGGGATAATCAAGGAACTGTGAGTTGGCTTGCTTTCTCAGCTGGGAGGCTGTAACATGGGGCAAGTCTCAGCTCTGCTCACTGGCTGCCTGGAAATAAACTCAATGCTGTTGGGGGCACACAATGGGAGTGAGACTGGCCTTTTGGACTGTGAGCTGCATGGGACCTGGGTGAGACCTGTGGCCACCAGTTTTCCCTCACTTTACTGGTGACCTGTGTGACACAGCAGAGGCAATCATAATTTCACTGTGAATATAACTCTATTGGCCTGGGAACCACATCCCCACCCCCTACAGCAGCTTCAGCAAGCCTTGCACAAGGAGTGTGAGCTCATGCCTACCCTGCCCACCTGATGGTCTTCCTCTACCCACCCTGGGGACCAAAGGCAAAGGACATAATTTCTTGGGAGCTCTTTGGCTCCACTCACTACCTGATCCTCCCTATACTACCACAGCTGATGCATCCTTGGAAATGCCACCTCCTGGCTGGAATCCAACCAACAAAAAATCAGTGTAGTTAACAAAAATATGACAAAAGACCCTCACAGAATAAACTTCACTCCCCTGCTACCTCCATTGAATCAGGGTTGGTATTCACAGCTGAGAGACCTGAAGATGGATCATATTACACATCATAGGACTCTTTGCAGACAACCCCCTGTATCAGCCCAGAGCCTGGTAACTGCTATGTGGTAACAATTAGTGCAGTTCAGCTCTCAAGAAGCCCCATTCCTATGGGAAAAAGAAGAGCACCACATCAGGGGAGCACCCCGTGGGACAAATGATTCTGAACAGCAGCCCTTGAGTCCACTCTGACATGGTCAACCCAAATGAGAAGGAACCAGGAAAACAATTCTGGTAAAAACAAAACAAGATTTTTTAACATCCCCTCCACCCAATCACACTAGCTCACAAACAATGGATCCAAACCAATCTCTGAATTACCAGTAAAAGCATTCAGAAGATTGATTATTAAGCCCAAAAAGGAGGCATCAGAGAAAGGCAAAGTCCAACTTAAAGGACAAAAACAAACAAACAAACAAACAACAAAAAACAACAACCAGGTACAGGATATGAATGGAAAAACTTCAGTTAAATAGATATACTCGACAGAAAAAACTTGAAAGCATTTTCCATGAGAACTGGAATAAGAGAACCATTCCCACTCTCACCACTTTTGTTTCACAAAGTGCTAGAAGTTCTAGCCAGAGAAATCAGATGAGAAAGGATAAACGACATCCAAATTGGTAAAGAGGAAGTCAATTGCCACTGTTTGCTGATGCTTTATTTTATATCTAGAAAACCCTAAGGATTCATCCAAAAAGTTCTTAGAACTGGTAAATGAATTTAACAAAGTTTCAGGATACAAAATTAATATACACAAATTAGTGGCCCTGCTATACAGAAATAGCAAGCAAGCTGAGAATCAAATAAAAAACTCAGCCTCTTTACAATAGCTGAAAACAGAAAACAAAACAAAACAAAAAAAACCTTAGGAATATAACTAACCAAGGAGGTGAAAGACTTCTACAAGGAAAGCTACAAAACAATGCTGAAAGAAATCATAGGTGACACACACACACAAATGGAAACACATCTCATGCTCATGGATGATAGAATCAATATTGTAAAAATGACTCTACTGCCAAAAGCAATCTACAACTTTGATGCAATTAACATCAAAATACCACCATCATTCTTCATAGAACTAGAAAAAATAATTCTAAAATTCATGTAGAACCCAAAGCTCAAATAGCCAAAGAAAGATTAAGCAAAAAGACTAAATCTGGAGGAATCAAATTACCTGATGATACGGTTTGGCTCTATGTCCCCACCAAATTCTCATCTTGTAGCTCCCATAATTGCCATGTGTTGTGGGAGGGACCTCATGAGAGATGATTGAATCCTAGGGGTGGTTATTCTTGTGGTGTTCTGGTGATAGTGAATTGGTCTTATGAGATATGATGGTTTGAAAAATGGGAGTTTGTCTGCACAAGCTCTCCTTTTGCCTCCTGCCATCCATGTAAGATGTGACTTGCTCCTCATTGCCTTCTGCCATGATGGTGAGGCCATCCCAGCCACATGGAACTATGAGTCCAATTAAACCTCTTTCTTTTGTAAATTGCCTAGTCTCAAGTATGCCTTTATCAGCAGCATGAAAATGGACTAGTACACCTGACTTCAGATTATAAGTATATAGTCACAAAAACAACGTGGTACTGGTATAAAAATAGGCACATAGACCAATGGACCAGAATAGAGAATGCAGAAGTAAAGCCAAACACTTGTAGTCAACTGATTTTCAATAAAGCAAACAAAAACAAAAAGTGGGGAAAAGATACCCTATTCTACAAATGGTGCTGGGATAATTCACAAGCCACATGTAAAATAATCAAACTGGATTCTCATCTCTAACCGTATGCAAATATCAAGTGAAGACGAATCAAACACTTAAATCTCAGATCTGAAACCATAAAACTCTGAAAGGATAACATCGGAAAAACCCTTCTAGGCATGGGCCTAGGCAGACTTTATGACTAAGAGCCCAAAAGCAAATGCAATAAAAATAGAGATAAATAGGTGGGTCTTGATTAAACTAAAAAGCTTCTGCATAACAAAAGAATCAGCAGAGTAAACAGACAACCCAGAGAATGGGAGAAAAATCTTTGCAATCGATACTCCTAACAATAGCCTAACATCCAGAACCTACAAGGAACTCAAATAAATCAGCAAGAAATAGAAGCAAACAATCCCATACAAAAGTGGGCTAAGGACATTAATAGACAATTCTCAAAAGAAGATATACAAATGGCCAACAAACATATTAAAAAAATGCTTAACATCACTAATGATCAGGGAAATGCAAATCAAAACCACAGTGTGATGCCACCTTACTCCTGCAAGAATGATCATAATTAAAAAATAAAAAAGTGATAGATGTTGGCATGGATGTGGTGAAAAGGAATACTTTTACACTGTTGGTGGGAATGTAAATTAGTACACGACTGTATTAATCAGTTTTCATACTGCTATAAAGAACTGCCCAAGACTGGGAAATTTATAAAGAATTTTAATTGACTCACAGTTCAGCATGGCTGGGGGATGCCTCAGGAAACTTACAGTTATGGTGGAAGCTGAAGGGAAGCAAGGCACTTTTTTTCACAAGGTGACAGGAAGAAGTGCAAAGTAAAGAGGGGGTGAAAGCCCCTTATAAAATGATTAGATCTCATGACAGCTCACTGACTATCATGAGAACAGCATGGGGGAACTGCCTCTATAACCTAATCACCTCCCACAAATTTTTTCCCTCAACACAGAGGGATTACCATTAAAGATGAGATTTGGTTAGGGACACAGCCATATCATATTATTCTGCCCCTGGGCCCTCCCAGATCTCATCTTTCTCACATTTAAAAGCACAATTATGCTTTCCCAATAGTTCTGAAAAGTTGTAATGCATTTCAGCATTAACCCAAAAGTCCAAGTCCATAGTCTCATTTGAGACAAGGCAAGTCCTTTCCACCTATGAACCTGTAAGAATGAAAGCAAGTTAGTTACTTCCAAGGTATAATAGGGTACAGGCATTGGATAAATGCATCCACTCCAAATGGGAGAAATGGCCAAAATGGCTTCATGCAATTCCTAAATCCAGTGAAGCAGTCATTAAACCTTAAAGCTCCAAAATGATCTCCTTTGATTCCACGTCTCAAATCCAGGTTACACTGATGCAAGACATAGGACTCCCACAGCCTTGGGCAACTTTGTTCTTGGCTTTGCAGGATAAAGCTCCCATCCCAGTGTTTTCATGGGCTGGCATTAAGTATCTGTGGTTTTTCCAGGTTAATGGTGTCAGCTGTTGGTGGATCTACCATTTTGGGGTCTTGAGGATGGTGACTCTCTTCTCATAGTTCCACTAGGAATGGCCTCAGTGGGGACTCTGTGTAGAGGCTCCAATTCCACATTTCCCTTCTGCACTGCCCTAGCAGAGGTTCTCCATAAGGGCTCCACCCCTATAGCGGCCTTCTGCCTGGACATCCAGGTGTTTCCGTGTTTCCATACATTCCCTGAAATCTAGGCAGAGGTTCCCAAACCTTAATTTTGTCTTCTGTGCACCCACAGGACCAACACCATGTGGAACTGCCAATTCTTGGAGCTTGCACCCTCTGAAGCAACCACCTGAGCTGTACATTATCCCCTTTAGCCACAGCTGGAGTTGAAGTAGGTGGAACACAGCACCACACCCTGAGGCTGCACAGAGCAGAGGGACCCTAGGCCCAGACTGTGAATCCATTTTTTCCCCTAGGCCTCCAGGGCAGTGATGAGAGGGGCTGCTGTGAGGACATCTGACATGCCCTGGAGACATTTTACCCATTGTCTGGGTGATTAACATTCAGATCCTCATTACTTTTGAAAATTTTCTGCGGCTGGCTTGAATTTATCAATAAAAAATGAGCTTTTCTTTTCTCTCACATCATCAGGCTGCAAATTTTCCCAACTTTTATTCTCTGCTTCCTTTTTGAATGCTTTGTCACTTAGAGCTTTCTTCCTCCAGACATCCTAAATTTTCTCTCTCAAGTTCAAAGTTCCACAGATCTCTAGACTCCTTGAATCTTCAAATGCAAAATTCCACTGTCTCTTTGTTAAAGCATAGCAAGAGTGACCTTTACTCTAGTTCCCAGAAAGATCCTCATCTCCATCTGATGCCAGCTCAGCCTGGACTTTATTGTCCACATTACCATCAATATTTTTTCAAAGTTATTCCACAAGTCTCTAAGAAGTTCCAGACTTTCCCACACTTTCCTATCTTCTTGTGAGCCCTCTAAAGTGTTCCAACCTTTGCCTGTTACCCAGTTCCTAAGTTGTTTTCACATTTTTGGGTATCTTTACAGCAGCACCCCATTCTCTGCAGTAGTAAACTACTGTATTAGTCTGTTTTCACACTGCTATGAAGACGTACCTGAGACTGGGGTAATTTATAGAGGAAATAGGTTTAATTGACTCACAGTTCAGCATGACTAGGGAGGCCTTAGGAAACTTACAATTATGGTGGAAGGTGAAGAGGAAGCAAGACATCTTCTTCACAAGGCAGCAGGAAGGAGAAGTGCAGAACAAAGAAGGGGGAGGAAGTCAACTTATAAAACCATCAGATGTCATGAGAACTTACTCACTATTATGAGAGTGGCATGAGGAGAAACTGCACCCATGATCTAATCACTGCCTATGAGGTATCTCCCCCCAACAAATGGGGATCACAATTCAGATTACAATTCAAGATGAGATTTAGGTGGGCACACAGAGCCAGATCATCCACTATTGAAAACAGTGTGGAGATTTTTTTAAAGAACTAAAAGTAAATCTACCATTTGATCCAGAAATCTCACCTCTGGATATCTACCAGAGGAAAAGAAAAAAAGATACCTGCACATACATGTTTATAGAAGCACAATTTGCCATTGCAAAAATATGGAACCAGCTCAAATGCCCATCAATCAATGAGTGGATAAAGAAAATGTGATATACACATACCATGTAATACTACTTAGCCATAAAAAATGAAATAATGACACTTGCAGCAACCTGGATGGAATTTGAGATTACTATTCTAAGTGAAGTAACTCAGGAATGAAGAAACCAAACATCATATGTTCTTATTCATAAGTGGGAGCTAAGCTATGAGAATGCAAAGGCATAAGAATAATACAATGGCATTGAGGACTTGGTGGAAAGGATAAAGTACTTATTCATGTAACCAAACATTAGCTGTTTCCCCAAAACCTAGTGAATTAAAAAAAAGGAAATAAAAAAGTTGCTCAAAACTATACAATTGCATGGAAATTAAAAACCTGCTCCTGAATAATTTTTGGTAAACATGAAATTAAGGTAGAAATCAAGAAATTATTTGAAAATAATGAAAACAAAGATATAACACACCAGAAATCTCCGGACACAACTAAAACAGTGTTGAGGAAACTTTATAGTACTAAACATCCACATCAAAAAGTTAGAAATATCTCAATTTGACAACCTAATAGCACACCCAGAGGAACTAGAAAAACAAGAACAAACCAGTCCCAAAGCTGGAAGGAGATAAGAAATAACCCAAATCAGAGCTGAACCAAAAATAATGAGATTAAAAAATGCAAAAGATCAATAAATTCAGGAACTGGTTATTTCAAAGATTAAAGAAAATTGATAGACCACTTACTAGACTAATAAAAAAAACCCAGAAGATCCAAGTAAACACAATCAGAAATGCCAAAAGGGACATTACCACTGACCTCACAGAAATATTAAAAACCCTCAGAGAGTACTGTTTACACCTCTATACATACAGACTAGAAAACTTAGAGCTGGATAATTTCCTGGAGACATACCACCCTCCAAGGTTGAGCTAAAAAGTAATTGAACCCCTGAACAGATCAATAATGTGGTCCATAATTGAATCAGAAATAAAGAGCCTACCAATCAGAAAAAGCCACCAGACCAATTCACAGCCAAATTCTACCAGCTGTATAAAGAAGAGCTGCTACCATTCCTACTGAAACTGTTTCAAAGAAATTGAGGAGAAGGAACTCCTCTCTAACATTCTATGAGACCAGCATCATCCAGATATCAAAACCCAGCAGAGACATACACACAAAAAGAAAACTTGAGAGTAACATCTTTAATGAACATCTACACAAAAATTCTCAACAAAATACCAGCAAATCCAGCAGTACATCCAAAAGCGAATTCACCACAATCAAGTAGGATTTATCCCTGGGATGCAAGATTGTTTCAACATATGCAAATCTATACGTGTGATTCACCACATAAACAGAACTAAAAACAAAAACCACATGATCATCTGAATAGATGCAAAAAGGCTTTGGATACAATTCAACTTCCCTTTATGTTAAAAATCCCCAATAAACTAGGCATTGAAGGATTATATCTCCAAACAATAATAGCCATGAATGATAAGCGTATAGCCAACACCATGCTGAATGTGCAAATCTGGAACCATTGTTCTTGAGAACTGGAGCAAGATAAAGATGCCCACTCTCACCACGCTTATTCAACATAATATTGTAAGTTCTAGCTGGAGAAATCAGGCAAGAAAAAGAATAAAAGTCATTCAGATAGGAAGAGAGAAAGTCAAACTCTCTCTGTTCACAGATGATATGATTGTATATCTAGAAAATTCCATAGTCTTTGTCTAAAAGTTTCTAGATCTGATAAGCAACTTCAGCAAAGTTTTGGAATACAAAATCGATGCCCAAAACTCATTAACGTTACTATACATTGACAATGTCTAAGTTGAGAGCCAAATCAAGAATGTAGTATTATTTATGATAGACACACAAAGAATGAAATACCTAGGAAAACAGCTAACCAGGAAGATAAAAGATCTTTACAATAAGAACTACAAAATGCTGCTAAAAGAAATCAGAGATAACCCAAACAAAAGGAAAAACATTCTATGCTCATGGATAGGAAGAATCAATATTATTGAAATTGCCATACTACCCAAAGCAATTTGTAGATTCATTGCTATTCTTATCAAAATACCAATGACATACTTCAGATAATTAGAAACAAACTATTTTAAAATATATATGGTACCAAAGGAACCTGAATAGCCTAAATCAATCCTAAGCAAAATGAACAGAGCTGGAGGCATCACACTACCTGACTCTGAACTATATTACAAGGCTCCAGTAACCAAAACAACATGGCACTGGCACAAAAACAGACACATAGACCAATGGAATAGAAATGAGAGCTCCTAAAGAATGTTGCTCACCTAAAATCATCTGATCTTTGACAAAGTTGACAAAAATGAGCAATGGAGAAAGGAATTACTATTTAATAAATGGTGCTGAGATAACTGGCTAGCCATATGCAGAAGATTAAAACTGGACTTCTTCCTTACAAAATATACAAAAATCAATTCAAGATGGATGAAACACTTAAATGTAAAACCTAAAACTATAGAAATTCTGGAAGA
Organism: Ateles fusciceps; assembly: GCA_036589455.1. NCBI lineage: Eukaryota > Metazoa > Chordata > Mammalia > Primates > Atelidae > Ateles > Ateles fusciceps. The sequence continues at coordinate 15,648 of JAZHEH010003462.1, forward strand.
TAACCTGGGAAATGCCATGACAAATATGCCAAAAGCAATTGCAACAAAAATAAGAAATAACAAATGGGACCTAATTAAACAAAAGAGCTTCTGCACAGCAAAAGAAACTATCAACAGAGTAAACAGACAGCCTACAGAATGGGAGAAAATATTTGCCAAGTATGCATCAAACAGAGGTCTAGTATCTAGCATCTATAAGGAACTGAAACAAATTAATAAGAAAATGTAAACAACTCCATTAAAAAAGTGGAAAAAAGACATGAACAGACACTTCTCAAAAAAAGGCATACACATAGCCAAAAAGCAAATGAAAAAATGTTCAACATCACTAATCATTAGAGAAATGCAAGTCAGTACCACAATGAGATACCATGTTACACCAGTCTGAATAGCTATTACTAAAACTCAAAAAATGACAGATGCTGAACAAGCTGCAGAGAAAAGGGAATCCTTATACATCACTGGTGAGCATGTAAATTCGTTCAAAATTGTGGAAAGCAATTTGGTGATTTCTGAAAGAATTTAAAACAGAATTACCATTCAACCCAGAAATCCCATTATTGAGCATGTAGCCAAAGGAATATAAATCATTCTACGTAAAGACTCATGCGTGCATATGTTCATTGCAGCACTATTCACAATAGCAAAGGCATGGAATCAGCCTAAATGCCCATCAACGGTAGGCTGGACAAAGAAAATATGGTACATATACACTCTGGAATGCTAAGCAGCCATAAAAAAAGAACAAGATTATGTCCTTTGCAGTAAGATGAATGGAGCTAGATGCTATTATCCTAAGTGAACTAATGCAGAAACAGAAAATCAATGTTATACTATATGCTCTCACTTATAAATGGAATCTAAACATTGAGAACACATGGACACAAAGAAGGGAACAATGGACATTGGGGCCTGCTTGAGGGTTAAGGATGGGAGGAGGGAGGTGATAGAAAAACTACTTATCAGATACTATGCTTATTACTTGAATAATGAAATAATCTGTATACCAACCCCTGTGACATGCAATTTACCTGACCCTACACTCAAAATTTTAAGTGGGTAGATTTTATATTACTTATTTTTTTCTACAAAAATTTTTTAATGAGTGTTTTTTAGGAAGGAAGAAGGGAAGTTGCATAGATTCTTGGTAAGTAAACATGACATGTACCACTAAACCTAAAATAAAAGTTTAAAAAAAGAAAATAAAAAAGAACCATAGGCTAGAAGAATGGTGGCCAGGAGTGGGGACAATGGGATAGTGTTTGCTAAAGGGAACAACCTTTCAGTTATGAGATAAATAAGTTCTAGAGACCTCATGTACAGCATGGTGACTATGGTTAATAATAATGTATCTTTGAAATTTGCTAAGAGAGAAGATCTTAAGTATTTTCACCTCTCTCTCACACACAAAAGATAGGTGAAGTTATAGATGTGTTAATTATCTTGATTGTAGAAATCATTTTACTATATATGTATCAAACATCATGTTTGTATACGTAGAATGTGTACAATTTTATTTGTCAATTATAACTCAATAAAACTGAAAAAAGTAATCTAAAAAAACCAGAAGAAAAGAAAATAGAATAATAAAGAAAATAGTACAATTCTGGAATGGACAGATAGGTTAAATGGAGAGTTGCTGTTCAATAAGTATAGAGTTTCAGTCACGCAAAATGAAAAAGTTCTGGAGGTTTGCTCTACAATAATATGCATACAGTTAATAATACTTTTTTTTTTTTTCTGAGACGGAGGCTTTCTCTGTTGCCTAGGCTGGCGTGCAATGGCACGATCTCAGCTCACTGCAACCTCTACCTCCCAGATTCAGGTGATTCTCCTCCTCAGCTTCCCAAGTAGCTGGGATTACAGGCATGCACCATGATGCTCAGCTAATTTTTGTATTTTTAGTAGAGATGAGGTTTCAACATGTTAGCCAGCCTAGTCTTGAATTCCTGGCCTCAAGTGATCCACTCATCTTGGCCTCCCAAAGTGCTGAGATTATATGTGTGAATCACCTCCTTGGCCCTACACTTAAAATTTTAAGTGGGTAGATTTTACATTTTTTTTTCTACAAAATTTTTTTTAAAGAGTGTTTCTTAGGAAGGAAGAAGGGAGGTTGCATAGACTCTTGTAAGTAAAAACTATACTCTATTAAATCTTTAATTCATGAGGAATCAAGACTGTATTTCAATATTCATGGCTGAGATTTATTAGCCAATGATCTGTACATTTTTATTTAAAATAGAAAGAAAAGCTGTATTAGAAAGACATATATGTGGGTGGGGGATCCCAAGATGGCTGAATAAGAGGCAGCTGTGGAAAGCAGCTCCCAACGAGAGAGACACAGAAGCAGAGTGGTCTCCACAATTCCGAACAAGGTACCAGGCTCATTTTGTGGGTATGGTTGAACAGTGGGTATAAACCAAATAGGGCAAGTTGAGGCAAAGCAGGGCACTGCCCCACCCAAGAGGTGTGTGCAACCTACTGGAGGACCAGGGGATCTCCCCCTCTGGGACTTTGGTTCAGATACAGTGCTTGACCCAAGCCCTCTACAACCCACAGAACAGGAGGTCTTCGCTGGGCTGAAAAGCCTCAGTGAGCTGCCTGAACAGGGCAGAACAGTAACTTCGGCCAGCACCAGGACTGTCAGCTTAGATCTAGGCAGAAGCACTGGCTGACGTGAAAGCCAAAAAGCCAGCTGGATGGATCTATCCACCCCCCAGAAAGAAGAGGAACTGAAAGCAGGGGAAACAGCCCATACAGCAGGACCGGTCCCCCCAACACAAAGCCCAGCAGGCTAAAAAACTCTCACTCCAGAGTTTCACACCCAGAACATCAGTTAGAGTGCAACCAGGAATGATCAAGCTCGGTGGGCAGAAGGGAAGCCGCCATTGCAGAAGCCAGCCTAATTTTCCTGAGTAAATAAAAGATGCAGCAGCTTCACTGAATCTGTGGCAGCCCAGCAGCACCTCTGCAGGCAAACAAAGGAAAGGCCACCTTCCCAAGCAGCTACCTGAGTTCAAAACTATAGAAATCCAACAAGATGGGAAGAAACCAGTGCAAGAAGAATGAAACCATCAAAAGCCAGAAAGTCTCCCCCCCACCATGAGATCACAACTCCTCACCAGCAAGGGAACAAAGCTGGACAGAGAACGAATTTGACAAATTGACAGAAGTAGGCTTCAGAAGGGGGAGTTAAACAAAATTCTCTGAGTTAAAGGAACATGTTCTATCCCAATGCAAAGAAACTAAAAACTTTGAAAAAGGTTAGACGAAATGCTAACTAGAATAACCAGCTTAGAGAAGAACATAAACGACTTAATGGAGTTGAAAAACACAGCACTACAGCTTCGTGAAGCAAACACAAGTTTCAACAGCTGAATAGATCAAGCAGAAGAAAGGATATCAGAGATTGAAGATCAACTCAATGAAATAAAATGAGAAGGCAAGAAAAAGAGAACAAAGAGTGAAGAGAAATGAACAAGACTTCAAGAAATATGGGATTGTGTGAAAAGACCTAATCTATGCTTGATTGGTGTACTGGAAGATGACGCAGAGAATGAATCCAAACTGGAAAACACTCTTCAGGATATTATCCAGGAGAACTTAGCAAGGCAGGCCAACGTTCAAATACAGAAAATACAGAGAACACCACAACGATACTCCTCAAGAAAGAGCAACCCCAAGGCACATAATCATCAGATTCACCAGGGTTGAAATGAAGGAAAAAATGCTAAGGGCAGCCAGAGAGAAAGTTGGGTCACCCACAAAGGGAAGCACATCAGAATCACAGTGGATCTTTTGGCAGAAACCCTACAAGCCAAGAAGAGAGTGGGGTCTGATATTCAACATCCTTATAGAAAAGAACTTTCAACCCAGAATTTCATATCCAGCAAAACTAAGCTTCATAAGTGATGGAGAAATAAAATTCTTTACGGACAAGCAATTGCAGAGAGATTTTGTCACTACCAGACCTGCCCTACAAAAGCTCCTGAAGGAAGCACTAAACACAGAAAGGAAAAACCAGTAGCAGCCACCCGCAAAAAAGAACCAAATGGTAAAGACCAAGGACACAGTGAAGAAATTACACCAACCAAAGGGCAGAACAACCAACCAGTAATAAAATGGGAGGATCAGATTCACACATAATAATATTAACCTTAAATGTAAATGGACTAAATGCCCCAATCAAAAGGCACAGACTGGAAAACTGGATAAAAAGCCAAGAACCATCGCTGTGTTGTATTCAGGAGACCCATCTCATGTGGAAAGACACACATAGACTCAAAATAAAGGAATGGAAGAAGATTTACCAAGCAAATAGAGAGCAAAAAAAGCAAGGGTGGCAATCCAAGTCTCTGATAAAACAGACTTTAAACCAACAAAAATCAAAAGAGACAAAGAAGTGCAGTATATTATGGTAAAAGGATCAATACAACAAGAAAAGCTAATTATTCTAAATATATATGCACCCAGTACAAGAGCAACCAGATACATAAAGCAAGTCCTTAGTGACCTGCAAAGACACAGAGTCCGACACAATAATAGTGGGAGACTATAACACTCCACTGTCAATATTAGACATATCAACGAGACAGAAAATCAACAAGGAAATCCAGGACTGAATGCAGATCTGGACCAAGTGAACTTAATAGACATTTACAGAACTTTCAACCCCAAATCCACAGAATATACATTCTCAGCACTACATCATACTTACTCTAAAACTGACCACATAATTGGAAGTAAATCACTCTTCAGCAAATGAAAAATAATGGAAATGATACAAACAGTCTCTCAGACAACAATGCAATCAAATTAGAACTCAGGATTAAGAAACTAAATTCAACCTGCACAACTTCATGGAAAATGAACAACTGGCTTTTGAATGTTGACTGGATAAACAATGAAATGAAGGCAGAAATAAATATTTTCTTCAAAACCAATGAGAATGAAGACACAACATACCAGAATCTCTGGGACACATTTAAAGCAATGTCTAGAGGGAAATTCAAAGCAATAATTGCCCAAATGAGGAGCAAGGAAAGATCTAAAATCGACACCCATCATCAAAATTGAAAGAACTAGAGGAGCAAGATCAAAAAACTCAAAAGCTAGCAGAACACAAGAAATAACTAAGATCTCAGCAGAAATGAAGGAGATAGAGACATAAAAAACCCTTAAAAAAATCAACAAAAAGCCAAAATAGACAAATGGGACCTAATCAAACTCCATAGCTTCTGCACAGCAAAAGAAACAGTCATTAGAGTGAATCGGCAACCAACAGAATGGAAAAAATTTTTGCAGTCTATCCATCTGACAAAGGGCTGATAACCAGAATCTACAAAGAACTGAAACACATCACAAAAAAACAAACAACCCCATTCAAAAGTGGGCGAAGGATATGAACAGACACTTTACAAAAGAAGACATACATGAAGCCAACAAACATATGAAAAAATACTCATCATCACTGGTCATTAGAGAATTGCAAATCAAAACCACATTGAGATACCATCTCACGCCAGTAGAATGGCGATCATTAAAAAATCTGGAGACAACAGATGCTGGAGAGGATGTGGAGAAATAGGAACGCTTTTACACTGTTGGTGGGAGTGTAAATTAGTTAAACCATTGTGGAAGACGGTGTGGCGATTCCTCGAGGACCTAGAAATAGAAATTCCATTTGATCCAGCAATCCCATTACTGGGTATATATACCAAAGACTATAAATCGTTCTACTATAAGGACACATGCACACGAATGTTCATTGCAGCACAGTTACAATAGCAAAGACCTGGAACCAACCCAAATGCCCATCGATGATAGACTGGACAGGGAAAATGTGGCACATATACACCATGGAATATTATGCAGCCATCAAAAACGATGAATTTGTGTCCTTTGTAGGGACATGGATGAACCTGGAAACCATCATTCTCAGCAAACTGACACAAGAACAGAAAATCAAACACCGCATGTCTCACTCATAGGCGGGTGTTGAAAAATGGGAACACATGGACACAGGGAGGGGAGTATCACACACTGGGGTCTGTCGGGGGAAAAAGGGGAGGGATGGTGGGGGGTGGGGAGTTGGGGAGGGATAGCATGGGGGAGAAATGCCAGATCTAGGTGATGGGGGAGGAAGGCAGCAAATCACACTGCCATGTGTGTACCTATGCAACAATCTTCCATGTTCTTCACATGTACCCCCAAACCTAAAATGCAATAAAAAAAAAAAAAAAAAAAAAATCAACAAATCCAGGAGCTGGTTTTTTGAAAAGATCAACAAAATAGGTAGACTGCTAGCTAGACTAATAAAAAAGAAAAGAGAAAAGAATCAAAAAGATACAATAAAAAACAATAAAGGGGGACATAACAACCCGATTCCACAGAAATACAAACTACCATCAAAGATTACTACAAACAACTCTATGCACACAAACCAGTAAATCTGGAAGAAAATGGATAAATTCCTGGACACTTGCACTCTCCCCAAGACTAAACCAGGAAGAAGTTGAATCCCCTGAATAGACACCATAACAAGGGCTGAAGTTGAGGCAGCAATTAATAGCCTGCCAACCAAAAAAAGCCCAGGTCCAGGCAGGTTTAGAGCAGAATTCTATTAGACACCAGAAAGAGGAGCTGGTACCGTTCTCTCTGAAACTATTTCAAACAATACAAAAAGAGGGAATCCTCCTCAAATCATTTTATGAGACCAACATCATCCTCATACCAAAACTGGGCAGAGATGCAACTAAAAAAGAAAACTTCAGGCCACTATCCATGATGAACATAGATGCAAAAATCTTCAAATAAAATACTGGTAAACAGAATGCAACAGCAAATCAAAAAGCTTAATCATGATCAAGTAGACATCATCCTGGGGATGCAAGGCTGGTTCAACATACGCAAGTCTATAAATGTAATCCATCACATAAACAGAACCAAAGACAAAAACCACATGATTATCTCAATAGATGCAGACAAGGCCTTTGACAAAATTCCACAGCCCTTTATGCTAAAAACTCTCAATAAACTAGGTATTGATGGAACATATCACAAAATAATAAAAGCTATTTATGACTAACCCACAGCCAATATCATACTGAAAGGGCAAAAACTGGAAGCATTCCTTTTGAAATCTGGCACTAGACAAGGATGCCCTCTGTCACCACTCCTATTCAATATAACATTGGAAGTTCTAGCCAGAGAAATCAGACAAGAAAAAGAAATAAAGGGTATTCAATTAGGAAAACAGGAAGCCAAATTGTCACTATTTACAGACAACATGACTGATATTTAGAAGACTCCATCATCTCAGCCCAAAATCTCCTGAAACTTATAAGCAACTTGAGCAAAGTCTCAGGATACAAATCAATGTGCAGAAATCACAAGCATTTCTGTACACTGATAACAGACAGAGAGCCAAATCAAAAGTGAACTCCCGTTCACAATTGCTGCAAAGAGAATAAAATACCTAGGAATACAACTAACAAAGGATGTAAAGGACCCCTTCAAGGAGAACTACAAACCACTGCTCAATGAAATAAGAGAGGACACAAACAGATGGAAAAACATTCCATGCTCATGGTTGGGAAGAATCAACATCATGAAAATGGCCATACTGCCCAAAGTAATTTATGGATTTAAATTACTATCAAGCTACCAATGAGTACCAATGACCTTCTTCACAGAACTGGAAAAAACCACTTCAAACTTCGTATGGAACCAAAAGAGAGCCCCCATATCCAAAACAATCCTAAGCAAAAAGGATAAAGCTGGAGGGGATCATGCTGCTTGACTTCAAACTATACTACAAGGCCACAATAATCAAAACATCGTGGTACTGATACCAAAACAGATACATAGACCAGTGGAACAGAACAGAGGTCTCAGAAGCAACACCACACATCAACAATCATCTGATCTTTGACAAACCTGAGAAAAACAAGCAATGGGGAAAGGATTCCCTGTTTTGTAAATGGTGTTGGGAAAACTGGCTAGCAATGTGCACAAACCAGAAACTGGACCCCTTCCTGACACCTTACACTAAAATTAACTCCAGATGGATTAAAGATCTGAACATAAGACGTAACACCATAAAAACCCTAGAAGAAAACCTAGGCAAAACCATTCAGGTCATTGGCATAGGCAAGGACTTCATGGCTAAAACACCAAAAGCAATGGCAACAAAAGCCAAAATAGACAAATGGGATCTAATTACACTCCAGAGCTTCTGTACAGCAAAAGAAACAATCATTAGAGGGAATTGACAACCAACAGGATGGAAAAAATTTTTGCAATCTACCCAACTGACAAAGGGATAATATCCAGAATCTACAAAGAACTAAAACAGATTTACAAGAAAAAAAAAAACAAACCCATTCAAAAGTGGATGAAGGATATGAACAGACACTTTACAAAAGAAGACATCTATGAGGCCAACAAACAAATGAAAAAGTGCTCATCCTCACTGGTCATTAGAGAAATGCAAATCAAAACCACATTGAGACACCATCTCACTCCAGTTAGAATGGCGATCATTAGAAAATCTGGAGACAACAGATGCTGGAGAGGATGTGGAGAAATAGGAACATTTTTACACTGTTGGTGGGAGTGTAAATTAGTTCAACCATTGTGGAAGACAGTGTGGTGATTCCTCAAGGACCTAGAAATAGAAATACCATTTGACCCAGCAATCTCATTATAAAAGAACTATAAATTTTTCTATTATAAAGACACATGCACACGTATGTTTATTGTGGCACTGTTCACAATAGCAAAGACCTGGAACCAACCCAAATGTCCATCAATAATAGACTGGATAAAGAAAATGTGGCACATATACACCATGGAATACTATGCAGCCATAAAAAACAATGAGTTTGTGTCCTTCATAGGGACATGGATGAATCTGGAAACCATCATTCTCAGCAAACTGACACAAGAACAGAAAACTAAACGCTACATGTTCTCACTCATAGGTGGGTGTTGCACAATTGGAACACGTGGACACAGGGAGGGGAGCATCACACACTGTGGTCAGTTGTGGGCGGGCTAGGGGAAGGACAGCAGGGGGTCGGGAGGGTGGGGGAGGGATAACGTGGGGGAGAGATAACGTGGGGGAGAAATACCAGATATAGGTTATGGGGGGAATGAAGGCAGCAAACCATCTTGCCATGTATGTAGCTATGCAACAATCCTGCATGATATGCACATGTACCCCAGAACCGAAAGTACAATGAAAAAAGACATATATGTTGTATTGGGCATAATATTATTATCTGCCAGTTGTTGAGTTCCTACTGTGTGTCAAAAAACTAAGCTAAGCTCTTCACATGTGTTACCTAATTTAACCCTTGCAATAATTCTATTACTGTAGGTATAATGATGTCCATTTCATAGATAGGAAAATTAAACCTCAGAGTTTCAGCAACTTGCTCCAGATAAGTAATGTGTGGAAGAGGGACTCAAACCCAAGCAGTAGAATGGCAAAGCCCACTTCCTTAGAACATGCCAGAGAAAAGTCAGAGGGCTCTATTATAAGAAAACTTGCCTTAGAGTTAAGTCTGCCTTAAGTGATTGACAAAATCACTATAGGAGCATAAAATCAACAAAAATATTAACATTGATTCACAACATTTTGTGTAATCACTTAAAGGTAAAGGAAAGAGCAAGAATCATATAATGATAATATTTTGCCTCTCCTGCTATGGCTCCAACTTGTATTTTCCCCTTCACTGTTCGAGTATGGGATGATCTTGACTTTCTAACATAAAAATATAAACTCTGTCGTCCTAAGTTAATGCAGAAACAGAGACTCTTAATGTTTCCACTCTTCTAACTTCTGCCTACTTTTATAAGCCCCAAATATAATTAAATGCTCAGAGAGATTGCCATAATCCTTTATTGTAGTTAGCTACTCTCTGCAGAAAGTTCAGTTCTGTGTTTCTTTAGAAAAGTTGGAAAAATTGCCCTGATGGACCAGTAAGCAGATTGTCGAGAGGACACTTGCTTTTTTATGCTAAGTGCTGTTTTTTGTCACTATGGGTAGGGGCAAGCCTGATATTTCACATCTTCATTTTTACTTGGTTAGGAAAAAAATGCATTTCCTTTAAAGATGACATGCTAAGGGCCATCACACTTACTACATGGTGCATTCATAACAAATATGAGGTCATGTTTCTGCATCACTTTTCCCCTGCAAGGCCATAAATGTGGTCCAGAGTAAAGCAGTCACTCAACATCATGATTTTTAAGATCACATTTTTCATTTTTCTTTTCATACTGTACTAAATTTGTTGCTACCCTTGGTTTTATTCTTGCATTATTTTAAAGAGTATTTCCTAAGTTCCATAAAAAGTCTGAAATTTAAAGTGTGCCAAGCCATATGCATATTATAAAGAATTTGAGAATAATATATTCAACTGGTGTTTTCTTATCGTTTCCTTTTCCCAATAGCTCTTCTCCTCCATTATTCTGAAAGGAATTTTAATTTTTGTTTTTATGCATAATTTTCCCATTTGCTTTGTTTTCTTTGGCTAGCTCATGAAAGAATTTGAATACTCAGTAAATGTTTTTGAAGAGTGAACATTTCGTTTATTAACAGGAGATGAGTTGAAGTAGAATCTACAGGTCTAAAGCTCTAAGAGTTATAATCTTGGACTTCCTCCAGAATTATTCTGTTGTCAACATCAGAAGGAACCATTTACTTGAATAATTTACCATCTATGCTCCCAAGTGAGTGTTTAAAATTGTCTCTATTTTCTTTAATTTTTATTCTGGGCATTTTCATACATACACAAAATTAGAGAGAATAGGATAGCAAGTCCTGTGTATCCATAACTATGCTTCGACACTTATCAATATTTTCTCAATTATTTTGAAACTTTCCACTACTCTTACTTTTTCCCCCTAGAGTGGTTTAAAGACAATTGCTGACATTGCATCATTTCCTCTGTAAGTAATTTTATTTGCATGGAGCCCTTGTTAAAGGTTAAGAATTGCCATCGGAAACGCTCTGGATCGAGAGTTTCACAGCAAAAAAAAAAAAAAAAAAAAAAAAAAAAGGTTAAGAATTGTACAAGAAAAATATTCAAATGAATGTGACAATCACAAGTTTTTACCCTGGTTATGTTCATATAGTACAGTATTGAGGAGACCTGACAAGTTTCTAGTTCCCCTTGAGTTAGATGTCCTGACTCAGATATATGCTACCAGTGGGATTTTGGTTATGTACCTTATGTTCTATGTCCTCAGTTCCCATCTCTAAAGTAGGAATTAAAAACTGTCCTTTAGCTCAGAGGTAAATACTGACTTGTAAGGAGGATGAAATATATAAATAATACAGGTTCACTTTAGAAATTCTAATTAAGACACCTTTTATAGACCTTTGAGACATCAAATAAATGTGTGTTAAATGGAAGAATGTGCATGTAAAAAATGAATTAAAGTTATTATCTGCACAAGGTTGTGTGGAAGGTATAAAGTTAGATCACTTAAACAAACATTTTGCTCAATTGACATAGAATAGGCAGCTATTTGGAAATAGCAATTGTGTATATAGCATGTAAGATGTATGCCTTTAAACCATTTGTTGTTTTAATCTTTTGTCATTAAAACAATCATATAATTGACAGATATTTTTTTACTTTGGTCCTTTATTATTATTATTCAGTAAGAGCAATAAAAATGCTATGTTTTGCACACAACTGCTTATGTTAAACATCAAATCTTTGCATCTAGTTTCTAACCTGTGTGTTTAGGGAACATTGTTGCCTAATGTGATCACTAAATGGATCTTCTTGCAGGGATTCTGGTTGATCATAGATTGTCCATAGTGATCACACTGGTTGACTGTGGTCAATAAATTTTTTTTTCTCTCTGAATGATTTTAAAAAGCAAGACATTTTTAAAACTGGTTAGTTAAACTTAGTTCAATCAGACACAACGTCTCTTTGGAAACTACCTTTTTTTGTGTGTCTGTCAGGAATGCAAAGACGAAAAAGCCATGTGCACCACTCTCTTAAGAGCCTGCACATCCTTCCATGGAGAAAAACACGCAAAAGAGATCCACTACTGGACAGAATAAAACAAGTACTTTAATAGAGCTCCAAATAAATGAAGACAGAGACAGGAGCAATTAAATCCAGAGGAAAAGAAGAGTGGGAAATAAACAAAATGCTTAACTAGAGGGTTGCAATTTATCTCCAGAACCTGAAAAAATCAAATATAAGGTAATATATTTTCTTGCCCTCAGAGACCACTTAAAACAAAATAAAGCAATTGTATGAAACAAGTGTGAAGTCTAAAAGAAAACAGAGTAGGTTTTTCTTTCTTTTTTAAATCCACGAGCTCAAAGGAAGGTTGGTAATATGTGTGGTATTTGTAGTCAATAATAGAAAAACAGTTTTAATAAGAGAAAAGAGGATATAATGAGGAGTTTTCTAAATGTACTATATAACATTGTAGGTTTAAATAGTTTCCATGAAAAAATAGCATCAAATTATAGTATGCTTTTTAGACAAAGCAGCTGGTCTCATGATTTGTATATGGTTTACTGAATTCACACAACTCAAAGAGCTTATTAAGGCACCATGTGGTTGTTCTTGTTTCATTGCACTGCAATGCTCAATTGTCTGTACAAACCATAAAAGGTTCACAACATCTAATAAATGGAGCTGATGAGATTTTAAGGCCTTTACTCTTGCCATCTAGCGCTATGTAACAGAGTGTGTAAAATATAAACATTTGTTTTTTTCCTTTTAAGAAATGCTGTTGGGGAACCTTTGCGTGTATCACAGCAGCACTGGGAGGACGCTGTGTGGAACTCAGTTGTGGGGAAGTAGAAGGTGAGGGGATAACATTGACACCTACCACGTTAATGCCAGGTACTTTTCTTTTATAATTCCAACTTTTATTTTAGGTTCAGGGGGATGTGTGTGCAGGTTTGTTACATGGGTAAATTTGTGTCCTGGGGTTTTGTGTACAAATTATTTCTTCACCCAGGTAATAAGCATAGCACCTGATAGGCAGTTTTTCAGTCCTCACCTTTCTCCCACCCTCCTACCTCAAGTAAACCCTGGTGTCTATTGTTCCCTTCGTGTTCATGTATACCCAAAGTTTAGTTCCCACTTACAAGTGAAGACATGCAGTGTTTGGCTTTCCATGTTAATTTGCTTAGGATAATGGTTAAACATAGATTTATCATATGACAGCATTTCTCCCCAAGAAAATGAATATTTCCCCAAGAAAAATGAAAACATATGTCAACACAAAACATGTACATGAATGTTCAAAGCAGCTATTGATAGTAGCCAAAATGTCAGAAACAATCAAAATGTCCATCAATGGATGGATAGATACACAGAATATCCTAACAGTGGGATATTATTCAGTCATATCTAGGAATGTATGGATATGTGCTACGACATGGATGAACTTTGAAAACATGCTAAGTTAAAAAAAAACAGTCACAAAAGACCACATATTATATAACTCCATTGACATAAAATGTCTAGATTAAGCAAATATAATAGAGATGGAAAGGAGCTTAGTGGTTGCCTCAGGTGAGGCGTGGGAAGAGGAGAAATAGAGAATGACTGCTAATGGCATGAATGATAATGAAAAATATCCTGGACGTAGGTAGTGGTGATGGTTGCACAACCTTGTGAATATACTAAAAACCACTGAAGTGTACACTATAAAATGGTGAACTACAAGGCATGTGAATTATATTTCAATAAATCTGTTACCAAAAAAAAAAAAAAAAAAAGAAAAGAAAGAATAAACAGGAGATGAAAAGACAAGAAAGAAAAGTAAAGGCAGAAACTTTTGGCTTTTGCCCTGAGGAATGCATACTGGCTGACTCTAGTAGGAGAAGGGGCCTCTTCTGTCCCTCATCCAGACACTCATCTTAGTGTAGCCTTTTGGCTTTGGAGAAGCCCTGAGTCTGGCTGAGGCCAGTGGTTCACAGAATTCCCTCTACAGTTCTCTGCAGGCTGGCTGGGCATTAAATAAACGGAGGATTGTGTGTGTAGAGGCCTGTGTCTAGTGTTTCCTTGGCCACACATCCTTTGGGACTCACCTTCATCTTTCCTGAACTCCAATACAGCACTAATGTGACATATAGTGCACATCTCTTTCCCCAGCTGTCTGCATGGCTCCTTCTCTAAGAGTGAAGGGAGGAACATGTGTATTATACAGATAGAGTCGATTGATTTCCATTCAGTGTGAGTCATGTTTGCTTTAATTGGTACATAGTCAATGTCCATTCTACTAAGACAGTCAGTATGCTCTTTTGATGAACTGCTTTTAATTTTGCTCTGGCAGTTTGTGGATAGATTCTCAAAGGTGATATTACCTTGTTCATCTAAAACTGGAAATTCTAGATTTATAGCCACATGGCAATGTTCTGACATTAAACTCATTTGAAGAAGTATAATATTAACGTTTGAAATTCTCTATGCCAGTTTCTGTATTTCTCTAATTAAAGAAGGTAATACGTAGAAAGATACTAATAAAACACAGAGTCGGAGGAAATGACCATTCAATTGATAAGTGAGTTTCTATCTAAGGTTGAATTATAGTGCTTAGAATTGAATTACTAAGAGAAGATTTAAAAGTGGGTTTCAAGGCACCATTTATAGTTGAGACAAATTGTTTTCCACTACAATTTTATTTAAGAATTAATCACAAAAACAAACCAATTTATCAGGATAGTGTGAAAGATGTTTAGTCAAACATCAATAGCTTACAAAGATTTTTTTCTCCCACTTCAGTTTTAACTGAATACAGGTAAGTAAAATATATCGTTAGTTATATTGTCTGGGAAACATTTGTACATCACATAGATTCTGTCTACAATTAAATTTATTATCTGATTAGAGGATTTTAAATTTGAAAGAAATATTAAAATGATCTAAATAGCACAGCAAGTAAGAAAAACGTAACTAATATTGGGTCTCTTAAATCCTATAATTTATACCATGTAATTTGTAAAGCTATTTATTACATGTTTTAAATTAATACTATTATAATATTTTACTTAATATATTAATTGAGCTTTTGCATTTCTTTAGAAACCTGCTATCTTCTCTAAACAAGTAAGCCAAATGTTGTTATACATTAATTCAACATATATTTATCACATTGCTACCTAGACAAAGCCCTAGCTTTACAGAATATATACACACTAGGGAGCAAGACCAGAAAAAGAAAAGAAAAGAAAAAAATGCATTATACACCTGTATCAAAGTATCTCATGAAAAAAAAAGAAAAGAGAAAAGCAGGCACTTAGAGTGGAGCATGATAGATGATAAAATATAAATATCATCATATAAATAGCATTTTGATTGCAGAGAAAGGGCACAGATCAAACTTTGGATAGGGTGGGTGCCATATAATGGGGTTAATTTTATGTTGAGTTCTAAAATGG
The DNA here is from genome assembly GCA_036589455.1 of Ateles fusciceps. NCBI lineage: Eukaryota > Metazoa > Chordata > Mammalia > Primates > Atelidae > Ateles > Ateles fusciceps. The sequence goes on from JAZHEH010003462.1 coordinate 31,084, forward strand.
TTAGTTGTTACTATAGTGAAGAAGGGTGAAACAATGTTTCAGAATTAGTGAAGGAAGTGTGGAACCGAGTATGCAAAGGCTGAGAAGCAAACTGTGCAGTACTTTTGTTTCCAAGGGGTGCTAGAAGACTGGGTTTGTTGAAGCCGAGTTTGTTAAAGCTGGGTGAATAATAAGATACATGAATAGAGAAGTAAGCAGGGGGTCAGATAATACTTGGGCTTAAAACTAAGGGAAATGAGATCTGTTGAAGGGTATTAAGTAGAAGGTATAAAATTCACTCTGATTTGGAGGGCAGGGGCAGACACCACTGTGACCAGGGTGATCATTTTACTATGTGATGTTCCTGCTTCATATCATACAATGGCTCCCATTCTCCTTAGGACAGAATCTAATATTCTTATAAAGTTCACAGGATTCTACCTTTGTTTCTTCCACTCTGATGACAAATAAGAGCTACACTGAAACAGACTCTTTCATGCTAAGCAGATTGGCTTCCAGAACATTGAAAATGCTGTTTCTGACCTGGGACACTTCTTCTTTTCCTCTTTGTCTGGCCAACACCTACACATACTTTAGATTTCAGCTCAGATGTTGCTTCCTCCAGGAAGCCTTCCTTGAAATAACCTACTCTAAGCTGGTTTTCATCTACTCTGTGTCTTTGAGATTCTCTGTACCATCACTATTATACCATTGTCATCTTATAGCATGATTGCATTTAAATGCTTGTGTTCTTAAAAAAATTGAACATGAATAAGATATGTGTATGTGTGTATAATACAGGAAGTAAGAATGACCACGTCAGCACTGATGGAGGCAGAAGATATGATTGCAAATTTACTTGTTTCTCTCCCCTAGTGGCTATACACTCTGCTCAGTAAATGTTTGTTGAATAAATGAATTGGGATGGTATAAAACTGAGGCAGTGAGTTCAATAGGAGGCAGTTGCAGATATGTTGTAGGAACTGACCAAGGGAATGGCAGGAGAGATGGATAGAAGTGAGCTATGAAGGAGATAAAGGGGAAGAATCAACTGGACACAGCTATCACTTGTAAGGGAAGATGGCAGAATATTGGATGACGTTCAAGTTTCTGCCTTGCACGATGGATAAATGATGGTATTAGGCACTGAAATGGGAACCTCAGAGGCCAAGTACTTATGGAGGGTCAAGATGAAGACTTTGGCTCTATGCCTGTTGCATTTTGGGGCCTGTAGGATATACAAGTAGAACTGTGCTCAAGACTGTGGCAGGTGGGTCTGGAACTTCACAGGATAATTTGGCTAGAAATGTGGGAGTTATTGGCATAGGAATATCAGGGGAAGTATGTAGAGTGATAGAAAAGAGCTGAGGTGGCAACCCATCGAAAAAAGCATTTTAGGATTGGGGGAAGAATAGTGAAACTACAAAGGTGCAATGAGGTAATAATAATAGCTAACATTTATTGTGGGTTTACCATGTCCTATAGACAGTTAAACCCACAATAAATCCAGGCAAGTGCTGTGCCATTTAATCAATCTGACAATGCAATGAAATCTATTGTATCCCTACTTGTCACTTTCTCTTTCATATTTTATAGCTTTCAAAGTAATATATGCTTATACAAAATTCAAAATGATATATAATTTAGAAGGTAAATATCCTATGTAATCCACTCTATAAAACAACATTTGGTAAAGCATAGTGCATATTTCTGTAATTTTTTTCTACTCTGAACATTTATATTGCTATCAGCAATTTTTTTTTGTTAATGTGTTATTTTTATTGCAACTTACTTTTTCCAAATGATTTTAACTGATTTACCTTATACTTTAAAAGAGTTGTCTGGAATTCTCCTGTATGGATACAGTAAGCAGGCCAGGTCATGCTGCAGTGAGTAATCTTTACAGTGAAGAAAGTTAGTCTTGTAGGTAAAACTAGGTTTAGAGTAAAATTGTAAAGAGAAAGTGGCTAAGTGGTAAAACCGGACTCAAAAGAGAAAAGCCAAGTAAATATCATATTATGGAAGCCTAAAGATGACAAGATAATGTGACAAGAAAGATGGGGAAGATTAACAGTGCAAATGCTACAGAGATTAAGTAAGATTTACCAAGAATTTGTTGGTGACAACCACTAATGCATGACTCTAAGGTTAATGGAGTGAGTCAGAGGACACAGCTGAGGAGGAATAGAGAACGGCTGACAGGCGATGCTTACCTTAAACAGCTCTTCAAAATGTTTGAAGAGGAGATGGAGAAAAAGGGTGGTAGTTAGAGAGGTTTATGGGGTTGAAGAAGCCTACAATCAATATCATTTTTTACAGATGATAGATTTTGAAAACGTAAAGCTATTTTGATAGCTCATCAAAATATCTTCCTTTGATTTGTAATTGAATGACTATAAAAGCATCAGAGAAGATGGGTGATTACATTCCTAAAGATAAAAATTTATACTGAATAAATGTGTAGCCCGTAACTTGACCTTTATATAAAGGTCACCATAGTACACATATGAATGAAGTAGCTATGATTTTTCATCTTAAAAGTTTACTATGAAACATTTAAGATAGAAACAGATACAAAGAGTCCCACAAGAAAATCTTTATACTCACCATACATCCTAAAATATAAAATAGTGCCAGGTAGTTTAAACCCTCATGGGATATCTCTTTGATCTTATCTCTCTGCCTTTACCTGAATAGTTACAAACGTTATGAATTTAGAGAATCTGCTGCAAGAGGAATTCTAAAAAAAATTCTCATTTTGTCATTTTCATGGAAGTAAGATGACAGCTAATAAAAATTAGTATAATGTTTTACTATTTGACAGTATAAAAATCTCAATTTTGAAACAGTTCAAAAATATATTTTTATACAAGTAGTAAAATGGACTTTAGAGGGTGACTTAAGCCATATCCACTAAGTGAATTTTCATGTCAACCAGTCAGTCTGGGCATTAATGTGAAGATAAAGCTTATTATATAAGCTAAAACATTTACTTTGTCTGATGCTCCTAATTTCATACCATTTCCTTATTCTCATGGTGTCTAATATAACATTTTATTCTCAAAATGACATTTTCCAGGGTAAGTCTCATAGGCTGAAGTGCTTTCATCCGAACTATGCTATTCATCTATTGGAAAGGACATGCTGAGTCTCACAGCAGTCTAAGTTAGGGCAGTGGACCAGGGATGTGAGATGGAGGGAGGCCAAGACAGGACATTATTCCAGACACATCAGTGTATATTAAGCTCATTGCTCTTCCACAAGGCACTCTTCATCCGTCCAGTGATTTAAATCCTGGTCACACTGAGATCACTCTGCCACCAGAGTATAGCTAACCATTTCCAGTAAGGGTGGAGTGTTCGGTCGTGCATAGAGATGTCAGTAGTTTTTAGTGTTCAAAGAGAAATAGTACAGTTTTATATAAAGAGGAACTTTTTTTTTTTAAAATCAGATGACTTTTATTTTCCTTTTGTCTTTTAAAACATTCTCAATTATACTGTGATTTATCGATCTTTTAAAAAACAAATGTAGCTTTTGATGCTGTAAGAGACCCATTTATTTTCTTTGGAGAAACACTATTTTTAGTCTCATAATCATCACGAATCAAATCAATAGATACAGTCGTGTCTTTTGAAACAAGTTTGTATCCACTACTGGAGAGTCAGTGATGAATAAGATTCTATCCTTTTCTTGAAGAAGCTGAAGGGCATTGTAGATGAAAGACAAACATAGTTGTGCCTGCTGTTTTTAGTTCATTTAAGTCACAGGATATTTCAAAGGCTGGAATTATAATCAAAGACACATTTAACTCAAACGTCCACGAAATTTATCTGAACTTCCAACTCTTCAACTCCTTGGCTCCCTTTCATGAGACAGGGAAATGTCTTAGAGTCTCTGCCCTACTTCCAAAAGTAGTTACGGCAATCACATAAGATAGGTCAGAAAAGTCAAATGACTGCTTCCCAGCTGGCAGGCATCCTTATTGAGCTCCTATGCAAAGTCCCTCTGGAGTCCACTGTTTATATCCCACCCACTACCACTATCCCATAGTCTAACAGGCTACTCTCCTGCAGACATTTGATCATCTGACCTGACAGGTGCAGTGCCATCACCATGAGGTTGATGGTGCTAACCAGTTCCTTCCTGCTCCTGTTTCTAGTATTGATAAAAGAGGGCCTGTCTTTTAGTGTTGAATGTTACTGTTCTTTCTTCCCCTTTGAAGCCAACTGATTTTTTTTTTTATTGTACTTTAGGTTCTGGGGTACATGTGCAGAACATGCAGGATTGTTGCATAGGTACACACATGGCAATGTGGTTTGCTGCCTCCATCCCCCCCCATCACCTACATCTGGCATTTCTCCCATGTTATCCCTCCCTGACCTCCCCACACCCCCACTGTCCCTCCCTTGGCCCCCCCATAACAGACCCCAGCGTGTGATGCTCCCCCTCCCTGTGTCCATGTGTTCTCATTGTTCAACACCCGCCTATGAGTGAGAACATGTGGTGTTTGATTTTCTGTTCTTGTGTCAGCCAACTGACTTTTCAACGAGGGTTGCCGGAGAAAAGATAGAATGTCCAATTAGATTTAAATTTAATTTTAAATTTTTAAATTATAAGTATGTCTCTAATATTGTGTAGCACATACTCATGCTGAAAATTTTTATTTGTTATTTATCTAAAATTCAAATTTATTTGAGCATCTTTATTTTTCCCTCTGTAAATCCTCTAACATGGCGTTCAATAGCCCAGAGCCCAAGTGACCACTAAGCTTTTGGTCATTGGATGTTATTCAATCTCTATCGAGTTTACAGCTCCCTCTTCTGGGAAGCCACGCCAAATCTTTGACTATAACTCTGAGGCTGTGAGCTTGGAGGGATGGATGGTACTGGGAGAATGGATATGTTGGTTATAGGGGATAGTGAGCGGATCACTTTGCATGAAGTAGGAGTATTTTGAAGATTTGGGTTGAAAATTTTTTTTTACATAAATTGTTTTATAGTTAAGAAATTATTACAGCTTTATGAAGTCAATTATTCTTTGACTAATTTTGAAATCATGTCAGTATTTTATTTCTTTTATTTCACAATAAATATATATCAAACTCTTTTGCTATTCCCTTGTACTGCCTTTCAGCAAACTTGAAGCTATCTTTAGTGTACCGTTTTGTATCTTTTAGAGGATTACAGGATCAGAAGAAAGAAGTAAGATATGATATTCAGGGATTATTGTTCTAGCAATAGACAATGTGAAAACACTAGATGGAGAAAATTGCTACTAACAGTTTAATGATGTAATATTCTTATTATGTTTTGCCTTATTGTAAGAGTTGTTCATATCTTTTTCAGAGTGACTTGACAGGCATATGCTACAAAGTTGCTGAGTTGTACGAAAGTATTTATAGTAAAGATGCATCTTAACTTTAGCAACCAAGTGGTATGAAAACGGACCACTCACAGTTTGACCAAGCTGATGGCCACTTTTACAGGGCAGAGTATCCTGGTTAATGTATTATGAGTGTGTTTCCCTCTGGTGGTCAGCAACAAATTATCCATAGTTTCTTGAAATGTGAAGAGAAATATGTATAATTCAGTGGGTGGAAAACTAAAGTCCTATTCTGGCACATTCATGATATATTCTCCTTGAATTACAGTTTTGGTGAACTGAGGAACAATATTTGTTGGATAAGGAAAGAAAGATGGAGCCCTAAAATTTCTCTGAGATGCTGATAAGCTTCAGGTGCTTATATGGTGGGGACTGCATTCTTTGGTCACAGAATTAGAGGAGAGACATGCTCTCAACCATGATTCTAGTAGCAGTAGATTCTGGGACCTGGCTGCATGTTCAGGTAGACAGGGTGCAGCCTCCAGTCCTCATCAGGGTAGAAGAACATTCTGAAGTTGGTGGGCTCGTGGTAAGTGTCTGGAAAAATTGTCTATTAATAATGGGCACCTAATTTCAGATGCAAGGCAATGTTCCAGCTGTTACAGGTAGATAGGCATGAGTGGGGCAGCAGATGCCTCTCCCCCCCAACCACTAGAAATGTCAGGTGATGATTCAGCAATTATTTTGTTGCCTCTCTCAAAGTGATAAATTGTCAGCCTGCACAAGGGAGAGGCGATTTCCTGATGGCCCACACCTGTTAACATTAAAATGTTAATTAAAGGCAGATCTCAGGAAAAAGCAATTTCCTGGGCATGCACGTTAAGAGACAAAAATGGTGAATTATGATCTTTAAGGTAGGCTCCACCAGAAAAATGAAGAAAGCCTCAGATGGGCATGTGTACAACTCCCTTGGGAAGTGTGCATGCTCACTTCCCAAGGGTAAGGAGGATTCTGCTCATGCAGGAAGCCCACCCTAAGGGAAGACTCACGGGAAAGAGGTGAGCCTATAAAAGTCCTAGGATCATGGTCAAATGGGGACTTGACCTCTCTCTTTAACCTTCACACACCCTCTTGGATCTCTTCCACGTGAACTTTCCTTTCTTTCCTGTTTTAATGCCTTATAAATTAACTTCCACTCTTGCTCTGAAACTTGCCTCAGTCTGGTCTCTTTTTCTGCTTTATGCCTCTCAGTTGAATTTTTTCTTCTGAGGAGGCAAGGGCTGAAGTTGCTGCAGAGCCTATGGATTTGCTGCTGGTAACTCAGGGTAACTTAGATCTCTTCCACCAGTAACACAGCCACAGGAAGAGCAATCAGAAGGAGTAAAGCAGAGTAACAGATGGCTAGTCAGTATGTAAGGGTCTGGGGTACGCTTCACAGCTCAGTCCTGTGGATTGAGTCCACTTGTGGCTCAGACATAAGGAAGTTTTCAGGTGCTGTTGGGGGAGGTCAGTGGGGTTGCACAACTTGGGCATCTAGAAACTGGGATCATCCCCCAAAATCTCAGGTCTGAAGAATGAGTGAGGAGTAGCTTGGGCAGAATGTATTATACAATGTCAGGAGTTGCAAACTGGTAGCCCTGCAGGTGTTTTGGATGCCTGTGCAGTATGAAAAGAAATCAGGACATGGGTAGGCTGAGCATGTTCTCTAGTTTGCCACGATTACCATCAGTACCTGTGGCCTCATGCAGGCAGCTTCATATCTTCAGACATGCTGCTGGGCCCTTAATGACATTTGGGGCTATTGGTTTACACTTTACTTTTGTTTTGGTTGATCTGGAAAGCAAAGAAGGACCAGAATCTTCTAATGCAGCCAATATTGAATTCAGCTATGCAAACCTGGGTCAATCAGAGGCAGAGAAAGTAAAGTTGCTGTTGACACTGCTAAAAGGAAAACTGTCATCAAAAGTACTGTTATCAAAGACATCTAATTATTCAGACACAGAAACTAGCTAAGCCTCACTTCAGTTGATGAAGCCGACACACACACTTTGTGCATGATCAATTGTGGTGTATTGCATATAATGTTTTGCCGCTACGACTTGAAGGACTGAAGTTTGCAAATTATCGACCTTTACACATAAAACCGACAGTAAAATTCCAGGTTATATTCTTATAGCTCATTCTCCTTTTCCTGATATACTTTTTTGACTGGAAAAATACTGGATAAAGCAAGCTTTCCAGGGATTTAACAAAACCTAAAGGCCCATTTTCTCTGTGGGTTTTTGGATGATGTCCTCATATATGTTGATATTCTAAATATGTTGAGAAAACCTGATTTGAGTGGTTAAGAAAAATGAGGCTGCTCCTGAAGGGATGCTAAAGGATACCATGTTGGTATAACAGCATTGATTTGAAAAGCCACAGTGTCACTGCTGGTGGCTGGTCACTATCCTAACAGGTTCTGTTTGAATTTGTAGACATGTCCCCATCTTAAACCATAAAACATGACTATAGCTGTAAAATCCTAAAAATACAGTTTTGGGAAATAATCCTTTATTAGTTTAGATAATTTGCCTGCTGTGTATTCTACAGTGGTGAGCTGAAAATGAAGCAGAGGGGAGAGTTACCTAGTACAGAGCCTGCGTCATAGCTGGTTCTCAAGAAATATTTTGTGAAAGAATAAATGCATTAGTAAGGGACTGAAACTCCATTTTTATGTTAAAACAACGTATTTTTCAAATTTCTTGTGAGGATTGAACCCATGACTTATTTGAGTGATTTTTAAAGTGGTCTTTGACATATAGCCCCCTAAAACATATGAAGAAATGTTCAACATCACTAGTCATCAGAGAAATGCAAATCAGAACCACAGTGAGATACCACCTTACACAAGTCAGAATAGCTTCTATTAAAAAATCAAAAAACTACAGATGCTAGCCAGGTTGTGGAGAAAAGGGAACATTTCTACACTGTTGGCTGGAATGTAAATTAGTCCAGCCACCATAAAAAGCAGCTTGAAGATTTCTCAAAGAACTTAGAACTACGATATGATCCAGCAATCCCTTTACTGGGTATAGGTCCAAAGGAAAACCAATTGTTCTATCAAAAAGACACATGTACTTGCATGTTCATCTATTCACAATAGCACTATTCACAATAGAAAAGATGTGGAATCAACCTAGGTGCCCATCACAGTGAATTGAATAACAAAAATGTGGTACATAGACACCATGGAAGACCACACAGTCCTAAAAAAAGGACAAATGCATGTCCTTTGCAGCAACATGGATACAGCTGAAAGCCATTATCCCAAGCAAATCAATGTAGGAACAGAAAACCAAATACTGCCTGGTTCTCACTTATAAGTGGGAGCTGAATGTTGGGTACTCATGAACATAAAGTTGGAAACAATAGATACTGAGAACTACTAGATGGGGGAGGAAAAAAGTGGGGAAGGGTTGAAAAACAAACTATTGGGTATTATGTTCACCACCTGGGTGACTGGATTATTCATAACCCAGACCTCAGCATCACACAATACACTCGTGTAATACACCTACATATGTTCTCCTTGAATCTAAAATAAAAGTTCAAATTATAAAATAAAACAAAATAAAATAAAATAAATCCCCTCCTCCTTAAAAAAGTGGTTTTTAAAAAATATGACTAAGGTTGTTATCTTAACCCATCAATGAATATCCAGCTGGACAGACTCAAGGTCTTCTTGTACTGTATAAGCAACACTAGTTGCCTAGTAAGCCAGAAGATAAACAGTTTGGAAAGACACATGAGTATCTGTAACTATTGCCAGAGAAAAAGTAAACCAATGGAAATCTAAGAGAAACAGTTTCAGAGGACTATTTAACTGAAGTGCAAAAGAAATCATAGCAATTGATCACACATTGAGTCAACTGTCAAAAAGAATTACTGTAAATTTGAAATATTTTATTTGTAGATCATATGAAGTATTTCCACAAGGAAAACATGGCTTATATCTGGAACATATCAGGGTTTTGTTTTTTTTTTTGACCTTCATAAGTTTCACTTTTCTTTTACTTGTTTCTCTACTAGTGGCTTTTTTGAGTGCTTAATGCATGCTGGACCTGAGGGCTATGAGGCAGGACAAACAGACGTACAATTTTCATGTTTCTGGAAACCTCGGAACAAAACTTACTTGTGCTTGTAGTAAAAACTTACTTCCAATGCATATAAAGTTTAGCTAATCATGTTTCACTAAAACAAACCCCGGTCCTATTGGATAATTTTTAATAGAGAGGATGCAATAACAAGATTGTCAATTTTTTTGAGAACAAAATTGCTCCTGAGAAAATAAAAGGGATTCAAGTTTGAACAGTTGGTATGAAAATATGTTACAACTGAAATTGCATGTCTCAAAACGAGCAATGAGACAGAACTGACTTTGTTCTTATCTACTGATGAGACATTACCAACAGGGTGACATTTAGTCACAGGCATGTTTGCTGCCATTGACAAGCTTAGATATAACTGCATTCATATCAGAAATGACAACTTTGGGAGAGTCAGCAAAATAACAGTTTTCCGTATGTTTGTCTATTGAAGTGTCTTCACCCTGAATAGATGCTTTATGGGGGTCAGCATTGCTTACACCAAGCTGCTGTCCAGGGAGTGAGCACATGGTTGCTGATTAGGTTAAAAACAGTTGATGTTCTTATACATCCATCCAGACCTTCATAAGTTTTTGCCTGCACACATGCACACACATAGTTATGCACACATACCCCTCCCAAATCTTTTAGGGAGTGTTTTTCCTTGAGGTGACCCTTGATGATTATTTCAATCTAGTTCTATCTGTATAATTATGTTGGAACTATTGACCCATGGGATTAAATGACTCAAGCAAATTATATCCTTTTATGAAAGCCCTTTTTAAAAGTAGAGTGTATCATTGCAAAATAAAATAAAATAACAAAAAATTAATATAGATCCATAAAATGAAAACTATTAAAAATATTTGTATATAGTGTGTATTATAATTTTAGATAAAACTCTTCAGACGAATAAGATTTAATATAATCACCTCCTTATTACTTCTCAGAAAGAAAGGAGAGCACTACAATTTCCACTGCATCTAACTGGATATCTGGAAAGCATTTCTATCACAAAGGGACTAGCTAGATCAGTTCTCTATTACTGGCTTCTGTGAAGTTGTGATATTATTGATAACACAACACTAAGATGAAATGAGAATTTGCCAACTACATCTGCAACATCTGTTCTATGAAGTGCTTTTAAAGGTAATACCCTCATTTTAATTAACTTATCTGTGGTTCTACTTAGATACGAAAAAAGAAAGAAGAAACTGAAGTAAACATCTGGAGGTAAGCAGTTTGCCCATTAAATACAACAACGACAATGGTGATTGTGAATTGTTATAATCACAATGATGATTGCCAAATTATTATTTCATTGTTCTTAATGTTCCCCTGTGTTTAGGAGACTACCAGTTATAAACCCTCTAATACAGCAGGCCTCCCCAGAAGCAGAAGCCACTGTGCTTCCTGTACAGCCTGCAGAACCATGAGCCAAGTAAATGTCTTTGATTTATAAATTACCCAGTTTCAGATATTTCTTAATAGCAATGCAAGAATGGAGTAATACACAAAACTATACTACTCAATCTGGATTTTGATACTGACACAGAAAAGAGTCCGATCTGAGAATTTGCCAACTACATCTGCAACATCTATTCTATGCAATGCTTTTAAAAGCAATACCTTCATTTTAATTTAACTTATCTGTAGTACTACCTACAGATAATTTTGGGATCAGCTGTCACTTGTCTGTGGGTGATACTTGCAGATGATGAAATAAATAAGCATTGAAAAAATAAATACTAAAGGGAAAATTTAGAAATATGTTTTAATGCTTAAGTAAAATTCTTTGTTGTCATTATGAACATATGAACTCCCAGTAGTGATTTAATAATGCAGACATAGTCTCTTTTGGTGAAATAGTTTCTAAATTATACACGTAAATATAGGTACAGATGTAGCAGGAAGCATATTCTAAAGTTTTTGGTGCCCTTAGATATATTAGGGGCACTGGTCTTTTGGGTCTGAGGGCTAAGTAGAGCTTATAGGAACTAAGTGTGACTATAAAAGGGCAACATTATGGATCCTTGTGTTGACTAAAAGGCTCAGACTCTTTTTCTATCAATATCCTGATTGTAACACTGTTCCATAGTTTTGTGTATTAGGTCATTCTTGCATTGCTATTAAGAAATACCTGAAACTTGGTAATTTATAAAGAAAAGAGGCTTATTTGGCTCATGGTTTTGCAGGCTACATAGAAAGCATAGTGGCTTATGCTTCTGGGGAAAACTCAGGAAACTTACAATCATGGTAGAAGGCAAAGAGGTAGTAGGCGTCTTACATGCCAGGAACAGGAGCAAGAGTTGGGGGGAGGTGCTACACACTTTAAATGACCAGACATCATGAGAACTTACTATCAGGATAGCATGAAGAGGGATGGTGCTAAACCATTCATGAGAAACGTGGTCCCATGATCCAATCACCTCCTCTGTGAACATGGCCCCACCTCCAACATTGGGAATTATAGTTCGACATGAGATTTGGTGGGGACACAGCTCTGAACCATATCATTTTGTAAGATGCTACCATTGGGAGAAACAGGGCTAAGGGTCCATGGGATCGCTCTATATAATTTAAAAAAACAGTGAATGTATAATTTTCTCAAAATAAAAAGTTAAATAATAATTCTTAATTTTAAGTTTAATTTGATTAAATTTTAAACCTATAAATCTTTTCTCATACTTTTGGGATCATCTGTCACTTGCCTGTGGGTGATACTTGCAGATGATGAAATAAATAAGTGCTGAAAAAATAAATACTAAAGGGAAAATTTAGAAATATGTTTTAATGCCTAAGTAAAATTCTTTGTTGTTGTTATGAACATGTGAGCTCCCAGTAGAGATTTAATAATGCAGACATAGTTTATTCTGGTGGAATAGTTTCTAAATATCTTCTAATTATACACATAAATATGGATAGAGATATAAAATTATAATCTCTGACCTTAAAAAATTGTCTATCAGTAATAAGAAAATTTGGAAACTGGCTTAAATTATTCTCCAGTCTCATAAGAAAAAAGAATCAGTTTAGGTATTTTGGAGATCAATCCTCTGGTTGAGGATGTCTAGAAGTGACAATGAATATGAGCAAATCCTGCTTAATGATAGCAGACAGTTACTATGGTAGAATCAGAAGAAGTTTAGATGAGGTAAGTCCAGTACTTGGGGCCAAGAAATATGGGACTAAGTGAAAAGACCAAACCTACATTTGTTGGTGTACCTGAAAGTGATGGGGAGAATGGAACCAAGTTGGAAAACACTCTTCAAGATATTATCCAGGAGAACTTTCTCAACCTAGCAAGACAGGCCAATATTCAAATTTAGGAAATACAGAGAACACCACAAAGATACTCCTCAAGAAGAGAAACCCCAAGACACATGATCATCAGATTCACCAAGGTTGAAATGAAGGAAAAAATGTTAAGGGCAGCCAGAGAGAAAGGTTAGATTACCCACAAAGGGGAGTCCAACAGACTAACAGTGAATCTCTCTGCAGGAACTGTACAAGCCAGAAAAAAGTGGTGGCCAATATTCAACATTCTTAAAGAAAAGAATTTTCAGCCCAGAATTTTATATCTAGCCAAACTAAGCTTCAGAAGTGAAGGAGAAATAAAATCCCTACAGAAAAGCAAATTCTGAGAGATTTTGTCACCACCATGCCTGCTTTACAAGAGCCCCTGAAGGAAGCCTTAAATATGGAAAGAAAAACCTGGTACCAGCCACTGCAAAATCATACTAAATTGTAAAGACCATCAACACTATGAAGAAACTGCATCAACTAATGGGCAAAATAACCAGCTAACATCATAATGACAGGATCATATACACACATAACAATATTAACCTTAAATGTAAATGGACTAAATGCCTGAATTAAAAGACACAGACTGGACCATTGGTGTGTTGCATTCAGGAGATACATCTCATGTGCAAAGACACACATATGGTCAAAATAAAGGGATGGAGGAAGACTCACCAAGCAAATGGAAAAAAAAGGTTGGGGGGGAGTTGGAAGCATCATGCTACCTGACTTCAAACTATACTACAAGGCTACACTAACAAAAACAGCATGGTACTGGTACCAAAACAGATATATAGATCAATGGAACAGAACAGAGGCCTCAGAAATAATACCACACATCTACAACCATCTGATCTTTGACAAACCTGACAAAAACAAGCAATGAAGAAAAGATTCCCTATTTAACAAATTGTGCTGGGAAAACTGGCTAGCCATATGCAGAAAACTGAAACTGGACCTCTTCCTTACACCTTATAAAAATTAACTCAAATGGATTAAAGATGTAAATGTAAGACCTAAAACCATAAAAACCCTAGAAAAAACCTAGGCAATACCATTCATATGCATGGGCAAGGACTTTATGTCTAAAACACCAAAAACAATGGCAACATAAGTCAACATTGACAAGTGGGATCTAATTAAACTAAAAAGCTTCTGCACAACAAAAGAAACCATCATCAGAGTGAACCAGCAACATACAGAATGCAAGAAAATTTTTGCAATCTATCTATCTGACAAAGGCCTAATATCCAGAATCTAAAAGGAACTTAGACAAATTTACAAGAAAGAAACAAACAACCCCATCAAAACGCTGGTGAAGGATATGAACAGACACTTCTCAAAAGAAGACATTTATGCTACCCACAAACATAAGAAAATAAGCTCATCATCACTGAGCATTAGAGAAATGGAAATCAAAACCACATTGAGATACCATTTCATGCCAGTTAGAATGGCAATCATTAAAAAGTCAGGAAAGAACAGATGCTGGAGAGGGTGTGCAGAAATAGGAATGCTTTTATACTGTTGGTGGGAGTGTAAATTAGTTCAACCATTGTGGAAGACTATGGTGATTCCTTAAGGATCTAGAAATAGAAATTCCATTTGACCCAGCAATCCCATTACTGAGTATATACCCAATGAATTATAAATCATTCTACTATAAAGACACATGCACATGTATGTTTATTGCAGCACTATTCACAATAGCAAAGACTTGGAGCTAACCTAAATGTCCATCAATGATAGACTGGATAAAGAAAATGTGGCACATATACACTGTGGAATACTATGCAGCCATAAAAAGAATGAGTTCATGTCCTTTGCAGGGACATGGATGAAGCTGGAAATTATTATTCTCAGCAAACTAACACAGGAGCAGAAAACCAAGCATAGCATGTTCTCACTCATAAGTGGGAGCTGAACAATGAGAACACGTGGTCACAGGGAGTGGAATAACACACTGGGGTCTGTCAGTGGGTGGGGGGGCAAAGGGAAGGAGAGCATTAGGAGAAGTACCTAATGTAGATGATGGGTTGATGGATGAAGCAAACCACCATGGCACGTGTACATCTATGTAAACAAACCTGCACAGTCTGCATATGTATTCCAGAACTTAAAGTATAATAATAAAAAATAAAATAATAAAAAGTATAGAGTAAAACTGCTGAAAATTAAAGATAAGTAGAGAAAATAAATCAGGTAGAGACAAATGGCTATTACTTTGAAAGGAACAATGAAAAAATTAATGGTTAAGTTTACTACAGAAACAAGACAAGCCAGAAAAATAGAAATAAAATATGTAAAGTATTAAAGGAAATAGCTGCTAATTTAGAATGCTATATCTAACAAATATGTTTTAGAGTAAAAGTAAAATAAAGTGACTTTCAGACAAATAAACAATTTATAACTCTCAGATCTGTACTAAAGGACACATGACAATGTGTTCTAGTGAAGAAACAAACAGATCAATACCATATGGAAACTCAGAGACACAGGAAGGAATAAAGAGTAAAAAGGATACTTGTGGGGTTAAATCTAAAGCATTGATTCTCAAAT
This sequence comes from Ateles fusciceps, assembly GCA_036589455.1. Taxonomy (NCBI): domain Eukaryota; kingdom Metazoa; phylum Chordata; class Mammalia; order Primates; family Atelidae; genus Ateles; species Ateles fusciceps. Next base: position 46,377 of record JAZHEH010003462.1, read on the forward strand.
TTCAGTGTAAATTAGAATCACTCAAAGGGCTGGGTAGAGACTTTGTGAGTCCCTGCGTCTTATGGAGGGTTTCTGATTCAGTATGTCAGGCATGGGAATTTACATTTCTAACAAGTTCTTAGGTAATACTAATGCTGCTGGTCTGGGACCTACACTTTGGGAACAACTGAGGAATATTTGTTGTATAAAAAAAAGGTGGAGTTTAAAATTTACATTAAATCACAATCTACTCACATGCGAAAAATTATTTTGTGTGACAATGGTTGCCCTGTCCTGTAGGGAAAAAGAATGATTTTTTCCATAAATAGTCTCCATAAATGGTACTGAGTAAACAGGTTATTCATATAGAGAAAAAATTACTTGATCTCTTTCTCATGTTATGCACAAAACACAGTCCGGGTGAATTGCAAGTCTAAATGTGAAAGGCAATAACAATAAAACTTCTAGAAGGTATACTGGAGAATAAATATCTGAGTAATTATGGGATATTCTAAGCAGAACCCCAAAAGTACTGTTCATAGGAGAAAACCTGAATTACTTAAATATTTAAAATTATGTTGATTAATAGACAAGGATAACAGAGTGAGAAAAAAAAGCCATGGAGTGGGAGAAGATATTTACAACATGTGCAACTGACAAAGGTTCATATTCAGAATATATAAAGAAGCTCTACAATTCAATATTAAAGCAATCAATACCCCACTATAAACATCAGCAACGTCTCTCAAATGATGCTTCAAACAAAGGATGTACCAATGGCTCAAAACCATGTGAAAACTTAACCTCATTAGTAATGATGGGAAAGCATACCAAAACCATAATGCAATAATACCCTGGTTCAAAATCAGAATGGATAAATTAAAAATGATAGACAATAATAAGATTTCTGAGAACATGGCACGGTAAGAACACTCGTATATTGCTTGGGGGGATGGTGAAACAACCATTTGGAAAAGAGTTTGGGATTATTTACTAAATCTGGAGATGCACATCACACATGACCCAGAAATTTTCAATCCTAGGTCTCTCCCATGTGCACCAAAAGACATGTACCAGAATATTCATACATCATGATTCATAAGAGTTCCAAACTGAAAACAACCCAAATTTCCCTCCACAGTCGAATGGATACACGTATTGTAGTATGTGTATAAAAATGCAATTCTATGCATCATTACTGAATATGAGAGAACTACATACAGCAACATGGATAAATCACACAAAGATAATATTGAATAAAAGAGGTCAATGATATCGTTATATATGAATGATTACATTTAAGTTCAGAAACAGAAGAACTAAATTGTAGTTGTTTAGTTGGTAAAATTAAAGAAACCAAACAAGGATTACTTTTAAAATAAAGACAGCGTGGTTTCCTTTGTTGTAAAGAGGCCAGTAGTTAGGTGGGGCTGGGGAGGAGGCTTTCTGGCTACTGACAATGCTCAGTTTCTTAACCTGGTTGGACACTTACATGTGTGTTTGGCTTGTAATATAGAAGTGAGCTGTACATCTTTATATTGTGCCCCTTTTTGTGCATATATTTTATTTAACAATAAATGAAATAAAATGTTTTAAAATGTAAGCTACTTACTCTATTCATTTTAAATTTAAAGTAAACCAAGCTTTCCTTTCTAGTTGCTTGAAAACACCTGAAGTCCTTGATTTAATTATTTTTCCAATAATGCTTTAATTAATCCTTTTGTTTAGTTAATTTATTCTCATATTTCAGTTCCTACATTACTTTGAATTAATTTGGCAAGGTAAATTAATATTGAATGAAAATCAAATGCTCTGACATCATTTGAATAAACACCTTGTTTAATTTTAGAGGGCTTTGTATATTTATTTTGGTTTCAGAACTGAGTTTAAATGTACAAGTAGAGAAAGAATAATAGTATAATCACTAATAGTTTATAAATATGATTTAAAAATCTTATATATACCTAACTGATGTACTCCAACAATCCTACTGGATGATAGAGACTATTTGTCTCTTATGTTTATATGTTAAAATAAATCTATTTGAAGCAATTCTATTATTGGTAAATAATAAATAATAAAAATGCCATCCTTCAATATTGGTTGTATCATACCCTGGGCCAGAAAATAAATTTTATTTTATAAATTCCCTTGAAAATATAGTCTAGGGATTTTGACGTGCTCTCGCGAAATTTGGGCCTTTTCCTCAGTCGGCGCTCACCAAGTAGAAAGCCATGTTCAGTTCGAGCGCCAAGATCGTGAAGCCCAATGGCGAGAAGCCAGACGAGTTCGAGTCCGGCAGCTCCCAGACTCTTCTGGAGCTGGAGATGAACTCGGACCTCAAGGCTCAGCTCAGGGAGCTGAATATTACGGCAACCAAGGAAATTGAAGTTGGTGGTGGCCGGGAAAGTTATCATAATCTTTGTTCCAGTTCCTCAACTAAAATCTTTCCAGAAAATCCAAGTCCGGCTAGTACGCGAATTGGAGAAAAAGTTTAGTGGGAAGCATGTTGTCTTTATCGCTCAGAGGAGAATTCTGCCTAAGCCAACTCGAAAAAGCCGTACAAAAAATAAACAAAAGCGTCCCAGGAGCCGTACACTGACAGCTGTGCACGATGCAATCCTTGAAGACCTCGTCTTCCCAAGGGAAATTGTGGGCAAGAGAATCCGCGTGAAACTGGATGGCAACCAGCTTATAAAGGTTCATTTGGACAAAGCACAGTAGAACAATGTAGAACACAAGGTTGAAACTTTTTCTGGTGTCTATAAGAAGCTCACTGGCAAGGATGTTAATTTTGAATTCCCAGAGTTTCAATTGTAAACAGAATGACTAAATAAAAAATATATTCACAGTAAAAAAAAAAAAAAAAATATATATATATATATATATATATATAGTCTAATATGTCCATCTCACGGAACAAGCAATTGGTTTTTCACCAAGGTGAAATATCTGAGTTTTAACTCTATTTACAGGCTAACAAGTTAGCTGTCTATAGTTTCATGGCAAACTCCTGGCTTAGAAATATTTTCATGGAAAACTCCTGGCTTAGAAATAAAGGATTTTGTCACTCAGGCATAGCGGGCAGTATGAGCATCTGCATAACTTGCACTGGCTGCCTGAGCTCTAATTCCCACAGAGCTAAGAAGTGATATTGGTATAAACAGTGGGTGGCATTACAGTAGAGTAGCTCCTAGTTTAGGGAATTCAAATCAGCCTGCCTATCCTTTGGTCAGGAGAAAGATATCACAGCTTTCAAGGCTTTGTTTCAGATGGAGGTACTATCTCTATCTTCCAATATCTCCCAAGATTATTTACTGTACAAATACCCCTGAAAAGATAGTCTAGAAAAAAGGGCAGTTATAGTGCCTTGCTCATAAGACATGCAGAAACAGAACAGATTCAGGGAGAATTGTCTCTCCATGGTGGTGATGACTAAAACCTCCTCATACAGTTGATATGAACCATAAATTTTCTTCAACCCATAAAATATTAGACAAAAAAATTTTTCAAAATATTTTAAATGAAAAACAAAAATTTACATTGCATTTGGAATGCTTGAGAGAGTCATAATCTCTTAAAATCCTAGAAGGACCTTATATATAGTGCATATATATAACACACACATATTAACACATGTATACACACCTAAGTGGTTTGTTTTCTGCCTTCCCCCATTTAGAACATATATTCCTTGAGAATAATGACTGTGTGTGTGTGTAATTTATTGTCTTATTCCGGTTCCCATATTAATTTGCATTAATTTCATTAATAAATGCTCTAGTTCTGCCATACAACCCGTTTCCTTCTTTCTTCTTGTTAACACCATCGCTGTTAGAATAACAACAAAAAGTGCGCTTGTATTTTGAGGGTTCTCATAGTCATCAAAATTGAAAATGAGCAGATAAGAAATGTCAAGTTAAGAACATGACAAAATGTGCTTATCTTCAAGACCACCTCCTATTCACAGAATCCAGAAAAATGCCCCACACCTAGTGGAACTCAGTAAATATTAGTTGCATTGAGTTAACGTTAACTTCAATTCAAGACCCCGTTCTACAGTTTGTAAATCAAAAGTTACTCTTAGTAATGTGCTCAGTAATACGTACTGTGCTTTGGAAATAGAAAATATCCCTTTCCCTCAAATCCATAGATAGTCATCTTAAGTGCAAGGACTCTTGTTCATTTATAATGATATGCAGATGCATACAACTGAAGGAAGAATGGTATGTGTTTCTAGAAATATTTGCTTTATCATGAGATATGAGTGAGGTGCCTTTTTTTTCCTTTTGAGAATTATGTTTTTTTGCTATTTGCCCCAATGCTCATTTTCATCCTCTTCAACAGGAAGAGTGTATGGTTGAAAAACTGTTATTCATGTAAGTTCCTCCGGAGGCTTAATCATCAACACATTGCCTTGGAACCACTCTGGTCTTTTCTAAATTAAATATCTGTGTCTACAACAAATGCAAAAAGTACAAAATGTTTCCGTACTCCTTCCTCATCAAAATTGCCTCCTACAGGAACTGGAAGATGCGTGTCAATGAGAATTACCGTCTGCAACAGCTACTCTCCTGGCCGCTCTGGGGTCTTGCACATAAAGGGTGAGAGAGGGGCGTGGGGGAGGCTGGAGAGCATCGCTGCCCCGTCTGGCCCAGCGACGCCCGCTCCGCAGCCTGCTGGGGCATGGGGGACTAGGAGCACGCTAAACTTGGGGCTCGGGATATTTCGAGGCCACCCCAAATTGCCGTCCTACCCCAGCGAGGCAGAGAGAGGAGCGGAGTGCGCGCGCGAGCTGAGTGAGTGCTTACGTCGCAGCGAGATCTGTGCTGGGATAATTAGAGAGGAGTTGGGCTGAGCGGAGTCCTCTTTAGCAGCAGCAGCCGGAGCCGCCGCAGCAGCCCGGAGGGGCGCGCCTGACTCCGACCGCTCGGGAGAGCCCCCCGGAGAGGCCCGCGCGGTGCAGCAGCCGCCCAGCTGCGCCCACCGCCCCGGCTGCTCCGGGAGGGCGCACAAAGGCGGTGGCCGCCCGAGTGGCCTTCTCCATCCAGGCGTTCGGGTCCCGCTCCCCCACCTTCTCTCCCGAAGGCAGAAATGGCAGGGCCAGGCGAGGACCTGGGACAGCGGTGGCTCTAGCCCTGCGATCCCCACCCCTCCTGCTGGGAGAGGCGGCGGGCTGCCTGCGGAGGATGTGGCCACGGCCGCTCCCGAGCGCATCTTCGGCCCGGGTCCCCGCCGCTGCCCCTCTTCACTGCTCCTTCCATCCCGCACAGAGGAGTTGAAGCCGCTGTCGCCGCCGCTGCCGAAGCCGCGGCTGATGGATGCCTGGGAGTGTCGCATTGCTTAGCGACCCCGCCTCCGGGTTTGCTGGTAGGAGCGGCTGCTCTTCTTCTTTCTTGCTTTGGGGTTTTATAGAAAAGATAAGGACATTTTTATTTTATTCTCCACAACGCCCTCCCCTTCTCGTTTTTGAAATGTGCTTTCCCAGAGAGATCCCTGATCCTCTACCTCCCCCCTCCCCCCCTTTTCCTCCACCCCGCCGCAAGTCCGTGGAAATGAAGGGCTAGAGGAAGGCAGAAGTTGGGGGTGGGGTTGGGGGAGCCCACGCTGGTACCAACGCCACCAGAACCCCTACTGGTGCCTTATGAGATCACGATGTATCTCAGAGGGGAGGTGGGAAGGTGCGCTATCTGCAGAGTCTCCCCCTAATTGGATCACAATAATCTTAAATAAATCCCATAAATATGCTTTTTAAAAATAGCGTCTTTGAATAAGTAGAGGGAGAAATAATCTTTCTCCCCCCCTCTTCTGTCTCTTTTCTTTCTGGCAAAGATGATCTCTCTCCGCCCTGGAGCTCAGCGCTGAAGAGCTACCTTATTATTAATCAGAATTTCCATCGCCACCCCTGGCATGCGTATCCTTCAGTAGGGACCGCAGGAACATTCACAGTGCAGGGGCTGAGATGTGCGTGGGGGTTGTTTTTGTTACATCTTGGAAGAGAAGAGAAGAGGACAGTATCAAGATCAGAACCACCCGTGCCAGGTGGGATTAGGGGGTGATTTGTTAGGAGAAAGAAAGGACAAGAAGAGGAGTGAGGATCCCTTCAGGGGTTCCCATCTCTTTAAAGGAAAGGGAAGAGGGAGCCAAAGTCGGGTGTTGTATTTTAGGGAGGGGGGGAAGAAGTTTACATCCCCCCTCCCAGTAAAGCTGGGGGAAAACAGGAGCAACAGGGCACTTGATTGGACACCAAAGACTATTAATTTCCTGTAGGGGAGAGGAAGCAGACAGCAGGAGGTCTGGGGGCTGGAGTGTGGTGGTGGCAAAGACCAGATTTGCTTTGGGACAGTCAACTAGGGCTTCTGAGTGAAGGCTCCGGAACAGGCAGAACAATGACTCATTTGCAAGCTGGTCTCTCCCCCTGAGACCCTGGAGAAAGCTCGCCTGGAGCTCAATGAAAACCCAGACACGCTGCACCAGGACATCCAGGAGGTGAGGGATATGGTCATCACCAGGCCGGACATTGGCTTTCTGCGCACGGATGATGCTTTCATCTTACGCTTCTTGCGGGCTAGGAAGTTTCATCACTTTGAGGCCTTCCGCCTCCTGGCGCAGTACTTTGAGTACCGGCAGCAGAACCTGGACATGTTCAAAAGCTTCAAGGCCACTGACCCTGGGATCAAGCAGGCACTGAAGGATGGCTTCCCGGGGGGCCTAGCCAATCTGGACCACTATGGCAGGAAGATTCTAGTCCTTTTTGCTGCCAATTGGGATCAGAGCAGGTAAATCTGAAATCTAAACTTGTATTCTCCTTTAACTCTCCCATTTTCCAGAATTTACCCCGAGTAGTGTCATGATTTTGTAGATTTGATATTTTTGTTTATTTGGCTTGGAGAAAAGAGAAACAAACTAGGAGATGACTTTTTGGTGGGCACTCTGGGAAGAGAGGAGGGCTTATATTTTTACTTTTAAAACTTACTTCACTAACACCCAGTTACTACTGCAGCTTTAAGGTTCTACCTTAACCATATTACATCGAGATCTAAATTACTTAACTTGTAAATAAAGCTTCTAAATGTTTCACCTTCTGAATGAGTTTATTGGGCTGGATAAACTAGTATGAAAATGGGGACAACTTTTCCTCCTTCTTCCTAAAAAATTTCTTAAACTAGATCTGTCATCATGGCCATCATAATCATCATCATCATCCTATCTTTGGTACTGACTTTTTTATCTTTTAAGGGTAGCCTGGTGTTCAACCAAAAGCAGGTAGTTTTGCTGCTTGGGAACTTCTCTGCTTGGTGATGTGTAGAAGAAGGAATAATATGAAGTGTGTCCCTTCAATGAAAGGGAGAATTGCACTCTCTGTCACTGAGCATGCTTGTCGACACTGAAAATGTACACTGACTGGTGTATGTGTTGTACACCTGCCACTAATCTAAAGAATCTGTTTCCTGTCTGATGTGATTTTTCATCTTTCAGAAGGAAGTGGAAAATGTTCAGATGTGTCAGTTGGTGGACTTTTTGAGCTCACATGCAATTTAATAGAAGAGAAATAATATTCTTTTTATCTACATTATTATAGAAAAATGTAGACAATGACACTTCTCTATCCTCAATTGGAACTGATTTTTCAGACTGAAAGATGTGAGAAATTATAAAAGGCTCTTGTGTAAGGTAGTTTCAGTTAAGTTCAAAGTTAAATATATTTCATGGGACTTAAAAATGCTACCAGAGCTATGAATCATAAGAAGCTGCTTGTTAAAACATTGGTGTATTTTTAGTTCTGTGAATGGTGACTTTCGATGCATCTAGTTAGTTTAAATAATCTCTGGAGCCATTGTACAGACATTTACAGGTACTGAGAGGTCTTGTAGGTCTTAGAGATTTCCAGATAGGTTTCTGAGTCTTGGTATCTTGGAATGCAAATTAATATTTTTAATTTTTTCTCTCATTTTATTTTGTTTTATTTTTCCCTGTAATTCTAGATTGAGAAACACTATGATTTTTTTTTAGGTAAATAAAAAGACAAACTACTACCTGAAGATTCATAAAGCTAAGAAACTCATACAGTTAGCCATTGAAAGAATGGAGTGTTGTTACTTACTTTGGTCAGTTATAGAGATCTTACTCTACTTTTTATCAGGTAGCTTAAAATTTTAACGAATTATGACATTTTATTCATTGATCACAATTTTTGTTTAAAAATTTTTTTTATCATAAAAGTAAATTGTGGGGTTATGCAAACCAATGATTGTGAATGACAAAACTGAAACATTTTATTCAAGGAAAAAACTAATATTCTGTATGACAGATTGGAACTTTGTTAATTGAGCTATAGTGAAATGGAAACCATGGAAATTTTATATTTATATAAATCTTGAAGTCTGTTAGAGATATCATTATGGAGGCAGATTGCATTGAGAGAGGCATACATATACATCAGACCTACTTTCATTTATTTCTATAAGTGCACTAATAGTCATAATAATTTGTAAACTTAATTAAGATGAAGTCACTTATAGTTTTCATATATATGAGAAGGTGATGATTCTGAATTTATTAAAGACACTGTTTTAAAGTTGTCTATCTCATGCTTCCATATACAGGGCAGGTAACTAGTAATCAAATCCTCTTCCTCTGGAAATCTACAACTGAAAGGGAGTTAATAATTGGTATATAGAATTAAATTTTTTTAAACTTACACACAATCTTAAATACTAGAATGTTGTATATTAGAACAAAATGAGAAACTGTGTTCTATAGAAATACCCTGTCAAGATGTCTAGACTTAGAATTATAAATTCTATTTCTATGGTCGGAAATAAACAGGTATAATCAAGAAGTTATAGCACATCAAGGCAAAAAGGTATACAAGTGATTTAGAGCTTAGACAAAATTTCAGTTGAGTATATTAAAAAAAAAGTAATTCTCTCTTCCTCCCCCACCTCCTCTTTATCCCAAATCTACATACCTAATGACAGACTAGTGACAAACAGATCTGTCTTCTTGGCACCTTCTATAAACCTTTATCACTGGAGCATGTGCATGAAAACTTCCTTGACTCCTGCTCTGAAACTCAAAGCACAGCTGCCTTTCTGTTAATGCCAGGATGTTACCAACCCTTCTCAGCCTGAATATCCTTCCTCTACCCCAAAGGCTCCTTGACTCCTACAGAAGTCTGCCTCTTTCCCTAGAAGTTTACATTACTATTATTGCTCTCTTACTTAGGTGGATACGGCACGTGCTAGGTCATCTTGTCCCTCATCCCTCCCCCTGTTCTGTGAGTCAGATGTTCTCACCTTCCTGGCCCTAATCCCACCAGTCCAAAGCTACCTGGATTTCTCCAGAAGACTGAATGTCTGAAAATAATCCTGACAATATTCTTTGAGTTGTTACGTGAATCACCTGACTTTCAACAACTTTCTTAAAAAGTAGCCTGTTTTAAAGAAACAGTGTGTGAGAAGTGTAGATGATTACGTAGGTAGATTCCAGAAATGAAGCAGAAGAAAATGCCTCCATTTAGTTGGAAAACAGATTATGTGTAACTTTCCAACTGCAAAAGGAAAAACAAGATTTTATGAATTTTGAAAAAATTTGTAAAGACCCCCAACAGAATTGATCTAACAAGAAGACTATGTCATGATATTATATTTATTACAGCACTTGAACTAGAGTAGATGCTCAATAAATATTTGAGTTGAATTGAGTTATGCATTTATATAAAAAGAATTCTGAGTAGCGAGTTATTTGATATATGCTTTCTCCTATATCAAATTTGTAGGTGAGTTTTCTGTGCTCCACAGGACACTGAAAACAGTAAAATTTTGTGAGACAGTGACTATAAATAAAATAGTGTCTGTTTCTGCTGCAGTATAGTGCAGGTTATTTTTAGGTTATTGTAAAGAATTGGATGATTTCCAAAGCCTTTTTGAGAGACATGGCATCATTAAAAAGACTAATGTAAAATCATAATATTTATAGTGTACCCACCTTCTAACAAATCTAAAACAAATGGAAATACTAAAAGGTCAAAATGGCTTTCAGTGTGGTCTGTGGTTCTTTCAAAAAAGAATAGGGCAGGCCCAGATGGCCTGGTACATTTATTGAGCTGTACCTTGGAAAAGATTCATACAATTTTATCTCCTTTTAGATTACCTTACATAATTTCTGACAACAAAAGTAAATGCCATGGAATTAAAAACGATTTCATTGTTACACTGCATCACCAGGAGGCCTTCATCCTCCATGCATTGCATGCTCTTTTCCTTCCTAAATGATAGTGACCTGCTTAGGACTCAGCAAATACCTTCAAATGGTCCACATGATCTTATCCACAGAGTGTGAGGATAATGTGCCATAAAGCTAGCAGAGATAACACTGCTTGAGGAAAAGAAGCTTGGAAAGAAAGTACATGGCATTCTAGGTCCTAGAGCATGCAAGCAGGTATCTAAAAAACTGAAATACACTGTCACATAATTATTGGAAATATTCATGAGTGAAATTCTGTCACCTGAAACATAATGATGATAGGAAGTGTGAGAGTTCACCTGTAAGTTGTGAGCCTGCAAGTCATATTTTACTTCTCTAGATCTCATTAGAAGTATATAGTTCACTATACTTTAGTACAGCAAACAACCATTTCTCTGGAATATGGTTAATAGTCATTAGAAACACTAATTTTCAGTAACTCTCTGAACTTTAGTATAGCAACCATTTATCTGGAGTCTAATTAATGCTCATTCAAAAACAAACACAGTTAGAACCAAAATGATTCTTAGTATGATGGCAGTCCAGAAAGCACTGACCACCTTGCATGGTCTTTGTCTTATCATAGTGGACACTGATTACCACTTACAGTAGTGAAGCTCTGGAAGGGGCAGAAAGCTGAGTGGTCAGACATTGCCGTAATCCTCTAACTTATCCTGGAATTTGCCCAAAAAACTTGTCAGTTTGCTTCTATTGTGTGGCTTTTTCATAAAAAAGAAAACATTGTATAAATGGTAGCTATTTGTGGTTCAGTTTGAATTACGATCATGCTTCCATTTACTGAAATAATACGGCCAATATTCAGAATAGAAGATTATGGTGATGATAGCTTACGATTTAAAACATAGCCATAGACTACACTGATGTGCATTAATGCCAATCATAAAGCTATACTCATCTCTGAAATTGTAATAAAAAATAAATATAAACAGGAATAGATTGAAAGAGTCAAGGGAAAGTATCCAGGTAATTATGATGAAATAGTCATGCTCAGCAACAAAAAAAAAGCAAAAAAATAAAAAAAGAAGTTAAATTTTCAGCTTGATTTTTCAAGGATTCTTTTGTCAGTTTGTTAACATATTAAATAATTCCCAACTTTTTGCTTCACATTGTCATACCCAGTGGCACAGTCAGGAGCCCTTCCCTTAAAAATTTTGGAGGCATTGCTATGCTGTCTTTTGTGTGGATACTGGTTAGGGCAAAACCACAAATGGCCGGTGTGTATTTCATACAACTCCTGTCCCAGCAGAGCTTCCATTTTGCTTCCTTTCAGGGAAACTCTTTACCAAATTCTCTGGAAACTGCAACTTATCCCAAACTGTACTCCTGTACATATCATGTAAAACAGGGGAGGAAAAATGTTGTCCTGAGAAGTGTTAGAGGAATATTGTGATGAATCTCTGTAAAAATAGGACAATCTCTAAAAACTGGGGCAATTATGCAATAATTAGTAAAATAAACCTGAAATAACAGCAAAACTTCCAGTGCCAACTTTCGTAGGACATTGACTAAGTCTGGTCTGAGCCAAGCTATTTTCATGTTTCAAAAGCAACTTTAAACAAGATGGAGAAGCAAAGGATTTGAGGTTACTACAGTGTCTTGAAAGGATGCCTCAAAATAAATGTTTAAAGGTATTTTAAAACATGAGTCAACAGTTAGAACATTAACAAGTTATCCTTGGTATATTAATACATTTCCTCTTTTCTGAGGGAAAGATTAAATTCTCTTACTTTATTGAAGGCAGGTACATCAAGGTCACTATTATAGTAAGTGGAGTTATTAACATGAAGGAAAGGATACTCTGGTATGTGGGATTCTTATGATATCATATAACAAACTGAGTGATTAATATTTTAGTCAAATTAATTGAAAAAATACACTTTGGTTGAGCAATTGCTGGGTATGTAGAATTTTAGTAGGTGCTAGGGGCAAATAAAGACACATACTTTGTATTATTAAGTGATATGTAACCTCCCTGGGAAGAAAAAGCATGTAAAACTGAGTAACTATCAGAGGTCATATGCAGTTAATGAGGATACTGTTTACCAATGCTAGAAGCTGGGGATGGACGGGCAGCTGTGGGCTACTCAGTGTTGTGTAGGAAAAACAGTGCCTGCTTGTTTAACTGAATTCAACATTTATTGTTCCATTTTCATTCATTATTCATTTTAAAATAATTCTACTATCTGTGTTGTAGCAATTAAGTACTTCGCTCATGATCACACAACTAGTAAGTGAATTAGTAACTTTTTTTTTGTGTGTAGACAGTTAGCAACCTAAATCTAGGAAAAGACAAATGTACAAAAAAATCAAGTTCTGATAATTAAAGATAATTCCATCTATGGTTTAGAAAATCTTGACTAAATATCACAAATACAGGCAGTTAGGAACAGAACGTCAAGGTGGAAGAATAAACTTTCTGAAGGCAAAGACTTTACTAACTAGATGTTTGGTTAGAGTTCCTGGCCCTGATAAAGAGTTGCCTTCCGATGTGTTTGTATTCTCCCAGCACAGTTCTGTTTTATTGTATTTTACATTTTTGGTGGCAATAAGTGCAAAAGTTTTTTCTTTACTCATCTTCTTCAAAGAAAAATATTTGGCCCGAAGATGTTTCATTTCCAATGATTCTCTTGTTCGTGCTCACCTACATTCCTACAGCAGTAAAATTGAAGCAAGGCTCAGACATCTAATCTTCTGTGCTCAGTGATACAAGCCAGAGAGATGAAATTTTAAGAGTTCATATTTCCTCTAGGGAGGTGGATTTAGCCATTTCTTATTCAGAGTCCTAGGATGTCTTATTGCTTTTCCTCTACCAAAGCTGCCTACTGTAGTGAGGCTGGACAGTGCCAGGGTATTGACTTCCTGATCTCCTGTCATCTGACATACATATTATGCTACCATGAAAAAGCAAACCAGGCCAGGCACGGTGGCTCATGCCTGTAATCCCAGCACTTTGGGAGGCCAACGCAGGTAGATCACCTGAGGTCAAGAGTTGGAGACCAGCCTAGCCAACGTGGTGAAACTCCATCTCTACTAAAAATAAAAAAACTAGCCAAGCCTGGAGGTGGACGCCTGTAATCCCAGCTACTTGGGAGTCTGAGGCAGGAGACTGCTTGAACGCAGGAGGTGGAGGCTTCAGTGAGCTGAGATTGTGCCATCGCACTCCAGCCTGGGGCAACAAGAGCGAAACTCCATCTCCAAAAGAAAGAGAAAGAAAAAGCAGACCAGCTATCTATTAATCAAACACTGTTTTGAGTAGGAGGCACCAAGGGGAGGAAAAGAGCACTGGTCCTGGTCTACGTGGCATCAGAAAGACTTGACCCCTAACCTAAGTTCCTCTTTTTCCTGTGGTGATTTTGAGCAAACTTTAATTTTCTTTTAGACTCTCTGTCCTCATCTGTAAAATAACAGGAAGAAATCTAGCTCAGAGACTTTGCAATTGTTTTGAGATTAAGACAATGCATTTGAAATTGCTTTGGAAACCTTAAACTATTACCCAGATAGACATAATATTATTATTATTACCACTCAGTGATATAAAACACCTAGAAGGGTTCATCAGCTTTAGCACTAACAATACCCCGAGGCATTAATAAAGGTAATTCTTCTCCCTTTTTCCCTTCCCCTAGCACCTTCTACTATGAAGTGCTTCAGACATTAGAAAATGTGGCTTAATGAAAACTGAGGGGCGGGGGCAGCCTTAATGAAGAATTTAATAATGGCTGATTGATTTAGTGATAAAGGGAAATTGCTGGTGTGCTACTCAGTGCGATGCCAAGATGCCAATTTTTTTCTTGTTATGCTGAAAAGGTTGAAAAGTAGAGGAAAATGACCTATTTGTCATTAAGTTGATCTTTGCACTGATTGAAAGCTGTGGTAGAGGAGGAGACGCTGTGAACCCCAGCAAAGAAGCATGGGTCAGGTAGTCACCAAAAAAACTGCATGGCCATAGGCAAGAGAAGAAGCTTCTCTGATCTGAAAAATTGAGAGGGCCCCTGGTTGCAAGCAGGGTGCAGCTTCTCCACAGTGTGGCAGGACAAGGCTCTTGTCCTCTTTCTGGTCCAGGAATATGTTTTGTATTGCCCTTTGGGCTGTCAGGGAAGCCTTAAGTGAATGTTATAATTTTAAAATGACGCCATTATGGCACTTCGATGACTGTTGTAGGTAAAATAAAGCAGCACGGTCTATGTCCTTGGGAAATAATTTGATTTTAACATATACTATTGTGCACCTATAGTGTGCAGGGCACAGTATTTGGTGCTGAAGATAGAAAGTGGTATCAAACAGTGACAGAGTTTTAAGCTAAGCTTATCTGTCTGGGGCCATAGAACAAACACTGAAGCACTAGAATTTCAGATTAGGAGAGAGAGAGAGAGAGAGAGAGAGCGCTGAGGTATCCAGCAGGTAGACAATTTTGCAGAGCAGAGCAAGCTGGTGGTGGGCCCAGAGAAGGGTAAAACTTAGGTGAGGTGAACAGGAAGGGGGGTATTCTCTATAGATTTAAATGAAGATAAAGCATCTGAGTGTGCCAGCTTGTTGGGGCTTGGATATGACAAGACCTTGATGGCTGGGATGAGCCTGTGCATGGGTGTACAAAATAAGAAGTATGATTATTAAGGGAATGGTGTAGTTTTGAAAGAGCCGTGGGGGAGTAGCGTTGTGTGTAGGACAATTTTTCAGGCCAATTAATGTTTTAGGACAATTAATCTCACAATAGAGGGTAGGCAACATTTCTGGAAGAGAAAGATGGGAGAGAAAGAAAAAGACACACAAGTACTATTATATTAGGAAATAAAGCTAGGACTCTAGTAGAAAGAGTTAAATGCCAAAAATGTATAAATATAAAAGACAAGAAAAATATTTAGGACTTGGTGAATAAATGTAGAGGAAGAAGGAAAGGGAATATTTGAGATGATTCTTTGTTAATTGATTAATGTAGGCAATCCCAGAAGAAAATAGGCA
Source organism: Ateles fusciceps (assembly GCA_036589455.1). NCBI lineage: Eukaryota > Metazoa > Chordata > Mammalia > Primates > Atelidae > Ateles > Ateles fusciceps. The sequence continues at coordinate 61,584 of JAZHEH010003462.1, forward strand.
CTAAATTGAGTTACACTAACATATTTCAGGTAGCAAGGAGTCACTGAGGTGCTGATGTTCAGATGGGAACTAGAAAGATGAGGATGTTGCACAGGACTGACGCTAGCTCTGGGGACATCGAGCCGTCACCAATGTATTGGCCAAGGGGATAAGTGCATGATTCGGTAACTCTAGGAGCTACTATATGATGACAACAGGGGAACAAAGTCTTATTTCTACATTTGGATGATTATAGCAGGGAACGAAAGATGAAAGATGATAGAGTGACCAGAAAAGTGGAAGGAGAAAAAGTTCAATGTAGCATCACAGAACCAAATAGAAGAGGTTCAACAGCAATGATTGCAGCAAATATTTATCATTTCTATTATATGTCAAAGACTGTTAAGAACTTTACATATATTATTTTGTTTCATTTTTGTCCTCACAACAATTCTATGAAGTTAAGAGTAAGTGGTTAAAAAGTACAAAAAGCAAGTATAGAATATGTGATTGTTGAAAGAGCAAAAGTCATACAATTGTAGCAGTCATAGAAGTTAACATTTACTGTTTGCTGGCTGACACCCATTGGGCTAAGTATTTTACATTCTGTTCTATGAGGTAACTATCAGTATCATCATTTTTATAGGAGAAAATGAACTTAGCAAAGTTCAGTAACTGCAAGGTGTGTGAGAACAAGCTAAGAAGAATAATCAAAGATCCTCATTTTTTTTTTTTTTGGTATTTGTTAATACCTGTGAGTTTTACGTTAAAAAAGACTTTTAAGTTACATAAATGTGCCCTAAATAATTAATTCATGAATATATATCCTACGCTGCAAGAAAGACTGATTTCACAAGTGAAAAATTTCAAGAGGGATTAGATGTTTTCTTTCTGGTTGCACAGGCAGTACGTAGTTGCTGTGGGTATCAAAGTCTTCCCCCTATGTTGTGTATGTGTTCTAGCAGCTTTGATTCTTTTCAAGAGCAGTGGTTTACATAATCTGGTGTCAGTTGTAAAATTTCTTATCGGTGTCATGATTTCTTCTTACTACATGCTATACAGCATTCTTTTCACAAATTCAGATCTTACTTAATGCTATTTTGGGAAGTACAATCAGGAGTCAAGAGCTAAAATAATGTGCTAGTTTTGATGTGGCTTTCTTTCAGCATACAGAGAATAATAGCAATGGTGGAACTCACACAATTTCAATGTAAATTCCAAACATGACCATGTAGAATATTTCATTGTATTGACTGCTAATTTGTATATCATAACAGTTAAAATAATTTTAAAAAGGAGAGTATGGCAGGAGTCCTGAAGAGATAAAATTAATAGATGCTGCATTTCTTTGGAAGATATTTTACAGATTTTGGCAAGATCCTGTGTAGTACTGTTCTGCTGAGGAATAGCCTGCTGAGCTGCTAATGATAATAATGTGACATGTTTGCCAATAGAGGACTGGAGTTAAGTCAGGAGTGGTTTTGACCTGCCCATTGAATGCAGTTAGCTAGTACATTAGCTAGTACATTTTTATGTTTCTTTTTCTAAACTTCTACATTAATATGATTTATATGAAATTGTTTGATTCTTGGAGCAAGATACTGAATTCAAAAAAGGTGGTTAGACTTATGTTTGAAAATTTTGCAAACCTACTTTTCTTTATTGCTGTTTTGGGATTTGCCTTATATTATTTCATTTGGAATAATGATATACGTATAAACATTTATGTTGATTTTGAAACAGTTTAGGGAACCATACTTCAGGTGTGTTATTTAAAACACCTTCCCTCTTGTTTTAAGTCCTTACTGGTACTTTGATTAATCTTTACTATATACAATGTCTCATCCTTCCAAAGCTGATTTCAAATTCAAATTTTATTTAATCGCATTTTGGTATTAATGCTATTTGATTTCTTATGGCTAACATAAGAGTGGTGAACCTCATAATGAGGGGAAGCCTTTGAAGTTGGACTTTTCAAATTCTTCATTTTCTTTACCACGATATTATGAATTTCAGAAAGTAAAACTTTTTTTTTTTTTTTTTTTTTGGTGGGGGTTTGAATTTCAACCAGAAATACAGTCTTTGTGTTTCAGCTTTCCAGTGTGTGTGTTTATAGGTTTCAGTATCTAACACTGTGTCAGGCCATTATGTTTAAAATGGAGGTAGGCCAGCCATAAAGTGATTTTTAAAGGTGTTCAGCCACATATGTTTCAGAGATTTAGTAACAAGTACACAGTAGAGCTCTACAAAAAGTTTTATCATTTTATATATTCAGGTAGTTTCTTGGATGCCATATTCCTAGGCCTTTTGGCTGTTGCCTTTTATAATAGTAATAGGCTATACTAAAGATGATCATTTCTGATTTGTACTCTGCCTAGTATACTATATGGATACCATTGTAACAAAAAGTATGCTACGTGTGTATTCCAACCAACATTTACAGAACACCTGCTTATACCTAGTATTGTGCAAAGTTGTACAAATATTTTCACCTGAGTCATCTCTTTGATGGCTCTCTGGCGCTGGCCCCAACCCTCCCTCAACCACAGCCAGTAAGATAGTGAGAATAGCGTGAGATGGGGATAGTTAACTGATCCTCGGAATTATAAATCAGTGACATATCTAAGGCCATATGGCTAATGAGGTACAGGGCAGAGATTGCATCTTAAAGTCTTCTGACAACATGCCCTGTGCTTGATTAATGCTAGGGTTCTAAACAAGATTATCTTCCAAACTGCTGATTTTACAGATGAATAAATTAGGTCCTGAAATGATGAGAAATTGCCCAAAGTTCTAATGTTAATTATTCTTTCCTTTCTGAACTACTATGCTTTCTCCTAGCACCTCCAAGTGGTTTTAGAAGTAAAAATAGACCTACTCCCTTGTATATCTTCACTGTATCATACTATCTTCCTAATGAGCCTATCATTTCCACTAAATGGGAATGGTGTCCACTTCTAATCTACTCTCCTCCTCATCCTACCTCTTCCCTGAGGTCCAGATGTTTTTCTCTAGCTATTCCTGAAATCTCCCTGAATGTCTCAGGGGAAAAAACTTAAAATGCATTGAAATTGTTAACTTCATAAATTTCTTCCATAAATTTTCTGACTCCTCTTAAAGTACTGGTGTTTCTATGAATTCCCTTTTTAGAATAATTATCTGATATTTCTTTCTGCTCTGACTGCATTACCTCCTTCGCTTCCTTGAACTTAGGTTCTATATGCTTTTGATTCCAGAATTTTCAGTTTTGAGCTCTCCTGAGTTTAGGATCCATGTTTTTCAGAAGCTTGCTTGATATATCTCTCTGGTTATACTATATGTTTCTCAAATACAATAAATTCTATTCAAAACTTGTATTCCCAGCCATTTCCAACAGTATCTCATTTTTGCAGTATTGACATTGATTAAAAATTTTCCATGTATTTAGGCTTTGAAGTTAAAATATTTGTGTGACTTTTTACTCTTCCCTAATCTCAGTTCTCACATTGTCATGGTATAATAAAATTATCTAAAATGCCACTCAAATTTGGCTTCTCATTTTTGTTATTGGTTCCATTCCCTTCATTGAAGCAATGTCTTAATCTCCTACCATGTCTTTCTACTGTAGTCAAGTCCCTTTTACAGGAATATAAAGAGCATTTATTGTGTTACTGGAATGTTCCAGTAACCGCACTAAGGTGAAAAGCAGAAAACAAAACAAAAAAAGATCCAACCCTTGAATTTGGATGGCTTGTATTATAGTAGGTAAATTTCCATGACTTTTTCCACTTTTAATTATATTTGTCTTTTTCTCTTTCTATCCCTTCCACCTCTCCTTTTCTTTATGATACAAACTCAATACAATTAATTTGAATTGAGTAACTTTTATCCATAGCTGTCATGTACAGTGTTCTCATTTATTGATGATACTCACTCAAATCTCATTCTCAGTTTTTTCAAATATGAAGATATGAAATGTCAGTATTACTGGGGCATTATTGAACCACTCAAAAATTGTGATGCCTAGTTTTGGGTTAGTTGAATGAGATTTCAGAAAATCATAAGAAGGCCTCGAGGTAATTTCAGAAAATCATAAGAAGGCCTAGAGGTAAATTAAATGATTATAAAATATGAGAAAGCATTGTCATTTGTTTGGGCAGAATACATGTTAAATTCAATTATGTTCCTCGAGTACGTATAAATTAAACCTGTGCCTAAAATAGATTTTTAAACAAAATTATTTCCTTAAGATTCTGAAGGTATTTTAAAGTGAATTTTCAGTGTGCTAGAAAATGTTTTATAGTTTCTTATAAAAGTGGTTGTCAGACCTAATTTAGTACTTTTCTGTTGTGGATAGGTACACACTGGTGGATATATTGCGTGCCATCTTACTTTCTTTAGAAGCCATGATTGAAGATCCTGAGCTTCAAGTGAATGGGTTTGTTTTGATCATAGACTGGAGTAACTTCACTTTCAAGCAAGCCTCTAAACTCACACCAAGTATGCTGCGATTAGCTATTGAAGGCCTGCAGGTAGGATATGCAAATTACCTATTTCCTTGGTCTCTTGTGTTTGACTTCTCTTTTCTAATATGTTAGCATGACAAGATGTCTTACTTACAGAATAACAAAAACAAAAAAAAGTTTGTGGTTGTTGAGCACAAACATTAAAATATTAACTGAACAAAGGATTGTAGAAGGATGGAGAGTTTGTGACACTAGGACAGTACTCACTGTCTAAACATAAATACAGGTAATAAGCTGAGATTTTTAATCTTGAAAATCAGAACAAGCAGCGTTTTTAAGATTGTAATGATTAGCTGTTTAGGCTTGTTTTTGTTTCTCTTTTCTGAGCATATTAATTAGCTAAATATTTGCTTCGTTATTTCATTTAACCTGGTGAACTTGGGATCTGATCAGCAGTATGTTCAGCTGTTGGAAAGTCGATCAATATGTTTTTTGGTCTCTAAGATTCAAAGACCATCTTTCTGAAATTTTCTTTAGACTTCATTGGGTTTTGTTTTTTGTGAGTGGGAGGGGCTGTGACATGTAATTTATATAGGAATAGTACTTCTTCCAGGAAATAATATTTAACTACTTGGGAATTAGAAGATGGGAAATATATTATTATTTAGTGGTCTGTCATAAATCTGCTATTGTCAAGTTGTTTTTAATTTCCAGGATGTCCTTCTATTCTCTTTCTTTGCTTTATGTAACTTTGTGTACAATGCTTATGGAATCGATTTTAAACTTGTAAAGAATATTTGCAAGTTAATCCTTGAGAGACATCATTCATTAGACCAGGGCGTTAATGTTGAATAAGCACAAGTCATCTAGATCTTTACTTATTAGCAATTTCTGACTGCATCTGTACACACCTAAATTGATGACAGCTGACCTCCGAAAAGTGGGCCACTTTTCCAGGTGCTGGAAGTCTTTGATTTCTGCCTCTGGACTGAATAAGACACACTGATGTTTCTTCTCCATATAGGTTTTTCCTGATGTAGGCTTCCTGACTTGTTCTTGGTGAGTCAGCCTTGCTCCTGTCTTATCCTAATCAACGTTTTTTAAAAACTCCACAGGAACAGTTAATACAGAATGGTAGAGAGCACAAGATAATGCATGTTTGCAAATGTACATGTCATATAGAATCAGTCCTAACTCTGCCTCATTTCCAACAATGTATATGATGTTCTTCAGTTTGTGAACAAGATTGGTTACCACCCACTGTGTTACCTAACACAGAATAGTAACCTAGCCTTTTATAATTGTTATCCCTATTTAACCTGTGTCTTCTCTTTGCACTAGGGCTAGACTAGGTCTTCAGTTCCATGAAGGACTGGAGAACTCATATTTTTTTCCCAAGAAATTAAAAAAAAAACTTAAAGAATAGACTCAGTATCTTGCTATTTTCCAAGCTACTTTATGGAGTTATTTAATAGTAATGTGATAAGTCATTGCAGGAGAACAAACTGACAACTCGGAGATGTTTGGGAGCTTCCTTGTTAGCCATAACCACTATCAGAAGTTTTCTAAGTGCCACATGTAAACACCACAGGAACTACACTTAGATTAAGCCTCTGTGCATATGTCTAGAGAAGAAAATAATCCCCATCCCTGCATTGGCCTGTGCTGGCTGCACATTTGGAGCTGCCTTCTCTCTGTTCCCTACAAATGTCTCAGTCTCTTTCTCCTTTCTCTCAGAACACAAGACAGAGTAAGCAGGATTGATTTTTCCTGATTCCTAATTAAGAAGCCACTTAAGAAGCCTAATTAAGAAAGCTCTTCCTGGGAATAAATTTGATGTGTTGCTAACCTTCAAACTCATTTTTGTTTTCAGTTGAAATTGACTTTTTAATGCTATATAGTTACATCTATACCTATGTCTGTGTCTATATCTGCATCTGTGTCTACATATGTGCATCTAAAAACAATGGTAATTCTGAATAAGAATATAGAATTGCTAGAAATGTTCTGCTGTGACATGCATGATCTCATATTTAGTCTCATAGTGAAGTAACACTTTCTGACTTTTTAAATCAAGTTTCTATTTTACTTTGCATTTACTATGTGAGAAATGTTGTGTACCACTATATGTTTCATTCAGAATATAAATAAGCATTTTTTCAAGATCAATGTACGACCACAAAATGTTTGAAGTAAAGATACACACACAGTTTTAGGTTGCTAAACACAGCCACCACCACACCAAGATCACCAGCACCACAACAGTAATAAAGCCCTTCCAGTTAACCTAGTCAGGAAAATAAAGAAATGAGAAGATTTTAAATAAGTAAGTTAGAACGTATGCTATAATTCTGCTATCATGTCACTTTTATTTAGGCAAACATACAAAATACTATAGGGAATTGAACTAAAAATAAGAAAGGCTACCAGTCTGACAGCTAGAGAGAAAACTTATGTGCATTATAAATGGAATATAACTCTGTTTTGAAGACTCCTTGCCTCTCTTCCTCTTGCGTTGGCTATAACCTATCAATCCAAATTATGAACCTACTTTTTTCTTAAGCAAAAGAGTATTTAAAGTGACCTGGCTAGAGATAGCACCTGATACCTTGTATAAAGATACAAGAACCACTAATATAAGTCCATACATAAATATAGTATAAGATCAATTAAGAGACAATGTGGAAAGGTAGAATAGAAAATGTTCTAGAGACAGACAGATCAGGATGTGGATGGCAACCCTGCCGTGCATCAAATACTTGGGCACTTGTTTGCATCTCAGTCTACTCATTTATACCAATTTTGAAGTTTTATCATATTAGAAATGATATATCGTGTACCTAGCAGGTAATAGCAATGATTAAAATAATTGATGTGGATCAGCTCATTTTTTCAGGTGGCATATTTTTCTGGTTGTGCACTGCGTTTGTCACAAGTCAGTGACTACAAAAACCGTGATGAATTAAAGTTGATTGAGTTTGGGAATCTGAATATTATCATAGTATTCTTTTGGTGCTCAGACTATAGATACACAGACTGTATTCTTATCTATAATTTTTCTGTAGTTAAATAGTATCTAGATATTTTTATGTTGGATGGTAAATAAAATACATTTTCATGTTAGAAGCAAAAAATGAGATTGTTTCACCTGGTGAAATTTAATCTTTGTTTCCTTTGGAAGAACCTCCAGGCATAGCTGGAAAGGTGGGGATTATGGAGATATCCTTGGCTTTGAGAGTTGAGCAAAAGTTTGCTAAGTGGACAAAACAGCAAGGGCATACTGATCAGAGCAACACTGGGGAAGTACTCTGAACAATCATGCAGCTATAGGGGGCTGAAAGTACAGGATGAATCTGTTTTGACATGGCTAGAATGAGAAATGAATTGGAAAATAACCATAGGTGAGCCTGGAAAGGCAGGCTGAAATCTGGCTGTATGGCATAAAAGACTGCATGCTATATGGTGTGGCTTGTGCTTTCCAAATATAGGGAGGTTTGGGACAGAAAAGTGTCCTAATCACTTCTCTGCTTTGGAAAGATCCATTAGATCAAAGGAAAGAGAAGTTAGATCTGGAGAACCCCATACTAGCTTTGAAATAATTATAATAGTTTCATTTTATAAGATAGGAAATGAAACTTTAAGGAGTCTAAGATGCTTAATGAAATTTTCTCAGCTGACCTCAAGGCTTGAGTTTTGGTTGTTTGACTCTGAAGGCCAATGTGTTTCATGAATCGTGTTTCTATTGTTTCCAGGCCTGTCTCTAAGAAACAGTAGGTAGGCTGAGATCGAAGTGACTTCTTCCACCGATACTCAAATTCTCACATATTACTATAGGTTAAATTTATTTATTGGACTGGACTGTGCAATTCCAACTAAAGAAGTCACAAATGGCTGCCTGTGGCTTTGGACCTTTTTGACACCATGTGGCAGAACCATTTTCTTTTTCCAGTGAGCCATCTCCTTAAGTGACTATCAGCCAGTTCTCCAGGATAAAGCATGGAGGCCAAGAGGAAGCCACTTTGCTGATCACCAAAGATAACTTTTATTAATATAACAACAAAGTGATAAGCCATTCATAATATTGGTCCAAGGCAAGTTTGTATGCTTTCTCTGTGCAAAAGTCTTCAAATGTTTTCAAATATAAAAGACAGCAACCATTTTTACCAACAAAATGTATTTCCTTGGTAGGTAAGACATAACATCAGATGTGTTTTTGTGGAAAGAAAGTATTCAGGGTGGCAAAAAGAAAAAGAAGAAAGTATTTAGCCTTCATTTGTCAGAAAAGAAAAAGTGAAGATTGTCTTGCTACTTACAAAAAGTTAATTAATTAGGGTAGTCATAGAAACAGGAAGTTTCTTAGAAAATCAATACAAGATTAAGTGAATGTGACTGGTAGACTAAGATATCTGCCTGGGAAGCTAACTAAAACACAAATTGTTTAGAAATGCTTACAATAGTTTAGACTCTGAATTTACGGTAAAATTACGTGCTTTTTTTTTTTCTTTGGGTGGGGGAGGGTTATTGTTCCTTTTTTTAAAAAAAAAATACCCCAAAACTCTTTATTAATGAGAAACTTGGATTATTTTATAAATACCGAATCTCCCAATTTGTAGATTTTTTTAACTTGTTTTAGTCTTACCTCTGTTTTCTGTTGCCCTCGAGACATATTTATCTGTTTTTCTCCCTTAGCTCTGCCCTCCTGGGTCTCCTGTGCTTTTGCCTTCACAATTTCACAGAAATCCCCGAACTCCATCTGCCAATAAGTACATATTGCAGTCAAGACATGGGTTGCTGGCAAGGGGTTTGGCTGTAACAAGGGATTGAATAGCTCTTTGAATTGCTACATGAGACTCAGATGTCAGGCCATCACAAAATGCCTAAAATAGTGCCAGATATGGTAAGAGCCCTTAATAAGTGGGACTTGTGACAGAATAAAGAATATGGAATCAATTCACTGGCCCTTTCATTTGACTCAAGGGCCCAGTGTTACCAGCAGCCACCAATCTGCTGGCTCATGTGGAAGGCAAGAAGTGCTGCTGCTACACATTCTGGCTCTAAGTGTTTGGAAGCCCATTCCTACCTAGGGAATCTTGCCAAAAACAGAGGACATGCTAATGACTTGGAACATCACTGACGAAAGCTGGTGGGTGAGGAGCTCCCTTAGCTTCACTCTAGCATTTGCTTCTTCAGTCCTCCAAGTCCTACCTATTTGTAATTTCTAACAGCTTTGAAATGGCATGTGTGCATGTGTGTGTGTTTGTGTGTGTGTGTCTGTGTCTGTGTGCATGCGTATGTGTGTGTGTGTGTGTGTGTAAGATGGTTAAGGGAGAGTGTAGAAAAGAACTTAGTGAGATATTGACTAAATTAGGAATTCATAATAAAACAAAAGGAGTCTGTGTTTTACAACAGTGTTCTTTGAGTGGTTGTTAAGCTGCCAATAGTTTTCAGGCGTAGAATGCTTTGGACAATAGCAGAAACCTCTTGTTTACAAGCTACCTTTTAAGCTTAAGGCAGCATTATGATGCATTGATGGGAGGGGGGTTGAAGCAATGCTTATCTTTCTGAAAGTGAACACACAGACTCATGAACTGTATTCATTCAGGCAGCCCGGCAGTGGGAACATTTATTTCCACATTTTGTATGCACAGGCATAACCACATTGAGAAACAGTGACAAGGGCAGTGTGTAAAAAAAGTGACATTTTGTTCATCACATGCATAACTGACTAAGTGTGCTTCCTTTAAGTTGTTACTTAACCTAAAACAAAATGAGTGAAAACCCTAAAGTTGCTTTATTTCATGGTTTGAGAATGTAGTTTGGCTGAGAGGTTTATTTCTCAGAAGTAGGACGCTGTAATTCTTTCTTAAAAGCTGACAGTAGTTTAAAGCTATATATATTATTCAGTTCAGAAAGCAGGCTAAGGATTATATAACCTTTGATAATGGATTAGATTAATTCTATACATATACTTATGTATGCATGTATATATAATTGATGTATTTTTCTTGTGTTAAAATTGCTGTTCATTTCTTTTGATTAGCAGCTAAATCTGTTAGAAGTATCTAATTAAAGGAAGCAGGTGTCAACCTTGACAAAAAGTAAAATAGAGAAATGAGTACTCTACGGTTATTTAATATTTACTGAATTAAAAATAATTATTAGTGATCAATAAAATTTAATACTTCTACACCTTCAACCACTGACAATGTGACTTGTTATAATTTTGCTTCAAATAGTCAAATAATTGAAGTAATACAAGGGAAAGAAGAAAATAACACTTTTTGGTCTGAGTCATTGAGCTAATGACAAATGTATAAAAAGTAATTACCTATAATGAAAAACTGAACAAAGCATATGAACCACGCTGCATTTCATTTTAATGGCTATGTTTAGACATGTCCTGAACTGGAGAACAAAAAAGATGAGGGAATGCAGGCTCTCCCTTATTCTTTTCAGCAGCAGTATAAATGCATCTTGATGTATTGTTCTTTCTCAGCAAAACCTCATCTTTTTTCTCTTCAGATCAAAACTGCAAAATGTGAACATTGATTTATCCTTTTAAAACACTAGTTTAGGACTCCATGGCATCAGGATTTTCCGTAGATACTGATAACATTGACATACTTATCTATTTTTTATTGCACTTTAAGTTCTGGGGTACATGTGCAGATCTTGCAGAATCGTTACATAGGTACACACATGCCATGGTGGTTTGCTGCCTCCATCCCCCTGTCACCTCCATTGGGCATTTCTCCCAATGTTATCCCTCTTAACCTCCCCACCCCTCACTGTCCCTCCCCTAGCTACCCACCTCCAAACAGACCCCAGTGTGTGATGTTCCCCCTCCCCTGTACCCATGTGTTCTCATTATTCAACACCCGCCTATGAGTGAGAACATGTGGTGTTTTGTTTTCAGTTCTTATGTCAGTTTGCTGAGAATCATGGTTTCCAGATTCGTCCACATCCCTGCAAAAGACATAAACTCATCCGTTTTATTGCTGCATAGTATTCCATGGTGTATATGTGCTACATTTTCTTTATCCAGTCTATCATTGATGGGCATTTGGGTTGGTTCCAGGTCTTTGCTATTGTAAACAGTGGTGCCACAATAAGCATATGTATGCATGTGTCTTTATAATAGAACAATTTATAATCCTTTGGGTATATAGTCAGTAATGGGATTGCTGGGTCAAATGGAATTTCTATTTCTAGATCCTTGAGGAATTGCCACACTGTCTTCCACAATGGTTGAACTGACTTACACTCCCACCAACAGTGTAAAAGCTTTCCTATTTCTCCGCATCCTCTCCAGCATCTGTCGTCTCCCAGATTTTTTAATGATTGCCATTCTAACTGGTGTGAGATGGTATCTTATTGCGGTTTTGATTTCCATTTCCCTAATGACCAGTGATGTTGAGCATTTTTTTCATGTTTGTTTGCCTTATAAATGTCTTCTTTGAAAAGTTTCTGTTCATACCCTTCACCCACTGTTGAATGGGTTTGATTGTTTTTTTCTTGTAAATCTGTTTTAGTTCTTTGTAGATTCTGGATATTAGGCCTTTGTCAGATGGGTAGATTGCAAAATTTTTTTCCCATTTTGTTGGTTGCCAGTTAACTCTATTGATAGTTTCTTTTGCTGTGCAGAAACTCTTAAGTTTAATTAGATCCCATTTGTCTATTTTGGCTTTGTTGCCATTGCTTTTGGTGTTTTAGTCATGAAGTCCTTGCCTGTGCCTGTGTCCTGAATGATATTGTCTAGTTTTTCTTCTAGGTTTTTTATGGTGTTAGGTCTTATGTTTAAGTCTTTAATCCATCTGGAGTTAATTTTAGTGTAAGGTGTCAGGAAGGGGTCCAGTTTCTGCTTTCTGCACATGGCTAGCCAGTTTTCCCAACACCATTTATTAAACAGGGAATCTTTTCCCCATTGCTTGTTTTTGTCAGGTTTGTCAAAGATCAGAAGGTTGTAGATGTGTGGCATTACTTCCGAAGCCTCTGTTCGGTTCCATTGGTCTATATCTCTGTTTTGGTACCAGTACCATGATGTTTTGATTACTGTAGCCTTGTAGTGTAGTTTGAAGTCAGGTAGCATGATGCCTCTAGCTTTGTTCTTTTTGCTTAGGATTGTCTTGGCTATGCGGGCTCTTTTTGGTTCCATATGAAGTTTAAAGTATTTTTTTTCCAGTTCCATGAAGAAGGTCAGTAGTAGCTTGATAGGGATGGCATTGAATCGATAAATTACTTTGGGCAGTATGGCCATTTTCACAATATTGATTCTTCCTAACCATGAGCATGAAATGTTTTTCCATTTGTTTGTGTCCTCTCTTATTTCCTTGAGCAGCGGTTTGTAGTTCTCCTTGAAGAGGTCCTTCACACCCTTTGTTAGTTGTATTCCTGGGTATTTTATACTTTTTGTAGCAATTATGAATGGGAGTTTGCTCTTGATTTGGCTCTCTGTTAGTCTGTTATTGGTGTATAGGAATGCTTGTGATTTCTGCACATTGATTTTGTATCCTGAGACTTTGGTGAAGTTGCTTATCAGTTTCAGGAGATTTTGGGCTGAGACAATGGGATCTTCTAAATATACAATCATGTGATCTGCAAATAGAGACAATTTAACTTCCTCTTTTCCTAATTGAATACCCTTTATTTCTTTTTGTTGCCTGATTGCTCTGGCTAGAACTTCCAATATTATATTGAATAGGAATGGTGAGAGAGGGCTTCCTTGTCTAGTACCAGTTTCAAAGGGAATGCTTCCAGTTTTTGCCTATTCAGTATGATGTTGGCTGTGGATTTGTTATAAATAGCTTTTATTATTCTGAGATACGTTCCATTGATAACCTAGCTTATTGAGAGTTTTTAGCATAAAAGGCTGTAGAATTGTGTCGAAGGCCTTCTCTGCATCTGTTGAGATGATCATGTGGTTTTTGTCTTTGGTTCTGTTTATGTGATGGATTATGTTCATAGACTTGCGTATGTTGAACCAGTCTTTCATCCCCAGGATGAAGCCTACTTAATTGTGTTGGATAAGCTTTTTGATGTGCTGTTGCAAAACAGTATTTTATTGGAGATTTTTGCATTGATGTTCATCATGGATATTGGCCTGAAGTTTCCTTTTTTCATTGTGTGTCTGCCAGGTTTTGGTATGAAGATGATGTTGGTTTCATAAAATGAGTTAGGGAGCATTCTCTTTTTTTGTATTATTTGAAATAGTTTCAGAAGGAATGGTACCAGTTCCTCTTTGTACATCTGGTAGAATTTGGCTGTGAACCCGTCTGGGCCTGGACTTTTTTGGTTGGTAAGCTATTACTTGCTGCCTCAACTTCAGACCTTGTTATTGGTCTGTTCAGGGATTCAACTTCTTCCTGGTTTAGTCTTGGGAGGGTATAAGTGTCCAGGAGTTTATCCATTTTTTTCCAGATTTACTGGTTTATGTCCATAGAATTGTTTGTAGCAATCTCTGATGGTGGTTTGTATTCTGTGGAATTGGTGAAGATATCCCCCTTTGTCATTTTTTATTATGTTTATTCGATTCTTCTCTCTTTTCTTTTTTATTAGTCTGGCTAGTGGTCTATTTTGTTGATCTTTGTAAAAAACCAGCTTGATTTATTGATTTTTTGAAGGTGTTTTTTTTTTTTTATCTCTATCTCCTTCAGTTCTGCTCTGATCTTAGTTATTTCTTGTCTTCTGCTAGCTTTTTAGTTTTTTTGATCTTGCTCCTCTAGCTCTTTCAATTTTGATGATTGGGTGTCAATTTTAGATTTTTCCTCACTTCTCATGTGGGCATTTATTGTCATAAATTTTCCTCTAGACATTGCTTTAAATGTGTTCCAGAGATTCTGGCACATTGTGTCTTCATTCTCATTGATTTTGAAGAACATCTTTATTTCTGCCTTCATTTCATTGTTTATCCAGTCATCATTCAGGAGCAAGTTGTTCAGTTTCCATGAAGTTGTGCAGTGTTGACTGAGTTTCTTAATCCTGAGTTCTAATTTGATTGCACTGTGGTCTGAGAGATTGTTATGATTTCCATTCTTTTTCATTTGCTGATGAGTAATTTACTTCCAATTATTTGGTCAATTTTAGAGTAAGTTTGATGTGGTGCTCAGAAGAATGTATATTCTGTGGCTGTGGGGGTGGAGAATTCTGTAGATGTCTATTAGGTCCGCTTGGTCCAGATCTGTGTTCAAGTCCTGGATATCCTTGTTAATTTTTTTGTCTTGTTGATCTGTCTAATATGGACAGTGGAGTGTTAAAGTCTCCCACTATTATTGTGTGGGAGTCTAAGTCTTTTTGTAGGTCAATAAGAACTTGCTTTAGGTATCTGAGTGCTTCTGTATTGGGTGCATATATATTTAGGATCGTTAGCTCTTCTTGTTGCATTGGTCCTTTTACCATTACGTAATGTCCATCTTTGTCTCTTTTCATCTTTGTTGGTTTAAAGTTTGTTTTGTCAGAGACTATGATTGCAACCCCTGCTTTTTTTGCTCTCCCTTTGCTTGGTAAATTTTCTTCCATCCCTTTATGTTGAGTCTATATGTGTCTTTGCACACTGATGGATCTTGACTTTTTATCCAGTTTGCCAGTCTATGTTTTTTGATTGGTGCATTTAGGCTGTTTACATTTAACATTGATATTGTTATGTGTGAATTTGATCCTGCCATTTTGTTACTGGCTGGTTGTTTTGCCCATTAGTTGACGCAGTTTCCTCATTGTGCCATTGGTCTTTACTATTTGGTATGTTTTTGCAGTGGCCAGTACTGGTTGTTCCTTTTCATGTTTAGTGCTTCTTTCAGGAGCTCTCATAAGGCAGGCCTGGTGGTGATGAAATCTCTTGGCAATTGCTTGTCTGTAAAGGATTTTATTTCTCCTTCACTTATGAAGCTTAGTTGGTTGGATATGAGATTCTGGGTTGAAAATTTTTTTTCTTTAAGGTTGTTGAATATTGGCCCCCCACTCTTCTGGCTTGTAGGGTTTCTGCTGAGTAATCCACTGTGAGTCTGATGGGCTTCCTTTTCTGGGTGACCTGACGTTTCTCTCTGGCTGCCCTTAGCATTTTTTCCTTCATTTCAACCCTGGTGAATCTGATGATTATGTGCCTTGGGGTTGCTATTCTTGAGGAATACCTTTGTGGTGTTCTCTGTATTTCCTGGATTTGAATGTTTGCCTGCCTTGCTAGGCTGGGGGAAGTTCTGGTGGATAATATCCTGAAGAGTGTTTTCCAGCTTGGATTCATTCTCCCTGTCACATTCAGGTACACCAATCAAGTGTAGAGTGGGTCTTTTCACATAATCCCATATTTCCTGGAGGCTTTGTTCATTTCCTTTCATTATTTCTCTAATCTTGCCTTCTCATTTTATTTCATTGAGTTGATCTTCAGTCTGATATCGTTTCTTCTGCTTGATCGATTTGGCTATTGAAGCTTGTGTATGCTTCGCAAAGTTCTTGTGCTATGTTTTTCAGCTCCATCAAGTCGTTTATCTTCTTCTCTAAGCTAGTTATTCTAGTTAGCATTTTGTCTAACATTTTTTCAAGGTCTTTAGTTTCTTTGCATTGGCTTAGAACATGTTCCTTTAGCTTGGAGAAGTTGGTTGTTACCCACTGTCTGAAGCCTGCTTCTGTCAATTCATCAAACTAATTCTCTATCCTGTTTTGTTCCCTTGCTGGTGAGGAGTTTTGATCCCTTGGAGGAGAGGCATTCTGGTCTTTGATGATTTCATCCTT
The DNA here is from genome assembly GCA_036589455.1 of Ateles fusciceps. Lineage (NCBI taxonomy): Eukaryota > Metazoa > Chordata > Mammalia > Primates > Atelidae > Ateles > Ateles fusciceps. The sequence goes on from JAZHEH010003462.1 coordinate 77,729, forward strand.
TTTGCTGTTGTTTCTTCCCATCTTCATGGATTTATCTACCTTTTATCTTTGAAGTTGGTGATTTCAGATGGGGTCTCTGAGTGGATGTCCTTTCTGCTGATGTTGAAGCTATTTCTTTTTGTTTTTTAGTTTTCCTTCTAACAGGGCCCTCTGCTGTGAGACTGTTGGAGTTCCACTCCAGACCTTGCTTGCCTGGGTATCACCCATGTGGGGTGCAGCACAGCAAGTATTGCTGCCTGATCATTTCTCTGGTAGCTTTGTCCCAGAAGGGTATCCACCAGTTGTCAGCCAGAGCTTTTCTGTATGTGACGTTTTTTTGGTTATGCAGGGGTCAGGGAGTTGCTTGAGGAAGCAGTTTGTCCCTTGTCTGCCTGCATAGGTGCTGCTGGCCTGCCATGGGCTCAGTCCAGCTGCTGTGTAAGCTTCCTCTGGCTTTTGTTAACACAGCTATGGCGGACCCCCTTCCCTGCACTGAGCTCAGTTGTCCCAGGTCGAGCTTGAACTGATGTGCTGGCTGTGAAACTCTCAAGGAAGAGGGCTTCAGTTTGCTGGTCTTTGTGGGGTGGGACCCACCAAGCCATACCACCTGTCTCCCTGCTTTCAGCTCCCCCTCTTTCTGGGGAGCAAGGAGTTCTGTCCTGCAGGCGCTCTCAGTACCGGTCCAAAACATCTGCCCAGATCTGTGCCGACAACCTGCAGCGCTGGCCAGAGTTGTTGCTAAGATCTGTGCTAATAACTCATGGCACTTTTCAGCCTGGTGGGGATCTCCTTGTCTGTGAGTTGCAAAGGCAATGGGAGAAGTGCAGTATCTGAACCAGAGTGCCAGAGGGGAAGAGTCCCACATCCTCTGTCCAGTTGCACTTCGTGCCTTGGTTTGCCCTCCTTGGGCTACTGTCCAACCAGTCCCATTGAAATGAACCTGGTACCTTGGTTGAAAATGTGGAGATTGCTTGCCTTCTGTATCGCTCTCACTGGGAACTGTGCTCCGGAGCTGTTCCTATTTGGCCATCTTGGTGGAAATCCTTCCTTATCTTGTAAATGTCTAGTCATTTCACTTTTATAAATTTTATCTTATGAGCACTTAATTAAATTGTTTCAAAATATCAGTTTAAGGGGTTATTTTCCTTTTCTTATATTTTAAAATTCTGATACTATGTTGCCAGAAGCTTAGAAGTGAGTGATTCTTCTCTCTTATCCATGAATAACACTCTTCTTCTATTCTGTTAAGATTGTTCTGAAAACTAAAATACTCTTTATTCTTTATATTCTGAAGAGCTTTTTTTTTTTTTTAAATGGGCTTGGCTTTATTCTCATCTGCATTTGGAGAAGCCACAATAAACTCACAAGAGGAATGCCTCCTTGGATTTATCCTGGGATACCGTTTGATGCACAATTAAAAATAGTGTGTTTCTATGGCCTGAAGTTCACTGAATTCTTAAAGACTTCAATTTGAGTTTTAAAATGTGGATGAGTGTAAGGTAATTGCTTAATTTAATGATAGCTGCTCTAACAAACAAACCAAAATGTGTACGTTGACTCAACCATCCTTCCCATGAAGTCCAAGTGGTGGTGCTGCTCCTTTTGATTCAGTGGCCCGTATTCCTTCCACTTTCTTGTCCTGCCATCTTCTCCATATGATTTCCAAGGCCACTTTGCTCAATTTTATTCCTTTTCCCTGTAAGGTAGAAAACAGGGAGAATCACATGTGATAGATTCCTATGGGTCAGTTCTGGATGTATTGCACATCGTTGCCTTTTGCATTTCGTTGGCTAGAACTCAGACAAAGGGACAATCATTATGACAAGGGAGGCTGAGAAATGAAATACAACTTTGTCTTAGGAAGAGGAGGAATGGGTGGACACCTTGTACTCTCTTTCATAATACTGATCCTCTAAAATAATTTTGATGATTCTTCAATTGGCTCTGTAAGGGGTATTTTTGCTTATGTGCTATGAAAGGAAGAGTTGATAATCAGACAGTGTTTCAAGGAACTTTAATTCCTACTTTCAAGTACAAAGGAATAAATACATCATCCCTACAATTCATACTATGTACTGACTGTTCTCTGTACCTGACTAGCTTTGCATAGGTAATGGGGCAAGCAATTTCTATTTATTTGTATCAGTATAGCGATTTCTCTATAACAAACGCAATGCACTTGTGATTCAATCAATTCAACTCTCCACAAATTACTCTGGCTTCTATGATGAGTATTTCCAAACATCCTGAATTTAAAAGAGAAATAGGTAAATGATTCCTGTATATTCTTAAGAGTATCTCCAGGACAGCTGTGTTAATCTGGGTTCTCCAAAGAAACAGAACAAATATGTAAGGCAATTTATTATATAACACTTTGGCTTATGCAGTTATGGAGGCTGGGAAGTCCCTGGATATACACTCAGCAAGCTTGAGACCCAGGTAGCTGATGGTATAGGCACAGGTGAAGTCCAAAGGCCTGAGAACCAAAAGAGCCTATGGTGTAATTATAGTCCATGTTCAAGTTCAAAGGCAGGAGATGACCAGTGTCCCAGCAAAAAGACAGACAGGTAGAGTGAGACTGTTACTCTGCCTTTTTTTTTTTTTTTTTTTTTTTAATTCAGGCTTTCAATAGATTGGATGAGGCCTGTCCTCACTGGGGGTGCAATCTGCTTTACTCAGTCTATCCGTTCAAATGTTAATCTATCCAAACACCCTCACAGACACCCAGAATAATGTTTAACCAAGTATCTGGACACCTCTTGGTCTAGTCCAATTGATACATTAAATTATCACAATAGCAACACAGGTTGATTATTCCTTTATCCAAAATGCTTGAGATCAGAAGTATTTTGGATTTTTAAAAAATATTTGCATTATACTTACCAGTAGAGTATCCCAAATCTTAAAACCCAATATCTGAAATGTTCCAGTGAACGTTTCATTTGAGTGCCATATCAGTGCTCAAAAAGTCTTGAATATTGGAGCATTTCAGATTTTGAATTTTCAGATTTGGGATGCTCAAGCTATAGCAATATAGCTGTTGCTTTGTCTTTAAGTTAGAAATCATCCAAACTTGGGATTTAATTGTCATAAAATGAGAATAAGACATTTTAAAAAATGAGATAGCCTAACGAGTAACTTTCAGAAACAAATATTAGCTGCTCCAATACTGAAAGTGTTTCACAATAAAGTCTTGCTTCATGTGTGGACTTAGATAACAGAATCACTGTTAAGCTTCAGGATGTCAATAGGATTCACCATATTATCAATATTTATCAAGTGCTTTAAAAACTGGTTGGAGATTTATTTACTGTTTGGCCACATACTGAGAACATACAGAAGTCAATACAATTTTAATCAGTATAGAAATTAATAAATAGAATTTAAAATTACCTTATCATTACTTAGTTATTTCCTGGTTCTTTGGTTAGTAAGAACAAGCTTTTCTTGGGGCTTTTTGTCTTTGTGTGCTCATAGGAGTTTCCAGTTTCTATAGCTTTAAATTTGGGATCTATGAGGCAAACCATAGGAACGAAGGAAGCTCACCACTGTGTCGTTCTTTGGATATCAAGGCCCCTAGCTGGTTTGCCTTATTCTCCTTATCTTTCACAGTACTCTTATGTTTGTTTTATATATAATGTTCAGGGATTTTAGTTACACTTAATGGGAGGAATGGGGAAAATTATGACCACCCCATCTTTATGGAAGCAGAAGTTAGAGCCACATGTACGTTTTATCTTCTAAAATGTTATCAAACTGTCTAATTTTTTAATGTTAGTCTGCCTCATTTTGTTTCTAGTAGTGTTAAAGATTTATCATTGTTTGTGCTGTCTGCTGTCATTTAAACTTGTGGAGGGAGCTAAGGAAAGTGTGCTTATTCAGTCTGCCATGTTGACTTGGAAGCTCCTTAGTGCCTTAAAGCCAGTGATTATCTAGTTCATGATTACAAGATGATAAAAATGAAGGTCATTAGCTATTACTTTTACCTTAGCATAATGGTCCTAGGAGACAAATTGTTCTTCTTCTATATGGTAATTGTTGTATGGTGATGATGATGATAATGATGATGATAAAGATAATACTCTTTGATCTAAATCCCCAGAGAGGTCCCCCCCATGGGGTAAAATAAGAAACAAATTTATTTCCAAAACCAAAATTCTAATGGACATTCTTATAATTCTTGGCAAATAAATATAACCAGATTTGAACTAAGACTCTTAAGCTTAGAAAACCATGCTTATTTGTATCTGGATAGTGATGCAAGCAGATAGGCAACTTTATCACTTGTTTTCAAATCCGGGAGATACATCTGGTCAGCCCATTACTTCTCTTAAGATGGCTAAGGGGAAGCACATTCTGCCTCACACAGGACAATCATGGGTTTCTGCAGGACTGGACAACAAACTATATTTAATGATAACTGAGGCCCTGGTGTCTCAACATAAGGCAGATGATAAGCATCAAAGCAGGTTCTTACTAAATGCTAAATGTGGAGATGTAATTTAGTTAGTGAAAAAGTAGTAAAAACACTCTTTTGTAAATAACAGGAAACTGTGTTCCAGTTTTATAGATATTTAGAACTAGGAAGGACCTTAACTCAAAAAGAGTAAAAGTGATTTAAATGCTGCCTAGGAACCATCAGAGGAAGCCTAGGCTGACTTGAGCAGCACCATGGAGAGCTCTCTGGAACTCAGTTGCTGTGGGTGTGTCCTTTTCTCCTTTGCAGTTCTGGTTCTCTATAGCCATGAAGGCCTTTAAAGAAGGTCCCTCTATTAGAGAAACTTGAGGTTGCTGCAGAGGTAGGGCTTTCCTGCATTGTCCTCGAATCTCACAGTTTATGTATTTGAGTTGCCAAGCTTCTCTCTACAGGAGTCCTTGTTTTTCATTATTCAGCTCTTGTTTTTAGAGTTGGTTGAATTATTTACTGGAAGCTCATGTGTTGATATTAAGAATAGAATTATCCCCTCCCTTTTCTTTTCCCTTAGAGACTTCATGTAAAGTTATTTATAACCTAATTTACAGACACAAAACATTCTTAAGTTACATACAATAAGAGAGAATTGATGTACTGTGATTTGAGTTTTATCATGAGGCCACATGAGGAAGAAAAAGATTTACTTTTTTCATCCAAGCAAGCTTCTGAGAAAATCAAGTTTTGATTATTTGCCTTCTTCATAAAGATATCTTAGAGAACAATTATATAGGATATAGTCCAATCAGAGTTTTATCTTCTCCTGACAACTGCTGGGATAGGTTAGAGTTTAGAATAAAAGCATTCCTGGGCCATTAAATCTTGCCCCTGTTACGTCCAGATTTTAATTTTGGATAGAAAACTGATCTAAGTCTTTGTTATCATATCTAAAAATAGGGTTAATGCCTCTTCCTGGTATCATGATGATTAAATGAATTGTCATATATGAAAGAAATTAGCATGGTACCCAGTCCTATAAGGTTAAAAATCAGTCTTGGTCATTCATTTCTTACTTGTCCTATGCTCAAGAAGAGAATGTAAGTAAACTTATGTAACAATAAGATTAACCCTTCAGGCTGAAATATAGTTTTATATAATGTAATTAATCTGCTAAACCTGGCATGTTACACAAAACTCATCAACTGAAGTTTGATATGAAGAACATACAACACCCCCATTTTCTGAAAATAATTAAAAAAAATCATAGGCAATCATAGGCAGTTTTTCTTTTAGAAGTTTCTAGCCACTACCTCTGGTCTTCCAGTTTTTAAGATAATGGTTAAATTATTATAATAGGTATTAGCTCTTTATAACAAATGGAAATCACTGGTTTGTTCCTAGGATATAAGATTTGAGATTTTCACTTTTGGGAATACCACAAACATTTTCTACTGAAATCACAAGAAGAGATTTGTATAGACATGATTAATATGCACATATCTTCTTACTGTTCTCAACTAGATTAAGAGACCCTCAATGGCAAGAAAAACATTCAATTCAGCTAACTCACAAAGTGGCTAACAAGGAAGTTCATACCATTGGCCCTGGGTGGACTAAAGGCATATGACAGAATTTTTATTATTAAAACTTTCATCTGACATGAAATAGGATAGGATTCTCTTCAGAGACCATACACTGGAGGGTTCAATATCTCAGGCATTTGAAAGGTTCAGAATAAGTAGTCTTCGAAAGGACTATGAGAAAGATATTTAATGTATTAGAGATATACTTTCTTGAAAAATGGCAATGATAAGATTTGGAAATAATACTGTCCGGGTAGTAGCATTTTAACATCAGAGTAATTTGGGGTGCAATTATTGTAACAAGTTTCACACTTGGAATGGCAACACAGAGGATGCCTAGTACTCAGGGAGCTTTGGATGTAATTATTAAACCGTGTGTTTCTATGATAAATATAAATGGAAGACAATAAAGGTATTAAAATATTCAACCAAAAGAAATTAAAAGGATAAGGGCAGCTATCCCAATATAAACTTAGGATAGCATGCCTACTTCACCTGAGCCAGTTCTCAGACTCCAAACTCATGAACTGAAGAAGAATATAGATCCCCGTGAAGAAAGGCCCTGCAATTCCAAGGGTATATAGTTACTTCATCAGTTATGTTTTCAAAGGGATTCACAGTCATTCACTTGGGTACCTGTATACTGGAATAAGGGGATTGCCCAGCCATTTAAAGATCTGTTGGACACAGGAATTAAGCTGACATCAATATCCGGGGACTTGGAAAGCTGTCATTAAGCCCTTCTTCCCTTCACGTTAGAGTGGGAGTGAATAGGTGCAAAAAAAAATGAATACGTGGAGTTTTAGCTGTGATCTCACTCACAGTTGGTGGACTGAATCCATAGCCCAGCTCTTGGGCTCATTGTCATTGGTCAGGAAAAAATTCATTGCTTAAGAAGGAAGTGCTTTGACACTGTGAGAGCTGTGATTTGTCTCACTATCCTGTTTTAAGTTCCTCTCCACAAAATAATATGAAAACATATGGGGCAAGTGAATCTGAATGGTGTAAAGGATGAACTCTAATGGATAATGTGGTGTGCTGCCTAGATCCCTCCTTTAGGACCAAGGCAGTTATACTTCCAGGTGCCAGGAATGTTCGTTGCTGGTAGCTCAAGCTGAGTCCCTCTTAAGAATTGCCCTTGCTTAAAGGGAGCTACTTTGCCAGAGTTTATGTACCCAGGGAACATAAGTAAACATAAAATGATAGGTTCAATGCACAAGTACAAATACTGTGCCCCATTTCCTCCATTCTGGATAATTCTGATAGGCCACCTCAACTCCAGAGCTTTTTGTGGAGTTTCCTCTCTTGTAACTGCATCATATTTGAATGTCTCCCTCTGCCTGGTTTCTTTCTTTTCCTTATGAGTTTTGCTCCTGAGATCACTCCCTGATAAAACTGCTGCAAGCAAATATTTATCTTGGCATCTGTTAACTAGGAAATGCCACTTAAAACACATAGTACTATTTATAATATTTATTATAAATTTATACATTAATAATTTTAATGCTGAAAAGTAGTGACCCACCTAATAGGCATATAGTAAGGAAATAGAGTGAGACAGATTTCTATGATGGATGATCTTTCCATTTTAAGACTAATATTTGAAAAGTGTAATAATATGAAAAATAATTATGCATAATATTAAGTGGAATATATGCAATACAAACAAATGTAAAATATTGTCACTTTGATGTAAATAATACATTCAAAGACAGAATAAAAGGCATTGGGATGGACACAATGCTTATATAAGACTAATAGGATTATGGTGAAATTTTCTTTTTTATCTTCTGCATAAATATTTTGCTATTTGTAACATAACTTTTTTACCATAAAAATTTTATTTCAAAGAGACACGATATACAGTAAAGGTAAAGCAAATTATTTTGCAAATAAACATACAATGCACTATGTTAAAAAGGTTAGTCTCTATTTAAAAAATAATATTAGTGTAGTTTGAAGAGCAAATTAATAGAATCAGCAGTTGCAGCTGCTCTTCTTTAAAGAATTATGCATTGTGAATACATATAGCTGTGATGGGTCACATTTGGGACCACAAAGGAAATTTATAGCAAGATGTGAGGAAGCAGAATTATGGCAAATGTAAATGTGCCCTAGAGAAAAAGATCAGGCATCTTTTGAAAAGCATATTTTATGAAGTTATCAGACTTATGAAATCCCAAATGTCATGGTAATATCGTACCTGGCACATATGGATCAGTTTTTGGTAGGAGAAAGGAAAGAAGTTGAATTCAGTCTAACAGTCATCAATAAGCACCATTTAAAAATAGCTTTATGAAAATCTAGAATAAGATACACACGATGAAGTTAAAACAAAAAAATGTGAAAACATTACATCAAATGAAGACACTCATGCTTTTAAACAATATGCATTGTTCTTGTCTGTTAGTTATATTCTTATATTATTAAAATCAGTCAACAAATGACAAAATAAATTTTACAGAATTTTCTTTGGGTATGTGGAGAGACATAGGGAGGGAAACAGCATGAGCTAAGGTACAGAAGTGAAAATGCACATATTGCGTTATGGGTATCATAATGAGTCTAGGCTGTCTGATGTGAAGAGTTGATGAAAGGAAGACAAGCAAGATAAAGTGAAGAAGTCATCTGCTGGATAGGGGTCAAAATGCGATGAATTTTGAATTTTAACTATATTTTATGAAGAATGGAGAATCAGTGACATCTTAAGTAGAGGAACAAATCATGAAAAATGGATAATAGAAAAATTAATGTACCAGCATTCATTTGTTTATGCTTTCATCCTATAAATACTCATAAAATGGGATAATTTTAACGAAAAAGAGTTCAGAAAGTAAGAAGTTTAGAGACTTTCATAGCTATCCAGTTCAGAGATGCTAAAAGTCCACATTAGTGGAGGCCAAGCGATAATGAAAAGGAAGGGAAGGTAGTTTTGTCTATGTCCTCTCCCATTCATGATTTCTTCCATCTCATTTAAATCTGTTTCATCTCACCTTGGTTATCTCAGAAGACAAGGACATTGCCTTGCCTTCAACCTGCCCCTGTTCAGTATCTCCTGTGCATGGTGATCACAATTGTCTTCTGAAAGTATGATCTCTCTCACAGTCACTCTCTCCAGTCCACTGGTTTTCTCATCTTGTTTCTTCTGCATAGACTAGAAGTAAGGGCTCTGCCATGCTGTGTGTACCTGGAGCTCATCAGGCTTAACTTAAGTGAAATAAACCAGGAGTCTTGGAAAGACAACAGTTTGAGACCTATTTTAGAATGCTGATTAAAGAGATTCTTTGGAAAAAAAAATAAGTTGTTATGCATGTTAAAATCTCTTGGGGAAAGGATTTGCTTGAAAAGGTTTATATTTGCATTTGCTCTGTATCTGATGATAAATTGTGTTTATTATATTAATGTACTATGTACGGTGCATTTACAGAGAAGTACATTAATAGCGTAATGTCTTACATGAATTTTTAATAATATTCATTTTCTTCTAAAATCTGATTAAATGTTGGTAAATCATAAGCAATTATTTCTGTAGTTTTAAGGGTTGGAAATTCACAGTTGGACTACTTCTTTTTCATTTAGACTTTCTAGACCAATAATTAAGTGCACATGAGTGAAAAACTGAGTATTAAAATATCAGAGAGCACCTGAATGTGACTGTTCTCATTTAATAGGGATCCTATGTCTTGGAACTTTGTGTAGAACTGTTGGCTATGCTATACAGATCTAAATCAGTTTTAGCAGGTAAGGAAGCACATGCTTTGTTAGATTCTGTAATGAAAAGTTTAGGGCAGTCATGTCTAGAATCTTAGAATTTTAGCATTTAAAGTAAACTTAGAAGTCACAGAACATCTTGTGTATATATAACTTTCAGGCGTGGTGGCTCATGCCTGTAATCCCAGCACTTTGTGAGGCTGAGGACAGCGGATCACTTGAGCCCAAAAGTTTCAGACCAGCCTCGGCAACATGGCGAGACCTTGTCTCAAAAAAAAAAAAAAAAAAAAAAAAAAAAACCCTGAAAAAACAACGTAATGCAGCTTCTGTTTGTGCACATTCAGAGCAGCTATTGTACTTCTTCACAGAGCAGCTCTTTTCATCTCTGAGTTTGGTAACAAAGCTCTTTCCTAAATTTAGCTAAAATCCTGGACACAGGATTAATGCCACTCTACTTAATGCACTGTCTTGTATGAAACAATTTTTCAAAGACATAGGCAGCCTGTTTTTTTGAACACTGAAAGCAATCTGATATCTTTCACTCTTATAATTTTTTTCTCCAAATATTTATGACTTGTTTTTCCATCCCTTTCTCTTCATGACATAGTTTTAAAATAGTGTATTATTCTGGTTGCCGCCTTCCAAACTCACAACATTTTGTCAGTTTATCTTCAGTGCTAGGGACTGAATGTTTGGGTTTCCTCTGTACCCAAATTCATATGCTGAAACTCTAATCCCCAGTGGGGTCTTTGGAAAGTAATTGGGTCATAAGGGTGGAGCACTCATGGTAAGGTTATTGCTCTTATAAGGAGAGACACACAAGAGAGTTTGCTTTCTCTTACTCTCTCTCTTCCACATGAGGAAATCAAGAAGAAGACCCTCACCAGAACCTGACCATGCCTGCACCCTGATCTTTGACTTTCCAGCCCCCATATCTGTGAGAAACAAAAGTTGTTTAAACCACTCAGACTATGATATTCTTGTTAGAGTTTCTCATACTGACTAATATACTGAAATAGAAAAATAATCACTCCACATGTGTTTTGATCCGTGCGGTGCACATTTTCCAGTATTAGAAAAGTATCTTTAATAAAAGCTAAAGGCTGTGTTAATTTAAAATTTGAAATGCTCTGTAAAAGTACAAACAACATAGGAAAGGAAAAGGAAGAAAAGAGCCATTAGATTTTACTTAGGGAAAGGACTGAGAAAAAGATATCCATAGAAGGCTCCTTTGAAAGAAAGAAAATACTTTGTTGGAAGCATTATAGATTAAGACACAGTTGATGGAGGGGACAGAGATGATCGTATACATGATGCTTTGGGTATTAGGAAGTAGGTTAGTTTAGTTGTATCTTAGTATTAATGAATAAATAGGAAATAAAGTTGGAAAATTTAGTTGAGATCAAATATTAGAAGGTCATTAATGCCACTGTAAAAAAATTTAAGTTTTTTTTTTAGGAGAGTTTTTGACTTGGCAGGACAAGTGTATTTTAATAGATAAATCTAGCATCCCTATGCTAAAGAATGGATTAAATAGGGGAAGATACTGTCACAGCTGCAACGTGCACTTTGTTCACTTTAAGTATGTCAGGAGCCATATTTCTTACAAATATTGCCTGATGATGGAATTCACAGGGAGCAAGGAGTTTGAGTATTAAAACAGATCGATGAAGCAATTTTTGTCAAGAGCATGGTCTGACCAGTTCTCATGCATCGTCCTACATGGAGAATGGTGGCTAGACCTGAAGATGCATTGCCGTCACTTAGTGAAATGCTCGTAACCTCTGCACACTGGACATTTAGCAAGTCATACAGAGAGAGCAGAGTGAAAGCTGTGCAAGTGCCGACTGTCAGAAAAAGAAGTACAGTTTGTCACTATCACAGTGTTGTCTTGTAACATTCCATTGACTCCTTTTATATCATTTTTTTCTTATTTCTTTGAAATAGAATTTTAAATGGGCTGTTAATACAAGTATGTAAATTTAGTTCTTTTTTTGTTCGTTTCAATCCATGTCTGATCTTTCATCTCATCTCTGTTCCTGTGGAGCTATTATAAGAGACAGATAAGAGAGTGGATTCTTGAATTCATTGTGTAGTGTTTAATCTTCAGTGGAGTCCCAGTTATCCAAGAACCTTGTCTAATGTTCTGTTTTAATGTTTTCAGTGCTCTAGCAGGGAGAAGAAGGAATGAGTCATTTTGAAGTCAAGCTTTATGCCACCCAAAACTTTGTTGTTCAGATTCATGTATGATTGCTTGTCTGGAGAATTGCTCATTCCCCACTGGCTGAGCATAAAGGTCAGCCCTATCTTCAGTAACATTTTCTCCAGTTCTGCTTCCCTTTGTCTCTTTCCATAGTTCCAAACTGGACTTTGCAGTCCAGCTAATATTGAAGTGGAACTAGACTGTAGACTGTGCATATCCAAATAATAGCATATACTTTCTTCTTCATGTTAATATCTGAGAACAGCACATACTTTCTTCTTTATGTTAATATAGGAGTAACTCAGCCGAACTAAATGGAATTAATCCTAGGGCTTTAAAGGTTACTTTGTTTGCTAGCATTAGGGCAGTGTCAAAGTACTTTAGTAAGGAAAAAAAAAATACATATATATCATATATATATCCTCAAATATTTGTATGTACATATTCTCAAATATATATATATATATCTCAAATACATATATATATGTGTAAGGAGAATATATATATTCTCAATATATATATCATATATATTCTTAAATATATCTATATCTCAAATACAGACACACACACGCGTGTGCACACACACACACACACACACACACACACAAATATATATATATATATGTATTTGAGTCAGAGTTTCACTCTGTTGCCCAGATTGGAGTGCAGTGGCATAATCATGGCTCATTGCAGCCTCAGCCTTCTGGGTTCAAGTGATTCTCCCACCTCAGCCTCCCAAGTAGCTGAGAATATGGGCATGCACCACCACTCCTGGATAATTTTTTGTATTTTTTGTGCAACACCATGCCTGGCTAATTTTTTGTAAAGGCAGGGTTACACCATGTCACCCAGGCTGTTTTCAAACTCCTGGGCTCAAGCGATCCTCCCTCCTCAGCCTCCCAAAGTTCTAGGATTGCAGGAGTGAGCCACCACGCCTTGCCTAGAATCTCAATCCTATCTGAAAGGTTAACATTACTGCTGTTTACACAAACAAATGTCAGTTCTAATTCCAGTTCACACATCTGTTAAAGGAGGGGGAAATGAAGAGATGTCAGTCAAAAGAGACAAATTTTCAGTTATGCAAGATGAATAGTTCTGGAGGTTTCATGTACAGCATGGTGACTATGATAATTATCTTGATTATGCTGATTATTTCACAAAGTGTATGTCTACCAAAACCCTAAGTTGTACCCCTTAAATAGATATAATTTTTATTTATCAATTATACCTCAGTGGAGCTGGGGAAAAAAGGATCCAATGTTCTTTTACGTGGCTGTTTCCAGAAGATTGTCAGGAAGTAAAACTCTAAACTCTGCTGCTAAGACACCCAGTGATATATTGGAAGTCTACTAGTAGTACATTTTTTTTAAATTGCCTTAGTCTTGTTATGAGGAACTTGGTCTTATTTTTCTTTCTTTTACACTTAACGATTTAATATTACATCAAGTAAGATACTTAACTCTTCATAAAGATTAAGTAGGAGAGATTATAGTTACGAGCCAAAACCCCTTTTTCACTATTTACTGCCAATATTTTATAGTTAACTTTTCATAATATTTATTTGGGAAATTATTTCTATTCTTTTAAAAATTAGTCTCTTAGCCCAGTCACTCTCTTTTCTAATTTGTCTAACTGATTTCTGGTCTTGTTTCAGGGCTAATACCCTGGATTTGTTTCACTTAACTCTTGCCTTAAACCTACAGTTTCTTGTTTAATTCATCTACCTTTCCTAGTAGTTTTTGCATCTGTAGTGCCTGTGATTTTTTCCCCGGTAGGCTTTTATCTCATTTTCCTATTTGAAAATACTTTGAAATAATTGATATGACTTTTTTCCTTCGGTTCTCTCATTATTTGCGGTTTTCTTTTAAAAAATATTTTTCCTGTCATTTGAGATAAAATCTCAAGAGTAGAGGAGACATATATGTGTTTTTCAGTCTGTTGTTTTAAATCAGAACTACCTACTTATAATGATACTTATGTTTATCAAAGGCATTCTGGTAAAATATCTAGTATAAAAATCTTATATCAATTAGATAGCAGAATCCATGGTGGCAGGCATATTGTCTTATAATCACTAGGGGAGTGGCAATAAATGGCATTTAACAAATATTTCTTAAATTACTTTATCATCAGTAAAATACGATTTTTTTAACCTAAGTGAAGAAAATTATTAAAGTGAGTGTTGGTTGTAGAGTGGGTGAATAATGTTCAGCTACAGGAGTATGTGAAGTAGTGTATTCTTAGTATGATACTGAGCTCTTGTTTAATATTCAAATTTTGATCTCTTTCCCATTACCAGTGAATACAAAAATTATAGCTAAGTGGAGTAAGCAGTATATTTGAAACTGTGGTAGGGTCCATGCTTACCTTGACTAACAACAGCTTGATTATGTAGGCCTTTAAATTTTCTGTGCCTGTTTCTTCAGGTATAAAATTAAGATCAGACAATGACAGGTTTTCCAAGACATTATGGTTAGTCTATAAATCCAGGCCAGCAAAGATTTTTTGTTGTCTATTGTTTCTGTATATAGGTAAGAGTTTTTTGAACTAGCTATTTCTTAGTTGTATTTTTTTCTACAGTCTTTTTTCAATGTTTAGATAATGTATCTTTGACTCAGGTATATGGTTTATCATTTTCATGATGGCATATTAGTCATTTTTGGGCTTAAAGGAAACATTTCAGACGAATATTATTTGGTTTATGAAGATGAAAAATTTAAAATGACAAGATAGTTTGTCAGCTTTGGGGTGCAAGGAATTATTATTTTATTAAAAATCAACTTTATCTTTTAGAGCACAACATGATTATATTTGATAAATATTTTTAATGTACATACTGAAAAGAAGTAGATTTTGTTCTTTTTTGTCAAATTGATATAGCAGAAATAGTATTAGATAAATATTAGAATGTGGAACTAACAGAGAGATAAACATAGATCAATAGAGGAACTAACAGAGAGATAAACATAGATCAATAGAACAGAATAGAGGACCCAGAGATAGACATATACATATATGCCCAACTGATAATTGAGAAAAGTACAAAAGCAGCTTAACAGGTGAAGTATAGCCTTTCAGCAAATGTTGCTAGAAGTAATTGGAAAAGCATAGGCAAATAAAACAAAAGAACCTCAACTTAAAGCTAAAACCTTAGGCAAAAGTTAATTCAAGTGGACTACTTATTTAAATGTAAAACAGCAAACTGTAGAACTTTTAGAAAAAAAATAAGAGAAAATTTTTAGGATCTATAGCTAGGCAAAGAGTTCATAGACTTGATGCTCAAAGCATAATCAATAAAATAAAAAACTGGTAAATTGAAACTCACCAAAATTAAAAAAAATTTGCTCTGTGAAACATTCTGTTGAAAGGATGAAAAGACAAGCCACTGACAGGGAGGAAATATTTGCAAATCATATATCTGACAAAGGACTTTTATCTAGGGACATATAAAAAATCATTAAAAACTCAATGATGAAAAAACAATCCAATAAGAATACGGTTAAAACACATGAACAGACATTTCACTAAGGGAGAGATACAGATGGCACATAAGCATATGAAAAGATGTTCAACATCTTTGCCATTAGGGAATGCAATTAAAACCACAATGAGATATCACTACATACCTCTCAAAATCATTTAATTTTTTGAAAAGGGAAAATAGTAAAGGCTAGCAAAGATGAGGAGGAATTGCCTCTCTCCTTCCTTGTTGGTAGGAATGTAAAATGGCACAGCTACTCTGGAAAATAATTAGCAGTTTTCTGTAAAGCTGAACATGAGACTGTATGATTGTGCAATTGCATTCTGGAACATCTAATGCAAAGAAATGCAAACTTATGTTCACACAAAAACTTGTACACAAACATTTATAGTGGCTTTATTTATAATAGCCAAACACTGGAAGTAACTCAAATGTCCTAAAATAGGTGAATGGTTAAAACTGTAATACATTCATACCATAAAATACTACTTTGCCATAGAAGGAAAAACAAAAATCTATTGATACACACAGTTTTTGTGGATATCAAGGACATTATGGTAAAGGAGAAAAGCCAATCTCAAAAGGCAGCATACTGCATTGTGTACATAATTCTCAAAAAATTATCAAAATTGCAGAGACAGAGAAGATATTAATGCTTACTAGGGGTTAGGAATTGAGGTCAGATAGGTTGAGTGTTACTCTGAAGGGGTAGCATGAAGGAGCCCTGTGGTGATAGAACATTTCTGTATCTTGAATGGGTAGTGGTTACACAAACCTACACAGATAATAAATTGTCTGGAAATACATACATGGACACAGTCAGAATGAGTGCTTGCAAAATTGGTGGCATGTGAACAGGCTCCGCAGATTGTACCACTGTCAATTTCCTGGTTTTGGTCATTCTAGTAATTCCACTGGAGAAGCCAAGCAAGGGATGCATGAGACCAGTTTTTGCAACACCACATGAGTCTATTATTATTTCGAAATGAAATAAAATTAATGAATCAATAGATTCAGGTACCTTCTGAGTAGTGAAAAGTAAAAATATATAGTCAGCATCCCAGTCCCAGCATTGTGCCAATACAGTTTATAGCAGGCACAATAAATGTTGAATGAGAAAAAAACTATTTTTATTGTATCTTTTGAAGAACACCATGACATTATATTCAGAAAGCACTTTTGGATCATTAAAAGAAGTAGGGTATTTTGTTACTGTTTTATTTTTGGTCAAATCTATATGGCAGAGAGAATAAAAGGCATAAAAGCAGAATTCTTCAAAGTAAAATCTACCTATTTGTTAACTTTTATGAGTGAAGGATTTTTGATGCTTTTTTAAATGCAAGGAGTTTTTTAGATTAATACATAAACCTTAAAATGGAAATTACCATTGGGTACACACACATGTACCCACACAAACATGAACACATATAAGACCCATGTTGAAGGAATGTGAAATGGATGGTAGAAAAAAGGAATATTATCAAAATCTGATCTAATGACAAACTACATGGATGAGGTCGGTTAGAGTGTTGAAGATGAAGATGTTGGATAAAAGGTCTCATATTTTATCTTCAGAAATCTCTGGAATCTACCTAGTTGAGCTACACTATCTATTATAGAGAGATTGGGTTTCAAAAAATAATGCAGATTGAAATACCATAACTATGTCACACACTTCCATGTTTAAAATGACATGCATTGCCCCAGTGTCAGTCAGGTTCTTATGTTCTGTAAAACAGGTTATTGAACCAGCTTTTTTCCTAGTTTCAGAATTGCTTTGTTCAGTTAGGCATCAAGGGTGGGTGGGAAGGCAAGGCATGTAATCTTTTTTACTTCTACTCATGAATTTTCAAGGAAAAAGTTAACCACCCAAATACCACATACACAGCAACTGTTGGAAAGAACAGTTATTCAGAAGATCTGTTCTTCCTAGAGGATTTTATGCAATAGTGATGTAGCTGGGATGGAAATATGACTGAGATCGTGGAAGGAAAGACTGCAGATGTGTGTGTTTGCAATGATGTGAACACTCAGAAAAACAGAGATGCTTGCATATCTTCCTCATGCATATTGGTAGACAAAATACTAGTATTAACACTCCAACTCCATTGTAAAGTTCAAGAGGAAATGAAAGCATTGGATGCACAATAATGCTAGGGGAAGACAGTAAGTGCTAATCACTGACATCTCCACTCCCATGAACTGCACCGTGGTTCAACAACTTGTTGAATATTATTTCCTGAGGAGCTTTATTTGTCAAAGGACTTTGTAGCAACATGAAATAAAACTTCTAGAGAATAGTTTTGGGTGATTATTACTTTCCAATAAAGTCACAAGGAATAAAGCAAAAGGAAGAAGAATTTTACTCAGGTCATCTGAATTTCCTGGTGTTTTAATTAGAATCTTCTCAAATTAACCAAAATTAATAAGTTTCTGTAAGATTTTTTTGTAATAAATGCAAGAAAAGCTCAGTAAAATCTTTGAAGCATTGAATTGGATGTTCTTTTTTTGTATTTAGATGTACATTTATTAAGTGTTTCTGGATTTTGAAAAGAGGACAATGATCCCAAGCTGAACCCTTGCTTCCTTCTTGTTGTATTAAATAAAACTAACTGGCAGGTAAGAGAAAGTAGATCTTCCCAGATTAGCTAAACTGAGGTACCATCCTCTTGTTCTTCACCTTTTCAGGAAACATTTAGAGACAGAATGAAAGTTCCTGATCAGCAGTTTCAGACTGAGGGGCTGCCTACATGCTGAGCCCTAGTCTTTCTGTTATTCATGTGTGCTTTTTTGAAGAACATGTGCCTGATACATCTTTAGATCCTCTCAAGCTATCTTTATAATCTACTGCCTCACAATCCATATGGACACCACACAGTTCTGAAAGGAGGTGGTAGAGCTAAAAGTGTTCTGGCAAATGATTGGAAATCATCACTCTGGCTCAGTAACCTCCCTCTTCTCTCCATCTCAGCTCCATGATATTTGTCAATAACTTAAATTAGGGAGAAAAACGTATATTCTTATTATTTTCAAATATACAGATGACCATAGCACTTAACAATGCCTTTACATGTATTCATGAATCTTTTGATTTATTTTTTTTCTGTGTTTCTGCTTTTCTACATCTCTATCCTGGCCTGAACTCTCCTAGCTCAGGAACATCTTCATGTGTATGGTCTACAGACACTTGAAATTACATCACTCTTTCAAATATGATCCTTTTCAGTTTTTAGCACAATTAATGTCTCTCAGCTAACCCAGATTAAACTGTGTCAAACTACTTTCAGCCATTCTCTCCCACGTCCCCTCTGCATACAATTGTTTGTGAAGTTGTAGAGCCTCATCTCACTCCTATGTTCAACATGGGTACCTAGTTTTTCAGAGTTAACCCCTTGATATAACTCAGATTCGGGCTCTGGTTATCTGCACAGTACTAATAGCTTTGACTTGATGTCTCCAACTTCACTTTCTTTCTACTTGAAATCAAGAAAGTATTTTGCAGGTATTTATCAAACAACGTTGGCAGGCCAAAACATAAAATCACCATTTTTTACTCTAAGAAATGTGCACCAAAGATACCCACAACCCTTATTCCATTCATATCTCCATCAGTTTCCAAATCTGACTCCAGCAGTGACC
Source organism: Ateles fusciceps (assembly GCA_036589455.1). Classification (NCBI taxonomy): domain Eukaryota; kingdom Metazoa; phylum Chordata; class Mammalia; order Primates; family Atelidae; genus Ateles; species Ateles fusciceps. Next base: position 96,736 of record JAZHEH010003462.1, read on the forward strand.
CAGCTGTGACTCTCACTGCCTTAACCCTGCTGACCAGAGGTGGAGGACCCAGGATGTAGGTTGGGGGAACCTGGCATATGGATGTCTGTGTCACACATTACTTAGTCATTTAAAAAAAGCTAAACTTAACTAAAGTTAAACTCTATTTGCTACTGCTGGTTTTTTCTTTACTTGTGACTCAATGTCTCCACATTAAATTGGTTGCACTAAAATATAACTATTAAAATGTGAAGTTTCTATATCAAGCAACATGCACCTACTAAATTAATGTTCCCACAGCACAACTTCAACGTGTCATCACTCCCTTCTCAAGAACACCCAGTGCTAAGATACGCACAAACCTTTCTGTGAGGCAGCCGGCACTACCCAGGTAGGCTCCACATCGTCTTCTCTCTCACACTTACTTTCAATTACCTGCTGACTCCCTCACGCTTACCTTCAACTCCAGAAAAACAGTTCTGGCAACTGGATTCTAAAGGTGGCCTTATCTTTCCTGTCTCTGTTCCTACTGCTCCTTCTTCCTGGGGCACTCTTCTACCAGATTCTTATTGATACCCACAAGATCCATTCCAAATGCTATCTCTTTTGTGAGTTCTTTCCTCATCCCTCCAACTTTTAAATCTTTCATTCTTTCTCTTCTTTAAGCCTCTTAACACCTTATGGAAGTTATCTTTCTTTGCTTTATGTTACTTATTCTCTACCAGAATATAAACTCCTTCAAGGTAAATACTACTTCATTCATATTCACCTTACATTTCCTATCCTTGGGTAAGTCTTAGTAAATATTTGTTAAGTTTAATTGATGCTTAGAATGCTATACAATTTGTTTTTGTGCCGATTTTTTTAAAAGGATGTGATATTTTTCTATTATATATTTATAACTGTGTATACATGCATGCATGTGTGGAGTATATTGGTCCTTTCAGAACATTTGCAAAATATAAAATGTACAAAGAATAAAGTAAGTCATCTATTATTATACAAACTTAACCAGGTTAATACTTTAATGTATTTTTTCCAAGTCTTTTGTATATTTTTTTTACATAAATTATTTTTTCCTAATTTATTAACCTAATGTTATATTTTGATTTATTTTGTCATTAGGAATTCTTTGAAAATGCCACTTACTGGTTCTTTGATATTACATTTTATAAATACATCATCCGCTTACTCTTTTTTTGAAGTAAATTTCAATTCATTCCAATATTTTCCTAATTACAAAATGTAAAAATGAAGCAAAGAGTCTTGCACAAAAATTTTTGCCCAAATTAATGATAATTTTCTTATAACTGATGTCTGGAAGCAACATTAGGGATGTAAAGAGTATGTTTTGAAGTGTATTTCAATAATATTTTACTGATGTATGGTCCCTCCTCAGAATATGACAGTTCCTGTCTTGCAAACCCTCACAGCATTGTTTCATCATTGAATTCAATCTTGGCTAGTTTCACATGCCTGATGCAGGCAGGAGTGTCCTGAAATATCCATTAAGGACTTTAGCCTGATTCTTGCTGTAATTTGTTCCTCTCAGTTTCTCTAGCCTACATTCTGCCACTTAACTCCCCTTTCGCAATTCTGGATATGAGAACATCAGCACTTCTAAATGTGTGTTATCTAAAGTAGTTTAAAAGTCAAGTGGGAGACTCAATCCATTATTGATACACTAGCTGGAGTCATAGTAAGGACTTCCTGCTGTCAGCTGACGTATTGGAGCTACAAGCCTCAATATGGTTCACAGAAAATTACTACACTCACTCCTTTGATTTAAAATATCACGATTATTTGTGACCCTTGCTGTGCATTTAGTTTTAATAAGAGAGTCTGGCCTAGGAACACGACAATGTCACATTTTTATAAGGCGGTAGTTTTTGCTCTGTGTTCTCTCCTGCTGTTGTACTTGATTGAGATTGGTGCTTCCTAGACTGTGAGGTGGTGTGAGAATAGCTTTGTGTCACATTCTGCAGGCTGTCTTACTTCCTGATTGTATCAGGCACACACCAGCAGCAGCTGACTTAAATAAGCCCCGTGTCTTCATGTTGAGGGTGTGTGGCTGTGACTTGCTTCCATCTGTTATCAGCCTTCTCTGGCAGAAAAGGTAACTGGTGAGAAGGCCACGTATGTTTTGCTCACAAAAGAGAGATCTTCTTGCCCATTCCGTTATGATGACTAATCATTTTACAGATTAGTTTTTAGTGTTGTTTTACTTTGCGAAATAGTTAGCCAGGTAAAACTAGCTCTTTAGCTAGGTAAATCTCCCTCTTTCAAGGGAGAATATTTTATGTGGTATTCTACTTTAAGCTGTCTATGTTTTACTGTACTCAGGACTCAGACATTCCCCTCCATATGCAAAGTCGATGTTATTGAATCACTCATAAAACAGTCACCAAAGCTGAGAGTTTTATCCTGGTGTAGGGATCTATCCATATAAATACATTAACATTGTATAAGAGTTTAGGCTTGGGCAGGGGTTAGTTGTATTTGAAGTGCTGTTAGGCAGCACCAAGTGATCAACTGTAGGTACTGAAAAACAGTAATAAAAGAATGATTTGTCAGTAATTAGAATGTGCCTGAGATTTTTGAGATAGCCTAATCATGTGTAGCCCACACATCTCAGAGACCCTGTGCATATAATCATAATATACTCCTGTAGATTTTTTTTTCTCCGTAATAATCCCTCTGCTCTATTTGGTAATTCCGAGTATGTGGCTGGTACTGAGGGGCAGGGATACCTTTGCTGATACAGATACATTATCTCTAGGTAAGTGGATTTATTACTGGAACCTGGGAGTCAAGAATGTTATATATTATTTCAGTATATGTATTCAAAACAGAGGAGAAAAAGAAAAAAGAGTAACATTGTGTCCCCCCCCCCAGAGAATCAATATATAATTGTTAATTACAAGTCAATTAAGTGGTTAAAGAGGAAATAAAGTTATTCATTGTAGATTTGGACTATTTATACAGTTTTTTCAGATTTTAAAAAATTGAAAATTTGGAAATGATAGTCTACATTAAGATTACAACAATGACAAGACCATCACAAAACTCTCATTTTCCCGTAGGCAGATGACAGTCACGTGCTATCTTATATGAAGCAAATGGAACTCGTGCCATGCTATGGGTCTGTGTTTTCATAAACTGGAGCAGCCCTGACCCCCCACGGTAGTTTTTAAAGTTAATTAGAAATAATGCCCAAGTGCATTGAGGAGTCTGATAGGCTCCTCTACAGACTGCATGAAGGAAAACTTAAAGGACTTAATAGAAGGACAGTTCTGAGTTGCTAGGGAAAATTCTTTCCAGTCATCTTGAGTAGAAGTTGAAAACTCTCCCTGTCCAAACTATAAATAGTGATTGTAGAATCACCAAAGCAATGCAGCCAAATCCTTCTGCCTTCAAAATGTTAGTGTGAGACCTGCTGTCTCTACAATAAATGCCCGCCCACAGTTTAAAGAACACGATTCTGTAAAACCTTAAGGATCCTATGGCAGATTTTCTAGTAGTGTGCACTGAGAAGATATGTCACTTGGGCATTATCTCTAACTACCTTTAAAACAGCAACAACAACAAACAAACCAGAGAACACTCTCTAGACAGAAATGAAACAGAGTAAAGCTGCAAATCTCTATAGTGAGAACTGAATTCCTTAAAAGGAGAGTGACAGGGCAAAAGAGAGATTTTCTAGGAGTCACAGTGTTGTGAGGTCTTCTTCAGCCAATATTAACACATATAGAATGGGGAAATGATTTTTTTAAATAGTAATGCCAGAAAAGATATGTATGCCTTTGGGTAGAGCACATTCTGTTGACTACACTTAAGAGAAATACATGTTGACACAATTCTATTCATGATGGAAAATTTAAACAATAGCTGACATTTGGCTGAGGGTCTTAGACACTATAAAGTATCTAGTTGTGAACCTAGAACATCAATTTTCAATTTAAAAATTAATCCTAAAAATTATCTGCATTCTTGTACATATTTGGAGTTAGGATTTTAGCATTTGAGAGGGCACAATTATTTCAAAATATATTCATATTTTAAAAATTGAATATTCTAAAAAAACTTTACCTACAAAGCCACATATTAATGGGAAATGTCTGTATCATTTTAACCACTATTTTAAGTGATTCTTCATGGAAAATCCATGCTTCTTCTTAAAACACATATTAAAATTAAGACATTATTTTGTAAATAATCACAAAAATGTAACTATGTGATTCATATGCATTTTGTTTTACAGAATCCTCATGAAGTAAAAAGCTTTTCTAAGCACTTATTTTAAAATACAGTGTGGTATATCTTTAGAGACTGACATCTCCCATAACAGGAATTGACTAATCATTTTTTTAGCCATTCAGTTATCTTTTTTTCTCCTTTCTCTGATGGCAAACTCCTAAATGTTAAACAACCTAGATAAAATAGTAGGTATTCTTGCTTTCCTACATATCAGATTAATTACTTTTTTTTCTGGTGAAATTTTGCTTCTACACATTTTTTTGCATCTAATCAAGTTCCTTTATTGTATGTGTGCCAGGACAGCATGAGATTTTAATGAGGAGTGAAAGTTAAGTGGACAGAGGTGGAGCAGCCTCTGTCATGTGTACAATCCCAATTTAAACTCTTATTATTGTATGAGGGATGAAATCTTTTGTTTTCAATCCATTCATTCAAATATGGCTCATTACCAGTTATAAGTGAGGCACAGAAAAAGACATTCCAATTAGCTGTTAATTAAATAGTTTCCTGGCTGTCTCTTCTCAATTTGGCAGAAGACTCTGGGTGGAATGTTTTGGTAAAAATCTTTGCTTTCATCATGAAAGCAAGTGAATGACTTTCCTGGATCTGTCTGTCCGCTAATGATAATGAGCAGCAATTTGGAACTGGGAAAAGCATGACTTTCTTCTAGAACCTTCTAGAAGATGAATAAGACATGTATACAAACAGCTGATACAACATTCTAAAAGATGGATACAAGGTATACAAACGCTGTTCCACTATCTAGAAAGGATAGCCCTAAAAGACATATTTAGGGAAACATGGTGTGGCTAGCATGTCAAGGTAGACCAAACTTAATTTTAAACACATCTGAAGGAAGCTAATTGTAATGCTCCTGAGGGAATTAGTAATACCAACTGCTACGAAATCACTTCTTCTTCTAAACCAAAGCACTTTCAGAAACAGTGATATTATATATGTTGTACACTTCTGAGTCACTCCCAATAACTATTGTCATAATTCCAGATGAATAATCAAGTTTCATATCATCTATATAAAACTTGGAAAAAACCTGGGAGCATACATCAAGATTCTTAAAATATTGTGTTTTCCTCTGGTTGGCAAAGTTATGAGTGATTTTTAAAATTATACTTTTTTGTATTCAAAATTTCTACAGTAAGCATCTTTTATATTTACACACATAGTGTATTCCTAGTGTCACATAGAAATAATGCAATATTTTAGGTCGTAGTATAATTTTATGGGCAGAGTTATGGAATTAAACATGTAATTTCTAGGTGCTGGGTGCTACATGTTATAACTATATGCCCTTTGCTATGGGGCCTACAGTAGTTGAAGCTAAATGTTTCAAAAAAGTACAAGAAAGAGATTAAACAAAAATATTTTAAAGGCTGATAGATTTAATTTTGAATAAGTGGGTTACACATACAATTTCTGCTTATGTTCACACTGAAAACACATCTTAATGCAACTGATTGGTTTAGGAACCTAGACAGTGTTTCTTGTGAAATGAGACCAAAATTGTGGGTTTAATTCTCATAGAAAAGTTCATTTTGCTCTCATTTGGAGCCATACACTCTATCCTGATTGATTGTATTAGGAATTATACTGATTTATTCATAAATCAGATAATGTTACTTGTAATAGTATTTATCCTGACACATAATTTTTGTGTTTCATCAAAATTTATTTAAAATTTAGAATAATATGCTATGGTTCAGATTCTTTACTTTTTCTTTTTGAATAGTTAGATATGTGAGACAAACATATTTTTGCTAGAAATATGTGAATAATTCACTGATATATACACACACATATATAATGATACATATAAATAAATTTGCCCCATAAATAATGTCCAGCTTTCCATTAATTGAAACATTCAGGCAAGTCAATCTTTGCATTAGGCACAAAGTGCTTTGTTTAAAGAAAAAAAAGGAGTGGAAGCAGGTGAATTGGCAAAGCGTTTGGAAGTTAGGAATTTTATTACCTTTTCAACCCATCTTGGCTGTACCCTTCCTGATTGCCAAGCCATTTTATTTCATTGTCTCCAGTGAAGAACCATGTAGCCAGCAGAGTCAACGATTGGCATATTGTGTGTTGTGATTTTTATTATTAGTTTGTACTTTGTAGTGCTATTTAGGGTCAAACAACTGCCGCTTAAACCCCAGTATACAACTACCTCTGTAAAACAAAAAGTGCTTGAGATAGGTCTCAATCAATTTAAAGGCTTGTTTTGCTAAGGTGGAGGATGTGCCTGGGAAAAGAAGACCCAAGTCACAGTAGGATCTATGGCCTGTGTTTCTTTTCATAGAGTATTTTGAGGACTTCCTTATTTAAGGAGGGATGAATGTGCAGGAGGGAAATGGGGAAAAGAGAAAAAAGAGGAGGAGAGGTAGTGAGATAAGGGGTCACATTCTTGTGAGGCTTTAATTAGTAGCTCACTGAATCTACATATTACGTGTGAAGGGAGGGTCTAGAAGGACAGTCAAGTATGCATTCATCTCTTGCTACTTGTAAATCTGCATTTGTCTCGGCTGGTAGAGGGATGATTTCTAATCTTGTCTTTGTCCTGGACCTGTGAAAATAAGCTGTTAATTTATATTGTCAGGGAGGAGGGAGGCCACTTGGGGAGATATGTGGCCTTCTATCTTGCAGCTATCTATTTGGGAACAAAGGAAAGGTAGTTTTTTGTGTGTGTGACTTGGTTTCCAAGCTTAACTTTTCCCTTTGGCTTAGTGAGTTTGGTGTCATGACATTTGATTTTCCTTTCACTCCTTCATGGTCACTTTCACATTTGTAGGATGGGGCTAGTGGTTAATATGGAAGCCCTCTACCTAGAGGGTGTGCTGAATAATTAAGAGATATTGTGAGTTATCAGCAATCCTATTCAATGTTGTTCCCATTTTACAAATAAGGAAATTGTGGCTCAGAGAAGATAAATAGTTTACTTAAATAGTACGTATCAAGCTCTAATCAGTGAACATTTATCTACCTCTGTTCTGGGACACACACACACACACACACGCACACCACATTTTTGAAATTCTGGGAATATGAAGATGAATGAGGCATAGTCTGGCTCAGAGTTCAGTACAACAAAACAAATCTCTTTAGATAGTTCAAGAACAAATGGATTTAATACAGGGAGTTAGTGTTTAAGGCCTTATTGGAAGAGCTTGGGCAGTGGAAGTTAAAGGAGGACTGCTGTTGAATCCTTGGTTTTGAGGCCACATCCTTGTGGAATTGATTCAGAGTCAAGAAACTAGTGTCCACCTTTGCTGCGGCTGTCTAAGAAGCCTCTCACCTCCTAAGTGACACCTAGAAAGAGGAAGGTGGGGTCTAGACATTGCTGCAAACAATCTCTCAGCTAATAAGGTGCTTAGCAGCTGCCATTGAAACAAAAAGGTGACTGCTGCCTTCTCTTGGTCCTTTAAAACTTGCCCAGGTACATCTCATTGGCAGAACTCTCCCATTCAGAATCATACATTTAACCTTCCTTTTCCTACCTTATAGGGTAGGGCATGATGTGAGTGGAAATGGATTACAGGCCAGGCAGACTTTACAGAACACATAACCTCTGCACTCAAGGAGCTCATGGTTTAACAGTGGAGGCAGACAAATAAAGAGAGTTTCAGGGTCATATGGCAAGTACAGTGATGGACCCAGGCTTTTGCTAGTGATGGCAGAGAGTGGGCTTTTATGCGTGAGAAGTGAGAGAAACGATCAAAGAAAGCTTCCTGGAAATGATGTTTTTTAAGCTAAGTCTTAAGGGATTAATTAGTAAAACCAGATTATACTCAAAGGGAGGGAAGGCCACAGTAGGTGTGTGGGAGAGAACAAAGTTAACAAGCCGTAAAGCAGCATGATGACCACGGCACTGAAGGGGATGCAGAAAAATGACATGCAGTTGGGCATGATTAGAAGCAAGGAAGATCACAGTGAGGGGAAAGAAAGAAATCAAGGACCATGTTCTTGTTTTGGGCTTTGATGCATGAGAAGTGACATTAAGTCAGAATTTTAAGCTTAATCTTCTTGATTGAAAAGTCCAGGATTTCTCTGCTCTTTCACTCTGCCTCAACTGTGATTGGATATTGATCAAGGACCTCTAAAGATATGTCCAAGAAAGTCCATGACATTGTGTGCAAGTTATGTGTATATGTTTGCATATTCTTTTCTTTTTTTCAGGAGAGAAGAAGAAACATGACCTTCTTGTGATTCTCAAAGTTTAAGAATCACTTGAGCCACTGAGTGTGGTAGCTCACACTTGTAATCCTAGTACTTTGGGTGGCCAAGGTGAGCAGATCACATGAGATCAGGTGTATAACACCACCCTGACCAACATGGTAAAACCCTGTCTCTACTAAAAATACAAAATTATCTGGGTGTGGTGGTGATGCCTGTAATCCCAGCTACTCAGGAGGCTGAGGCAGGAGAATCGCTTGAACCTGGGAAGTGAAAATTGCAGTGAGCCGAGATCGCGCCATTGCACTTCAGCCTGGGCAACAGAAGTGAAACTCTGTCTCAAAAAAAAAAAAAAAAAAAAAAAAAACAAAAAACTTGAGCCAAGACTTTTGGCTTAATAGCTGGTGTTCATTTAATTGTGTTCTAGGGATTGCTTCAGATAGTGCAGCAGGTTAACAATTTTTAAAGATCTTTTTGTCATAAAGTATCAAGATGTTGGTTTCATCACAACAAAAATATTTCCAGGTGCATTGCTGAACTCTCAGGAATGTAAGACAAATCCTTCTAAGCCAAGCGCACACAGAAATCTACAGGAGAAAAACAGAAGAGGAGGTGAACCCTGGGAGGCTCTGGAGGCAATTGTTAACTACAGGAACCCAGAATTTTGGAGAATAGTGGTTTTCAGACAAAGACTAGGGTTGCATACATTGGGGGCAAGTGGGAGACTGAATGTGAGACCCTGCGTTCTTATAGGTGCTACACTCTTAGGGAAAGAATAAACTAGGAAAACCTCTGCAGGCCAGGAAACCTGTAAGGAAACCTCTCTATCACTCCCATATCCAGGTGAAATAATAATTAATAATAACAAAAATAAGGTTGTCTTAGTCTCTTTATTATTTAGGTATATACTATCTTCTTTTTATTTATACAAATAAATAACTTTAAAACATACTATGCCTATATTTCTCTCAGATTCATTTTATTGTTGTAATAACCTCTTGATGAACAAAAACCACATATTCACAAAAGAAGTAAGATGCTGGCATAAAAAGTAAAAGTTTTATCCTAAGCTATTTTAATTATTTTTTGAACTACTATTGCTTTATAGGGTATTGTTCTCAGAAATAGAAGTTGCTTTGCAAAATAAAATTTGGTAGCTCTGCAAATCAATATGCAAATACTAGATTAATTCACTAATGTTCATAAATGTCCAAAATAAAAACAAAATATTTTAATGGGATTATGCCATGAACGTTTTTGACCAGAGACTCTTATTGAAAAGAACATTTAAATTTTAAAAATATCATTATTACAGTTGCTTTACTTTTATTTTCTTCCTGCTCATACTGTAAATAGAATTCAGAAGAATGCCAAGTATTATGATGTCACTTCAGAGACACTTCTAGTAGGTTAGTTTTTTTTTTTTATAAGAAGACCTTTGTAGTCAGTTCAATGTGTAATCTTGAAATAGTAGCAAGAATCAGATCTGTTTACGTAGAATCATTAACATATTAAAGTGCAGTGTCAAATATTGCCATTCATTTGGCTTAAGGGTTCCCTACATATTTTGGAATGGGCTAGGGCTACACCTATTTAATTACGGGTAGGAAGAGGAGGAGCCTGGCTTTACATTTTCCTCCTGTGAAGTGAGATCAGAGAGCTTTGATTTTCATTTAACCTTGCAAAATGCATCCTTATGTTTCTTATAGTACAACTCCATGTTTTTATTTTGCTTAAGCATGTTACCTTTTTGTAGTTAAAATAAGAAAAGAGAATGTTTGTAACAAGGTTGATAAAATAATAAGATAAAGAGAATAAAGTGAGTTTTGTGTCTGACATTGCTCACACTATAGATGACTACGTAGGGATTAATTATTAATTAATTATTAATCTCTAGGTAGGAAAATATTAATAAATATTTTTTATTTAATAAAATATTTTTATTTAAGTAGATTTTAATGTAAATGTAAATAATTTAAATGAAATTCATTATTTGACAAATCTCTAATGACTTTTGTTTTTGTGTCTTGTCCTGTAATGACTATTAGCAGTTTACAGGCTTAAAATATGAACCTCCTAAAAATGCTGAAATTCTTATCAATAACCTATTCTTGGGAAGGATTTGCTTTATTATACGTTATCTCAGTTACTGTATTAAAAGTACAGTGTTTAACATGGTGAGGTTCTTCTTTGCTCCCCTTAACTCTACAAATAATCTCATCTAAGTATGTGAAAGAAGAAATGCGTATACCATATAACCTTTCCTAAGCCTTCTTGGTATTAAAGCATATTTTGATTTTTTTCCCTCCATGTTACTCTAGGATAGTTTCCCAGCGAGATTTGGAGGAATTCATTTTGTTAATCAACCGTGGTATATCCATGCCCTGTACACCGTGATCCGGCCTTTCCTGAAGGAGAAAACTCGGAAAAGGGTATTTGTTTCTTTGTTTTTTAATCTTTTCTCATCCGTCATTCAACGAATTATGATGCATAATGTGTATATAATGTTAGCTATAATAAAATATACTTCTACATTGTATATGAATCAACATAGAAGACATTTAAAAATTCTTCCAGATCTTGTGGTTATGAACAGTATATCTGTGAATGAAGCATTTAAAAGCTAGCTCTCCTACTTGCTCACAAAAGAGGAGGATATTTTAGCACATTTATTATATGTTAAAGCCTCAATTTAAAAGCCCCCAAAAATCTTTTATGCCATGTTACTATAATGTTATTGATGAACTTAATTTGAGTGAAGTCTAAATAAAAGTTATAATTTTATATGCTGATAAGTGGGTGTTATTTCACAGTATGTACCACAATGAATGCAGTGAAACCTGTGGTATCTAATATAATTTTTTACAATGATTATCATGATCGATCACACATTTTGAAAAGAAGCTAATGTGTGGAAATTTTAATACTTCTTTGAATTACATTTTACTTGTAGTCTCTTCAATTTCACTTTCATCTAACAATGAGGATAGTCAAAGTGCATAAAACAAAATAACTTTTCTGAGATTGAGGTAATTTATATAAAACACTTAATACAATGTAGGGCACAGGTAAATACTGAACACATATTTTTATTAAACTGCATCTTGATGTACATTTTGCTAATTTTTGCAATAGCTCTGAAAAGTAAATTCAGTAAGCATTATCTCCTGTTTTAGAGCTGAAGAAGCTAAGTCTTGGAATGGATAAGTAACCTGCTTACTCACATACACAGAAGAAAAGTTGCAGAGCTAATATACAAACCCAAATACTTTCAGCCCCATGTATAGAGCTATTTTTACCTCCTGGTGCTATTCCCAGTTTTCAAATGATTAGTTCCACAGCAAAATACACTTTCCTCTAAATCTATATGGAAGATAAGTTTCCATTTTTCTCAATGACTTCAGGTAGAAGCTTCCTTGTAGTGTGAAAGTACAGTAATTACATGTCCATATCATGCATTAATAAACAAAGGGTTTCTGTAAATGAACCTGTACTTGTGAAAGTGAAATAATTACATGTCCATATCAAGCATTAGTGAACAGAGGATTTACTGTAAATGAATTTGTTGAAAATGTTTTAGTAGTTTAGGAGGAAGAATTCTGTAAATAATTATAATTTAGAGTAAAAATTGTTTCTACCACCAAGTATCAAACTAATTCATATTTTAGAATTCAGAAAGTGTTTTGAAGTGCCTCACAAGTGCTATTTCAAGCTTTGCTTTATGAAAGGATGATAAAGTGATCCAAAAAACCTTCTGGGGCTTTTAGTACAAATTATACTGGTGAATGCTTAAGCAGTATTCACTCAATGCCACATGCTGTTCTCAGTGCTTTGCATACGTTAACTCATTTGGTACTTACACCACCACTTTGGAGTATATTTTGTTATGTTTCTCATTTTATAGATGGAAAAATGAGGCTTGGAAAGTTAACCAATTTGCTGTGAATCATAGCTAGCAGATAGTAGAGTAGAGTTGGTTTTGTGAATATGAGAAAGAGAGTTTCAGACAGAAGGAATAGCAAAAGCAAATGTCCTTAGGTAGAAACACATCTAGTGTATTTGACAAACAGCAAGAAGGTAGAAAAGTTGGAGCAGAATGAGCTATGGGGGGACGATGGCAGGGATGGGGTAGGTGGTAGAGGATGGGATAGGAGGGACTGTGTTGTACCAGATCACATACAGACTCATACACTATTGCTGGGATCTGGGCTTTCAGTCAGAGTAAAATTTGAAGCCCTTGAAGGTCACTGAATACAGGGGTTACTTGTTCTGAAATGATTTTTAACATGATTCTGCTCTGTTGAAAACTACTGAAGAGGATCAAGTCTAGAAAACAAGGGGTGCACTGCATTTTGGGGTTTTGTAATTGAATTTGGCAGCTTTGACAACCTAAAGCTATGCATTGCTAACATTATTCCAGATGGAAGTAAGGTATCTGAACATTACCATTTTAATTAAAATTATATGACTTGGAAACTTTCATATAAGAAAATAATTATATGTTTAAATACTTTACATTTCTACTTACATAATCAATACACAGTACAAAGCTATTAAATTTCTTCACTGATATTCCAAGTGACTCAGCATCACAATATTACTCACACACCTTATACTTCAGATGCTGTAAGTCTATGTTCTGAAAAACTGGTAAAAAAAAAAACTGAAGAAGCAGTTGTGAATCTTTTCCTACAAATTCAGGTGTGCAAGACTCATCTGCTGCTTCATTTTCTTAAATTAACTTAAATTTGACTTTGAGTCTCCAACTCACTGGGCTGCTGGGAATATCAGCCTTAGCAGAGGCGTCCTTTTTCCTCAAAAACTCATCAGTATCTGGAGTCTTTCATGCAGAGCCAAACTTCCCATCTGTCAATGGCCACTTCTGATGTCCTCAGTGTTCCAACCAATATTAGTTCCTTCAACTACGGTCTCCTCTGCTCCCAAGTTGTCTGTGATAGAAAGATATCTTTGCTAAAGTTAAAACCCATCGAAACCTACTACCCTAGTGCATTCTTCAGCAAGTCAGTGGTTGTGGTCCTGCTGCTTAAATTGTTGATGGAAAACAGGTTTTCCTACTAATTGGCACAAATTTCTTCCTCTTAGTCAATATGGCCAATTTTGTCTTCTACAAGTTGGTGAAGCTCAAAAGTCTTTCACCTTTTCTATTCCAGATCACCTAACATAATCTCTTTAACAGCACAATGTAGAAAAGTAAAATAAAAAATGGAAGCATTATGTGGGCCAATTTTTAGAAATGTAAGGTATTCAGAGACAGGAACCAACAAGGATCAGACTTCTTGCATGAAATGGAGGAAGAGAAAAAATATAAGGAGAGAAAAATAGTAAAATGTTAATAAATGATGTTATTACATAGAACTAGTGAAAACAAAGTAGAAACTTAACAGTTAGGCAATTGCAATGCATCTTTACTGCCTAGTTCAGAGATACAATTCACATGTAAGAGTTCTAAAAGACCATTGTCATATAATATACATTTTTCAAATATATCCCTATTGGATTTGGGATACATTTTGAGGATAGCACCAAAGAGATTTACTGACAACTTAGATGATGAGAGGAGTAAAGCATGAGTAAAATCTTGGCTTTGGAGAAATAATAGCATCCCACTTAATGAATTGCCAAGACAGTATATGCATGATTTAAGTAAGGAAATTATATGATATAATAGAAGATTAGAAGTGCTGTCAAGAAACATGATATGTAGAAAATGGATAGTGATTTCCAGGTTGGGCAGGGTTGCAGTATTAAATAGGCTTACCAAGGAAGGCCTTCCTGACAAGGGGACTTTTTTTTTTTTTTTTTTTTTTTATTGCATTTTAGGTTTGGGGGTACATGTGAAGAACATGGAAGATTGTTGCATAGGTACACACATGGCAGTGTGATTTGCTGCCTTCCTCCGACAAGGGGACTTTTAAGAAGAGACTTGCAGGATGTAGGTCAACAAGCCATGAGGACATTTGGGTGTAGAAATCTCCAGACAGAAGAAATATCCATTATAAATGGTCCGAGGCAAGTGCACAGTAGGAGATGCGTTCAGAGTAGTTCTTACAGGGCCTTATAGGTTTATGCTAGGAGAAAGAAGTCAATGGGAATTGTGAGCAGAAAGATATGACCTGACTTATATGTTGGCATGGTCATTCTGGCTGCCCTGTTGAGTATAGAGTGTAGGTGGAAGAGTGGCTGCAGGGGAACAGTTAGGAGGCTTGTGCAGGAGCACAGCTGAAAGGATAGTAGCTGTGTTAGGAGTGTAGGAGTAGAGCTAGTTAGAATGATTGCATTCCGGATACATTTTGAGGAGAGCACTAACAAGATTTACTGACACCTTAGATGACGAGAGGAGTAAAGGATGAGTCGAAAGTTTTGGTCTGAGAAAGTGATGTTGAAGAATGATGTTAACAACATTAACTGACGTTGGAGATAGGGAGGAGCATATTTGAGTTTGGGGAAGATTGTGAGTCCAATTTTGAACACGTTAAATTTGCAGTGGCCATTGAATATTTAAGTGAATATTTTAAGTGGAGAGTGGAAATACAATTATGGAGGTCAAAAAAGAGGCCTGGATTCAAGACACACATTTCTAGTGCAGGGATATTATTTTAAAGTCATTGATTGAGTAAAATGAACTGAATGGAATCACCAATGAATATGTATAGTTAAGAAGAGAATGTATCTAAAAACTAGAGACCAGTAGTTCTCCAATTAAGATATTAGGACAATCACCAAAGAGACTGCAAAGAAGTACCTAGGAGGGTAGGAGAAACTCAGAGATGCAAGAAGAAAATGTTTCAACAAACAGAGTCATTTATTATATTCATTACTACTGAGGGTTCAAGGTATATAAGGACTGGAAATTGGATACTGAAATTAGTAATGAGAAGGACCTGGACAAAAGTTGTTTTCATTCAGTGATAAGAGACAAAGCCCGACTGGATTAGATTTAGGAAAAATGGGGAGACAGTATTTGGACTATTAATATAGACAACTCCTTGGGTAAATTTTGCTATGAAGAGGAGAGAAATAGGATAACAACTGGAGATGGAAATAGGGCCAAGAGAGGTTTTCTGTGTCTGTGTGAGGGGGAGTGGAGTCAGGATGTCCTTTCTCTGATGGGAAAGATCCAGCAGAGAGGAAATCTGAGGATGTGAGAAAGGTAGGAGAGAACTGTTAAGAAATACAACCGAGCAGGGGGAGAGAGGATGAATTTTAGTGCACAGGTGGAGAGATTGCCCTTTGTAGAGTTTATCTGTTCATTGTACTAGCAGTGGAGGCAAAATACATAGACACAGATGCTGGTGGGTGGTTTGATGTCATCTGGTTGTCCTATTTTCTCAGTGAAAGTGGAAGCAAGGCCAAAGCGGAAAATGATGCAGAAGGAGGCAACAGAGTGTTAGAGAAGAGAGAGGAAGTAGTGTGCTAGGATTACATTCACTGCTCCAAGGATTTATTATTATGACTCTTGCGTGAGTTGAAGAAGATTTCTTATGTGAACAATTCCATCTGATAAAAGTTATATATCTAATAAAATAAGGATTCCATGTGCCAGAACTTAACTTTCACAGGAAAATTATTTTCATTTCTTCTTATAAGAAGAATGCAGGGGTGCATATGTGTTTTCCTGGATATAAATACTGGCTGTTGTGCGCTCAGACAGGAGAGGCAAAGTGTAAAGTTTGCAATTAACCTGGTATACTCTGGGGAAGACGGCACCTTTCACCTCCTGTGGGTCTCATGTCATATACTCCAGGCAGCCATTTGCTCTGCCTATTTTGTGTAGTGACCTGCTGTTATCTGCTTTTCCTCTACTATGATTTGTTGAAAATGCTTATTAATTGGTAACTACCGTCTTCTGATTTTATTTGATATTTTAGAGTAATCTTTCTTTGTTTTCCTATATATTTACTTCAGTGGATTCTAAAGGTACAGAAAGCAAATATGAATGTGTCAACTTATTCTTCTTGAACTGAAGAATGAAATTATTTTTGTTACTTATAAAGTATAATGCTGAAATAAATATTATGTAAATTTAGATGAGACAACAGTGCTATAGCAGAGAAGGCCAATCTGCAGTTTTAAAACTGAAATGAAAGGAGAGGAAAGGTAGCAATTAATGGAAAAACAAAGCTTGAGTATGTGGCTTGAATATGTCTCCAGTTTTTAAAAAAGCACTATCTAGACAAAATAATTAAGGTATGCATACAGCTTTACATTTTAATCCATTGTTTCATCTTCTATCTGGACAGTAAGTATGGAAATCTTTAGCAGAGAAGATACTGGCAACATTGCAGAACATAATGTACTTTGGGACATGAACTTTACTCAGCCTTTCATTATGATGATGCTAATCTACTTTGGTTATTTACGTCACCCACTTTGCATTATAAAACAGTAATTTAATGGTTGCAATATTCTTATTTTTATTGATGATAAAGAGAAAGCCATGCAAGTGACAGCTTTTGGGTGTAATAACTTGCATAGGCTCTGTAATTGATGAGTCCCTTATGAGAAGGGTCTGTTTTCACAGTATTCTTTATACACATCATCAAATTTGCACAACTAACACCAGGATGATGTACAGATCAGCATGCACATATTATTCTGCTCATGTCCCTGCATGTGAAGCAGAAACTAAATTTGTGGTTGCGGCTCTTTTACCCAATAATTATCTGACCTTCCAGAAACTACTTAAAGTGTCTGAGCCTCAGGATTTTGGTATGAAATATTAGGATAATAGTACCAGCCCTGCCTGTTTCACAGAGTAGATGACTGGCTTAAGTATTTTAACAGATGTGGGAAAACTCATATTTGCTATTGCTATTCTTACATCCTCCCTGTAGTATTTAGATGATATTTAGTTTCCTCTGTGTCTTTCCCTTCCTCCCGTCTTCCTGCATTTATAGATATTTTTGCATGGTAACAACCTGAACAGTCTACACCAACTAATTCATCCTGAGATCCTGCCCTCCGAGTTTGGAGGAATGCTGCCTCCTTATGACATGGGGACATGGGCAAGAACGCTGCTGGACCATGAGTATGATGATGACAGCGAATACAATGTAGACTCCTACAGCATGCCTGTGAAGGAAGTAGAGAAGGAACTCTCTCCCAAGTCCATGAAGAGGTATGCTGGAGGTAGCCTGGGGAGTGGGCTGGGGCCAGGGCAGGGAGAGGTATCCTGAGTCAACCTCTAAGCTTTCTAGTTTTTTTGTATATATTTTTCTGGTGTGATTTTTAAACTCTGTATGCCTGATGATTGGATGTCTAGGAGTTCTGAGTCAAAGATAAAGTACTTTTCTTAGAGTGAAAACATTTAAAATTTATTCTCTTAGCAGTTTTCAAACATATAATAATGTATTATATGTTTGAAAACTATAGTAACCTTACTGTATGATAGATTTCCCAAACTTATGCTTCCTAAGTGAAACTTCGTACTTTTTGATGAATATCTACCCATCTACCCCCAACCCACCCTGCCTCATCCCTGTGCTTGGTAACCACCATTCTACTCTCTACTTGTATGAGTTTGACTTTTTTAGATTCCACATATAAGTGAAATCATGCAGTATTTTCCCATCATATTGTATTCCATAAATATATGCAATTATTTGTCAGTTAAGAAAAAGATAAAGTGATTCGAGGTAACCTCAACTTAGTGTTGTTCCAAATTCACAGACAGTCTAGCAGCATCCTTGGAAGTGACCGAATCTGGTGGTTTTCAAGTTGTATCTTGAAAACCAAGGGTTTTGATGGAGTGCCTCAGGCCAAGTAGGTGGAGTAGAGACAGTGCCCATTTCCACTGCAGTGAGAGCAACTCTTTTATCTAAGCGATTTATTGGAATTCTGTGTAAGATTTCCTTTGAAGAAAGCAACGATGCACACAAACACACACATCAGTTCAAACACTGTATTCAATAAAGTTTGTAGTCCTTTTTCAATATCTCTGCCAAGTCTTTGTCTAAAGATCTAAACATTACTGGTACAAAACATTATGTTTCCCTTCAGTTTTAATCTTTATAAATTTCATTGCTGAGTCAGAGTCCAAATACCTGCTTTGACTCTCACAGTGCTTTTATGCCTTTTTTCTTTCAGTCAGTAATCTGGGGGAGTTGTCAGCATGCACAAATGCATCCCTGGCTGTGAGTTTCCACTCTGTTGCAAACAAGTAGATGTGTAATTCTCAGACTTCCCAGGCAACAACAGCCCCAGGTCCATTTAGATAACAGTAACAAATATTACTTCTCGGGTTCATTTCGCATTCACAGAAATATGGGCACCACAGCCTCTGCAAGTCTCTCCACACCTAGCTCAGGGAAGATGCAGGGACGTTGAATAGGTCATGCCAATGTCTGGCATCCTTCTCTGATGAAAGCCTTCAGGTCCTATCCTCATAACTCTGACTCATGGAGTAATGTGGCTGTTCTTTAAGGATGCTCTGTTTTATGCTGCTGCCTCTGTGGTGATTGTTGTTAGTATGTGTGTGCGATCATTTCCTCTCTCCAGGCTGATGCACAAGTCCTTGGAGAGAATGGAAAGGCCAGAGACTTTCCTTGCTCGAATTTCCCACTAGTTAGCAAGTTTATATTTAAACCAACTTTAGGCTTCTTAACTACCTTCTTTTAGAACAGAACTTCTTGAGATCTCTGCTCTCCTAAGGGGTTCATGGATGGGCTCTCAAAGGATTCTGTTAAGTGCTAAAAGTTGTATGCAAAATTTTGTGTGCATAAGTATGAATGTATATATATGTCATGCATTTATTTTCTGGGGGAGAAAGCATATATTTCATCAAATTCTTTAAAAGTTTTTAAAAGCAAAAGTGGTTAAAAGCAACTTCCCCTAAAAGTAGTTTTTCTTCTAATAAAATAATAATCCTAATGATAATAGTTGTTATTTCTATCATTTACTAGGTACTCATCATGAGTTAGGTCTACTAGGTGCCTTGTTTTACATTAATTTATTGAATCCTCACAGCAACCCTGTTAAACAGATATTACATCCTCAATGTTAGCTAGTCTATATGTAGCAGAGCAGGGCTCCAGTGCATGAGGTGTGGAGTCCCTCACATCACTGACATAAAGCCTGCCTACTCTTGATGGCACAGAGCCCCTCTCTCAGGAACTGAACTACATAAGGGTTTGGAGGCAGCTGTCATTGGTGTCCACTAGTGTTCTTCTTTGTCAGCTAATGAGGCCCTTTTCCTTCAGCCATTCTGCCTGAGGCATGATTGCTCATGTGGCCCCATCATGTGAGCACATTTTTCTCAGTAACTTCTACACATCACCTGCACTCTGCTCAGCTGCACCCACCCCCTAAAAAACTTTTTAACTGCTCTTTAACTGATTCCAGCCTTACCTGCTCCCCTATCCCCAATTTATTATCCACATGGCAATCCAAAAATCTAAAAATATAAATCAGACCATTTCATATCTTGGCTTTATTTTATTTTTTTTGAGGCAGGTTCTCACTATGTTGCCCAGGCTGGAGTGCAGTGGGGAGATCATATCTCACTGCAGCCTCAACCTCCCCGGGCTCAAGCACTGCTCCCACTTCAGCCCCCCAAGTAGCTGGAACTCCTAGTGCCTGTCACCACGTCCGGCTAATTTTTAAAGTTTCTTTTGTAGAGACCAGGTTGCATTATGTTGCCCAGATGGGTGTCAAACTCCTGGCCTCAAGTGATCCACCTGCCTCAGCCTCTCAAAGCTGAGGGATTACAGGTGTGAGTCCTGGGATTACAGGTGTGAAATACTGTGCAGGCCTTGGCTTTATATTTTTAATGACTGCTATTTATGCAATAAATAGAATCACCTCCTTATCATGGCTTATAAGGTGCTACCTTGTCTGACTCTGCCTCCCTCTCCAGGTATATCCCATTTTCTTCCTCTTCCCCTGCTTTTCAGACACAATAGTCTCTTTGTCCCCTTGTCACCACCGCCTGGAATGCTCATTTCCTTCATCTTCAAATGGCTGGTCCCAATCAAAGGTTAGCTTCTCGAGAGAGTCTTTTGATCTTTGTCACCCACCTGGTCTTAGTTCTGCTTTCTCTTCATTCTGGTCACTCGCTGTCCATCACCTTTCTTTATTTTATTCTCTTCATAGCACTTTTAGTCTGTGAAATAGCTGATTTTATTTAATTTTATATCCTATCCACACCCCAAAGTAAGCTTCATGGAGACCATATTGACTGTGTTTACCCTGTTCTCTGAATCTCCAGTGCCTGGAGAAGGTCCTGGAACAACAGAGGGTGCTCAGCAATTACTAGTTGAATGCATGGAAGAGTGTGCTCTGCTGTCCATCAGTAACCCCCTTTAAGTGCAGTATTCATAACTGAATAGGAGACATCTGATCCAGTATTAGTACTTGCAATTACATTGCAGAGTTCTGGCTTTGCGGGATAGACCTCAGTGGCTTCTTTGGGTTGCTGTTTTTGTCACTGTTGCTATTGTTCAGGCAGCCAAAGCTGACTCATATGGGGCTTCCTAAAACTGGAAAGGCTCTTTACTTACCAATCCATGTCCTCCTATAGTTTAGCTTTGTCCTCCGTTCACATTATTTTAATTGAGTAAGGCCCATCTTGTTAGATTTAGCCCAATCTATCCACCGTTTGTATACTGATTCTCTTCTCCAGTTAATTAGGGCATTTCCTGCCCTG
Source organism: Ateles fusciceps (assembly GCA_036589455.1). Taxonomy (NCBI): domain Eukaryota; kingdom Metazoa; phylum Chordata; class Mammalia; order Primates; family Atelidae; genus Ateles; species Ateles fusciceps. Next base: position 117,821 of record JAZHEH010003462.1, read on the forward strand.
AACACTTTGCTTATAGTCCATTAATGGCCCCAATCCTGAGTTTCTTGCTTGTGTCATGGGCTGATTAGAATTTTAGGCATTGTTTGGTGTATGTTTGGTATCGTCGAGACATTTATGATTCTATTGGAAAACTCCTGAAGAATGAGATTAAGAAAGATGTTGCACTTGATTCTCATGTTCTGTTTGTCACAAATGGCAGTTCGCCATCAAGGAAAAGGGAAGATTGCTCCTGTGTTCCACGCTGATTCCCCTTGGCCTTTCTCCTTTTTGTAGTTTTGTATTATCTTTAGATTAGAGAGAGAAAATCATTCCATCACCAAAAAGTTGTGGATAATTCTTCCTTCGAGTAGATGTAGCTAGATGTCTAAGAAGATGACTTTGTCTTTTGGTGTAAATTTATGGAGGAACAGCATAGTCGTGTAAAAATACAAAGTTCATCAGACTAAGTATTTTAGGACTGGAGAGTATCTTTTACCTTATGTCACGAATGCCTATGATAGTGCCTGACACATAACAGTAGTGAGTAACAGTACTTATTTTCATGATACAAACTTCTGATTATTGAATATTGAATATATTATTATTGAATAATGTTAAGCATGTATTGTTACTTTATGCTAAACCCTGTTCCAATGCTCTGTATATGTTGACTCATTTGCTTCTTAAAGCTACTAATAAAGTAGTAGTATCCCCATTTTATTGATAGAGAGACTGAGAAACAGGAAAGATAAGTGACTTCTGCATGTTGCGTAACTACAAAGTAGTGATGTTAGTATCTGTACATAGGCAATAGTATTCCAGAGCCATTTCTTAACCATATGCCAGAATTTGTGCCAGAGTTTATAGATGCATTGTTGCCTCTGATCCTCACTATAACCGTATGATGTGGGTGTTATTTTCCCCATTTTACAAAAATTGAGAACAAAATCTTAGGGAGTTTAGTCTTCCCATGATCATACAGCTAGCAAACTGCTGTTATTAGCAACTGCAGTTATGATCCACTTCTGTCCGATATCTAGTTTCTTAAACACTATGTATTGTAGATGCATGAGAAATGATTATTGGATGCCTAAATCTAAATTACTGGTTTTCAAGAAAGAAAGAAAAGTTATTCATTGTGAAAACAATAGAAGATGCACAGAAACCCCTGAGATGGGCTGGGCATGGTGGCCCATGCCTGTAATCCCAGCACTTTGGGAGGCTGAGAAGGATGGATTACTTGAGGTCAGAAGTTTGAGACCAGCCTTGCCAGCATGGTGAAACATCACCTCTACTGAAAATACAAAAATTAGCCAGGTGTGGTGGTGCACGCTCTTAATCCCAGCTACTTGGGGGAGGCCAAGGTGGGAGGATCACTTGAAGGAGGCGGAGGTTGCAGTGAGCTGAGATGGCTCCACTTCACTCCAGCCTGGGTGAGATAGTGAGCCTTTGGCTCAAGCAAAACCAAACCAAAACAAACAGAGAAAAAAAACCCCAGAAACCTCTGAGATGTATGAGTTAATGACAGACGTCTCACTTTACTGTGGCTGGAATACATCAATTCATTAACACTTCTGATTCTGCACACATAATCCTGTTCTGTCATAGAGTAAAAAAACATTGGACTAAAATAACTATACACTTGGGACAACTAAATACCAAAAAGAAAAAAATTAATTATAAATTGTTTCTGACTCACTTTTGTTCTGTGATTGAGAAATTGTTCCACATATGGAACCAGCATTCATCATCCAACAATCTTCATATCTGTAGTGCATGATAAAAGCAAACTAGAAACTTAATCTTAGGTTGAACACTACACTGTAATTTAAAATGTTTTGTTAAAAATGTCATATTCTCTAACGTTTTTTCAAAAACAGTCCTGAAACACACAGACTTAGAATGTGTATATATGTGCATGTCTGTATAATGTGTAAGAGAATATTATGGCAAATGCTTAAATTTTGTGCCTTGTACTGTCTGAAGAGCATTGGTATGTATTTATGGAATATTATTAGGATATATCTTAATATTTATATAATAGATTTTATGAAAATTTTAAAATTTATTTTCTATAAAGAAAATAGAATTGCTTTCTCTGTTATCCTCATTACTCTTCGTTTTGAGTGCTTCATACTGAAGTTCTTTCAATATGGAAATTGTTTACTGGCTAGAAGAAGACATGAAGACCTTACTCTTTTCCAGGCCCTATGATGCACGTTGTATTCACAATAAGAAAAGAAACTGATAAAGTCCCTGCTTATGGAACCTCCAGTCTAGTGCGTATCAGTTGTCAAGTTAATACTTTAGCACAGGGCATTAAATGAGCCTCTTTTTCTTTTAACATGGATTCATCTGAGAGCCAATTTGCTTAGTTGGGTCTTACCTAAAAACAAAGTTAAAAGTCTTATTACTTAGTGTTTGTGCAGTTGTCTGCTTTGTTAAAAAGTATTTTATTTGCTTTAAATAAAGATGGTACTTTAAAGTAGTTTAAACGAAGACGGTTATGTATTATTGCATAATAATATGACACAAAATCTCTCTTCTCTCTGTTCTTTCTCCTTGTTGCCTTCTTTTCCTCATCCTGTTCTGTCTCCCTTATACACACACACACAACTTTAGTCAGGCTTTTTTCTGTGATAGGCATCTAATGCCCATTTAATATTGAGATAAAATAGTGTAAATGACACTTAGGGAACAAAATCTCTCAATATTTTAATGCTTTCACCTTCATTTTCATTCCATCTTTGGAAAATAATTTAAGTTTATTTAAATTGAGTCAGTTTATCAGTTAATTCTGTAATTATTTTTACTTTGATAATTAGTTCTGTTGCTGTTCTTTTCATTTGCATGTGCAGTTGTGTTTTAGCTTATAGTCTTTTCAGAAGTTAATGAGGTCTGCTAAGAGGCATATTGCCACAGTAAAAGCCAATTGGCTGGAATGCAGCAGCAGGGGAAGAATTCATTACCAAGGAGGATTCTAAAAGGGCAGCTGCTTCCTAAATGCTATAGCTATTAAGATGGCAGCTTCCTGCCATGACAAGAGCATGTTTCATTGATTTTCCTCTTTCCAACTCTCATGTGGTTTCCTAATGATAAATTGAGATATAATCCCCACCTGCTATCAAAGTCATGTATAAGTGCGTTTTCAAATTATATGCTTTCCCAATCATAACGTATTGTTGCCTAAACAAGAGGGGTTTTTACTTTTTAAAATTCTATAACTGTTCCATGAAACTTTCAAGATTAAGGTTGATTTTATTTGGATATTCTACTAGGAAATTTAATAAAAACATTCAAATTTTCATCTTTTTGTTGATACGATCATTCAAGCTAAAAAATGACGGTCCGAAAAAAAAGGTGCATTCTTGTTGCATTTTTTTCATAGGTTTTTTAAAGACTGGAATTAAGCCTCCTGTTATTTCTTTTTAATTTATCATCATAATCATTTCACTGTAGTTTTTTTTATTTGGAGATGTTTTATTGGAAAACATCTATTCTACACTAGAAATTTTTGATATCTCAAAGCAAAGAATCTTGCTCAACTATGAAGAGATCTTAAGCCTAGTATTGTCTATTTAGAACCACTGGCGACTCACTATTCTAGTTAGAGGCCAGAGAGGATTGTTTCCTCACTCCAGTGCAAAACATCACCAGCAGTGGTTTCTCTCTAAATGTGCAACATCCGCAGTTCATAAATTCCTTGATATAGAGGAAGGGAATCCACATTCTTGGGAGAAGTAATGTCAAAAAGACAGAGGGAGGGGATGTCATCTGCGCAATTAGCTGGTAATAACTCACTGATGTTGGCTTTATCCTTTCCAGATCCCAATCAGTAGTGGATCCTACAGTACTAAAACGCATGGATAAAAATGAGGAAGAAAACATGCAACCTTTGCTTTCTCTGGACTAATAACTTCTCTACATCCCCTTCACGGATTAGAAATTGAAAGTATTGGTTTTCAGCAACAGGGACAGCACTGTGGAGGAATTACCTGCTGGAAACCGACATGTTAATGTAGCATAATATATAATAAGGCATCAGGCTTTCCTTGGCCTGAACCATGGGGGCCCTGAGCTGGATTTTTAAAATGTCAATAATTTATTCTGTAAGTGCCAAGTTCTTTGTAAATATAATGTAATCTTCATGTCAAGTTTGTAAATTTCGGTAGTAACTCAGGTTGGAAAAAGGTTGGCTCAAAATTCCATGCCAGTGATATGAACTATAACAAAAAGCAGAAAAGACACAATCAAAGCGAATTAAATGTAGCCCTCTTTCCTATGAAGCCATATTTCAGCTATCATAGTGATCGTTTCATTGTTTTTCTCTGAAACTCTGTCAGTATTCAAACATACTTTTAATGGGCACACACAACTAAATGATTCTAGGAAATTTCATGATTAATGTATTTCCTGTATAGTGATTTTCATTTCAGAGAAATGTGTCTTAGTAACTATCATTGGACTTGCATTTTGGAGGCAAGGAATGGCAGATGAGCTGGTAAACTGAACACTTGAACTCTTCTATGTTGTTTAATTCCTGGAATCTTGTAAAAAGATGTGTTTCCTAAGTTAAGACATAGAATTGTTAGAGAGTAGATTCTTTTTAAATTGCTGTCTTCACAACGTGCCCTTTATTCAAGACCCCATTATATTTATCTCTAATGTACTGTAAGTACATTTCTTCCCCCAAAGCTCTTTGACCAAGAGAATGAGAACTTATATATGAATAGTGTTTTGACAGCTAATTTTGAACTTACAGATAAGGGGCTAATCTCTAATTGTTGTGCACTGGTTAAAAATATATATATATCCACACATATATATTTTTACTGAGCTCTAATAAATCCTTGATGTAACAGGATTATAAAATAAGTCATAGATATTCAATGATCTTCAAGATGTTATAGATAATTACATGAGATAACTGGAAAACTATTCCACTGAAGTTAATGAAAATGAGAAATAGTAAAACTGACTTTCAGTGTACCTATTTAAGGGAATTCCAATTTAATATATAATGCAATCTTAAATATGTACCATCTTATTTGAACCGTATTTTTCCTTCATAGAAGCAACAGGTTTCAACATAGTGTAGGGTAGCGTCAGGTGGCAGCCAATTTTATTTATCAAATTTAAGTTAATTATCTTTGTGATCCTGTTTGTCCACAAATTTTTTCAGAAAAGGCTGAAAAAACACGTTTAGTCAGGAGATATAATGAAATCATCTGAAGGCATCTAAGACAGCATGTAATAGTTTACACATGGATTTAGAAATTTGCATATTTAATGTTTTATTTCATAAAATTCATACAATTACAGCAAATTTTACAAAACTTTTATTTTAAATTTCAATGTGAAAAAAAGATTTTTATCACCCATAATAAATTTTGAGATTGAGAGTTTATCCTTAAAATATTCTTTTGGAAAAAAAATATTTCCAGAAACTCTTGGAAACCAACAAAAATAAAGGCATGTGGCAGCCTTCACACTTTTGAGCCAAAAGCTTCCAAAATTTTTTAGAATTCTACAGCCAAAAATTGTAAAAGCAAGCTAAGTACGTCAGTGTACAGTGTATCAATGGACTGCCTCCTGTGTGTAAAAGTACATTAATTAACACAAATGAAAGACACGTTAATAATGCCAACCTCCAGTCATGTGCAGAAGAATAATGAGTGTCAGTTACTCTCCTCTCCTTGTGACTTTTACAGAGATTGGAATGCACTGGGGACAGGTCTCAGCAGTTCTTACCTTTGTGAGAATTCTAACCATCGATATTCTTAGATTCTTGCCTACCTGACATACATTTTGTAGCCATGGGCTTTATAGACTATATAAACCTTATGCAGTACAATCCATTGGAATAAAATAGAAACATTGTAAGTGCAGAGGGCAGAAAACATTTTATTCTCATGAATTTCTCTTGATGTGTACCATTTAATGCCAGTTTTCAGAATTCTGCCAGTTTCAGATGTCAACCAGCATTGGCAGCTTCTTTCCCCTATCGTAAAGTTAGTGTCATATATAAAAATAACTAGAAAGGCATATTTTATATGTATGCCTATCTAATTATAAGTATCATTCACACTGTCTCCCGGACCCACATTTGGAAAGTTTGCATTGCATTACTGCTCATCTTTAAATGAGCAATTGAGAGTTGGCTAGATTGTGTAAAATATTTTAAAATGAACGAACAAATTACAATGATGATGCCTTTTGAAATTACCATATCTAGTTCACTCTGTGACTAAACTCATTTTCTAGTAATGCTTGTGAACCTCAGTCAAGGGATATTCATTCAACTTTATAAATTTACCCCTCAGCACCAGGTATCTAGCACTGTTTAGGACTTTTTCCCTTCATGATATTCTGTGTCACATAGCTATGTCTATTGTTGTATAATCTATACCCTTTAGTTGTATACCTATAAGCACTCCTATATTCTTTTATTTTAATTGCAATAGTATACCTCCACTCACTGCCTCTCTCTCACACACACACACATTCTTACACACACGCTAACGCACTAGACTGCTGTAATTAATTTGCATTTGTACTTTGAGAGGGATTTTAGTTGTCTTGTCACTTGAAATCTGTGGGCTTCAAAGAATTACTACATTTGACTTGGAATAGGCCAGTGGTCCATTTTTCTTTCCCCCCTGCCTGTTCCATCTTCTATTTCTGGTATCTTTTTTTTCTTCCAGTTATTTCAGGGGCAGCTGCTTCCAAAGCTGGTTTAAAAATAAATAACATCTCTTACCATGTTATCAGTGACATTTGCCTGCATTTTTGACTACTATTTAAGAAGGAAGAGATTATCATGAAAATATACTCTAAGAAATATGAAGAAGTGCCTCTTTGAAAATGGAATAAAGCAGTGATACTGGCATATGGATTTTATTTGTACTCTCTTCCAAAAAGTAAATACGTAAATCTATATTATAAAGGTGAAATATTTGAAGGATATTTCAGGTCTTTATTTGAGTATTCTCATACAGTATTAAGTCTCTGTTATGTAAGTAAAATACACTTTAACACATGTTAATGATAAACCTGGCACTATGCTAAAACAATATACAAGTATTAGATAGTTTTGCAGGAAAAGTTTTTGAAGTGGGCATGCATGATTTATTTCAGTAATGGTTTGCATACGTGTAAACAGAGATATTTCCTAAGTTTTTCATATAGAATACTTATTTACTTTATAGTACCAATAATTCATGCATTCATAAGCAGGAAAGCCAAAAATTCATACATTCATACCTAGCTTCTTTTAATAGTGTTAACTAGGTCATATTGTTAAACGAGAAGTTTCTGTAATATTCTTGAGGGAACAGAAGTCCTATTGCATCAAGAAATTGGAAAGTTGTTTTAGATGTTGGGGAGTATATTTATGACTCTTCACAAAAAGAAACCGTCAGAGACATAGAGTATGTCTTCAGGGCCAGGCTTCCTTTGCTTCTACAATGTAAAGGTTTATGGACACGTCTGTTGTCCTTTAAAGAAGTTACATTAAGAAACCTTGCTGAGAGACTGTACACTCTTCTGTTGTTTTATTTAAATGTCTGCCTTGTGTGGTTGGTGAATAATATCTCAGCTGCTTTGTGTATATTCATTTGTGATTACATGAAAAGTTGCTATCAGCCATGAGGACACTTCAGAAAGATTTTCAACACACAAAATAAAATAAGCAGAGCTCTAGCATGATATTTGAACTTTCAGATATGGTATATGTATATTTTTTACAACAATAAGCTCATAGGCATATATTCCATTTTAGATCTGCTATATAAATACATAGCCTGAAACACAGTAATGTGTTTGAAATCTGTGAGGTCACTGATCATACAAGAACAGGCAGATTATAAACCAATGTATTGAAACAAAAGATTGGTTAAATATGCAAGGTGTATAATTATCTTCAGTAATGAAAATGATTTGTTTTCTTGTTTTTGGTCTTTTGTTTTAGTTGAAAAAAAATAGCTTCCCATATGCTACTGAAACTATTTGACATTATTTACTACATGAAAGGGGCAAATAAGTAAAAATACAAAAGAAGCTTGGTTTTGTAACATTATTATATTATGATGTTAATGGCTTAGAGAACATAGTCATATAATCTTTTTTAAGAATTAAAAGTGTTTATTTTATAAATATTTAGAGGCTAACCTCAGACATGAAAATAGTGCTGTGGATTCTATTATGTACTAAATATGGGAATGAATTCCCTGGGACTGTAGAAAAAAAATGAAATAACAACTTTGTGGATCGAAACACTCAAGTTAGACGTTTTTCAAAGAAGGAGGAGTGCAAATGATGCTAATGAAATAAAATTTTAGAAATCGATTAATTATAGGACTTAAATATAATTAATACAGTCATGGTAAATAGTGGAAATTTTTAAAATTTAGAAAGTGTTTTGTCAGTGTTTGACTTGGTTTCAAGTCTCAATGCAAATATTTCTGTCCTTGATAATATCAGTGCATTGATTCTGTAAGATTGGTTTTTCCTGGTGAATGAGATGGCCCTAGGTGAATATCAAAATAAATTTTAACAACAGCTTTAAGAGTCAGCCAATCCTCAACTACTTAAAAAAATTGCAGTGAACTTTAATTCATTTACATTTAACAGAGATTCAAATCATTGTCTTGTTTCTAATCCAATTTTTCAGATTTTTGCATTTGCTTAAATGATAAATAAAACTCAGAAAACCAAATAATTTTTGTTTTCAAAGCTATTCAGGAAAAATAAAAGATGTCTAGAGGAAAAATACAAGTCCCTGAAGAATACTGAGCACATTATTTGCTATTTTGCTCCAATGTTATTAATTTTTACTACTACATACTATTTATTTAGTACTACACAAAATTCAGCCTTTTGAAGGAGTTATAATTTCCAATACAGTATAATATAATTTTTGGATAGGTATATATTTGTGTTTAAGAGAAATGTATACTTTAATTTTGTATATTTTATATTTTAAATGTATACATTTATTTTGCATATGGTTGATGTTGAATTTGGTAGTCCCAGATCTGCTGCATCTGTAAAATGGAGATGTCTTTAAAAAGTTGTCTAAAAATTAACAATATTTTTATTTTGAGAGAACTTGTGCTTAGCTATTTAGGTTAGCATTCCTCAAATTTTGTGATATTTGTATGTGTGGGGATCAAAGAGGAAAATATATAGTGGTTGTTTAATCAAAATGACATATTCAATATTCTATAACTTCTAGTCAAACTTTCAAAGGAAAGTTGGAAAGAAGTAAACTAACATTTTAATTACATATAGCAATGGAATAATCAGTAAATAAAATAACTAGTGTTTTCACATTTACACATAAAATGGATTAGATAAGAGATTAAATTTAGAAATTTGAATTACAGGAAAGCATTTGTTTAAATAGATCCTCAAAAAAGTAATCCCAGGTCAAAATATGTTGTGAAATTAAAAAAAGAATTCAGCCTGATTTGAGAAAGAATGCTTACTCACTAAATATACATTTGTGTCTTCGGTAAGTTTTTCTCACTTACCCTGTGGATGAAAAATTACCTAATAAGGTAAAAGAGACTCAATCACATTTACCTAGAACCATCTATAAGTAGACTTCATGCATTTCTTTGGCCCAAACTCAGAGGATTTTCTTTACACAGGATCCTTGATGTTATCCAGAATCATTATTGGTGCTCCCTCCTAAAGGCAGGCCAGGAGAACCATGATTCCAACAGTAGTATCCACAGTGGGAATGAACCCAGGCAACCAAAAAACACAGGAAAAGCCATTGTTTTCACTTTGGTTGCCAAAAAGTGTGTTCCTTCTTCAGGAGGACCGAGGAGAAAATATTTTTAATTATAAGCAGAAAGTTATTTCAAAATGTCAAGAGTTTCTAATATCAACAGTTAAATACTTGACAAGTGAAAAGAGGTCATGGGGAAGTGATGGTCAAATCTCTGTTGTGAAGCAAGTTTCCACACAGCAACATCATCAAAAACTCGTGCCTCTGAGGATCACTTGTTTCTCTAAAAATAAAATTAAATATGCTGTTTTGTTCCCTTTTTTTTCTAATTGGTATCACAAAAGTATCAGAAGCCACAAATAATTTGTTATCATTTAAGAAAAAAATGCCATATTACACATATATCAACATAATTCACTCAGTTGCATATGATTGAAATATTTGCATGCTTGTTTATAAATTATTACCTAAAAGTTTCATGAAATATAATTATAAAGTTTTAGTGCTAGAAAATTGTGTTCTTTGTGTCTTGGATTCATGGGGAAGACTGGTAATATCCCTTACTCCTCCTTCATATAGCTAACAATTTTAATTGGATGGCTAATGGATATGCGAATCTAACATTTACAAAACCAATCTATGCTTTCACTCTGACCCTGCTTCCCCTTTAGCCTTCTCATCTCACTCTGTGTCAACCCGTCTTCCAGTTTCTAGGAATAAAAATCTTGAAGTCATCCTCTCTTTCCCTCTTCTTTTGCTCTCAAAACTACATCTAATCAGCTAGCTCGTGCTGTTAGCTCTTTAAAATGTATCCACACTCTAACCACTTCTCTAATCTTCATCATCACTGTATTAGCCCAAGTCTTCAACATTTTAAATCTGGAATATTTTAATAATCTAAAAAATAGTCTCCTTGTTTCTAGAGTCGATTTTCAACACATTAGCAAGAGTGAGTCTCTTAAAGTGTAGCTCAGATCATTTTGTTCTCAAAATCCCCTGAAAGAGTAAAAGCCAATGTCTTTATAACAGGGTATGAGAAGTGTTGATATGAAGGCAGTAAGCACCAGTATAGCAGCATACCACGGTTTCTGATTGGCCTGGCATGTTTGCGGATACTATGCAAAAATAGTTGTTAAATACTTTAATTTCTTGCTTTTGAAGTTCTCTACCCCATTCTTGACTTTTCTTAGATAATCTCTTAAGAATCTCTCCTTTATCTGCTGCTGCCAAACTGTCATCTTTGCTGTTCCAGCAACTTGCCAAGCACGCCTCTACCTCAGGACTTTGGCATTTCGGTTTCCTTTGCCTCTTTCTTTCAGATATCCTCATGGTTTATTCTCTCATCTCCTTCAGGTCTTTGCTCAAATGTCATCTTCTTTATGAGGTCATTTTAGATGAAACAGCCCATGGTTCTTCACATTCTCCTTTTCTGCTGTATTTCCTCTCCATAGCATTTATCGCCTGATATACACACAGCTTATTTATTTTCTTTACATTTCCCCCCCCGACAGCAATGTGAACTCCACAAGGGTAGGGATTTCTGTCTGTCTGTTCACTATTGCATTACTGGTGCCTTGAACAGTGCCTGGGACTTAGCAAATCCAAAATGATTTCATGAAGGTCCTAATTTGTTTCAGCAAGTTACATAACACCCAATAGTATGCATTGAAGGAGAGCTTCTTGTTTTCTTAACTTAAAAAATCTTGTTATTTATCTTTCTCATGATGATGGAATCATGAATCAAAAATGATATCCTCCTCTTCTCAATTGTGGTCTCTATCCCTGAGCCTAAGTTTTACATCAGTGTTTCAGTTTTGTCTTCAGAAGTTACTCCAGGGTCACTGGACCCTATGTCTATCCACATGGCTTACTCTTAGAGAGACTATAAGATAGCTCAGGTGAAAAGTCATTTTGAGATTAAAACTATAGGGAATTGTTCTTTATTCATTACCATAGTTAATTTCAGTTTTTAAAAAACTGCAGGGAGTTAAAAATGACCATAATTCCAGTATTGGAAGCCAGTTTAAGAGAATATGACTATGTAGTTACTTTTAATGGAAAAGAGAAGAGGTGGAAAAAGGAAAGAAATTGTGTTCGTACCTTCTCTGCAACAATTATAAAATGAATGAGGGAGTATTTTGGTATTTCTAAGGTCTTTACATGATCTTGAAATCTATATATTATAGTCATTTAGTCTGTGAACACTTTTAACAATTGGGTTTCATGTTACGTATCTTTAAATTTTTATGATGAAAATTTATAGCTCTGACACAAGATAATAGAAATTGCTCATGCTCACATATATTTGAACTGGCTTTTCAGCTTGCTCCCTGCTCTTTGTTTTAATTCTAGCTATCATTTTTAGAGCCTTACAGTCACAATTCTTCTTAACTATCCCCAATTTTTATTTCCTATTTGGACTGACTTCTCCATAATTTTAGTAACTAAATGTCCTAGATGTTGGTTCTTGGTGTGATAGGTATCTGATTTTTATCCTTTGCAGTTTAACTTTTAATCCTTACCAAACACATGTTATTCCTTTTCCTTGGCTATGTTGTTGTGCCTTTCCCAATGCTGTAATAATTTAAGCCTCCTATTTTATAATCTCCTACCAGAACCTCTATTAAGAAGACACTGAATTTAGAGGATCAGCAGGTGATGTTGAAGAAATATAACCTGAAGAATAAGGATAGATGTTTGAAAATGTGTCAGAAGTTATCCAGTTTTTTAGTGGCTTTGTGATGGGTAGGGGTTTTGTTCTGCTTTGTGTACTGTGTATGACATTGTCAAGCAATATAGATCATGTTTCTTGTCAGTTACACAAGGATATGGTAATCAGGGTTAACAGTTTGGAAAACATTCTCCAGAGAAGAGACTAATGATTCTTGCTCACAAACAAGGGAGAATTTCCTTACATTTCTTAATATTTGATCCTTGATAGTCTGTGCAGTGAAACCACTTCCCTCTGTGACATCTTTTTTTGCCAACCTTTATGAATGTGTTTAGCATCACTTAAAATATAGAGTTCAAGCTCAAGTATACATAGCACATGAAAGATACTATAGTTCATGTTCTCTTAGGTTGAATTTTCTTTTTATAATTTTTTATGATGGAATCCTAAGGATATATTCCTTGGTAAATTGTATTAATTATAATCCATTTTATAATGGATTTAATAACTTTACAGATCATATCATTGTTATATTCTGAAAACTATTATATTAATATTTTATTTCCTTTTTTAAAGAGAAACTGTCTTTTTTATTTCTGAGGATGAATGAAATACTGTTAAATAAAATGTCACTAAATGAAATTTCAGATTCAGAAATGTGGGTGCATGTATAGGCCCTTTCAGTTTTTTCATCTTTAACTAAATTTCTGTAAATTTTAAAAAACATCATATAAAATGCTATCAAGAAATTGTGATTAAAATATGGAGACATTTGAATTTGGTGCTACAATTTGGAAGTATAAAATACTTTAAAAACTGATTTTAAACATATATGGCTATATTGTAATGGTATTTTGAATTTATTGTTGATTTGATCAAATATATTTGATACATTAGTATTATCTCGAAATCACTAGAACTTCCTGACTTCTAGAATGACAGAATGGAGATACAAGAAATTGTCAGTTATATATAAAATCTTCCTCTTAAAGCAGTGGACTGGATTGAATGATGATTTCAGTTAATTTTATTTTTTACATTAACACATTTACTGAGCATTTACCTGTGTTCTGTATACTGGGGGTATAGGAATAAATAAAACAAAGCCTTTGCCCTTCTGAAAGTCACACTCTAGTGGAGACAACATATTAAAAAGCCAGTAAGTGTTGCAAATGCAATGAAGACTTGCCAGTTTAATTGTGTGACCTCCAGCACACTGTTTTCTCATCAGTAAAATAGGGCAATAATTGTACTAACAATATGAGCTCAGTTTTCCTATGTATCCTCTTGAAAATTTGGCTCCTTCCTTTTCATGGAAAACCCCCATATAACCTCCCCTTATCCATGCTATTTTGAGGATGGCTTTAGAGTCCTGTGGTTTCTGTCTTTCTGCTCAGAGGTGGCAGTGCTTGTCAGGGCAGTAGATGCTCAGGGCAAATGCATCTCCTAATCAGTGCTTTTCCGGGTCATTCAGAGGTGCTGGCTCCTGCAGAGTTTTCTCTCTCTTAAGGTAAATTCCATACTCCTTTACTTCATTGTAACTGAAAGATAAACATTGATTTGCCATCAGAAGACAAAAAAACCCCAAAAGATTTAAGAATTCTGAAAATTGTACAATTCACTTTCTACTTAATTTGTTATTCTCCCTTACCCACAGACAGAACCACAACTCCTGGTTTCCACTGATGGGCTTGGGTATGCTTTATGTAAGACAGCTGATGGAAGACCCAACCACTGTGGTTTCAGAAGTGCTAATTTAGGTAGTATTAAAAGGATCATTTTGACTGGTATGTGAAATGTAATGAAAACTTTCGCTTTTGTATGATGATCATACTATAAAACATCTTGAAAAAGCCATAAGAAAGTTTCAAAGTATGGGCAGAATACAGAAATACCGTGAGTACTGATTATACTCATCAAGGAGTAGCCATGAGTAAATAAAAATTTCTGTTATGAAAAAAACGGTAACAACCAGCAAATGATATCTGTCTTAAGGAAACAGATGTCCATCTCTGTTCATATCAGAATATTACTATATCAGAATCAAAATATTACTATAGAAGAGTTTCTATGTTAGTGCAGACTGGATGCCATGTTAATTAATGAACACAAAATTGATTCTTCTTTCATGCACTGATTTTCATAAAGCAATATTTCAGGACATCAATGATTGATGCACTAGATTTTTGATGGAGAAAAATGATGGAGAGAATTTCTCCATCATCTCTCTATGATGGAGAAAAACCAGAGCATCTCTTATGATCACAGTAAAGAGTCCTATTTTTGGAGGCAGGAGGTATACACACCTTTCAGATTGCCTTTTTTTTTTTTAAATAAACTGTTTTCTTTATGAAGTCTTTATAAGCTTATTTCCATCATTGACTGTGTACTGAAGATTTAGACCAGTCTCTAAAAAGCAAATAAATTGAGATTTTATACAACTTATTTACCGAAAGATATTTGAAAGCATTTTTTGAGAGGAAAAAATTTTAAACCTTATTGGCCACAGTTCCTCTTTTGTCATTTAGTGGACATTGTAAATATGTTTTAACAAATTTCTCAAAAACAGTAAAGTAGGCCAGGCATGGTGGCTCAAGTCTGTAATCCCAGCACTTTGGGAGGCCAACACCGGTGAATCACTTGAGGTCAGGAGTTCAAGATCAGCCTGGCCAACATGATGAAAACCCAACTGTACTAAAAATACAAAAAGTTAGCTGGGAGTGGTGGCGCATGCCTGTAATCCCAGCTACTCGGTCAGCTGAGACAGGAGAAGAGCTTGAGTCTGTGAGGTGGATATTGCAGTGAGCTGAGACTCTGTCTCAAAAAAATTAAAATAGAATAATAAAATAAATTGTAGAAAAATTCAATATTTTAAAAATAACTAGAAATATCTAAGCATAAATGTTTTTAAATTTAGAATAATGATGAGTATATTTAGCAATTATATAAAATATTCAAATAACAAATACTGCCAAGTAGATAATTATCAACATCTAACAAAATACACAAAATTTAAAATTTCCTATTTCTTCTCACCCCAAAAGCTACCTCTTTCCTTTCTCTTTTTTCTTTCCCTTTCTCTCACTCTCTTTCTTCTCTCTTTCTCTTTCTTTTGTTTCCTCTCTTTCTTTCTCTCCCCTCCCTTTCTCCCTCCCTTTCTTTCTTTTTCTTTCCCCTCCCTCCCTCCATCCCTCCTTCCCTCCCTCTCATGCTTTCTCTCTTTTCTTTCTTCCTTCTCTTTCTTTCTTCTTTCTTTCTTCTCTTCTTTCTTTCTCTTTCTTTCTTCTTCTTCTTTTCTTTCTTTCTTTCCTTCTCTCTTCTCCCTTCTTTTTTGTTTTCTTTTTCTTTCAAATAATAGATGCTGCTTCTTGAAAATCCTTCAGAGCTTCAGAGATCATCAAAACCTGGCTGGGTGCAGTGACTGACAGCTATAATCCTAGCACTTTGGGAGGCCAATCCTGGATGATAACTTGAGGCCAGGAGTTTGAGACTACAGTAAGCTATTATCATGCCATGGCACTCCAGCCTGGGTGACAGAGCAAGACCCTATATCTAAAAAATAATCAAAATAAAAATCATTGATTATATTAGTATACAAATAGAGACATATTAGTATATAAGTAGAGTAAGATCTTATATCTAAAAAATAATCAAAATCAAAATCTTTAATTATATTAGTATATAAAATAGAGACATACAAGGTCTGTCTTGGTAAAAGTAACACCACTAGTTAAGGGAAATACTAGTACTAGAACCAAGATTTCAACCAGTCCATTCATGCTGTTGTTGCTTTTAATAACTTTTCCCTGACTCTGCTAAAACTTTTTCCATTAAATTCTGTTCTACTTGGGAGATGACCTCGTTTGATTTTCTGTATATCATTAAATGTGCTCAGAATTCTCCATCAGTATTATATTAGGTAAACATCTACTAATGCAAAGGGGGACAACACTCAGGAATCTTTACATTGGAAACAGATTGTACATATCGACTATTCCCAGGCTTTCAAGATTTTAGCAATCAATGGATGTAGGATGAGGTCAGTCTAGTAGGAAGATGAGATTTCAACAGGCTTATATCTTATTCAAATGACAGTCACTCAAGGAAGCCAACTTTCCTGGTTTTAGGAGCATGTGCTCCCTAACTTCAAGAAGAAAATTGTTTTCTCTGTGTCCTTTTCACTTTCCCTTGCAAATAGCCTTCATTTGGCTGACTAAAAGGGGAGCAGCTCAACACAGGTAGTCAACTTAGCTCTTGACTTTCTTCTCTATATTTGTCAATGACTTAAGGCAAGTAGAAGGTCAGGATGTTGACTTTTTCTATCATTACAGCTGTCAAGCAAGTATACAGTGTATCAGAGATTTCTGATACTGCATGGGAGAGAGTCCTTCCCAAAGGTTGACTTAGGAATTTGCCCCTATTAAATTAACTTACGAAGTGCTTTTCTCATAGGATTTACTGTAGTAAGTTTATAGATTAGAATGTTAACACACTGGATTCTCTTAAGTCTTAAAAAAAATGGAGAGAAGTTGTAGATCTTAATAAAGTGGTTTAATCTAAGTATGCAAAAATATTTAATTTGGTTCACTATAAGGTAATAAGGAAGTTCTGCCTCAGATTTTACTTGAGATTATTTTAGCATTGCTATTATTGAGTTTGGAAAAGGGCAACCTTGCAGTTACTTGGTATCTCATTTTATCTAAATGTTTAACTGCTTTTATATGGATTTAAAAATAATGTGTGAAAACATTGTATTGGACTCACACTGAGGATATAAACATTACAGAGTCATACTCTCTTAAAATAATACATTTTTAAAAACAGCATTTTTCATATTATTCTCTTCTAAGCTGACAGTAATCTATTTTAAATAGGATTTATTTCTGAGAAAAGAAATTATGGTTAAAAATAGCATAGCTCCATGCATTATACCATGTATTATAAACTCCAAATATATTAAAAATTTCTAATATTAAAAAAGAAAACCATAAAAGTGTCAGTAGAAAGCATGAAAGAATGTCTTTGTAACCTTGGCGTAGGGATCTTTATGCCAGTAATTCAAATTCCAAAGTTTAAAAAAAGAGTAAGTTTCATCAAGTGAAATTTAAAATTTCTGCATGAAAAAAATTATCAGCAAAACCAAAAGACAACTGACAGACTGGGAAAATTTTTCAACTCATATAACAGGCATAGAGCTAACATCTCTAATATATTAAAATGCTTCTAGCAATTAATAAGAAAAGAAATAAACTTAATAGAAAAATAGCTAAAACTGCTGGACACACCTGTAATCCCAGCACTTTGAGAGGCGGAGGCAGGCAGATCACCTGAGATCAAGAGTTTGAGACTAGCCTGGCCAACATATAGTGAAACCCCATCTCTACTAAAAAGTACAAAAATTAGCTGGGTGTGCTGGCGAAAGCCTGTAGTCCCAGCTACTTGGGAAGCTGAGGCAGGAGAATCGCTTGAACCCGGGAGGTGGAGGTTGTATTGCGGCAAGATTGCACCACTGCACTCCAGCCTGGGCAGCAGAGCCAGACTCTATCTCTTAAAATGAAAAACGAAAGAAAGAAAGAAAAATAGACAGCTAATGTGAACTCATGGTTCAGAAAAAATAAAATATATGGCTCTAAAAATAAAAGATACTACACCTTACTCAAACTATGCAGTAGTTTGATAACACACTCTCAAAGAGGCTATGGGAAACATCTTACCCCTACCTTGTTATCAGCAGACTCCATTGATACAATTTGTGTAGATGACAATTTGGAAATAGCTATTAAGACTTCAAATGGAAGTATCCTTTGACCCACCTTTTCTCTTCCAGAAAAGTATACTTCAAACATACTTGCACATTTGAGAAATATATGTACAAGAATACTCATAGCTAAATTACAAGAACAAAAAAAAAAAAATTAAAGAAACTAAAAAATGTTAAAATATATATATAATGTTGCCAAAGAGATAATACTATGTAAATATAATATAATCTGCTTAAATCGATATAGCCAATCAAAAGAATTCTATACAAATCTAAAAATAGTGAGGAAATACTTTATGTACAGAAATAGATCCCAAAGATATACTACTCAGAAAAAAAGTAAGGTACAACTATTGCACTATGTATAGTATAAGTAAGGTTTTATGTAAAAATGTAGCAATGAGGACAAAAATAAATGGCCATATTTGCTTGTATATTCTTAAGGAAATGTAGGATATAACAAGCTAATCACATTGGTTGTTTGTTGGGAAGAGTTAGAAATTGAGTGGATTGAAACAAAGTGAGAAGAAAATTTTCACTTTTCTACGATTTGTTTTCATTGTTGAATTTTGTGAATGTATTACTTATTGAAATTTTTAGAAAAGGACTTAATATTTAATTATATTACATTCTTTTGACATTGCAAATAGTTAAAGATTGTAATATATATGTGTGTATATATTCTATTAATTATATATATGTGGTATTCCATCTGTGTGTGTGTGTGTGTGTGTGTATATATACATATATATATATATATATATATATACAAACTGCTCAGCCTAAGATACAGACCATTATCCATAGTTTTAAATCCTCTCACATGCCTCTGATTTCCTCTCGAGGGCCTCTGATTTCTGCTTAAAGTTAACTATCCCATATTATGCTATTATTTTTATTTTTTGTGTAGCTTACAAAATGGTAAGAGATCAAATATTATGTGTATATCTCTAAAAATATACTTTTGCATGTTTGAACTTTACATAAATGTTTTACTATTTGCATTTTTCCAAACTTCTTATATTCACTAAATAGCATGTTTTTGATTTTCATTCATGATGTTGTACTGAAGATTATACATTTTCACTCCCATAAATTTGATTATCCAAAAGAGTTCATGTAAGTGTGGGATGATCACTTCTTTGAAGTGTTTGACAGAATTCAGTTAAATTATCTGGGATTGGTGTTTTCCTTAAGGAAACATTTAAATTATTAATCTCATATCCTCAATTATTTTAGGACTAGTATTATTTTCAGTGTATCGCTGAGTCCATTTTGTTATTGTGTTTATTTATATGGGAATTTGAGTACATTCACTGAGTTTTTAAAACTTATTACTTGCATTTTGTAATATTCGCTACCTTTAAAAATACGTATGCTGCATTTATCTTTATTGCTTCTTTTTATTCTTCATATTTTTATTTTAATTAATTTAAGCCTTCTATATATAACTTAGTTGAAATTCTTTACCTTTGATTCTTATCCACTAATTTCACTATAATATTTATTGTTTGCTTCTTTCTTGTGTAAAATTTTATGTATCTTTTCTTCTTTAATTCCCTAATTTGGTTCAAAACTATTAAATTTAAGTCTTTCCTATTTTCTAATATTAAATATTTTGAAAATGATGGATTTTCCCTTGGGAAATGCTTTTTCAAAAAAATATTTTACATTTTTGCCTCTCATGTTTAATTCCAGATCTATGTGGAATTGATATTTTTATGTAGTGAATGGTAGAGATCAAATATTGCTTTTCCCCCTATTGAGCCAGGACATAGTGTAGCCTGAGGTAATTATTTATTGTTCTGTGTTTCAAATGATCCAGCCTTGCATAGGCTTTATTCCACACCTTCAGTAACTATTCAAACCAAAACATTAGGTGAAGCAAAGTAGGCAGAAGATCCAGCTCTGTGACTGTCATTAGTCTCTGATATCCTTCCTTGGATACTCACACCTGTCTTGTATTTATAACCTGAAGATTTCCCTTATTTTCTAACCAGTTTAACATTTTTAAAATAGTGTGGGGTTTTAATTTTTGTTGTTTGTATAATAGCATTTCTACATGTGTTGTTGAAGGAGAAGTTGATAGTGTATTACGTACCAGTAGTACAAGAAAGCTATCAAATTGATTGTCATTATAAGAACTTGGAACTCCCACAGAATAAAGTCTTTGGGATAATGAACCTAACTTAGTTTTAAAGAAATTTACATTACTGTTGCTAATCCCTTTATGTGTTTTTTAAAATCACCAAAACTTTTGACATATGCCTCAATACAATGTGTTTCAATATCGCTCAGTTAAGAAAAGAAAACATATTTTGGGGAAAGATGCAAAATAGCCACTGACTTAAAAATACATGTTATAGACATTGTAGGTGCGCATTAAGTAAAGTATTCCATATTGGTTGTAATTGACATTAAGTTTTCTTGGAATCACAATTGCTTCATCATTTCTTTTTCTCTTACAGATAATTTATGTATTGGCGTAGGCAAAAAGCTTTGTCACTTTGTGCCTGTGCACTCTTGCATAATATTAGGCAGGACTTTCTGAGGGCATGGATACACAAAAAGTATTCGACAAGGAGTCTGTCATTTCTTCTGGATTTCTTCTTTTTGAACAATCACATCAGAAACAAATTCCTTTTGGGATTATAGGAGGTAATGTTAACCAAAATAATCGGGTAGGATTCTTTCTACCTCTAATTTTTCAGAACCTTCAGGTTGTCTCTAAAGCAGATTATTAACAAAATTCTTTTATACCTGCTAGAACAAGTGATCCAGAATTATATAATTTTCTTACAAAATTTATGTTTTGTAAGATTTATGATGGTCTCTTACAAGATTTGTTGTTTGTGGATCAACATGAAACCTATCAAACATTGCTCAGAACCTAGGGTGACTTTTAGATTCCTAAATAGTTTTCTACAATTGTCTGGTTAAAAAGGTTCCCAGTGGTTATTAATAACACAAATAGACTAGAACTACTGATACTTATAAAAAAAATAGGGGACAAACAAAGATAACCATGTGAATGGATACTCTAGAATGGTGGTTAAGTAGTAGCTCAGATCAGACTCTTGAGTTTAAGTCCTTTGTATTAGTTTATTAGGACTAATGCCACAACAAAATGCCAGGGACCAGGTGACTTAGACAACATAAATGTATGTCCTCACAGTTCAGGAATCTAGAGCCCAAGATTGAGGTGTGGCAGGGATTTTTAATTAGGATATTCTGCTTTTTAAAGAATTCTAATTCATAGAGATTTTGCAATTTGTGTTATACTGTGCAGCATAGCTAGCATGTTATATATGTTTTGCATAATCTACCCAATTAGATTAGCTGTTTAACTGCTAATGGAAATGATCTTAAGTCATTTTATATTAATACAAAATTTATCTCTGTTATGTTTATTTACTGCAATGTGGCTTTCACTCTTGACACATAATGTGTCAGTAAAAGCCAGATCTGAAATACACAGAAGGTCTATCTCATAGAAACAGTTCTATCTATATATTTTGACAGATTTTAGTGCAATGTAATGACTAGTGATGTGAAAATTATGATGTATGAATGCCATTCTTTCCATATCAAATGCAAAGCAAAATAAAATATATGAATTGAAAATAAGAATGGATACTCTCAAAAAAGATTAATATTGGAAGTTTGTATATTAAATTCAAGCCTCTTAGAAATAATCACCAGGAAATGGCTTCTAATTTTCTGTGAAAATAGTACAAATGTGGCATGTGCATTACATGTGTTAGAATTTTTTAAAGATTTACTTTTTAACCAAAATCATTTTATAGGCCAGGCATGGTGGCTCATACTTTTAATCCCAGAACTTTGGGAGGCCAAGGTGAGCAGATCACTTGATGTCAGTAATGTGAGACCAGGCTGGTCAATATGGTGAAACCCTGTCTCTAGTAAAAATACAAGAATTAGCCAGGCATGGTGGTGCCCACCAGTAATTCCAGCTACCCAGGAGGCTGAGGCAGGAGAATTGCATGAACCCTGGTGGCTGAGGTTGCAGTGAGCCGAGATCGAGCCACTGAACTCCAGCCTGGGTGAGAGTGAATGAGACTCCTTTTCAAAACAGATTTTAAAAATCACTGTATAAACGAAGAAAAGTGCGAGAAAATTGTCTCTAATGTTTTATTATTCATGAACAAGTGAATTTGATTAAGGTAGACATGATCTCTGTTGCATGGAAGAGTCTCTGGCTCTCTTTCTCTGGACAGGCTTGGTAAGTGAAACGGACAAAATGTACGGCATGAGGAGCATTTAAATGTTGATCTTCATCCTTATCTCTTTTAATTTAAGAAGAGCTCTTAAGCTGGTTTGTCTGATCTTATCATATTACTTATTCTTTGTTTGTCTGATCTTATCATATTACTTATTCTTTGAGATGGCCTAGTGAAAGAGATGTTGAATAGATTTCTGGGAACTCTAACAACTGAAGCAGACTGTTACTTGGTTGATTAGATTAACCAGATGCCTACTACCAGTTTCCCATAAGTAAATAGTAACAGACATTTTGAAAAAATTAAAGAAGTATAAAGAGGGAGATGAAGAAATATATAAAATAAAATTTTAGTTGATTAAAAAATTTTCTAGATAAAGCCCTCTGGAATGAGAAGTAAAAAATAGCATAAAGTAAATCATTTGATTCTTTCTATAGCTAGATAGGAAATATAAAGGGCAAATCGACTGGGAAATTGCTCAGAGAGATGTTCTTTATGGGACATGAAAACATTGGCATATTTTGAAAAAAATTTCAACTGACCTAGCTCTCACTCCCAAGTGGTGGGGATGGAGAACATTGCTTGATAGCACAATATCTCACTTGGGTATTTTTGCAATTTACATGACAAAAGGAATTTGGCAGCCAGTCACAGTCCATGGAAATTCTGAAAACTGATAATTCATGGTGCAGTGCTATTTATGGGACATTATTCCTAATTTTAAACTCTTTACCTCCCATGTGATTTCTGATTAGAAAGAAAATGCATTAAAATACTGAAAAAAAAACCAAACCAAAGAATAGAGAGTTTTTGATAACTTTTTATAACATTAATCCTGCTTTTCCCAATTATAGTAAATCAGTGAGTCCACTTGATATATAATATTTATAAATAGAAAAACAGGATATTCATTTATAGCAACACGTACAAGCAACATAGGTAGAATGGGTATGATACTTAAAGTTTTTAAATGAATACCTGAGCAAACAAGAAAATAAAGAAAATATTTAAGATAAAATGAGAGTACTGGAGCACTGAAGCACTTGCATGACACTGGGTGGTGGGTTTGTGGAATGGAGAGGGGGGGAAATTGGTGAAATTTGCTGTTTTTAGGTCTGAGAAAAGGGTGACAAATCAGAACTGAGATCTTACACTAAGGTAGGTCCCACAAATGTATATACGCACAGTAATAGGGTAGAATAGAAAGAGCCCACTTACCCCCATAGGTAAACTCACCTTCATAAGGAGGCTGGTAAGCCTTAATCTGGGTTCTGGTGTCAAATATGTCTCTTTTGAGAATTCATAACCATGGACCTCCGTCTCGCTCATGTGAACTATAGGTTCCAATTTATACTACATGAGTGGTCCAGAAAACCATCATCGGAAATCCTATTTAAAAAGTAGTCCCAACTGGCAGCACCCTGGAAGACCTGTCAAAAACAAAAGCACAATTTTGAAGACATGGAAAACCCATGTTCCCGGGATTTCCACATAGAAAGGCTTCCTGAATAGAAGTTCACCACGCAGTTTTAAAATCCAGGAGAAACAAATTTACCATGAACAAGAATCAACAGATACAAGAAAGTGTAAAAAGCATATCATCTCCCTGAAAGTTTTAGATATTAAATATTCAAGGATGATAATATAGGTAAGTGTTCAGTAGGACAAAATAAGTTGGTAGGACTTATTTATTCAACATTCTTAATAGGTTCACACACTTGTTTTTGCATTCAATAAATTAAGGACTTGAATATGAAAGTAAAACAAAAATTTTAGAAGAATATGCAAAAGAATACCTAATGCTAGAATAGGAAAGAATTTATTCAATCCTCCTTCCAAATAATTATAAAGGAAGTGAGAGATAAGTTTGATTATGTTAAAATCAAAATTCCCTATACAGAAAAAGATACCACAGATAAATGATAAGCTAGAGACTGGCGAATGCTTTTTGTGAACATATCCAACAAATATTTGAATCTGGAGTATATCAGTAACTTCTGAAAATAAAAAAGAAGAGGTAGATAATGCAGTAGAAAAGTGAGCAAAGCATTTAAGAGAAAAATAAGAAACCTGAATTGCCAAAAAATACATAAAGAATGCTCACTAGATATCAGAGAAAGATGAGTTAAAGTAACATCATGATAATATAGCACACCTAAACAGTAGGAAACTCCAAAATATTTTATAATACCAAATTTTGCTGAGGTTTCTGGAGAGAGCATAATTAGTGGCACCTTTTTGGAAAGCAATATGGCAGTATCTAATAAAATTGGAAGCATGAAATCCTTTCACTCTCAGGGGTATATTCTAAAGAATTTCAGCATGCACATAATGAGATTAGATACAATATTTCTCCCTGTGGTATGATTTGTAATAGCTAACAAATTGAAAACAATCTCAACATTCATCAAGGAAAGAATGAATAGTTACATTGTAATATATTTCACCCTGGAATACTATACAACAATTAAAATAACTGGTACTACATGTATAGAAAATTTTGAAATGATACCTATATTATGATGCAACTTTTATAAAATTTAATAATAAGAAAAACAGTAGTCTATTCATATAAAGCAAAATTATAACAACATAACGAAGTCAAAAATTGATTACCTCTGGGAAGGGAGAAAAGGAAGTATGATGAAGCAGAAATTTAAAGTAGCTTTAAACATATTTATTTTTAAAAAATATGTATTTTTTGAAAGAATTGTCTTAATCTCCTTTAAGTTTTGGTCAAGATGCATGGTGGGGTAAGGGAGTCTTTATTTTTATTTATTTTTTCTTTTTTTAGATAAAATTTTTTTAAATTGCATTTTAGGTTTTGGGGTACATGTGAAGAACAAGCAAGATTGTTGCATAGGTACACACATGACAGTGTGATTTGTTGCCTTCCTCCCCATCACGTATATCTGGCATTTCTCGTCATGCTATCTCTCCCCAACTCCCCACCCTCTGCTGTCCCCTATTTCCCCCGACTGACCCCAGTGTGTGATGCTCCCCTCCCCATGTCCATGTGTTCTCATTGTTCAACACCCATCTATGAGTGAGAACATGTGGTGTTTGATTTTCTGTTCTTGTGTCAGTTTGCTGAGAATGATGGTTTCCAGGTTCATCCATGTCCCTACAAAGGACATGAACTCATCGTTTTTGATGGCTGCATAATATTCCATGGTGCATATGTGCCACATTTTCCCTGTCCAGTCTATCATCGATGGGCATTTGGGTTGGTTCCAGGTCTTTGCTATTGTAAACTGTGCTGCAATGAACATTCGTGTGCATGTGTCCTTATAGTAGAATGATTTATAATCCTTTAGATATATACCCAGTAATGGGATTGCTGGGTCAAATGGAATTTCTATTTCTAAGTCCTTGCGGAATCACCAAACTGTCTTCCAGAATGGTTGAACTAATTTACACTCCCACCAACAGTGTAAAAGTATTCCTATTTCTCCACATCCTCTCCAGCATCTGTTGTCTCCAGATTTTTTAATGATCACCATTCTAACTGGTGTGAGATAGAATCTCAATGTAGTTTTGATTTGCATTTCTCTAATGACCAGTGATGATGAGCATTTTTTCATATGTTTGTTGGCCTCATGTATGTCTTCTTTTGTAAAGTGTCTGTTCATATCCTTCACCCACTTTTGAATGGGCTTGTTTGTTTTTTCTTGTAAATCTGTTTTAGTTCTTTGTAGATTCTGGATATCAGCCCTTTGTCAGATGGGTAGACTGCAAAAATTTTTTCTCATTCTGTTGGTTGCTGATTCACTCTAATGACTGTTTCTTTTGCTGTGCAGAAGCTGTGGAGTTTGACTGGGTCCCATTTGTCTATTTTAGCTTTTGTTGCCAATGCTTTTGGTGTTTTAGTCATGAAGTCCTTGCCTATGCCTATGTCCTGAATGGTTTTGCCTAGATTTTCTTCTAGGGTTTTTATGGTGTTAGGTCTTGTTTTAAGTCTTTAATCCATCTGGAGTTAATTTTAGTGTAAGGTGTCAGAAAGGGTTCAGTTTCTGCTTTCTGCACATTGCTAGCCAGTTTTCCCAACAGCATTTATTAAACAGGGAATCCTTTCCCCATTCCTTGTTTTTGTCAGGTCTGTCAAAGATCAGATGGTTGTAGATGTGTTGTGTTGCCTCTGAGGCCTCTGTTCTGTTCCATTGGTCTATATCTCTGTTTTGGTACCAGTACCATGCTGTTTTGATTACTGCAGCCTTGTAGTATAGTTTGAAGTCCAGGAGTGTGATGCCTCCTGCTTTGTTCTTTTTGCTTAGAACTGACTTGGCTATGTGGGCTCTCTTTTGGTTCCATATGAAGTTTAAGGTGGTTTTTTTCCAGTTCTGTGAAGAAGGTCATTGGTAGCTTGTTGGGGATAGCGTTGAATCTGTAAATTACTTTGGGCAGTATGGCCATTTTCACGATATTGATTCTTCCTAACCATGAACATGGAATGTTTTTCCATCTGTTTGTGTCCTCTCTCATTTCCTTGAGCAGCGGTTTGTAGTTCTCCTTGAAGAGGTCCTTTATGTTCCTTGTTAGTTGTATTCCTAGGTATTTTATTCTCTTTGTAGTGATAGTGAATGGCAGTTGGTTCTTGATTTGGCTCTCTTTAAGTCTGTTATTGGTGTATAGGAATGCTTGTGATTTTTGCACACTGATTTTGTATCCTGAGACTTTGCTGAAATTGCTTATCAGTTTCAGGAGAATTTGGGCTGAGACGATGGGGTCTTCTAGATATACAATCATGTCGTCTGCAAATAGAGACAATTTGACTTCCTCCTTTCCTATTTGAATACCTTTTATTTCTTTTCTTGCCTGATTACTCTGGCTAGAACTTCCAGTACTATACTGAGTAGGAGTGGTGAGAGAGGGCTTCCTTGTCTAGTGTCAGATTTCAAAGGGAATGCTTCCAGCTTTTTCCCATTCAGTATGATATTGGCTGTTGCTTTGTCATAAATAGCTTTTATTATTTTGAGATACGTTCTGTCAATACCTAGTTTATTGAGGGCTTTTAGCATAAAGGGCTGTTAAATTTTGTCAAAGGTCTTCTCTGCATCAGTTGAGATAATCATGTGGTTTCTGTCTTTGATTCCGTTTATGTGGTGAATTATGTTTATAGACTTGCATATGTTGAACCAGCCTTGCATCCCCGGGATGAATCCTACTTGATCATGGTGGATAAGCTTTTTGATGTGCTGTTGCCAGTATGTTATTGAAGATTTGCCAGTATATTATTGAAGATTTTTGCATCTATGTTCATCATGGATATTGGCCTCAAGTTTTCCTTTCTTGCTGAGTCTCTGCCAGGTTTTGGTATCAGGATAATGTTGGTCTCATAAAATGATTTGGGAAGGATTCCCTCTTTTTGGATTGTTTGGAATAGTTTCAGAAGGAATGGTACCAGCTCCTCTTTGTATGTCTGGTAGAATTCAGCTGTGAACCCATCTGGACTTGGGCTTTTTTTGGGTGGTATGCTCTCAATTTCTGCCTCAACTTCAGACCTTGTTATTGGTTTATTCAGGGTTTCGACTTCTTCCTGGTTTAGACTTGGGAGGATGCAAGTGTCCAGGAATTTATCCATTTCTTCCAGGTTTACTTGCTATGTTCATAGAGTTGTTTCTAATAATCTCTGATGATGGTTTGTATTTCTGTGGAATCTGTGGTGATATCCCCTTTATCGTTTTTTACTGTATCTATTTGATTATTCTCTCTTTTCTTTTTTATTAATCTGGCTAGTGGTCTGTCTATTTTGTTGATCTTTTTGAAAAACCAGCTCCTGGATTTATTGATCTTTTGAAGGGATTTTTGTGTCTCTATCTCCTTCGGTTCTGCTCTGATCTTAGTTATTTCTTGTCTTCTGCTAGGTTTTGAGTTCTTTTGATCTTGCTCCTCTAACTCTTTCAATTTTGATGATAGGGTGTCAATTTTAGATCTCTTCTTGCTTCTCGTGTGGGCATTTATTGCTATATATTTTCCTCTAGAGAATGCTTTAAATGTGTCCCAGAGATTCTGCTATGTTGTTTCTTCATTCTCGTTGGTTTTGAAGAACATGTTTATTTCTGCCTTCATTTCATTTTTTATCCAGTCAATATTCAGGAGCTAGTTTTTCAGTTTCCATGAGGCTGTGTGGTTCTGAGTTAGTTTCTGAATTCTGAGTTCTAACTTGATTGCACTGTGGTCCAAGAGACTGTTTATCAGGATTTCCATTCTTTTGCATTTGCTGAGGAGTGATTTGCTCCCAATTATGTGGTCAATTTTAGAGTAGGTGTGATGTGGTGCTGAGAAGAATGTATATTCTGTGTGTTTGGGGTGGAGAGTTCTGTAAATGTCTATTAGGTTTGCTTGATCCAGGTCTGAGTTCAAGTCCTGTATATCCTTGTTAATTTTCTGTCTCGTTGATCTGTCTAATATTGACAATAGGGTATTAAAGTCTCCCACTATTATTGTGTGGGAGTCTAAGTCTCTTTGTAAGTCATTAAGAACTTACCTTATGTATCTGGCTGCTTCTCCTTTATATATTTAGGATCGTTAGCTCTTCTTGTTGCATTGATCCTTTTACCATTATGTAATGTCCTTCTTTGTCTCTTTTGATCTTTGTTGGTTTAAAGTCTATTTTATCAGAGATGAGAATTGCAACTCCTGCTTTTTTTTGCTCTCCATTTGCTTGGTAAATCTTCCTCCATCCCTTTATTTTGACCCTTTGTGTATCCTTGCAGGTGAAATGGGTTTCCTGGATACTGTACACTGATGGGTTTTGGCTTTTTATCCAATTTGCCACTCTGTGTCTTTTGATTGGGGCATTTAGCCCATTTACATTTAGGGTTAATATCGTTATGTGTGAATTTGATCCTGCCATTTTGATACTAGCTGGCTGTTTTACCCATTAGTTGATGTAGTTTCTTCATTGTGTTGATGCTCTTTACCATTTGGTATGTTTTTGGAGTGGCTGGTACTGGTTGTTCCTTTCTGTTTAGTGCTTCTTTCAGGAGCTCTTGTAAAGCAGGCCTGTGGTGATGAAATCTCTGAGTACTTGCTTGTTCGCAAAGAATTTTATTTTTCCTTCACTTATGAAGCTTAGTTTGGCTGGATATGAAATTCTGGGTTGAAAGTTCTTTTCTTTAAGGATGTTGAATTTTGGCCCCCACTCTCTTCTGGCTTGTAGGGTTTCTGCTGAGAGATCTGCTGTGAGTCTGATGGGCTTCCCTTTGTGGGTAACCCGACCTTTCTCTCTGGCTGTCCTTGGCATTTTCTCCTTCATTTCAACCCTGGTGAATCTGACGATTATGTACCTTGGGGTTGCTCTCTTTGAGGAATATCTTTGTGGTGTTCTCTGTATTTCCTGGCATTGAATATTGGCCTGCCTTGCTAGGTTGGGGAAGTTTTCCTGGATAATATCCTGAAGAGTATTTTCCAGCTTGGATTCATTCTCTCCATCACATTCAGGTACACCTATCAAACGTAGATTAGGTCTTTTCACATAGTCCCATATTTCTTGGAGACTTGGTTCATTCCTTTTACCCTTTTTTCTCTAATCTTGCCTTCTCATTTTATTTCATTGAGTTGATCTTCGACCTCTGATATCCTTCTAACAGTCTGGACCCTCTGCTGTTGGACTGCTGAGGTCCACTCCAGGCCCTGCTTGCCTGCGGATCACCTGCAGCGGCTGCAGAGCAGTAAGTAAGGGTTGCTGTCAGTTTCTTCTTCTGCTATCTTTTTCCCTGAAGGATACCTGCCAGATGTCAGTCTGAGCTCTGCTTTATGAGGTGAGTCTTTGGATATAATTGAGATAATCATGTGGTTTCTGTCTTTGATTCCGTTTATGTGGTGAATTATGTTTATAGACTTGCATATGTTGAACCAGCCTTGCATGTGGGGGTCAGGGAGCTGCTTGAGTAGAGAGTCTGTCCTTTATAGGAGCTCAAGTGCTGAGCTGTGAGCTCCGTTGTTCATTTAGAGCTGCTGGACAGGTACGTTAAAGTCCGCTGCAGCAGAACTCATAAACCTCCCCTTTTTTTTCCCCCAGGTGCTCTGTCCTTGGGAGTTAGGGCTTTATTTATGAGTTTCTGTTGTGCTGCTGCCTTTTTTCAGGGCTACCCTGCCCAGTGAGGAGGCAGTCTAGTCACCGTCTGCCTGCAGAGGCTTTGCTGAGCTGCTGTGGGCTCTGCCCAGCTGCCGTGTGAACTTCCCTGCAGTCCTGTCTATATGGGTGTAGTTAGAACTGCCTTGGCAATGGCGGCCCACCTCTATAATGGCGGACTCTCTCTGTAATGGCGGGCTGCCTCAGCAATGGCAAACTACCTCCGTAGTGGTGGAGTGCGTGGGTAATGGCGGATGCCCCTCCCCCCACAGTGCTCGACCATCCCAGGTTCAGCTGTGCTTGCTATAAAACTGTCAATCCAGAGCGTTTCCAATTGCTGTTTTCTAGTGGGGGGTGGGACCAGCTGAGCCTGATCACCAGGCTCCCTGCCTCAGAGCCTTTTTTTTTTTAGTTGGATGGTCGACTGTCTCCCAGGTGTTCCAGTCGCTTGTTGAAAAGGTACTGGGATCTGTGTGATTTCCCGTGCAGCAACCCACTGTGCAGGCTGAAACAGCAGTGCTGAGATTTGTGGCACTTTTTTGCTGGGAATCTCCTGGCCTGACTCCCCTGTTTCAGTCCCCTTTTTAAATCAGATGAATGGGCGACTGTGCCTTCCCAGAGCTCCAATCGCTAGCTAAAATGGCACCTGGACCCGTGTATTTTGTACGGAGAACCGCCACGCAGGGGCGCTGGCAAAACAGCTGTGCCAGCCAAAACAGCCACACTGGCGACCCGTGGGGCTCCTCTGCCTGGGAATCTCCTGGTCTGTGGGCAATAAAAATCCGTTTGGAAATGCGGCGTCCACTCACCCTCCGTGCTTTCACTGGGAGCTGCAATCCTGAGCTGCTCCTAATCGGACATCTTGGATCCCTCGTGAGTCTTTATTATACTTTAAAATTTCCTGTATATTTCAAATATTTCACTATAAAAAGGAATGTAATGAGGTTTTGGTTTACTCCACCACTATATAAATATTGTCCTGATAATTAAATATTTTTTGTGAAGTTCCATTCTGTTAAGCTCCCCAAAAGGCCTACATGTGTTCATTTTTTTCAGGTCCTGTAAAATATGGTTACATGAGACCCAGGTGCCATTGAAGGTGAACATTGTATTCTGTGCAAGCTGCTTATAGAGTAGTGTTTAGCTATCTCAATTCCACTAAGAGAGTCAGAGAGGTTGATCCTCATTAAATGACTAGCCTGAGAGACTGTTTTTATGTATTGAATTGTGTTCCTCCAAAATTCATATGATGAAGGCATAACCCCCAATATGACTGTGGTTGGAAATAGGGCCTCTAAAAAGATAATTAATGTTAAATGAGGTCATAAGAGTGGGGCCCTGATTTAATGTGACTACTGTCCTTATAAGATCTTCTTATAAGGGACATAAGAAATGTACATATGCAGAGGAAAAAGTCAGAGCAGGACAGAGACTGTCTAAGGAGTGAGACTTCAGGAGAAACCAAACCTCCCAACAACTTGATCTCAGACTTCCAGGCCTTAGAGCTGTGAGAAAAAAAATGTCGTTTTGTTGTTAAAGTCAATGAGATTGTGGTATTTTGTAGGATGGAGTTTTGTGACATAAAAGCCCCAGCAAATAAATACAGCTATTTTAGCATGGAAAGATATGAGATTGAAAGCCCAGAAATAGATGAAAGAACAGACATAGACATGTTAATTAGTCTATGAAACTGAAGATATTAAAGGAATACCAAATGGCCTTTTTAGCAAAGTTGCTGGCAGTATCAGATTGCCTCAGTGATTGTCAGCATGGCTAAATACCCAAGTATAAGTCATGTCTGCAAGTAGAAATAAATTTTGCTTTAGCTATTGTTACAAACAGCTTTCTTTGTTTTGAGTTTTATACTTTGCTTGTATTATTTCTCACGTAATACCCTATAATTTCTGGCATATTAGTAATTACTCCAAGGTTTAGTGTCCAACTGCCTAATTTAAGTCCATTTCTATTGTTAAAAATTATAAACTATAGGGAAAAAAATGAACAGAAACAAACAAATGCTACAACCAGGCCTTCAGTTGGCTTTGGCTTCCATTATTTTAATGATACATTAGTCTTCGAGTTTCTAAAAACAATGTTAGTGTTACCCATTACTGCTTCTTGTCAGACACGAGAAAATTTTGTATTTATTCCTTTTGGATAAATGGATTGTTTTGAACTGAAAGAGATTTGAGTAAAGGGGCATGCTGAAGAGAGTTAATCCAAGGGAATGACTATATAAGAAGAATAAATGATGGTAGTGACAGCTAAAAGAACATTGGATTACTATGGAAATAAGACAATTAATATAAGACCCATAATAGTATCTACCAGTTTTTGAGCCCTTATCTTACACCTAGGTCTCTGCTCTTCCTTTTATATGCTTTATTCAATTTAATCTTTAAAACCATCCTATAGAGTGGATCCTAAGATGAGCCAAAATTCTCAGATGAGAAAACTGCCATTTAGTGACATCAATTAATCTGCTCAAGGACAGTGTCAGGATCTGAATCCAATTCTTTCTCATTCATAAACCTAGGGCTTTGTCTTAGTCCATTAGGAGTGTCATAACAAAATGCAACAGATGGGATGTCTTATAAACAACAGAAATGTATTTCTCACAGTTCTGGAGGTTGAGAATTCCCAGATCAAGGTGCCAGCGTATTTAGTGACTGACGATGGCAAGCTTTCTCATAGGCAACTCTCCTCACTCGAACTTTACATGGCAATCCATAGGGGAGTCTCTCTAAGGCCTCTTTTATAAAGGCCCTAATCTCATTCATGAGGTCTCTGCCTGTCTGACTTAACAACCTCCCAAAGTTCCCACTTACTAATACCATCATCTTACGGTTGAGGATTTGAACATATAAATGTTGAAGACACATAAATATTTAGATTATAGCAGTGTCTTTATACACTACAACATACTGCTTCACAAAAGACAGATATTTCTTTTAAGAAATTAGAGAAGTCAACATGAAGCATTATAATCTAAATCTCTTGTACATTGTCAGCAGTCAGAAGAGAGCAAAGCTGAAGACTGCCTCTGCTTTGCCCTACATAGCTTCAGGACACCTTGTACTTCAACTCATGTTTGCTGATGACTCAGTGTGACTGACATTTCCATGACACACAAATTAGACCACAGAAGCAAGGTTCTCACTGAGCTGGAGTGGGCCCTCAAGGTAGCGTATACCAATCAGATCTATCCTTGGAGGGCTCCATAATCAGATTTGGGAGGTCTGGAAGGAGCCCAGAGTTTCTATTCAGCAGGAGTGGGCTGAGATTCAGCTGTAAATAGAAGAGAAAGGCTGCCATAGCAGTGAAAAATAACTATGTAGCCCTGGCCTGTCCATTTTGCATAAATGCAGCAATGATTCATCTTTGAGTTGATAAACATGTTTTCCTAAGTGAAAGTCAGACAGGATCTGATTCCCAGCTAGAAGGGCTTTATTACTAAAGGATTATAGAGAGAAGCCACTCAGCCTATGCCTTTGCCATGCTAGAAATGGATTTGTGCTAGAGGCACAATTTTTCCTTTCAATGTAATGCAGATAAGGGGAAATTCTGGCAGTGTATTGTAGAGGGTCTTTTTAGTCTGATTTTCCTTTGAGTTCTAACAGTGACACAGGTCTGGTGTCGTATTTAGGGCTCACATTAAGAATACAAGAAATTCTCACTGACTCATTGACATAGTCACCAAGGTATCCCCAAACCTCAAGAGAAAAAAAGGACCACAGACTCAGGATTTGAAAATATGGATGACACTGTAGACTCAGGATCTATGTGCAGAAAAAAACTAGGCACATAGCCACCACATAGATGCAAGGAAAATACCACATCTCAGTTATTAAGGCATCAAGTTTACTTTATAGGTTCTCATTTACAAGTACAACCCAAGTTTACCACCGTCACCACATACCACTGCAGACTTTCAAAGATCACTTTAAAATTATCAGGGGAGAATTATAAATCAATTATGATGGATTGCTCTATAGGGTATGTAAACAAATAAAACCAACAGACATGGGGAACCCAATTCACTGCTTCCCTTGTGACAAGATTCATTTCAAGTCAACCCAGCACTCAACAAACATGTATTGGGTGTGTAATATTTGGTGGACCCCATCTGGTTGCTGGGATAGAAATATGAATAAAAAGCAGCTTTTACATTTGAGGCCCTTACAACTCAGTAAGGGAGACAGAAGCACAAACACAAGTCAGTGTAATGTGGAATGAGAAATATAGAATTAAAAAGTGTGATGAGGAATTGCCCCACTATCTTCCACAATGGTTGAACTAATTTACACTCCCACCAACAGTATAAAAGCATTCCTATTGTTCCACATCCTCTCCAGCATCTGTTGTCTCCAGATTTTTTAATGACTGCCATTCTAACTGATGTGAGATTATATCTCATTGTGGTTTTGATTTGCATTTCTCCAATGACCAGTGATGATGAACATTTTTTCACGTTTGTTGGCTGCATAAATGTCTTCTTTTGAGAAGTGTCTGTTCATATCCTTTGCCCACTTTTTGATGGGGTTATTTTTTTCTTGTGAACTTCTTTAAGTTTTTTCTAGATTCTGGATATTAGCCCTTTGTCAGATGGGTAGATTGCAAAAATTTTTTCCCATTCTGTTAGTTTCTGATTCACTCTAATGATTATTTCTTTTGCTGTGCAGAAGCTCTTAAGTTTAATTAGATCCCTTTTGTCTATTTTGGCTTTTATTACAATAGCAAAGACTTGGAACCAACACAAATGTCCATCAATGATAGAATGGATGAAGAAAATGTGGCACATATACACCATGGAATACTATGCAGCCATAAAAAAGGATGAGTTCATGTCATATATATATATATTTTATTGCACTTTAGATTCTGGGGTACATGTGCAGAACATGCAGGATTGTTGCATAGGTACATACATGGCAAAGTGGTTTGCTGCCTCCATCCCCCGTCACTTATATCTGGCATTTCTCCCCATGTTGTCCCTCCTCAACTCCCTACCCCCCCACTGTACCGCCCCTAGTCCCCCCAACAGACCCCAGTGTGTGATGCTCCCCTCCCTGTGTTCATGTGTTCTCATTGTTCAACACCAGCCTATGAGTGAGAACATGTGTGTTTGATTTTCTGTTCTTGTGTCAATTTTCTGAGAGTGATGGTTTACAGGTTCATGCATGTCCCTACAAAGGACAGGAACTCATCGTTTTTTATGGCTGCATAGTATTCCATGGTGTATATGTGCCAAATTTTTCTTGTCCAGTCTATCATCGATGGGCATTTGGGTTGGTTCCAGGTCTTTGCTATTGTAAACAGTGCTGCAATGAACATGTGTGTGCATGTGTCTTTATAATGGAGTGATTTATAATCCTTTGGATATATACCCAGTAATGGGATTGCTGGGTCAAATGGAATTTCTATTTCTAGGTCCTTGAGAAATTGCCACACTGTCTTCCACAATGGTTGAACTCATTTACACTCCCACCAACAGTGTAAAAGTGTTCCTATTTCTCCACATCCTCTCCAGCATCTGTCGTCTCCAGATTTTTTAATGATCGCCATTCTAACTGGCATTAGATGGTATCTCATTGTGGTTTTGATTTGCATTTCTCTAATACTAGTGATGATGAGCATTTTTTCATATGTTTGTTGGCCTCCTACATGTTTTCTTTTGAAAAGTGTCTGTTCATATCCTTCTCCCACTTTTGAGTGGATTTGTTTGTTTTTTTCTTGTAAATCTGTTTTAGTTCTTTGTAGATTCTGGATATTAGTGCTTTGTCAGATGGGTAGATTGCAAAAATTTTTTCTCATTCTGTTGGTTGCTGGTTCCCTCTAATGATTGTTTCTTTTGCTGTGCAGAAGCTCTGGAGTTTAATTAGATCCCATTTGCCTATTTTGACTTTTGTTGCCAATGCCTTTGGTGTTTTAGTCATAAAGTCATTGCCTATGCCTATGTCCTGAATGGTTTTGTCTAGGTTTTCTTCTAGGGTTTTTATGGTGTTAGATCTTATGTTTAAGTCTTTAATCCATCTGACTTAATTTTAGTGTAAGATGTCAGGAAGGGGTCCAGTTTCTGCTTTCTGCACATGGCTAGCCACTTTCCCAACATCATTTATTAAACAGGGAATCTTTCCTTATTACTTGTTTTTGTCAGGTTTGTCAAAGATAAGATGGTTGTAGATGTGTGGCATTGCCTCCAAGGCCTCTGTTCTGTTCCATTGGTCTATATTACTGTTTTGGTACAAGTACCATGCTATTTTTATTACTGTAGCCTTGTAGTATAGTTTAAAGTCAGGTAATGTAATGCCTCCAGCTTTGTTGTTTTTGCTTAGAATTGACTTGGCTATGTGGCTCTCTTTTGGTTCCATATGAAATTTAAGGTGGTTTTTTTTTCCCAGTTCTGTGAAGAGGGTCTTGGGTAGCTTGATGGGGATAGCATTGAATCTATAAATTACTTGGGCAATATGGCCATTTTCACAATATTGATTCTTCCTAACCATGAGCATGGAATGTTTTTCCATCTGTTTGTGTCCTCTCTTATTTCCTTGAGCAATGGTTTGTAGTTCTCCTCGAAGTGGTCCTTTATATCCTTTGTTTGTTGCATTCCTAGGCATTTTATTGTCTTTGTAGCAATTGTGAATGGCAGTTCATTCTTGATTTGCCTCTCTGTTAGTCTGTTATTGATGTATAGGAATGCTTGTGATTTTTGCACATTGATTTTGTATCATAAGACTTTGCTGAATGTTGCTTATCAGTTTAAGGAGATTTTGGGCTGAGACGATCGGGTCTTCTAAATATTCAATCATGTCATCTGCAAATAGAGACAATTTGACTTCCTCCTTTCCTAATTGAATACTCTTTATTTCTTTTTCTTGACTTATTGCTCTAGCTAGAACTTCGAATATTATATGGAATAGGAGTGGTGAGAGAGGGCATCCTTGTCTAGTGCCAGATTTCAAAGGGAATGTTTCCAGTTTTTGCTCATTTAGTAGGATATTGGCTGTGGGTTTGTGGTTAACAGCTTTTATTATTTTGAGATACATTCCACTGATACCTAGTTGATTGACAGGTTTTAGCATAAAGGCCTGTTGAAGTTTGTTGAAGGCCTGTTGAAGTTTGTTGAAGTTTGGAATAGTTTCAGAAGGAGTGGTACCAGCTCCTCTATGTATGTCAGGTAGAATTCAGGTGTGAGCCCAACTGGACCTGGGTTTTTTTTTTGTTTTGTTTTGTTTTTGTTAGTAGGCTATTAATTGCTGCCTCAACTTCAGACCTTGTTATTGGTCTATTCAGGATATCCACTTCTTCCTGGTTTAGGCTTGGGAGGGTGCAAGTGTCCAGGAATTTATCCATTTCTTTCAGGTTTACTGGTTTATGTGCATAGAGTTGTCTGTGGTAATCTCTGATGGTAGTTTGGAATCAGTGGTGATATCCCCTTTATCATTTTGTATTGCACCTATAGGATTCATCTCTGTTTTCTTTTTTATTCATCTGGCTAGTGGTCTGTCTATTTTGTTGATCTTTTCAAAAAACCAGCTCCTGGATTTATTGATTTTTTAAAGGGTTTTTTTGTGTCTCTAACTCCTTCAGTTCTGCTCTGATCTTAGTTATTACTTGTCTTCTGCTAGCTTTTGAGTTTTTTTGATCTTGCTCCTCTAGCTCTTTCAATTTTTATACTAGGTTGTCAATTTTAAATCTTTTCTTGTTTCTCATATGGGCATTTATTGCTATAAATTTTCCTCTAGACATTGCTTTAAATGTGTCCCAGAGATTCTGGTACGTTGTGTCTTCATTCTTTTTGGTTTCAAAGAACATCTTTATTTCTGCCTTCATTTCATTGTTTATCCAGTCAACATTCAGGAGCCAGTTGTTCAGTTTCCATAAAGTTGTGCAGTTTTGAGTTAGTTTAATTCTGAGTTCTAATTTGATTGCACTGTGGTCTGAGAGACTGTTATGATTTCTGTTCTTTTGCATTTGCTGAGGAGTGATTTACTTCCAATTATGTGGTCAATTTTAGAGTAGGTGTGATGTGGTGCTGAGAAAAATGTGTTTTCTGTGGATTTGTGGTGGAGAGTTCTGTAAATGTCAATTAGGTTTGCTTGGTCCAGATCTGAATTCAAGTCCTGTATATCCTTGTTAATTTTCTGTCTCATTGATCTGTCTAATATTGACAGTGGAGTGTTAAAGTCTCCCACTATTATTGTGTGGGAGTCTAAGTCTCTCTGTAAGTCATTAAGAACTTGCTTTATGTATCTGGGTGTTCCTGTATTGGGTGCATATATATTTAGGATCATTAGCTCTTCTTGTTGCATTGATCCTTTTATCATTATGTAATGTCCTTCTTTGTCTCTTCTGATCTTTGTTGGTTTAAAGTCTATTTTATCAGAGACTAGGATTGTAACTCCTGTTTGTTTGTTTTTTTTCTCTCCATTTGCTTGGTAAATCTTCCTCCATCCCTTTCTTTTGAGCCTATGTGTATCCTTGCATGTGAGATGGGTTTCCTGGATACAGCACACAGATGGGTTTTGACTTTTTATCCCATTTGCCAGTCTGTGTCTTTTGATTGGGGCATTTAGCCCATTTACATTTAAGGTTAATATTGTTATGTGTGAATTTGATCCTACCATTTTGATACTAGCTGGTTGATTTGCCCATTAGTTGATGCAATTTCTTCATTGTGTAGATGCTCTTTACTATTTGGTACATTTTTGGAGTGGCTGGTACCGGTTCTTCCTTCCTATGTTTAGTGCTTCTTTCAGGAGCTCTTGTAAGGCAAGCTTGATGGTGACAATATCTCTGAGTAATTGCTTGTTCATGAAGCACTTTATTTCTCCTTCGCTTATGAAGCTTAGTTTGGATGGATATGAAATTCTAGGTTGAAAGTTCTTTTCTTTAAGGATGTTGAATATTGCCCCCACACTCTTCTGGCTTGTAGATTTTCTGCCAAGAGACCTGCTGTGAGTCTGATGAGCTTCCCTTTGTGGGTAACCCCGATCTTTCTCTCTGGCTGCCCTTAGCATTTTTCCTTCATTTCAACCCTGGTGAATCTGACAATCATGTGCCTTGGGGTTGCTCTTCAGGAATATCTTTGTGGTGTTCTCTGTATTTCCTGGCCTTGAATATTGGCCCTGCCTTGCTGGATAATATCCTGAAGAGTGTTTTCCAGCTTGGATTCATTCTCTCCATCATATTCAGGTACACCTACCAAACGTAGATTCTTTTCACATAATCCCATATTTCTTGGAGGTTTTGTTCATTTTTTTTACTCTTTTTTCTCTAATCTTGCCCTCTTGTTTTATTTCATTGAGTTGATCTTCAATCTCTGATATCCTTTCTTCTGCTTGGTCGATTTGGCTGTTGAAACTTATGTATGCTTGGCGAAGTTCTCGTGTTGTGTTATTCAGCTCCATTAAGTCATTTATATTCTTCTCTAAGCTGTTTATTGGTGTTAGCATTTCGTCAAACATTTTTTCAAGGTTCTTGGTTTCTTTGCATTGGGTTAGAACATGGTCTTTTAGCTCA
Organism: Ateles fusciceps; assembly: GCA_036589455.1. Classification (NCBI taxonomy): domain Eukaryota; kingdom Metazoa; phylum Chordata; class Mammalia; order Primates; family Atelidae; genus Ateles; species Ateles fusciceps. The sequence continues at coordinate 157,808 of JAZHEH010003462.1, forward strand.
GAGAAGTTTGTTATTACCCACTTTCTGAAGCCCGTTTCTGTGAATTCATCAGACTCATTCTCTATCCAGCTGTGTTCCCTTGCTGGTGAGGAGTTGTGATCTCTTGAAGGAGGAGAGGTGTTCTGGTTTTTGGTGTTTTCATCATTTTTGTGCTGATTTCTTCCCATGTTTCTGGATTTAGCTACCTGTTGTCTTTGTAGTTGGTGACTTTTGGATGGAGTCTCTGAGTGGATATCCATTTGTTGATGATGAAGTTATTTCTTTCTGTTTTTTAGTTTTCCTTCTAACAGTCAGGCCCCCCTGCTGTAGGACTGCTGGAGGTCCATTCCAGATCCTTCTTGTCTGGGGATCACCTGTGGCGGATGCAGAACAGTAAGGGTTGCTGCCTGTTTCTTCTTCTGTTATCTTTGTCCCAGGATGATATCCACCAGATGTCTTCCTGAGCTCTCCTTTATGAGGTGTCTCTTTGGATATACAGGTATCAGGGAGCTGCTTGAGGAGACAGTCTGTACCTTATAGGAGCTCAGGTGCTGAGTTGTGAGCTCCGTTGTTCCATTCAGAGCTGCTGGGCAGGTACGCTTAAGTCTGCCACAGCAGAACTCATAACCACTTTATCCCCCAGCTGCTCTGTCCTGGGATGGTGGGGCTTTATTTATAAGTTTCTGACGTGCTTCGGTTTTTCAGCATGAGTTTCAGGAGACTGAATTCATCATGATTTCTTCTTTGTCTGCCTTTTCATATTCTGATAAATACTTAAAATAGTCTTTCCTTTAATATTCTTTTTACTGGATAATTCTTACTTATTTTTTCAGCTCCTATATAATCTGCTCCAGGAAGCCTTCCTTGAACTTTCTGAATCTGGATTAGTTCTTCCCTTACGGGTCTCAATGTTATCCCACATATATCTCCATTATACCAATTTTCCCATGTATTAAAGTTGCTTAACTTTTTCTACATGAAATTGCAAGCTTTTGGTAGGCAGGCACTGTATCCTACCACAGTATTCTTAATGTCATATACTTAGAAGATCCCCCAAATGTTTGTTAAATCTAATGCAACAGAAGGAGAGAAATAAATAAATGTAATTCCTTAAAGTCAGATAAGGGACTCCTCTATAGCCAAGGTCTGGATGGTTTTAAGCAAGTAAATATAGGTAGATCATAAAGAAAGCCTTTCCTTTCTTCAACATGACAGTAAAGTTAAATAGTTGAAGAGTGTGGCCAGCATATAATGGAGTAAAGGACAATAAATTAGCAATATGTGACAACATTTATATGTGTTTGGAAAACGAAGTCACTTTTAGGAATAAGGTCTTTAGCCTCTCAATGGCCCACTCCTATTTCCAAGAAGGGAGAATCTTTAAAGGTTAGGTGTAAATGGTGCCTGTGGCAACCAAAATAAATATCATTATCCTTGTTTGTCCCCTAAAACCTTAGTAAGTAATAGTTACTCCATACAGAAAAGAGTGAAATTTTAATGGTCAACAGGCTTTTCAGGTAAGCCCTGTTGGAAGAAGAATAAGTTTATACTTAATCTGCCAGAAACAGAAACTCATTGACTTGAATTGAAGGTGGAGATAGAAGTATGGTACCTGGGTTTTAGCTCTTACAGCTCTCTATCTGCACTGCATCCAGTTACCAAGTCATGTTGATTCTGCCTGCTAAATAGTTCTCAAACCTATTTATTTTTCTATATCTTCTTCCTTAATCCTAGATTTATGGACTATCTCAATAATCTTTTATTTGGTTTTTCATATTTGATGCACTCTTTTGAAGTACAAGCAGAGTGTACCAATCCTAAAATTAAAACCCCTCCAAAGCAATCTTCCTAATGTTTTGGGATTAGATACAAAATGTGTAGTGTAGATCCTGCATATTCTGGTCCCCAGCAGCTCCTGTCTGTGCTCTCCTTCTTGCACATTTTTTCTGTTGCCCACACAATCTCTGCCATGGTGACTTTCACAAACTACTTCTCATTCTTAACATTTTCTTTATCTGTGTGCTTAGAAAATATCTATGGGTTTTCTATTGCCATCTAAAATCACCACAAATTTGGCAGCTGAAAACAATAGTTTTCCAGAGTCAGGAGTCTGGGCATAACTTACTTGAGTGTGTTCTGCTTAGGGGCTCACAAGGTTGCAATTAAGATAAAAGCCTGGGATATGATCTCATCTAAGCTTTGGGTGCACTTCCGAGCTCAATAGTCATATGCAGAATTCAGCTCCATGTGACCACAGGATTGAGAACTTCAGCTCCTAAAAATCACCACCATTCCCTGCCACATGAGTCTCTCCACAGCATGGCAGTTTGCTTCTTCAAGGCCAGCAGGAGAATATTTCTGCTCCTTCAAGTCTGAATTCTAGATCCTCTTTGAAAATGCTGACCTGACTAATACAGGCTCAGTCAGGAACAACTCCCTTTTGAATAATTTAGTCAACTGAATAAAACTTCCATTACATCTGCAATATCCAGAAAATGTGGTGAATTCAAAGGCCTCTGGTCATTGAAAGAACTCAAATCTCCTCCACTCTAGTCAATCATTGCCTTGCAGAATTATGGCCCAGCAGCCCTATGTAATTTTTCAGATCAGCCAGGAATCCAGACTTGTGTGCTTGTGTGTGTGTGTGTGTGTGTGTGTGTGTGTGTCTATTATTCGGTGAATGTGTTTTCCAAAAATTCATATGTTGAAGCCTGATTCCCTGATGTGATAGTATTTGAAGGTGTGGACTTTGGGAGATAATTAGGTAATGAGGGTGCAGCCCTCATTAATATTTGTGCCCTTATAAAAGTGATCTCAGAGAGTTCGCTCTCTTTCTGCCGTATGAGAATAGAAGGAGAAAACAGATATTTGCAGATCAGGAAGTGTACCCTTGCTATACACCACATCTGCCAGCACCTTGATCTGAGATTTTTCCAGCCTCCAGACTGCAAAAAAATAAATTTCTGTTGCTTAAATATTCTGTTTTAGTAGTTCAAAGTGACTGACATAGTATCTGAGTATAAAATATTCTGACTTACAAATGTTCTAATTAATTCAAATAATAAAAACTCTCCCCAGACCAATACTAGACAGAATAAATAAATATATTTGCAGTTAAGATTTTTCCTTATGCTATTACTTTGAAAAATTTCAGTAATTACTCCAAAATTGTAAGTGATAACATATTTTTTAAAATACATTTTTACCCTCATAGACTATAAATTCATGAGAACCTGGATTATATCTCTCTTATTCCTTTATATATTTCAGCACATAGCACACTGAGACATAATGAGTGATCAATACATATTTGTTAAATGGATTAATAAATGGAAACCTTGTGAATTCTCAGCATAATAGACCTGGGTTAAAATTTTAACTTGCCAACTAGGCAGTTTGATCTTTGAAGAATTGTTAACATTCTGACCTTTACTTTCATTATGTACCGAATGTGATGATATATAACTACTAGTTTTATTGTGAGGACTAACAGGAATAATGAATATAAATTACACAGGACAGCAGTTTCTCATTGTAGGATGATTTTTCTGTTTTAGAGATGGCTCCACAGATACGAGTGAATGAGTATACAGTATGTTTTAGCACTAAATACTTCTACCATCTACTTTTGTACAATTTATATGTTTTAAAGTTACAGTGGTGGATGGTCTTATCAAATTTAAATGTTATATAGGAAAATTAAGTATGTATATTGCCATATATACGCAGAAGAAGATACACACACACACACACACACACACACACACACACATAATTTACTATCTCAAAGGCTGATCATTTTGGTTAAGGTAAGAGAGTTGGTTCTTTGGCAAGGAAAGCAGGGAGCAGGGAAGATGTGCTGCAGGAGAATGAGGCCAGTATGATGTATGCAGAGCTTCTTCTCTACCACCCACACAGAAAGTATGAAAAATGAGCTACTCTCTAGTAACAATATTCCTTTGAAATATTTTCAAAGAAAATGAAACCACAATTTCTTCCTACCTGCTTTATTTCACAAACACTATCAGGAAGGGAAATTCCTATTGTACCTAGTGGATACATTAAATTCTGGACGTTAGTATTGTTCTTTTTTCCAGGGTATATTTACAGGTATTTTCATAAGCAGACAATTATAAATAGCTTATAATTTATTATTATAGGGTTATAAAATAAAGGGACAAAAAGAAAAAGCAATGTCTTCTGTTAAAATAATGAATGCTTTAGTTAAATGATTAGATAAATCCACATGAGCAAAGACAAAAAAAGTCACAAGAAGCACTTCTGCAGAAAGATCAGTCCAGCATTTTAGGAATATTCAATGATATTGTCCTTATTTCATTTTTCAGGCTTCTACTGTGTCTACAGTGGAAGCTATTTTATTTTGTTGTACATCAGAAGGAGATGAGAATGTGCTTAAGGGAGTTTGATTCAATTAGTATTACATTGCTGACCTTTAGTAAGGAACACACCAAATGAATTCAAGAGTGGAACTGAAATATATTGGTTACACATAGCAAATATTCTAAAGGTTTAAGAGTACCAAAAATTTAACTTTGTAATTACAAGCAAATGCATTATAAGATTTTGTAATCTGAATTGTTCATAGCTGTAGGGAATCATTTCAACAAATGATTCTTAGGGGAGAAATACAATCAAATGAAGCTGAACCATCTAACAAAATTAACAATATGCACTTGGTAAACTCCTTCCTACTAAATGTATTAATATCATCAAAGACAATTTCTCCTACCATCTGCAGAAGCAGTTAGAACCTACAAGAGTAAATAACTCCCACAATTGTTCAATTTGTTGTTACCAAACTTGTAAAATTATTTTATAAATTACTTCTTAACACATTATCTTTTATAATCATTAAAAATTTTGCACTGCTATTTGGTGTAGTTTTAAATGTAGATGCAAGCAAAAAATAACCTAGCTGCAAAATAGATTCAAATACCTTTCTGCTTTTTGTTTTTCAAGGTCATAACAATTCAATTTTTACCTTCTGCAAGTACTACACTGGAACTAGACCAGAAAATATGTTTTGATTACATAAAACAGGACGGATTTGGGATTAAGAAATAGGGAGTTTAACACATGTGGACTTTGTTTTGCATAGTAAACGTATTTCCAAAATTATATATTCATGTGAAGCAAGCAAGGAGTGATTTATGCATGTAAGTGGTAGCTGATCTTATATAAGTAAATGATATTTCCCAGGGAACATTAATATCCATTCTAGTGCCAACAGAGATGTCCACATTTATTCCTTAGTCAGTTTAAGAAGGCATGCTCTCAGTGGCTTTTGCTTGATTCACAGGAGGTTGTAGAAAATATCTGCTGCTGGCTGGGCACGGTGGCTCACACCTGTAATCCCAGTATTCTGGGAGGCCAAGGTGGCAGATCACGAGGTCAAGAGATCAAGACCATCCTGGCCAACATGGTGAAACCCTGTTTCTACTAAAAATATAAAAATTTGCTGGGGTTGGTGATGCATGTCTTTAGCCCCAGCTGCTCGGGAGGCTGAGGCAGGAGAATCACTTGAACCCGGGAGGAGGAAGTTGCAGTGAGTTGAGATGACACCATTGCACTCCAGCCTGGTGACAGAGCGAGACTCGAAAGAAGAAGGAAAGAAAGAAGGAAAGAAAGGAAGAAAGAGAGAAAGAAAGAAAGAGAAAAGAGAGAGAGAGAGAGGCAGGGAGGGAGGGAGGGAGGGAAGGAAGGAAGGAAGGAAGGAGAGAAATAAGAAAGAAAAGAAAGAAAATATCTGCTGCTGCTCTAAGCTAACAGCTGACAATTTTGGAAGGAAACTCAGGTGGTAAGTCACTTCAGTTTTGCTCCAGGAGCTTGAAAATATGGCACCCTTCAATCCTGTGTATACAGATCAGACCATTCATTTTCTTAACATCCTTCTTTGTGTGCTTTTATCCTGTCATTTATTGCCTTAGTCAAGGCCTTCACTCCAGTTTTCTCTTCTTCTTGCATCATCATCTTTTCTTCTCATTGGATCATTCACATTAACAAAAATATATACTGTTGTTTTCCCCACCTTCAAAACAGAACAGAAAACCTCCTTTGACCTCACATTCCTTTCCAGCTGCTGCTCAATTCCCTGCTCTCCTCTAGAGCAGATCTCTTTTAAAGTACTTTTGGTTTTTGCAGTCTCCACTTATTCACCTCAGTTGTTGCTTGAATTCATTCCAGATTTTTTATCCCCACCTCTCTACAAAAATTGCCACTGTCAAGGTCATATCAATAGCCTCCATAGTAATAGATCAATAAATTCAAATTCAAGCCATCATTTTTCTTGATTTTTTGAAACATTTGAAGTACTCTCTCCTTTTTTTTATTAAACATTGTCTTGTCTTGGCTTCTGGAGGAATGTTCTTGTTTACTTTCAATTGTTCTACATGGATCAAATTTATCTTCTTCACAACTAAACATGTCATGCTCCAGGCTTAGTTCTCAGCTATATTCTGTTCTCTAACTGAATTTATGCTCATTCATTCTCAGGATTTTAATACCTTTTAAATATGGATGACTCTCATATTCATGTCTTCAAACCTGACTTGTCTCCTAAGCTATAGATTTTTATCTCCAAATTTATACTTGTTTTTCCCTTTAAGATAGGCAATAGTTATCCCAAATTAGCTTAAGTTAAAATAAATTTTTGACAATTGTCTTTCAAATCTATTCCTTCTTTAGTCTAAAGTAGTGGTTCTGGGGAATAATTTTGTCTCCCCGAAGGACATTTGGCAATGTCTGAGGATACTTTCATGTGTCACAACAAGGGATGTATGCTACTGACATCTATATTCAATATCCAACCAAAGTGCAAACATTTATTCTCCTCTTCCTCTCACCCTCATGTCCAATCCATTGGCAAACCTTGTCAAGTCTATTTTGAAAATATATCTGGAATTACTCATCAATTCCAGTGTTACTTCTCCATTCTATGCCACCATCAACTCTCACCTGGATTAATTCACCTCTTGTCCCAACTAATCTCCCCTTTTCTACTAGTGCAGATGAAAATTCTACACATTAGCCAGAGCACTCCTTTTAGAACACTTAGGAACCTCCAGAGGCTTCTTGTCTAGCTCAGAATAAAATTCAAAGCTTTTACTTTTCTTCATAGCCTGTTTACATTTTTAAAAAATTATTTGTCTCATTCTACCAAGAGGATAAGCTTAAAAGAGCAGTGACTCTGTTTTGTTTATTGCCGTATTCCAGAGCCTAGAATAGTATACATAGTAAGTACATAATACATATTTATAGATTGAACAGATATCCACAAGGTAAGCATATTAGTCTGTTTCACACTGCTATAAAGAACTGCTTGTGACTCGGTAATTTATAAAGAAAGTAGATTTAATTGACTCACAGTTCCACATTGCTGAGGAGGCCTCAGAAAACTTACAATCATGGTGGAAAGCAAAGGAAAGTCAAGCACTTTCTTCACAGGATAGCAGGATGGAGTGAATACAAGCAGGGGGAAATGCCAGGTGCTTATAAAGCTGTTGGATCTCATGAGACTCACTCACTATCACGAGAACAGCTGGGAGGAACTGCCCCCATGATCCAATCATCTCCCATCAGGTCCCCTCCCTGACATGTGGGGATTACAATTTCAGATGATATTTGGATGGGGACACAGAACCAAGCCATATCACTGAGTATTGCCTGACGACCTAGTTAGTAAAGATCTTCCAAATGCTCTTGAATGAACAATACTAACTGCAGAACAAGCCATAAAGTTGTATCAGAATGTGCTTTAAAAATATCCCCTCTTAGCAAATAGAATGGTGGTAGTCCTATGGTAGTCCCCCATTTAAGAAAGAGTTTCATGTCTTATGAAATTCAAGTTCTGGGGGATACTGGTATAGATTTTTTAAAAGTCTTTCAATCCTCCTTTCTCTTTCGACAACTCTAAATTAGGACCAAATTCTTTCTAGTATAAGCTACTACAACATCCTCCTGACAAGTCATTAACTAACTTAAATTCACTTTTTCCTGCATTAAAAAGCATTTGAAAACTAACTCACTGCTTGTCAAATTAAGAGAAAGAGTCTCTTTTTGACATTGAAGTTCTTGATGATACAAGTCCAGATAATTTTTCCAGTTTTAGTTTTCACTATTCCTTCAGACAAATTTGCTCCTGAGAAATTCTAGGTTATCTTTAAAGTCTATGTATTTGAACTCCATGTCTTCACTTAACCTGGTCTCTCTAGGTAAAATGGTGCAATTATCTCTTACTATCTGCAATACCTCACCATTTGATATTCTACACAATTCTTTTTTTAAATTAATTTTTTTATTGTACTTTTTGTTCTGGGGTACATGGGCTAATCATGCAGGATTGTTGCATAGGTACATACATGGCAATGTGGTTTGCTGCCTCCATCCCCCCAATCACTTATATCTGGCATTTCTCCCCATGTTATCCCTCCCCCAACATCCCTACCACCTCGCTGTACCTCCCCTAGTCTCTCCCAACAGACCCCAGTGTGTGATGCTCCCCTCCCTGTGTCCATGTGTTCTCATTGTTCAGCACCCACTTATGAGTGGGAACATGTGGTATTTGATTTTCTGTTCTTGTGTCAGTTTGCTGACAATGATGGTTTCCAAATTAATCCATGTCCCTACACAGGACATGAACTCATCATTTTTTATGTCTGCATAGTATTCCATGGTGTATATGTATCACATTTTTCTTGTTCAGTCTATCACTGATGGGCATTTGTGTTGGTTCCAGGTCTTTGCTGTTGTAAACAGTGCTACAATGAACATATGTGTGCATGTGTCTTTAAAATAGAACAATTTATAATCCTTTGGATATATACCCAGTAATGGGATTGCTGGGTCAAATGGAATTTCTATTTCTGGGTCCTTGAGGAATTGCCACACTGTCTTTCACAATGGTTGAACTAATTTACACCCCAATTCTTGAGGTTCATTTAAAATGACATTTTTTTTCTTATAAAATCTCCCTATATTCTCTGAGAAACAACTTTCCTTCCCTTGAATGCTGTGGAGCTCGATTAGTACTTTCTTTATGTTCTAGTCTCCCTTCAACCAGGCATTGAAACTTATAGATTTGTCTTTTCTCTTTGATGGCACATTCTTAAGGAAAGTTTTTTTTTTTTAATCTTTATAACTTTTTTAGAACTTCTAAAATATATTTGGATTTAATATAATAAAATATAATGTGTGTAAACTTTGCATTTTCAATCATTGTAAGTTCCTTGAGGTCTACAATTGCACCAGATATTTTTGCGTTGGATGAACTATCTATTGAATACCATCATTCCTAGATTCATAGTAAAAGCTAATAAGCAATTAGTGAACAAGATGCCTGAAAACTTTTAAAATTTGTAATGAAAATAAGAATTACAAATATATGTGTTTTACACCTATGATGAACTGAATTCTAAATTTTGTTTGTACAGAAAGACATACAAAATAAAAGATCTTGCTGTTTTCATTTATGAACATTTTAATTTACATTGTTATTTTGATGGTATTAGTTTTCCTTCTAACACAGCTAAATAAAACTCTTTTTTGGACTCAGAAGTTATCATTATCCTATGAACTGGTTGTATTGAATCTTTCCCATCTTGTTTTCTCTCTTCTCCCTGCTAGGATAATGTTGTAACCGAGCTACTCACAGAGAAGTGCCACACTCTGAGTTCTAATTCAAGAGTCCTTTATTAGCTGGTGACTGAGAGATGGCTAGCGCTCAAATTTCTCTTGGCCCCAAGGAAGGGGCTTGATTTCCCTTTATACTTTGAGTTAGGTAGGAGAGGGAGAAACTAGCTGAAGTGGAATATTACAGAAGCAGAATGAGCAGGTTAGAGGGACGTGGTTGCAGGCAAAGGTATTTTCAAACAATCACCAAGGGGGGGGGGGTTTGAAGAGAATTATTCACAATAACAGGTGTGCTTACCAAGCAGAATGTAGTGACATTGATTATATGGTAGGATAAGCACAGAGTCAGCGTGACATAAGCACAGCGTTGGTGTAGCCCAGTTATGCACCTGTGGGAGACGTGGCAGACAGGGAGAGGCAAAAATGCAGTTTACAGCTAAGATGGAGTCAGTTAGGCTATCACATTTGCCACTTGTGTTTTTGGGGGAGTCAAAGCATTGACTCTTTAGTTACAACCAAGGGGTTATAGTGGCTTCTGAGATACATAAGTTTGACAGAATTTATGCACTGTCTTATGAAAGCAAGGAGCCAGTTTAGTATGCAGGGTCCAAAGATTAAGGCTAATAGGAAGAGGAGAAGAGGTCCCACTAGCCCAGTTATTAAGGCAGTTAACCACCGGCTCCAGTTAAACATGCTTTGGAACCATGAGGTATTCTTCTCTCCCTCCCATTGGCATCTATCTAAATTGTTTTGGACCTTTTGGAGGGTGTCTTTTATGACTCTGGACTTGTTAGCATAAAAACAACAGCTTTCTCCCAGTTCTGCACATAAACCTCCTTGGGAGAGGAATACTAGATCTCAGTGTCGGCAACTTTGGAGAACTACTTCAGCTAAAGATTCTACTTGGGCATGTAACATTTTTATGGCAGACTGGGTATTTCTTAAATCAGAGTCTACCTGTTGAGCTAGGGATGTTAGTCCAGTTTCCCCTTGGACCAGGGCTGCAGTGCCAATGGCTGCTGATCTGGCCACACTGAGACTGGCTAGGACAGGCACAATGAGGGGGGACACCTCGACAAAACCTGGAGCATAGCCCTGCAGGGAGTGAGGAGATGTCGTCCTTCTGGTCCACTGTACACGTAGACCTGGGGGAAGCACGTGGACTAGCACACACAGGACAGGTCCGGGTTCAGTTCCATTGATGCAGCAGGTAAGGCCGATGGTGCAGGCCAGCCAAGCATTGCTGGGTGCCTGGTAGGAGACTGAAGTGTTTAAGGTAGTAAGTAGAGACTGGTTACAGGTAGCCTGAAAATAAGAATTAGATAGTTTATACCCATTGCTGATTAGGCAGGTGGCATTTCCAACAATGTCCCCTAGTGTAAGGGAACAAGGGAGTGTCCGGCAGGCCAGAGGACCAGAGTTGAGAGGGGCTGCAACTCCTACTCCAATATAGTATGGGGGTTTGGCGTTTAGGCATAGCCAGCAATTCTGAGCCAGTGGAGGCTGGTTATCATTAAAAAGGTGATGTACCCCATTTAGAATGGACATTAGACTGGATTTTAGGTGTTCGTGCTGACACTGAGATGGAGGAGCTGGGACTGGCAACAGGGTCATTGTGCTGCCTGAGCTGACTTAGTTAGGGTGAAGATGGAACATGGGGTCACCTAAATCAGTCAAAGGTCCAATTTGCTTGGGTTGTCTCCAGGGGACCAGAAGTTTCTTTTGGATGGTGAACATAGATCCAAGGTCAAATCCTGTGACATACAGCCTAAATCCCCCAGGACATGTCGTAATACCAATGAGCTAAATTGGGGTTATAGACAGGCAAGACATTAGGGTTGCAGCTTCCCTTATAACTATTTGCTAGTAGGTTTGCAAGCTATGGAGAGGGTTGAGGATTTGGTGGATCCTCCAGAATAGGTGGCCAGGGTTACACAAGACAAGTAGGGGCAGAAAAACTCATAAACTTGCTGGCAGCTGGTATCGGGGTTGTCCCCTGGACACAGGTAGAAGTCATAGGACTGAAGCCCTTGTTCAGCCTCGCTGGATTGTCCACATCTGGTGTATAGTCCAAATCCAGCGGTGAGGTAGACAGCGCCCGGTCTGAGATGGATCAATTGTTGATGTGACAAATCCCGGTTTGGGGAGTTGGAATTTAGGAACAGAGCACATAAATCAAAGATAAGGAAAACCTGGTTGGGCTCACCTGCTTCCCATGAGGTATTCGCAAGCACACACCCATTTCTGAAGTCAGTGAGGAGTAAAGAGTAGATGGGGGGCAGAGGGCACAACTAGAGGCAACAGGCAAAAGAGAGAAGGATGATGAGAACTAACTGAGGGATTTTACCCAACTTAGGCATAGCTTTAAAGGACCTGATCTGGGCTGTGAGACCCATGTTTCTTGTTGGGTCTTGTTGGCCTTCTTGAATGAGGGATTGGTGGATCCAAGCAGGAATGCCATCAACCTTCAGGGCTGTTGGGGTGGTGAGGATGATGGTGTGAGGCCCTTTCCAGGCAGGGGTGAGTTCTTCTTTCTGGAACTTTTTGACATACACCAGGTCACCAGGACAGAAGGGGCTGTAGGGCCCAGTCAGATCAGGAATTGGATTAGGGTGTGCTCCCCGAATGAGCAGCTGGATGATGTCCTGAACCTGTTGGAGAGACTGTAAGTACTGTAACAATTTAGCTTGGGATATTTCTGCTAAATGTACATCCCTTAGCCTTGGCAGTACAGGCAGAGCCCTCCCATTCATGATTTCAAAAGGAGGGAAACTTGCCTTGTAAGGAGTGCATCTAACCCTAAGAAGGGCTAAAGAAAGGAGGTTTGTCCAATTCTCACTGGTCTCTAAGATTAATTTTGTAAGAGTACTTTTTAAGGTGCAATTCATGTGTTCTACCTCTCCAGAGCTCTGAGGTTGGCAGGCACAATGGAGTTTCCATTGAATGTCTAACACCTTACTGACTGATTGGGCTATGGACGAGGTGAAGGCTAGCCCATTATCAGAACCAATAGCAAATGGCAGCCCACGTCGAGGAATGATTTCTTTGAGTAAAAATTTAACTACCATACAGGCAGTTTTGTTTCTGGTGGCAAAGGCCTCAGTCCATCCAGAAAAAGTGCCTACCATCACCAAGAGATACTTATATCCCACCTGGTGTGGCTTTACTTCTGTAAAGTTTCTATTTCCCACCTTTCTCCCAGACTGCATCCCCAAAGACAGTGGCTCAGTTCAGGTTTTGGGTCTTGCTTGGCATTTACCTGAACGCAGGCCATACAGCCATTGGCTACCTGGGTGGTTAAGTCCTGAAGATGAGGGATCTTAAAATGACCCCGTAAAAGTTGAGCCGATCTGGTTCCTCCTAAATGGGTGGTGGAATGGATTTGGCTAACTAGGGCTCATCCAAGTGACTCAGGCAGGAGGATTCTGGAGTCTGGGAGGATCCACCATCCGTCTTGATTTTTATTGGCTCAGAGAGTGACTGCTTGTTCTTCTTCCTCTGGGGAGTAGATGGGGCCGTTCAGCAGACGAGGAGATGGGAAGGAAATAGCTGGTAACAAAGTTAATGGGGCAACTGGAAGTGTAGCCACCTCGCGGGCTACAGAATCTGCCTTTTGGTTTCCTCTGGCAACAGCTGTGTTTTCCTTCTGGTGCCCTTTGCAGTCGATAACTGCCACCTGGTGGGGAAGCCACACAGCTTCCAGTAAGGCCAGGATTTCTTCTTTGTTTTTAATACTTTTTTCCAGCTCAGGTGAGTAGCCCGTGCTCTTGGTAAATAGCTTCATGGACGTGTACAGTGGCAAAGCATACCGGCTGTTGGTATAGTTGTTAATGCATTTGTCCTTACCCCACCTGAGAGCTTGGGTGAGGGCTATTAATTCAGCTTTTTGGACAGATGTTCCAGCCAGCAAAGCGTGTGCCCACAGGATGTCTGTCTCTGTGGTGACAGCCGCCCAGGCTTTCCTTACCCCCTGGCTTATGAAGCTGCTACCATCGGTGAATACAGTGGCATCTGCTGCCTCCAAAGGCATGTTCTGAAGGTCAGGCCACTTCCTCCAAAGGTGTGTTCTGAAGGTCAGGCCAACCAGTTTCCGTGATCTCCAACAGTTCATTGCAATCATGAAGGGGTGTGGCCAGGTTGGGGTCAGGCAGAAGGGTGGCTGGGTTTAAGCACTTGGTAGGGGAAAAGGTTAGGGGAGGCTGACTTAGCAATAAGCTTTGATACTGAAGTATGCGGCATTGGGCATGCATTTTTCCGGGAGCCCCCTGCAGCAGGGATTCCACCACATGGGGGGGCCGTAAGAGTCAGGTCCTGGCCCAGAGTTAGCTTGTCAGCCTCTTGAACTAGCTGGCAGTGGCTGCTACACTCCCACAAACAAGTAGGCCAACCCGAAGCCACAGGGTCCAGTCTTTTGGACAGGCAGGCCACTGGGCATCGCCATGGTCCCAGAGTTTGGATGGGGTGAGTACCCCCTTAGCTATGCCCCGGTTTTCATGAACAAACAAATGGAATGGCTTAGATATGTTGGGGGAGAGCTAAAGCGGGAACATTGGTTAGACCCTTTTTGAGATCTTGAAAGGCCTGCTCCTCAGTCTGTGTCCAGACCAGCTCTCCGCTTCCACTAGTCTCTGCATATAGGGGCTTCACTATTTCCGCAAACCTGGGAATCCAAAGGCGGCAATAACCCACTGCCCCCAGGAGCTCAGGTAACTCTTTGTGGTGGGAGTGGGGATTTTCAGGATGGCCTCCTTTCGGGCATTGGTGAGGGCTCTTTCTCCTTTGTTAAGTTCATACCCCAGGTGGGAGACCTTGGGAGAGACATAGCTGAGCCTTTTTGGCTGAGACCCCGGTACCCGAGTTCCTGGAGAAATTAAAGTAAGTCTTTGGTGTGCTGCAGACAGCTATCGGCTGTCTCTGTGGCCAAAAGTAAGTCATTTACATATTGAAGCAAAGTACAGTTAGGATGGCTAGCCCGGAAGGGTATAAGATGCTGTTGGAGAGCTTCTCCAAAAAGAGTGGGGGAATTTTTGAACCCCTGGGGCAACCGAGTCCATGTGAACTGGGTGGTGTCACCTGAACCAGGATCAGTCCATTCAAAAGCAAAAATTGTCTGGCTTTTGGGAGACAGAGGGATGGCAAAGAGGCATCCTTTAAGTCTAGAACAGTGTATACTGTTTTTTCTGGTGGGAGCAAGCTGAGAAGAGTGTACAGGTTAGGGACAATTGGATGGATGGACTGTGACTATCTGCTTGTTGACCTCCCTCCGGCCCTGCTTCTGTGGGGTCCTCAGTTTTTGACTCAGGCTTTCTCCCAGTATAGCTTTTACATGTAGGAGTATCTACTTTAGCTTCCCCGGATTGTGGCAACTATGACTTTTGCCTGCTTCTTTGATGCTTTGTCAGATGCCTGTTCAGCTGCCAGAGCAGCCTGTTTTTGTTTTTCATGGTCTTGACTGTCAAAAACCTTTTGAGCTATTTCTAGGAGTTGAGAAATATTCATTCCAACAAATCCCTCAAGCTTTTGTAATTTTCTCCGAATATCAGGGGCTGCCTGGGCCACAAATGCCAAATTAATAGCATGGCTATTTTTGGAACCTGCTGGATCAAACTGGGTGTAAATTCGATGAGCCTCCTGGAGGCGCTTTAAAATGCTCCAGGTGACTCATCGGGCCCCTGGACAACTTCAGTTGTCTTAAACAGATTCATGGGCTTCCAAGCGGCTCCCTTAATACCTGCTAGGAGATACCGGTGAAACTCGTCCAAAGCTCTTTTCCCTCCTGTGGTGTTTGGGTCCCAATTAGGTCAAGTGGAGGGAAAAACTTCCCCTAGGAGGTCCCGGGCCTCCTCCTCTGGACTACCTGCTGAGGCAAGGAAAGCCCTTCTAGCCTCTCTATGAATATGGTCTCTTTCCACAGAAGTAAAGAGGGTCAGAAGAAGCTGCTGGCCATCATTCCAGGTGGGTCTGTGAGTCTGAAACACGGACTCCACCAGTGCAGTCAGGACTTGGTGTTTTTCGGAAAATGGTGGGTTCTGAGCCTTTCATTTGTACAGGTCAGAAGTAGAAACGGGAAGGTAGACCAAAAACGGGGCAGAGCCCTCGCTGCCCTGTGGGGGCGGTGCCTCCCTTAGGGGGAGCAGTGGAACAGCCTCCTCCGGCTGGGGCCTTAGCCAGAGGCGAAAGGCAAATGGGACATGGGTGACGGCAGTTCAGGGGATGGCAGTGGCGGAGAGACCACAGGAGACAAGGATGAGGAGATGGAAGGGGATCCCAGGGGGAGCAGGAGGATTGTAGTGCGGAGGCAAGGGAAGAAGAGAACTGTCTTCCTCCTCTGAAGGAGGCAGTACAGGAGGAGTGGAAGGAGCCGAGGGTTTGGGCGAAGGAGAAGTCCGTCTCAGAAGGATCTTGGATGAAGAGTTGTGAGCGGCACAGGATTGTAGCTAAGGAGGAGGATTCTGGACTAGGTCCAGCCATTGATCAATATAGGGAAATTGATCAGGGTGTCCGGGTGTCCTGGTAACGACCTTCCACACCACCTGAACCATCATGGAGTCCAGTGACCTGGCTGGGGGCCATCCTGTTCCAAGTTCTGGCCATTCCACTTTGCAGAGAGTCCAGAGCCTACCTTTAGTAAGGTGAACTCTGTACTCGCCTGAGAAGCCCAAGGAAAAATTTTTCAACATACACTGGAGGGGTGTCGAGAAGAGGCAGACCCCACTGTGGGAAGTACTTAGGAGAACTTGGTGGTTTCAGAGGTGGTCGGAGATTTCTTTTGGCCTTATACCAGAGATAACGTTGATGTCTTCATGACTCAAAAGCAGCGAACTCGAACTGTGCCCTGTTTGCTGGGGATTTGGGGAGAGACAAAAGTGCCAAGTCCTGAATGTGTGTTGGGTGGGGGCTATTGTAAACGAGATTGCATTCTTGACTTGGCTCTCAGCTTGAACGCTATTGGTGTATAGAAATGCTACTAATTTTTCTACATAGATTTTGTATTATGAAACTTTATTGAAGTTGTTCATCAGTTCTAGGAGCCTTTTGGCAGTCTTTAAGGTTTTTAGGTTTATAATCATATCATCAGTGAAGGGAGATAATTTCACTTCTTTTTCTATGTAAATGCCTTTTATTTCTTTCTCTTGCCTGATTGCTCTTGCTAAGACTTTCACTACTATGTTGAATAGAAGTGGTGAGAGTGAACATCCTGTTCTTAAGCGGAATGCTTCCAGCAGTTCCTCATTCAGTATGACGTTGGCTGTGGGTTTTCCATAGATGGCTTTTACTATTTTGAAGTATCTTCCTTTGTTGCTTAGTTTACTGAGGGTTTCTATCATGAAGAGATAATAAATTTTAACAAAAGCTTTCTCAGCACCTATGAGATGATCATAAGGTTTCTGTTTTTAATTCTGTTTATGTCATGAACATATTTATTTATTGGCATATGTTGAATCAGCTTTGCATTCTAGAATAAAGTCTTCTTGATCATGATAAATTAACTTTTTCTTGTGTAAGGATTTTTGCATACATGTTCAACGGGGATATTGGCTGTAGTTTTCTTTTTCTATTGTGTTTTTTCCAGGTTCTGGTATCAGAATGATGCTGGTTTCATAGCAGCATCCCTCCTCCTGATGGCTGGATTCTTTCCTCCATTTTTTTCTTTTTTTTTTTGGAATAGTTTAAGTAGAATTAATACCAGCTCATCTTGGTTCATCTGTTAAAATCTGGCTGTGAATCCGTCTGGTCCAGGTTGGTTGGTAAGTTCTTTATTACTGATTCAATTTTGGAACATGATGCTGATCTGTTCTGGGTTTCAATTTCTTCCTTTTTTAATCTTGAAAGATTGTGTATTTCCAAAATTAATCAATTTCTTCAAGATTTTTTTAGTTTGTGTGCCTAGGGGTGTTGGTAATAGTCTTTGATAATTGTTTGTATTTCTGTAAGATCAGTTATAATACCACCTTTGTCATTTTTGATTGTACTCTCTTTTTTCTTGTTAATCTAGCTAGTGGTCTATTGATCTTGTTTATTATTTCAAATAACCACCTTTTGGCTTTATTGATCCTTTGTGTGGATTTCCAGGTCTCAATTTCGTCCAGTTCTTCTCTGATTTTAGTTATCTATTTTCTTCTGCTAGCTTTGGTGTTAGTTTTTTCTTATTTTTCTAGTTCTTCTAGGTGTGTTGTTAAATCATCTATTTGAGATTTTTCTATATTATTGATGTAGGCGTTTAGCACTATAAACTTTCCTCTTAACACTGCTTTTACTGTATCTCAGATATTTTGTTATGTGTTGTCTCTGTTTTCATTAATTACAAGGAATTTTTTTTTGATTTCAGTCTAAATTACATTGCTTACTAAAAAGTTATTCAGAAGCCAATTGTTTAATTTCCATGCAATTGTATGGTTTTGAAAGATCTTCTTGTTATAGATTTCTATTTTTATCACACTGTGGTCTGAGATTATGGTTGGTATGATTTTAATTTTTTGAATTTATTGAGACTTGCTTCAAAGGATGTGATTGATCTTAGAGTATATTCTGAATGTTGATGAGAAGAATGTATATTCTGTGGTTGCTGGGTAGAGTAGTCTGTAGATATCTATTAGGCCCTATTGGTCAAGTGTTGAATTTAAGACAATAATTTATTTATCAAATTTCTCCCTTGATATGTTTAATGCTGTCAGTGGGGTGTTGAAGTCCCTCATTATTATTGTTTGTCCGCCTAAGTGTTTTTGTATATCTAGAAGTACCTGTTTTATGAATCTGTGTGCTGCAATGTTGGGTGCATATCTGTTTAGGACATATATATTTAAATCTTTCTGCTGAACTGACTCCTTTATCACTGAGTAATGTCTTTCTTTGTTCTTTTTTGTTGTTGTTGGCTGAAAGTCTCTTTTGTCTGATATAAGAATAGCAACCTCTGCTCTGTTTTTGTTTTCTGTTTGCATGATAGAATTTTCTTCAACTCTACTTTGTGCCTATGGTTATCATTACTTGTGAGATAGGTCTTTTGAAGATAGGAGACGCATGGCCATTGCTTTTTCCTTTTAATCCAACTTGCCCCTCTGTAACTTTTAAGTAGGATGTTTAGACAATTTGCATTCAAGGTTAATATTGATATGTGAGTTGTTGATCCTATCATGAAGTTTTTAGCTGCTTGTTTTGGAGTTTCTATTATATAGTTGATTGCGGGGGTCTGTGTGCTATAAAATTAAGTTTTTGCGGTGACAAGTATTGATCTTTCATTTCCATGCTGAGAAATCCCTTAAGGATCTCTTGTAATGCTGGTCCAATGGTAATGAATTCTCTTAATGATTGTTTGTCTAGAAGAGATTTTATTTCTCCTTCAATCATGAAGCTTAGTTGGGCAGGAGATGAAATTCTTTGTTGGAATTTCTTTTGAGAGTGCCCAAAACAGGTTCCCAATCTCTTCTGGATTGTAAGGTTTCTACTGAAAAGTTTGTTGTTAGCTTGATAGAGTTCCCCTTGTACATGATCTGATCTTTTTCTCTAGATGACTTTAAGATTTATTTTAAGCATTTTTCTCGGACAGTCTATGATTATATGCCTTGGTGAAGTTCTTTTTGTATGGTATCTCACAAGTGTTGTCTGGATTTATTTTATCTGTTTTTCTAACTCTTTAGCAAGATTAGGGAAATTGTCTTGAATTAGTTCCTCAAATGTATTTTCCAGATGTTTTATTTTTTTCCTTCTTTTTTAGGAATATCAATAATTTGTAGGTTTGGTCACTTTACATAATTTCATGTTTCTTGAAGACTTTGTTAATTTTTCTTAATTCCCTTTTCTTTATTTTTGTCTGACTAGGTTAGTTTAAGAGAATAGTCTTCAAGCTCAGAAATTCTTTCTTCTACTTGGTCTAATCTATTGATAAAATTTCAATTGCATTTTGAGATTTCTTAAATGAGTCTTTTGATTCGAAAACTCATTAATTTCTTTGTAGTATGTTTATCTTTTCCTTCATTTTCTGAATTGACTTTGACATTTCTTTGTGTTGATTTTCAGCCTTGTCTTAGTTCTCATTGAGCTTCCTTGCAATTCATGCTTTGAATTTACTATCTATTATTTGCAAATTTTCATATTTTATTAGAGATCAGTGTTGAAGACTTAGCATTATCCTTTGGTGGTATCACAGATTTCAGATTTTTCATGGTGCCAGAATTCTTGCACTGATTCTTTATCATCTGGAGATGCTGGCACTTCTAAATTTTGGACTTATTTTCATGCTGATAGGATTTTTTTCTTCTTTTTTCTGCTTCCCAGGGGGTGTGACAGTAGAAAATGTTGGGTAGCATCTTTTCACTTGCTTCTGTAGCCCTGTGCACTCTATTGGCAGATTTTATATTGGGTTATGTGACTTGACCTATATATAGACCAGTAGATTACACTTATGGCTAAGAGCAGGTTGTGGCCAATGTGGATGGGTACATACTGAATCATGGTTTATTGAATAAAGTTCTCTGTTGCCTCACACAATGAGCTTATCTGTAGAATCCACAGTGGACTGAGCTCCCTGCTCAGCTTTGCAGTGGGGGACCAAGATGGGCAGGGTCAGACTGTGAGGACCTGCCTATAGATTCCCTAATGACATGCACAAGCAACAGCCCCCAGGGAAGGGCTAGTGAGCAACCACAAAGAACCTAGTGGTGAGCCTAGGCTAGCATGGAGCTGGTAAATCTTGTCAGCCCAACATTCTATGCATGGGTAGGGGTGAGAACCTAAACTCCTACTCCAGAAGAATAGGGGTTGGTCCAGATTCTTGGAGATCTGACTGAATATGGAGTGTAGAGGTTCTTACTGTATCAAAATCTCTGCAGAGGAAGGGTGAGTTGGCTCAGGTTTCTAATCCAACCAAGCAGATGCTCCAGATGCCTAGTGATACGCCTAGGCATGAAGCAGAGGGCCCCTTCTGTGTACAGATTTCTGCGCAGGAAAGATGGGGTGAGTCAGGCTGCCAATCCATGTGTGTAGGTGTTCCAGATACCTGAAGATATGCCTGAAGGTGGAGTGGAGAGGGGCCCCACAGCACCACAATCTCAGGAGAGTAGGCTGAGGCACCTAGTTACAATACACACGAATGGGTTCCAGGTTGCGAAGCTGGCCCTGGCAGCGAGTCTTGTTTCACCCAGGAGAAATTGTAGCTACTGCAGCCTTCCTCCTGCCCCAGACCTGCAACAGGGAAGCAGCATGTTTCAGCACCTATTGCTGGGGCACCTTCCACACTTGCCACACAATTCTGACTGTATAGACCCCCACCCTACTTCAGAGCCCCAGTGTTCCAATCTCTGTCTTGAGACTAAAATGCCAGCATGGCTATGCTGTCAAGTGGCCAAAGAATGACTGATTTGTATAAGCCTGTATTAAAAATGGTATCCTGCTGTCAGACCCAGCTCTGGGAAAACGCTTGTAGATTTTCCTGGTATTCTTTCCTCTCAATGTCTTCAAGACTTTCTCCACATTGGCTCCAGGGCTTGAAAGAAATAAAGAGCTCTCCCAGGGCCTGCAGTGCACAAAACCCCAGGGGAAAGGTGGGGTCACAGAAGGGAGATTCTCTGCCCATCTTACATTCTGGGGCTTCATTATTTTTTATCAGCCAAATGCTATCACCAGAGCCGTTTGCCCACCTACTTCTATAGGATTTGTGTGTCCTTCGCCATTGTAGTAGATCCCCTTTTTCCTTCTTACAGCTCACCGAGTTGATCCTTATGCACTGTTATGCTGTTTCCAAGTGGTTGAGACATGTTAGAAGCTTCCTGTGCACCATCTTGCCCAATTAAATTCTGAATTTATGTTATTATATTTTTTGTTTTAGAATTTCATCATCTTTATAGATTCCAGATGTCTGATAAAATTTTATATTTTATCATCTAGTTATTTGAATATATTAATAACATGTGTATTAGGCTCTTCTTGCATTGCTATAAATAAATATCTGAGACTGGGTAATTTATTTTTTAAATTTTGTTTTGGCATTTTGAATTATTTTATTTTATTTCAACTTCCAAGGTACTTGTACAAGATGTGCAGGTTTGTTATATAGGTAAACGTGTGCCATGGTGGTTTGCTGCACCTATCAACCCATCACCTAGGTAGTAAGCCTAGGTGATCTTGGCTCACTCCAACCTCTGCCTCATGGATTCAAGCGATTCTCATGTCTCAGCCTACCAAGTAGAAAGGATTATAGGCACATGTCACCACAACTGGCTAATTTTTGTAGTTTTACTAGAGACAGGGTTTCACCATGTTGGCCAGGTTGGTCTTGAACTCCTGACCTCAAGTGATCCACCCACCTTGGCCTCTGAAAATTATATTAATCCAATCTTAAGTAGCAGTGATTAAATTCTCAACTTTCTAAGCAAGAGTTGATCTATTTTCAGTTTTCCCTTGCTCCTATGGTATATCCTTTCAGGTTATCGTACAGATAGCCCAAGTTTTATTTTTCTCCCTCATTAAATTCTTTATTGAAAAATTATTTTAACAACTTACAGGATGGTTTTCATAATGATAACTTGATATTTACTGTAATAACCATGGAAGCCTACATTGAAAAAAGCAGCAGTGAAAGCAAACAGGAGCATTAGCTAAAGAACCAAGTAGAGGCACTAAATCAAAGGATTTTTTTTTCTGTTTTCTCCTGAGAATATATTCTCCTCAGGAAAAATAAGATTGTGTGGTATTGGGAGCACAAGGGAAAAGAAACAGAGGAGAAGCTTTGATGGCAAATGTAAGTAAATCAGAGATAAACTTGATAATTTTTATATCCAAAATTTATCTCTTTATCCCCCCCAAGACAAGAAAAGAAGACATCCTTGGAGTTTTCACTTTCTACGTCTGCCAGAAACGTCCCAGGAAAACAAATTTCCTACATTGCTTTATTTCAGAAGCAGTACAGAGTTGTCTCTAGGGCCCGTAGAGCAAATGGCAGCTCTACAAGCCCTAGAAACAACTCTAAGACTTGAGAGTTACCTTAAAACAAAGCTAAGATGTATTCTAAAACAAGCATAAGAGATATCCTAAAATAAAGGTGCATGCTCTAGACCACTCTACACATAGGCCTCTTATTCTGTTTTCTTTCATAAAAACATGTACATATGTGCTTATTTGTGTGTGTATGTATGTGCATTTTTTCTGTTCAGGGTAGAAAAATAAGCTAAATATATGAAAATGATGGTATTACACTAGGTTTTATCAATAAACAATATCTATATTGTAGAGTTTCAGTAATGTTAATAAAGTTTCTCTGCCCCAAAATACTTACATAAGCATGGATAATGATACTAATTTGCACTCCTAGGAATTGTTTTCTTTGGGAATTGAAGATTGTTTTGGTCAGCCAGAATCTTTATAATACTCCTGAGAAATAACATGTTACCACTGAACAGTTGGTATTATAAGGGGAATTATCTTGCTTCCTGAATTAGTGGCAGCTAGGAGAGCATATGGTACTGGGATTGAAAAGAAATGTGCCTCAGGTGGAGAGTAGAATTATTAGGAGAGAAGGGAACAATGGCAAAGACAACTTGATCCGTTTCACAATTTTGCTTAGGGCTGGCTCTGAAAAATGATTTGTTATTGACATACTATAATTCTGCAGTCTTAAAATACAGTTTTAGAGGAAAGACCATCATACATCTAAGAAGGCACCCCCTCTTGGGTTTACACAGAAGAAATGAAGGGTAGTTCTGTCTTTTTCTTTATGGAGTAAGTGCCCATCTTCCTCAACCCTTTGACTCTTACATTCATAGAGATTTGTACAAAACAGATGTTTTCTTGGTAGAGAAATTTGCCTATTCTCTACAGAAATCTTGCTATAATATTTTTCTACATTAAGATGCATGAAATAGTCAACACTCTTTTCAAATTCATTAAATACAGCCTGTACTGTAACTTAATATTTTTCTCTAACTCGATTTTGAATTTATCCAATTTCTTTACATAGTCTTATCCTAAAAATTAAGGCTTATGAATTTCTATAAAATTATTAGCCATGTATGTGTGTTTGTATGTGTGTATGTGTGTGTGTGGGGTGGCTTATCACACATATACATGTATGTATATATGTATCTATAGTGAAATAAAATATATAAACTAAGAATTGTTATGTTATGAAATTATAGACTATATCATACTACATTTCAGCAAACATTGTGCTACAATGTAATGCAGTTAAAATGTTTGGACATTTTTATACTTTAAACTTTTAGAAGACTAAAATTTTCTTTAAAATATATGTTGCTTTTCCCTGTTATTTATGGTTATTTAGCTAACAATCAATTTCTGATTGAAGTTGTGTGTCCGAGCAATTGGAGCTTCTGCATTTAATAAAAACAAATCTTCACCACCATTTGGTTTCCATTATTTTATTTAACACAGTGAACTAAATACTGGGCCTTTAAATGGTTTTTTGACGTACTATTTCAATGCTTTATTGACATATTGTGTAATCTGTGCAATAATCCTATGTATAGGTCATATAACACCTATTTTAAAAAGAAGAAATAAGGCCCAGAGAATTTAAGTAAATTGCCCAAGGTCACACAGACAATCAAAAGCGGAGCTAAATTTCTAACCCAGGTTTGTCTAGCTCTGAAGCCCATGCTGTTAATCACACTGTAGTTTACATTGCATTATTTAAATGAGTGAGTATCATTATTAAATGAATGAGAATATAACTTGTTTTCTTTTAGCTCTTTCAAGGAGTCTATTTTCCATCACACAGAAGATAATTTCACAGTAATATGACTGCTCTTCTCTCATAGCCATAAGATGATGAAAATAAATAGTTTAAAGTGCATTTTCTTAACTCGAACTTTCTTTTGACAGAATGATTATAATAACTGCCACACTTATTAGGAAATAAAAAGTAGTTTAAGAAGAGAATAAATTTATAAAGTGATATTTAGCAACAATGGTGGTCTCTTTTCTTCTCTTCAACACAATTATTTCTAGTCAATTTTACTGAGGGAGGCAATTTTATGAATTTTGTACTCTGTAATTAGTGACCAACATTTTTCTCAAGGTGCTAATTTTCTATTAATGAGCAATTGCTGTGTTTGATTGGCATTATAAACTGAAATGTGTACTTTAAAAAACTAGTTAAAATATCTGATTATGATCCTACCAGAAGGTAACATTAGAAACCCATTGAAATGATCCATAGAGTTAATATTTTTTTGTTAAACAGAATTATATTGCTTGATAATATGTTCTAATCATCAAGAGTCATAGTAAACATATAATCTACTCACTAAATGAAATCTTATGGCTCAAGGAGATTTTTTTGTTTTGTTATTAAGCAGTCTCATTGCAAATTAATAGACTTTTAAATTGTCAGCATAAATATAATAGGGATTATTTTCATATGTTCACACGTACTAAAAACTGCTTTAGACAATTTTTTGAAAATATTTCCATGTTATATTCAAGCTTTGGAAAACAGAAACCACAGCTGTAAGCATATCTGCTATGTTAGAACATGAAGCAAAGGTTAATTTCCTGATTTAATGTTTCCTTCTGGACGGAGCTTCTACCTTGCTTTTCATCAACATCTCCATTTACTGTGACCAAAATGAATAATGACCAAGTCAGACTTCTAGAGGTTATGTAAATGTCGAATTCATCCTCCAGCCCTAAGCTGAAATATGGTTAATTCTCCCCCTGGCCCAAATCCATCCCCATGTAATGCTGCTCATTTCCCAAAGGTTTCTTCTTCTTCCCTTTTATAAACGTGACTGAAGCCTACAATGATACATTGTAGGAGCATCCCCACTTATGCAATGTCGGAATGAAACAGAGATTGGCACCCTGTATTCTTTATTTTATTATTAGATTTGGGAGCAATCCCTATTCTGAGCTTCTCCACATAAAGAAGATCTTGGGTGCTTTTCTTGACTCACATCACTAATTCCTCTTTTGTTAATATCACATGTTTTCACTTGAGGAAAACCCTTCTCCCAGACATTACTTGGGTGGGATTGCTCCCACTCCTGCTTCCTTTAGTTTACAGGTAGTCGTATGTCACCTTCAGGATATTTCCCACAGTTAAATACCACTTGTTCTGTAATTTACTTAATATTTTTCTCTAATTTGATTCTGTTAAGTAAACTTTCTATTTTGAAATCATTGTTAAATTGACATACATTGTAGGAAATAATGCAGAGATGTATTTGTAGGAAATAATATAGAGATCCCTTTACCTGGTTTCCCTTAATGGTAGTATCTTGCAAAACTATAGAACCATATCCCAGTTAGGATATTGACATTAATACAGTCTACCAATCTTAGTTGGATTTTGCTGCTGCCCAGTTTTACGTGAGCTTTAGATACCAGACTGACATGTCCTCATTTCCATCAGTTAGGATTTATCTGGCACAAATATAAGAGCATCTTTGCTCATTAGTATGCAATTTTAATTTTTTTATCACTAACTTCTAAGTTTTAGTCTTATAGATTTTCTTAATTATTTTCTTGCAATTTGATAACTATTGATCAGAGTGGCTAGTCACCCATTGCAAAAAATTAAAAAAGATGTATCTCCTCAAGAAAACACAGTGGTGACAAGGCTTTGCTAGCAAAGTATGGTTGAATTACAATCCTATTTGTTTACTCTGTCAGTTAGACTTGTGCTGGGCACAGCTTTCACAATCTTATGTGACAGTAGTGGGACTCCATATTTATTGTTCTACTTTTTTTGGTTGATTTTGTCTTATTTTCCACAAGTCTTGATATATAGCATTTTCTACAAAATTCAATTCTAAGTATTTTCATTTTTATTATACTCATTTCTGATGCACTGGTTACCAAAAATATGTATTTTAAAATTTCCAACTTTACAAAGCTTATTTATTCTTCATTAAATAAGGTTTCTAACTTAATTATGTTAAGATCAGAGAACCTGGTTTGTATAATAGCAGTTCTTCCAAATTAATTTAATCTTGAGGTAATGCATGCATTCTATGTTCTTGTATTGAAATATAGAACATGTTCAGATTTTGAAAGTGTTCAAGCATTCTTAAAGTTTCTTTCCATGTTTTTATGTCAACTAAGCAAAATTTGTTAGCTTTGTTACTCAAATTTTCTAAATCTTTACTAAATATTGCTTTCCTGCCCTTGCAATAAAGAACTGTTAAAAATTTTTCATTATGAAAATTCTCATTTTCTCCTTGTTTCTATTAATAATAAGTTTTCCATCACCTATTAATTTTTACATCCTATAGTTTGAGGCTATTTTATTGGTGCATGAAAGTTTAGAATTGTCATATATGAAGCTCTTTTGCACTATACAAGTAGTCTTTTTATCCTTAACAGTGCTTTTTAAAAAATTCAAGTAAATTTTAATTGTAACATAGTATTAAAGTCATCCATATTAACATAGCCACTTCAGATTTATTTGACTAGTATTTACTTCATACGTCTTTTCCATTCTTCTATTTTGGACTCCAGGTGTTTTTTCTTCTTATTTCAGACTCCAGCCTCTTCTTCACAACTTGTGATCTACTTTTTTAAAAACCAGAGTGCAGCTGTTTGAAAATTAACTGTTTTTATATGGATATGTTTAGTACATTTATATTCATTGTGATCACAAATATATTTAGACTTATATTACTATTTAATTTTGTGTTATTTGTCCTACATTTTTTCTGCTGTTTCTGTTTTCCCCTTCCCTGTGTTTTCTTCCCTTCTTTGTAGTAATTTTTTCCCCTTTTGCCATTTGTCCCCTTCCCCATTTTATACATCATAAATGTACTTCTATATTTCTAGTATCTATTCTTGGAATTTTTAAATACATACTACTCTCAGTATAATTTTAATTTTTTGATAAATAGGTTGTCTCTTGACTGGTTGTTTTAAAGATTTATGATATATAATCAATAGCTTTGTTATAATGTGTCTAGGTCTAATTTATTTAATGTTTAATTAGGAACAATTCTATATATATATATACACATTTAGAAAAAGTAGCAGAATGAACACTCACAAATTATAAATACTCCCAGCTTTGCCAATTATCAACTAATGGTCAATCTGGTTCACCTACATACTTCCTCCCTTTCTTCAGATTATTTTGAAATGAATGTAAGACATCATACACTTTAATGTACAAGTTATCACTAAAACATATGACAGTTTTTTTCATAAAAACTATCATATCATTAACACACATAAAATTACAGAAATGATTTAATGTTGTCGAATATCTGGTAAATTTAGAAGTCCCTAGTTGTTTATTTGTCTTACATACACACAGACTCACACCCATGTATGCACATGCACACACACATGCACGTGCATGCGCGCACACACACACACACATATTCCTTGACTAAATCCAAATCCAAATGAAGTCCATATGTTATATATTAAAATTAAATCATATATGTTTTAAGTCTCAACTTCCTAAACCATTTTATTTGAGATATAGTCATAGGCAGTTTTAAACAATTAAAACTGAATGCAGTCATCTTCTTTGGTATCTTTATTTAAAGGTAATTTACACTCTTCCCAGTGAATGTTATGCTTATTACTTTTTAATAGGTATTCTCTATTAAGTTAATAATGTTTCCTTCTATTTCTTATTTGCAATTAATTATTTTATTCAAAATCCATGAATTATATTGAATTTTGTATCACATTTTATTGCATCTATTTTTTATATTATTGAGATAAACCTGAGTATTGCTTTTATATCTGATGATACATTTAATTGCATTAATAGATTTTTAAAAATACAAACATGGCTATCTGAGTTGCTGAGTGTGTGTGTATGTGTGTGTGTGTGTTGATCTTGTTCTTTAATTTCTCTGAATTTTTTTCTGTTGGCTGTTGTTTGTGCTTTTTCATTTTGCCTTATTTCCTTTTGTGCCTCATTAGGTTTCATTTTATGTTGAACTTTAAAAAGTAATTGTATAAATAATTTCATCCTAATCTTATGTTATTTTTCTCCAGGCAGGATTTTCCTCTGCTTCTATCAGTTATTGTGGGCATTAGCAATCTGGAACCACCATAATCTAATTTCAGGACTTGAGCTTATCTGGTCCACCCAGTTGACTCAAAGATGAACTATGGTCGAGGGTGAAGTTGGCTAGCTTCCAGTTAATTTTTAACCCTTGTTGGACTGGAGCCCTGCATTTAAAATTAATTTCTGAATTTCCTATTATAAATGTTGATTTTTAAAAGATTCCTTTTATGCTCTTCTGTAATTTCAATAGTATGTCTTGATATAAAATTATAGCTTAATTTTGTTTGTGTGTGTGTGTGTGTGTGTGTGTTTTCATTGATGCTAGAAGATTCTTACCTTTTTTTTTTTTTTGTATGTACTGCTTTAATTGAATTCTTCCTGGAGTATCCCAGTCAATTTTCTGTGTTTATTAAGTTCTTTTTCTATATTTCATCTCTTTTCCTTTTGTGTTGTATTTATACTAATCTTCCCAAACATAGATTTTATTTTCTGTTGTTTTAGTCAACCTTTAAGCCATCTCTTACCTTTTACTTCGATAAAAACGTATAATTCTATTTTTAGAATTTTAAGATTGATTTTTATTCTAACATAAATATTCTTCTTTTAAAATACCTTTCTTCTACTCTAGTACATCAGAAATTAAATTTGCTGTAGTTTTTATATCTGTGGACTGTTTTCCTTGTTGTTGAATTTCCTAATGTGCTGTGCAATTTCTTTTCATGAATTAATCTCCAACCAGAGTTTTCTTCTGTTGCATGCCTTATTGTGGAAACCTGCTCCTAAAAGGACCCTTCGGAGTTCCAAAAAACTTTTATGTTAGTTTATTTATTTGGGATTTGCATACTTTGGGGTAAATGCAAATTTGGATTCAATTTATTGATAATTATTTAGGCCCAGGCTTAAGATATTTTATAATTATTGTTTTCTATTTGTGACAGTGCCTTCCATTTCTCCTGCATGAATGAGTTATTGTTCCCTGCCTCACACTGGACTTGAAGCTTCAGTGCTTATCTCTGCTCTAATATTAAAACATCAAAGCATGAATTAAATCCAGGTACCCCATGGGCACATTAGCATCATGTCTACTTCATCATTATTGGTTTCCTCTTTATTTCTGGCTTCTGGTATTGCTTTTTTTTTTTTTTGGCTGAGCTCTAGGATACTAATAGTCTTAAGTGTTTAATTTTTATTTGCTCCTGTGTTTATATGTGTCTCTATAGTAGCAGTTTGTGTGTAGATGGAAAGAATTCCCATAATTTCTTTTTTTTTCATTGTACTTTGCGTTATGGGGTACATGTGCACATCCTGCACCCTGCAGGATTGTTGCATAGGTACATACACGCCATGGTGGTTTGCTGTCTCTGTGCACCCCCCCCATCGCCTACATCAGGAATTTCTCCTGGTGTTATCCCTCCCCATCCTCCCTGCCCCCCCCGTCCCTCCCCTCCTCTTCCCTCCACCCCTCCACCTAGCCCAGTGAGTGTTGTTCCCTTCCCTGTGCCCAAGTGTTCTCATTGTTCATCACCCACCTATGAATGAAAACATGCAGTGTTTGGTTTTCTGTTCTTGTGTCAGTTTGCTGAGAATGATAGTTTTTAGATTCATCCATGTCTCTACAAAGGACACAAACTCATAGTTTTTTATGGTTGCATAGTATTCCATGGTGTATATGTGCCACATTTTTCCTATCCAGTCTATCATGGATGGACATTTGGGTTGGTTCCAGGTCTTTGCTATTGTAAACACTGGTGCAATGAACATATGTGTGCATGTGTCTTTATAATAGAATGATTTATAATCCTTTGGGTATATACCCACTAATGGGATTGCTGGATCAAATGGAATTTCTGTGTCTAGATCCTTGAGTCTTCCATAATGGTTGAACTAATTTACACTCCCACCAACAGTGTAAAAGTGTTCCTATTTCTCAATATCCTTTCCAGCATCTGTTTGTCTCCTGATTTTTTAGTGATCGCCATTCTAACTGGTGTGAGATGGTATCTCAATGTGGTTTTGATTTGCATTTCTCTAATGACCAATGATGATGAGCATTTTTGCATATGTTTGTTGGCCACATAAATGTCTTCTTTTGAAAAATGTCTGTTCATATCCTTTGCCCTCTTTTGAATGGCTTTGTTTGTATTTTTCTTGTAAATCTGCTTTAGTTCTTTGTAGATTCTGGATATTATCCCTTTCTCAGGTGGGTAGATTGCAAAAATTTTTTCCTATTCTGTTGGTTGCCAGCTGACTCTAATGATTGTTTCTTTTGCTGTGCAGAAGCTCTGGAGTTTAATTAGATCCCATTTGTCTATTTTGGTTTTTGTTGCCATTGCTTTTCGTGTTTTAGCCATGAAGTCCTTGCCTGTGCCTATGTCATAAATGGTGTTGCCTAGGTTTTCTTCTAGGATTTTTATGGTGTTAGTTCTTATGTTTAAATCTTTAATTCATCTGGAGTTAATTTTTGTATAAGGTGTAAGGAAGGGGTCCAGTTTCAGCTTCCTGCATATGGCTAGCCAGTTTTCCCAACACCATTTATTAAACAGGGTATTCTTTCCCCATTGCTTGTTTTTGTCAGGTTTGTCAAAGATCAGATGGTTGTAGATGTGTGACATTGCTTCCAAGGCCTCTGTTCTGTTCCATTCGTCTATATCTCTGTTTTGGTACCAGTACCATACTGTTTTGATTATTGTAGCCTTGTACTATAGTGTGAAGTCAGGTAGTGTGATGCCTCTAGCTTTGTTCTTTTTGCTTAGGACTGTCTTGGCTATGTGGGCTCTCTTTTGGTTTCATATGAAGTTTCAAGTGTTTTTTTTCCAGTTCTGTGAAGAAGGTCAAGGGTAGCTTGATGGGGACAGCATTGAACCTGTAAATTACTTTGGGCAGTATGGCCATTTTCACAATATTGATTCCTCCTAACCATTAGCGTGGAATGTTTTTCCATTTGTTTGTGTCCTCTCTTATTTTCTTGATCAGTGTTTGTAGTTCTCCTTAAAGAGATCTTTTACAGCCTTTGTTAGTTGTAATCCTAGGTATTTTATTCTCTTTGTAGCAATTGTAAATGGGAGTTTGCTCATGATTTGGCTCTCTGTTAGTCTGTTATTGGTTTATAGGAATGTTTGTGATTTCTGCACATTGATTTTGTATCCTGAGATTTTGCCAAAGTTGCTTATTATTTTAAGGTGGTTTTGGGCCGAAATGATGGGGTCTTCTAAATATACAATCGTGTCATCTGCAAATAGAGACAATTTGACTTCTTCTTTTCCTAATTAAAGGCTCTTTATTTCTTTGCCTAATTGGTCTGACTAGAACTTCCAATACTATATTGAATAGGAGTGGTGAGAGAGGGCATCCTTTTCTAGTGCCAGTTTTTAAAGGGAATGCTTCTAGTTTTTGCCCATTCAGTATGATATTGGCTGTGGGTTTGTTGTAAATATCTTTTATTATTTTGAGATACGTTCCTTTGATACCTAGTTTATTGAGAGTTTTTAGCATAAAGGGCTGTTGGAATTCCCATATTTTCTAATGTACAGAATCTCTTTACTTATCTATTTATTCATTTACTTTTAAAAAATATGTTTTGTGATAAACTCTCAGTTTAAAGAAACAATCCCTGATCTTCAGCTTACACTAGTGGACAAGACAACCTAAATAATAGCAAAATACAACGTGGTAAGTACTATGACAGGGCCTGGAAAGGTTTCTATATAGCAGAGCCTCCCTGGTCAAGCTGAAGAGTTTAACAGAAAAGATTTTGTAACATGTAAATTTTTGAGTTAGGAATAGTGATGTTTTTCCAAGGAACAGAGAGCTGTGAGGAGTTTTAAGTCAGAAAATGATCGATTACATTTTGGGTATGCTGCACTTGAGGCCCTGGTAGGATATTTAAGTGGAAATGATGTGTAGGTTTGAGGCTGGCAGCACAGATTACAGAATCATCTTTCTGTGGCAGTTGGACCTTTGGAGTGTGAGATAAGTAGGAAAGGGAAAAAGAATGATCCAGACAGAGAGCAGAGTGGTAGTGATGAATGAGATTTTTCCAGTGTCTTTGAGTAGATAGCTGGAGGGAATCTGCAGGATGTGGATACAAAACAAAACCAAAAAAATGTGCACTCTGTATTTGGATCTCCTCTAATGTTTTTGAACCATGTGAATAATAAATTAAATTTTTATAAATTAGATTTGTTCAAATATGCATCTTGAAAATAGAATTCTTGGTACAAAGCCATATAGGGCTCTGACTAGAAAGAGTTATTTTGAGAGACTTTTATATTTGAGGACTTACATGAAATCAGATAAGCATATTTTCATATGATTGCCTATATTATGGGAACAATGATACAAAGGGAAAGAGATTATTTAAACTTGATCTATGATGGCCATTAAAATGTGTATGCTGATTTAAAGAGACACTGTGAAAATGATTTCAGGCCAGGAAATTGTCAGTTCTAAGAAAATGCAGTGCTCTCGATGGGATGTAATATCAGGAGGGTCAAATCTATGCAGCACTTGTGTAAGTTAAGTAAATTGAATAAGACTAAAATATTTCCCTTAATGTAACAAGCTGAAAATTAATTTAGTCCTTCCTGCATTCAGGCAACTGCAGGATTCCTTGACATACTGAAGTCATTTTTGCACACAGAAAGGGAAGCCTGGTTTGCTTCGATGGATTTTCAATTTTCACTCAGATTTATAGGCCAATGCCAACCCTAGTGACTTAGCTCCGTTGTGGGACTCAAAACAAATATGACTTAGTTGCTGGAACATGTTAATTCCCACAAAAGTTTCGGTATATTTTCAGAAAGTACAGTGCCAAATTCTAGACTTAAGGGTGTTTAATGGGGCCTAGGGAATGACACCAGTGTAAGAATGGACAGTTTCAGGTTTAGAGAAATATCCATATTTGTATATAAAGAAAATACTTGCTCACAAGGTTATTACTGGAGTCAAAGGCAAAAAAGTAGACATTAGAGTGAATATATGGCAGGCTAGTCAGCAGAACTTGGGTAGTAAATCTCTAAGTGCAGTGTCCAAGGGCCCATGCACTGTTTCAATAGGCCATCTGCTGAGCGGCAGGAGAGGGAAACTTGGAGGCTCATAAACCGCTACGTCAAAGCTTTGTAGACACTTTTCAGTCAACGATAAATAAGCACTAACTACATTAATAGCACCAGGAAGTCCTCCAACTCTTATTGTTGTTGAAGATTATCAGGTCTTAATAAAAGTTGGTGGTGGAATCAACCTTCTGTCAATAGAATCCCCTCATAAAGTTTAGACCTGAGATGATCTTAGGAAACTGCAATTGACTCATTTCCCCTTGAATGAGGATCCCAGATAAGCAACAGGGCAGTCGTATTGGAGGCGAACCAGGTTGCATACTTAGCTGGAAACTACACCCAGAGATTTGCTTCTAGCATTGCAGGGTGGTAACAAAAAGTAAATTTATCACAGAGAGTAAGTGGCGAGCAAGGAGAGAGAGACAATCCAGTGCTTTACTACGATGTGACAAAGCCTTATCTTGGGCAGGAGAAAGGGCATGTTGTTGAGTGGGGAGCTGGCGCTAACAACCACATCTTGATTTCCAAGGAAAATTTTCCATTTCCCTATATGCCAAAGAGGATTTAACCTGATTACTCAGCTTCTTCCTTTCCTCCCATCTCAGCACTGAATATGGTAATGTTTGCTACTTTAGCTACATTCTTTGATTTTTTGAAGCTGTAAATTGAAATATAATGGAGAAAAGGATCCATAACTCTAAAAAGTAGTGAAAACCAAGAGTGACTTAAGGTTAGAGGTTAAACTGATACACACAATGAAATGCTGAGAAGGAGCACAGTCATTAGGAGGAGAGAGAAAGAGATTGGGGGAGAACTTAGGAGATTTTTTTTACAAAGAATATGCAGTCCCTATTAGTTAGTGGAGTAACTATAGGGACTGTGAGAAATAGCTGGGAGAGGAAAGAAAATATGTATGTATGGCAGTCCATATTTTTAAAAGATCCCGTGACTTCTTGCATCCCACATGTTCTTCTGCAATGTGACCTTGGCATTACCTCCATCAAGAGGGGAGCCACATGTGTAATCCTCTGGGATCTGGACGGGGTCTTGCTGCTGTCTAACCAAGAGTACAATACAAAGGATCCTATGTGACTTTTGAGACTAGATCAGAAAAGGCTAAGCAGCTTTCACTATTACTCTGGGGACATTGTTCAGAGCCCAGCTGCTCCCTCTCAGAACCCAGCTGCCATGCTCAGAGAAACCCAACCACACAGAAAAGCAGCAATTTAGTGCCCCACAGAAAATCTCAGCTAGGCCTAGTCTTTGAGTCATTTTAATGCAGGCATCAGATATGAGAAGCTTCCAGGTTATTCTAGCCCAAAGTCAACTGAGGATCAAGTAATTTTTGAGCACACACAGCCGTCCTTACTTCGCCCGTTTGAATTCCTGAACCACAGAATCTATGAACCTAATAAAATGACTGTTTTTATGCCACTGATCTTGAGGTGGTTTATTATGCAATAACAGATAACAAGAAGAATAATGCTGTACATTTGTATTCCTCTAATGATCTTGATGAGATTTAGTAAAAATGGAATTATCCTTTAATTACATTTGGCTCTTGTACAGTGCCTATTGAAAATATTGTAGTTTGAAAGGCTGCACTACCCAGAATCATTACTAATGTAGTCTTGATTTTCAGTTCAACTAGCATAGGATTAGTGATGAACAAAGCACTCACCAGGCATTCTAATCTTGATTTTATTATTGTATTATCTATTTAAAAATCAGACTTCTAAGCAAGAAATGTTCTTTACATAATGGTCTTTGAAGGACCAACTTTGGCCTTTAAGATCCAGAAAGAAAATGCTTAGTGATATGGTTTGGGTCTGCATTCCCACCCAAATCTCATCTTGTAGCTCCCATAATTCCCACGTATTGTGGGAGGGACCCAGTGGGAGATGACTGAATTACAAGGGTGGGTTTTTCCCATGCTGTTCTCGTGATAGTGAATGGGTCACACATGACCTGATGGTTTTAAAAGTGGGAGTTCCCCTGAACAAGTTTTTTTTTTTTTTTTTTTGCCTGCTGCCTACCACGTAAGATGTGATCCTTCTTGTCTTCTGTCATAATAGTGAGGCCTCCCCAGCCATGTGAAACTGTAAGTCCAATAAACCTCTTTCTTTTGTAAATTTCCTAGTGTTGGTTACATCTTCATCAGCGACATTAAAACAAATGAATACACTTTGGACTACACAGATATCTTTTTGGTGCAAACCCATTATCTAAGTCTGTGATATATTATTGATGAAAGAATTATAGCAAATGTGTTTCAGAAAACTAACAACTTTGGACCACCTCATTATGCATACAAGTAAAATTTGTGAAAATTTATGTGCCTGTGGGAAATCACTTCACATTTTCTGTTTATCCTAAACTTTTACTAAATTATATTTGTGGTGTTAACAATTGTTTTCAAATAGTTCTTTGATTTTCTCAACACAATTTTTTCCTTCCAGTTGTTTTTTACTCTTTCTAGCAGCTGGTCTGCTGTTCCTGAGGATTTGAGCCTTTACCAGCTGCTGTGAAAAGACTGTCATCCAATCTAATGGAACTCTGATTGAGGAAGACTGTTCTAATCAAAAGCCTAAATTGGACTTTATTTTTCCAGAAACCTAGAGGGCAATAGGCATATAATAATGAATTTTGAAACTCCTGTTATATCCCAGGGTCTCATATATAAAATTTGCTAATAGTATGTTCCAAATAAATGGTTACTATTACCTTTTAATGTATCTTAATGGGCACACCAAGAACTAAATATGAAATCATTCTATTCTGCCCAGGAACATCAAAATGAATCAGAAACCAGTCTTATATAACCTTAGAGGAGGTTAAAGAAAGTTCTTTCTTCAAATGAAAATGTACTTTTTAAAATCTGTATAGCAAGGTCAAATATCCTTTGAAATATAATCTTTCAAATCAGAATTACAGAAATATAAAACTTTTTTTCAAGTTAAATTTTTGAATTTCCTCCAAAGTTTGCTTAAAGCAAGATGTAACAACTCTTTGAAAGCAGGGTTTATACTGTTACTTCAGTGTACCACAACATCTACCTCATAGGAAGCCTCAAATTTTTTCTTTAAAATGAATTGAGTAGCACATAGAACTAAATCCTGAGTTTCACATGTGAACAGTATTGACTAATGTGAGAGCCAGGCACTGCCCCCAGGCCCTGCCAAGAAAAAGTAAA
The DNA here is from genome assembly GCA_036589455.1 of Ateles fusciceps. NCBI lineage: Eukaryota > Metazoa > Chordata > Mammalia > Primates > Atelidae > Ateles > Ateles fusciceps. Next base: position 194,649 of record JAZHEH010003462.1, read on the forward strand.
TAACTTCCTTTTTCACAGAAAGTCTCAAAACTATAAGCCCCTAACTTAGTACCCATAGTATACATATAAACCTTTACTTACACTGCACTAGAAACCCGGAGAATCCCTAAAGTTTCATTGTTTCTTTGTTTTTGTTATTGTTGGTGGTGGTGTTAGTTATTTAATGAGGAAAATATTAATAGATGTTTAGTCCTATATTCTTTTCTTTTTTTTTAAAAATAATTTTAAGTTCCAGAATACATGTGCAGACATGCAGGTTTGTTACATAGATAAATGTGTACCATGGCGGTCTCCTGCACCTATCAATCAACCCATCACCTAGGCATTAAGCTCTGCATACATTAGCTATTTATTCTGAGATCTTCCTTCCCCACCCTCCATTGGCCCCAGTGCCTGTTGTTTCCTTCCCTGTGTCCATGTGGTCTCATTATTCAGCTCCCACTTAAAAGTGGGAGTGGTGGCTCACACCTGTAATCCCAACATTTTGGGAGGCCAAGGTGGGTAGATCACCTGAGATCAGGAGTTTGAGACTAGCCTGGCCAATATGGTGAAACCCTGTTTCTACTAAAAATACAAAAATTATAGGGATGTAGTGGCGCATGCCTGTAGTCCCAGCTACTTGGGAGGCTGAGGCAAGAGAATCCCTTGAACCCGTGAGGCAGAGGTTGCAGTGAGCCAAGATCACGCTATTGCACTCCAGCCTGGGCGACAAGAGTGAAACTCCACCTCAAAAAAAAAAAAAAAAAAAAAGGAGAACATGAGGTGTTTGATTTTCTGTTCCTGTTAGTTTGTTGAGGATAATGGCTTCCAGCTCCATCCATGTCCCTGCAAAGGACATGACCTGTGTTTGTTTGTTTGTTATGGCTGCGTAGTAATCCATAGTGTATACGTACCACATTTTCTTTATTCAGTCTATCATTGATGGGCATTTTGGTTTGATTCCCTGTCTTTGCCATTGTGAATATTGCTGCAATGAATATATACGTGTATATATCTTTACAATAGAATAATTTATATTCCTTTGTGTGAACACTTTACACTATTGGTGAAAATGTAAATTAGTTAAACATTGTGGAAGTCTCATTGTTAATATAATTAATTTGGGAGGACATGAGGGAGAGAGCCTTTTGGGCTTATAGAGACCTGTGTGAGGCCAATATGATGTCAGTATGGCCCAGCATTTGAGGTCCTGAGAGTGGGACTAACCAGGTGAAGACCTAAGGACAACCTCACCCATGCGTTCATTTATTCACAAACATTTGTTGAGCACTTACTGTGTGCCTGCACTGAACTAAGTGCTATAATAGAGTAGAAAACATAGGTGACGTGATCCTTTTCCTCACAGGTTCACAATCCCAATCATGGTTTGGTAGGGCAACGGTGTGAGACCTTAACTTTACAAAATATTTAAAAAATTAGCTGGGTGTGGTGGCGTACACCTTTGGTTCCAGCTACATGGGATGCTGGGGCAGGAGGATCACTTGTGACCAGGAAGATGAGGCTACAGTAAGCCGTGTCCGTGCCACTTAACTCCAACCTGGACAGCAGAGTGAGATCCTATCTCAAAAAAAAAAAAAAGAAAAAAGAAGAAAGAAAGAAACAACGAGACTCTAGTTTCTGGATTAGAGTTAAAATGGACAAATTGTTCATCCTCAATTATGGGCTTTTAGTGATGAAATTCTGACAATCAGAAATCAAAAAACAATGATTAAAGCTAATTTAAATATGCTCAGTATATAAAAGAAGCTATAGTGTTAAAACCAAAATAAAAATTGTGCATAAAGTATCTTCTAAAAGTTAGTTATTTTGCCCATATGAGTTTTCAATATTGTTTTGAAAAGTACTGTAAAGTGACCAATGTGTGAAGTTAAGAGTGGAGTTGTTAACTTCCTGGATATATAATAAGATATGAGGTGTTTTTCAAAATAATTATTTCAATAGATTCTATGGTACAGATGGCTTTTGGTTAAACAAATAAGTTCTGTAGTGGTGATTCCTGAGATTTTAATGCACCCATCACATCACCCAAGTGATGTGCACTGTACTCAATATGTAGTCTTTTATTTTTCACCCCCTCCCGTTTTCCCTCACAAGTCCCCAAAGTCCATTATATCATTCTTATACCTTTGCATGCTCATAGCTTAGCTCCTATTTATAAGTGAGAACAGACTATATTTGATTTTCCATTCTTGAGCTTAAAATATTGGATTTTTTAATTAAAAAAAAAAGAGTTTTGGAAAGGCATATGGTAGGGTGGGGGTGGGGTGGCATATTATATAATATATCTGGCTTTGCTGTGTTTTCTCTCCTGGACCTCTGACTGTGGTATGGAAGTTGTGCCCCAGGATCTGTGGACACAAACTAAAGCATATTTTCATCATAATGCGGTATTAAATTGGATTAATAGTGAGTTAACTAAGAACAACAGGTAACTTTCCATGAAATAGATACTTTCAAGATGACTTTGAAAGGACAGATTTGGAGCAGGAAAGAATGTGTGAAGCATTTAATTTGGAAAACACATTATCAAGTAACCCAGTAATTTTTGGTTTTCTCACAATATAATAATTCCTTGTTAATATATTGCAGAATGTAATTTCTAAAATATCATAATGCCAAATGAATCTACAGCAGGTGTGAGGTAAAGATGCTGTTCAGTTTGGGAGACAATTACTAGGGCTGTACCTCTGTAATTAAAGGGTCTTTGGGCTAAAGAGAAATTCTTACTTTATTTCATCTGTAAAGTAGAGCATTCACCCTAAAGAGTAGATCTTAGGTGATTTCAAAAGGGACCAACACCACTGAAAAATGCATTGCAGAGACCTTCGTTCCAAACAGATGTATAAAATTAGCTGCTGTGTCCTGTAATACTTCGGATACGAACCATGTTTTAGGGGAAAGGATGGATCCTTTGAAAGCATCATTGCCCTGAGAGTATGAATTAAATGTGAAGCAAGTCACAAACTGTTTGTAACATTTACAACAAACAATTCAGAGTTAACGTCCAAATGAATGAAGACCTCTAAAGCAACAAGTAAGCTACAGACACTTCCGCAGAAAAAAGAAAGGATAAAAAATAGGAAATTCATGGAAGAAACAAAAATACTTAATGAAACATGTGAAAAGTAACCAGGGAAATACAAATTTTAAAAATTAGATTTTTTTCTCATAAAATTGGGAAAAAATAAGAGCTTATTGATAACTAGTGATAGTTATGGCAAGAGAAAATGGGTACTCAGATATATTTCTGATAGGAATTTTGTAGCTTTATTCAAAGTCAATTGGTAGTACTGAATTTAAAATGCACCTCTCTTTCAACTCATAATTTAACTTTAAGCTATCAATCTAAAAGAAGTACTCACATGAAAACCCAAAGAAGCATGGATGAAAATTTTCACTGCTGAATAGTGGATATGGATTTGAAGTTATATTACACGGTTTTGTCCTCAGGAGTTTATGTTGTTAGGAAGTTAAGACTTGTACCTAAGAAAATTAAAACCAGAATATTTAAATGTTCTGATCCAAGCAATATGTAAATATTTGGAAGGAAAGAAAGATAATTATGATGTGGGTTTCATAAGAAAGATTTTGTTGAGAAGGTAAAATGTCTGGTTGATAAAACTGTATACCTAGTTATTATTAAAAAACTGGGTTTTATTAATTAAAACCCAAGTTTTATGAAATCAGGGTTTTTTGTTTGTTTTATTTATTGCTCTTCCACAAAATCTGGAACCGTGCCCAGCGCAGAGTAGGCAATGAGAACATATTTGTTGAAGAAATTAAATGATATAAAACTGTATAAAATTATTAAATGAGAGTTGCTAGATGTAAAGACAAATAAAATGACAATAAAAAGTAAACAAAAAAAAACCCCCATATCAAAAACTAAAATAATCATAGCATTATTAGTGCATCACTATTATAGGCAGGCAAAAATAATAATATCAGCTCAATAGCAGTATAGCACTTTGTTCTATTTTGTGAAATATGCTTCTAAAATAATTTAAAATGACAGATAATTTTATCATTTTAAAAACAAAATGAACTCAAAACAATTATCAAAGGAGTACTAAAAGCATTATCTTTACACATTAAAATAGTATTAATCTCTTTATAGTCTATATTAAAGTAATTGTTTGCTCTTTTTATATATAACGTGGTCTAAGCTGTCAGTTTACTAAATGACGTAAATTATCATTCTTGTTATATCCAAAACCAAACTTTGCTAGAAAATTTATGTCTACCCTTGTTCTATTAAAAAGAGTGGTTGGGATTTCTTGTTTGTATTTTGAAAAGTATAAATCAAGGATGTTGTGTTAGCATATCTAAATAGAAAGAAAGTTGTCAAATTATAATATTGAAGTCCCTCAGAGATTTTCTACTCCTATTGATTTTTATTTATCTTATAAATGGGGAAGCCAAAACTCGGAAAGGATGACTTACAAAGACTTCAGAATCAAAAAGACTTATGTATGAAGCAGTTGTGTATGTACATTAACTATGGAAGCTCAAAGATGTTTATAACCTCTCTGGGCTTCAGTTTTCCCATTTATAAAGTGGGCATAATAATATCTTCCTTTTTCAGACTTGGGTATAAAATGAGATAACATATGTAGTGTCCTTAGCACCATGCTGTAGACATTTACTTCCTCAATAAACAGTAACTATTATACGCAATGATAATGTTAGTTACTTTTGTTAGTAGCAGCAATAGTCAAGGTGACACACCTTACGTGGAGTAACTGGTACAGTTAGAGACAACCTGAGCTAAGGATAATTTAGTCTACTCATTCTTTTAATTGATGAAGTGTCAAAACAAGTCAAATGTTTACAAGTGGAATAAATGATAGTACATGTCAAGTGAATACAAAACATCTAGGTGAGTATATAGCACATATTTCTAGGGGAAATGACAAAATTTTCATAGCAGGCACTTTCTCTAATTTGACTGTGAGCCATACATGTAACTCTCGAGATAGGTCGTAAAATTTTCTACTGTTTTTTTCATTTTCAAAAAAAATTTCTGGCTTGTGTTTTCTGTCCTAGCGTAATTATTAGCAATGTTTTCTATTAATCTCAAAAGTCTTCTAGATTCTATAGTAAATTATATAATAATCCTAGACTTAAAGCAAATATGTGCTCTCTAATTGAGACAGCTTTTTAAAAAATTTCTAATTATAAATATGTCACAAGTGAGAAGGTTGTATTAGTGTGGTCTTATGATGAGATGTATTTTACCAGTGTTAGCCCATTTAGAAGTTAAATCTCCATTGAATGGGACTTAGATAAAGATTAAGAAAGAAAAAGTAACAAGTCATCTACAACATGTCATTGGAGATTTTATTAATTATGACAGAACACCCTATCAAAGCATAAATGGTAACATCCATCTGTAAACATGTCTTTAAAATCAAATGGTTCATTGGTATGTAGTATTATAAACTCAAATGTGAGCTGAACAAGGATTTTCATTTCCTTTTAAAATAAAAGTGTATTGATTACATATCAATATCTGCTGAAAGCTATAGAACTTGCCTAAGCATATCCTAGGAGTATAAACTGTTAATAAATAAGATGCTGCCAAACCAAGGCAGCCTACCTTGTCGTTATCAATCTGGTTTCCTAAAATACTTTCTTGCCTCTAATATGTCATTGGTCAGGTAGATAAAGCCATTTTTTTTCTGACAGGTTAGAGCCCTGTATTCCAGAATGAGGTGCATTATTAGCTAAGAAATTGCTCATAATCTTCAACTTGTTTAAGTTTACTTTTGCATGTGGATAAATGAATACATATTTGTGGAAGTGCTTCCAAAAGATTTTGTGCTAATAATTATTCTGTTAGATGCCTGTACTGCTTAAATTGTCTTAAAGTAAACTTTCACTATCATTCTTCAAAAAATTCTTTTTCAAAAACAACATTGAGCCATTAGATTTTCTCTTTATCATTGAGAAGTTCACACTCTGGTATGGGGTAATGAATAATGATATACACAGAAGCCCAGAGAAGAATGGAGACAGGCAGAGGCTGTGAATTTTCCATACCCTGTGAAACTGGGTTGTAACAGAATAAACAGTAGATATAGTTTACATTCAGAAAAATAAAGAGAAATAATCCAGAAAATAGATTTTTTTTTCAAACAGGAAAGCAAATTTTAGTGTTATGCAGTTAATAATAATTATTATAATAATATTACTGTCACAGACCAGGTGCTGGAGCAACATTGCATTATTGCAGAGGTCTTCACAGTCAATAGGAATTTCTTGCAAAATCTTAAGCAATAAGTCAGCATTCACAATTGAATTTAGAGCAGAGGCTGAAGGTCACAGGCACAGAGCATTAAAGGAGCAGACTAGCATCATAACCCTTAGTGTTATACTGGGATCCCCATATATCCACAGTGAAGGTTTTTCCTCATTCCCTATTCAGCACCAACTAGAATCAGGCTATTTCATTGCACGTAAGTAATGTACAGCTAAAGTTCCAGGCTTTTTGTGCAATGTTAAAGCTTTCTATGTCTGAAAGTTTCTGAATTCCGTTCATTTATTTAGGTTTCTATGCCTCTGAGCAGAGCTGTCAGAAGAAGTTTGTTTTTAAAAGATTGCACAGAAATGAGAGAGCAGGAAGCCAGAACAATCAAGTCAGCATCATTTTTTATTCAATCACACAAAGAGTGATATTGCTAAAAATCTCAGAGTATATTGCCTTAAAAAATGGTGGGGAAAAAGGCATTAGATTCTGCTGTAAGAGTGGTAAAAAAGAAGCATTCTTTTTTCTTTCAGTCAAGAAATTCATCTACATATATTTTATAACTAAAGGTTGCCTGTAATGATGACTTTTTCACAGAAGTATGTAATTAGAGGATGCACATTATAAAAATAATGACTAAAATAAAGAACGAATTCACAGTTTGGGATGCTCTTAATAAATCATGTGTGACAGGTGCCAATTATGATCATTGCAGCTGCCTAATTTGCTTTCATGTTTCTCCATATCTTATTTTTCACTACCAGTTTTGCCATCTTATTCTTTTTTGTATGGCTTCTCATTTATTTCTGGTTTGAATCATTCCTCATTCACGAGAGGGATCAGTTTAGTCCCAACCCACATTCAAGAGACGTCCTTGAAGTGTCAACTTCCCTAACCAAAGAGACTGATAAATCTCAGTCAGCTCTCCCAGAGGAGGACAAGCAGCACTCAGGCTTCTTCTCTAAGTCGTCCATGATTTTCTGGCCTCTTTAAGGTGATTATTCTCTAAGGCTCTCAGGACATTGCCCTGTCGCAGGATTTACTTTTTAAATAAAGTAAATAGCAGTTGTCTGTTTACTTTCCTCCCTTCCTATTATACTTATGTCTTGAGAGGGTAAGGATTATTTGTTTTCTTCATTGGAATATTTGAAATCTCAACACCTATCTGTGTCAAACACATAGTAAAGCTCTATGAATATTTGTTGAAGAAAGGAATGAAGGCATTGATTAATCAATTAGCTAATTAACTAGAAAGCTACTGGAGATAATACTTTTGGTAACTGTTTTTTTCTCCTGAAGTATGATTAGGGACTGGTTGAAACTATTCCTAGCTGATTTTATTTGTTTACTGACATCTCAGGTATAACATTCATTTGTTTATTGAATGTTAAGGTAAAGGTATTTATCGCCTATTGTGCAGCAGGAACTATTTTAACCTATTTAGGCCTGAGGTTGCAATTTTTTGAATTTTTGCAATCAGATCTTGGCAATGACCTTGAGCAGTAGGATATAAATAACTCCCACATGCTTAGCATTCCAATAATGGAGCACTAGGTATAAATTGGTCATACCAGGGAAAGAGTGGTTAGCAAAACAGACCGAATGTCCTTTCTTCAGGGACCCTAGAGGTGATTTGGAAAAAATTAGAATAATAATGTAGGAAATAATAGAATATGCTATTTTTTATTGTGAGTTAGTGGGAAGCATCTCAAGGAAGATAACCATTCAACAGAAACCAAAGTGAAAGGGCAGATTAAGTGAACATACAGGGGAAGAAGGTTTTCAGATTTTGTACAGAGAAAGATATGGCATCTGTGTAGGATTATTAACAGAAGACTACTGTGACATAATTTACACTTTTAAAGGATTATGCTGAATATTATGAAGAACAGAATGAAATCGGGAAGACTTGTAGAGGACTACTACCATCCTTTAGAAGACAGCTGATGGTTTGGTGTGAAACTGCTATAGTGGGGGTGGTAAAATGTTGTTACATGTAAAATATGTTTTGAGGATAGAACCCACAGAATGGACTAGAGAAGCAATGTGAGTTAAAGTGAAGAGTGAATAATTCCTCTATTTTTTTCCCTCCTGAGCAATTGGGATAAATGAAGGTGGCAATTATTATAATGAGGAATGCTAGGGAATTAAGAATTTAGCTAGTTTCTGGTTAAGTTTGAGACGTATATTAGACATTATAACAGAGAAGTTTAGTAGGAAGTTGATTATAAGGCTAGAGTTCAACGTTTAAAGGTCTGGGCTGGAGATATAATTCCTGATACCATCTGCATACCAATATTGCTGGAGTAGAAAGATCTCCACCTAGGAAATGAGTTTATTTATGATCTCTAGTTATATGTTCTGTGTTGTCTTGAATGTTTTAATGTTTTTTTTTGCCATGATTCTTCATCCTAAATACTAGTTGTTTTCAACCTCAGTTTAAATGTCATTTTCTCATGGAGGCCTTTCCTGACTTTCTAGAGAGATGAAATATAATTTCTATAAACACCAGTATCACTGTTGTTACTATTTAGCCCTGACACACATTGCATTTCTATAACTTGACAAAAAGTATGTTGCATGAGACTTGAGGTCAGGGTTTTATTTTTAGTGTACACAGTTCCTAATCCAGTACAAATATATCACCGGTTTTTAGTAACCTTTTAAAAAACTCAGTTGTGTTGTGGTATAGTTTGGCTGTATCTGCACCCAAATCTCATCTTGAATTTTAGTTTCCATAATCCCCATGTGTCATGGGAGGGACCCGGTGGGAGATAATTGAATCATGGGGTGGTTAACTCCATGATGTTCTCATGATAGTGAGTTCTCACAAGTTCTGATGCCTTTATAAGGGGCTTTTCCCATTTTGATTGGCACTTCTCCTTGCAGCCACCATGTGAGGAAGGACATGTTTGCTTCCCCTTCCACCATGATTATAAGTTTCCTGAGGCCTCTCCAGCCCTGTGAAACTGAGTCAATCAAACCACTTTCTTTTATAAATTACCCTGTCTTGGGTATGTCTTTATTAGCAACATGAGAATGGACTCGTAGAATAAACTGGTACCAGGTGAGAGTAGGGTGCTCCTGTAAAGATACCCAAAAATGTGGAGGCAACTTAGGAACTGGGTAACAGGCAGAGATTGCAACGATTTGGAAGGCTCAGAAGAAGAAAAAATGTGAGAAAGTTTGAAACTCCCTAGAGACTTGTTGAATGGCTTTGACAAAATGCTGACAGTGATGTATCATATATGGCAAAAAAGTCCAGGCTGAGGTGGTCTCAGGTGGTGTGATGGTTAATAGTGAATGTCAACTTGATTGGATTGAAGGACAGAAAGTATTGTTCCTGGGTATGTCTGCGAGGACATTGCCAAAGGAGATTAACATTTGAGTCAGTGAACTGGAAGGTGCAGACCCACCCTCAATCTGGGTAGGCACCAGCTAATCACCTGCCAGCATGGCTATGATGAAAGCAGACAGAGGAAAGTGGAAAGAGTAGACTGGCTTAGTCTTCAGGACTACATCTTTCTCCCAGGCTGTATGCTTTCTGTCCTAGAACTTGGAATCAAGTTCTTCAGCTTTTGAACTCTTGGACCTTCAACTACAGACTGAAGACTGCACTGTCAGCTTGCTACTTTTGAGGTTTTGGGACTTGGACTGGCTTCCTTGCTCCTCAGCTTGCAGATTGACAGTCTATTGTTGGACTTCACCTTGTGATTGTGTGAGTCAATATTCCTTAATAAACTCCCCTTTACATATACATCTGTCCTATTAGTTCTATCCTTCTAGAGAACCCTGACTAACACAGATGGAGATGAGAAACTTGCTGGGAACTAGAGTAAAGGTCACTCATGCTGTGTGAAGAGATTGGTGGCATTTTGCCCCATCTCAGAGATTTGTGGAACTTTGAACTTGAGAGAGATGATTTAGGGTACCTGGCAGAGAAATTTCTAAGCAGCAAAGCATTCAAGAGGAAGCAAAGCATTAAAGTTTGGAAAATTTGCAGCCTGAAGATGTGATAGAAAAGAAAAACCCATTTTCTGGGGAGAAATGCAAGCCTGCTGAAGAAAATTGCTTATGTAATGAGGAGCCGAATGTTAATCTCCAAGTCAATGGGGAAAAACGTCTTCAGGCCAGCCCCTCCCATCACAGGCCCAGAGACCTAAGAGGGAAAAATGGTTTCCTGGGCTGGGTCCAGGACCCTTCAGCTGCGTGCAACCTTGGGACTTGGTTCCTTGCATTCCTGCCACCTTGTGAAGAAGATACCTTGCTTCCCCTTCATATTCTGCCATCTTTGTAAGGTTCCTGAGGTCTTCCCAGCCATGCTGAACTGTGAGTCAATTAAACCTCTTTCTTTTATAAATTACCCGGTCTTGGGTTCATCTTTATTAGCAGTGTGAGAATGGACTAATATATATTGTTAACCAGAAACAAATCTCTTTTGACTTTTGAGTAAGCAGTCTCTTTTATACAAGATTATCATCAAATAGTTGCAATTGCTGAGGTAATGTGTAAGTCTTTACAGAAACTGCAGTTCTCTACATCCACACTTTCATTCCATTGCCATTCCATTCTATTGTCACCCTGATTGAACAGTGCAATTAGATAGAGTGTTAATTGTCTGCTAATAGGAGGAATAATGATAAAATTGCATAGTTCATTCATGTAATAACACCCAAATTACTGTTTTAGATTCTTTCCTAATTTATAACCAAGTTCAGGGATGCTGACCCAATCTTTCACAAGCACATTAGCAAATTGTGTCGATGGAAAATATCATACTGAAATTCTGAATTTAAAATTCATACTAGGCTTGCATTTGGGATGATCTAAAAGGAAAGAGTATTCAGCTTTATATTTTCAAATCCTCATTTTAAATAGCTTTTGTAAATATTAAACTTAGAAAGAAATATAGCAGTTTCTCGAGGATTTCTGTTGGATTGGCTGGGGGATGTCAAAGAAAGGAAAGTACACAGAAAAAATTGTTCAACAATGAGCATTTACTAAATGCAAATGGAGTTTTCAGTTTAGAAAGTGTTATAGTATAGGAGAGGTACTGAGGTTAGGTGGTCATCTACATTGACTGCATTTATCCTAATGTTCTCCTGATTTTTATACTAGTCACATTTTATTTTAACAATGTATGTTATTTATATTTTCTCTCCCTACTTTTTTTTTTTATTTGAGATGGAGTTTCACTCTTGTCTCCCAGGTTGTAGTGCAGTGGTGCAATCTTGGCTCACTACAAACTCTGCCTTCCAGGTTAAAGAATTCTCCTGTCTCAGCCTTCCAAGTAGCTGGAATTACAAGCAAGTGCCATTATGCCTGGCTAATATTTTGTATTTTTAGTAGAGATGGGGTTTCACCATGTTGGCCAGGCAGGTCTGGAACTCCTGACCTTAAGTAATCCATCTGCCTCAGTCTCTCAAAGTGGTGGGATTACAGACGTGAGCCACTGTGTCGGCCTCTCTCTTTACTTTTAAAGATTCAAAAAAGCTAATCTTCTTATATTCCTTAGAAATATGTAAAAATCGAATATATCTCATGCTATTAAACTGTAAATAGTGTAAATTCTTACTCATATTTGCCTATGATTGTTTAATCCTTTTAAAACAACACTACTCTACTCAAAAATTTCTCTTGGTACCCATTGCTTATGGATAATTCCTGGATTCAAGGCCCTTTGCAATCTGAGTTTTGGTATGGTCTTTTCTTTCATGTTAATTTCCCACTATTTCCAAACACAAACAATTTAAACCTCACAAAAATAGACACATCCAGTTTTCACTCAAACATACTGCTCCTAAATCTTACTCTATCCTTTTACTTATGCTAATTCCTTTGCTTAGAATTTTTTTCTTTCTCATTTGAATTTCTGAGCTCTATATAACCTCCAGGATGAAAATCATGAACTTATCTCCTTACATTTCAACGTGTGTTTTTCTCTAGTCACTAAGCCACCATAACATTTGTTATTTTAATTATTGCATTTATATATTCTATGCATATTTATTGACCTTTCCAGTTCAAGTCCAAATTTGTTGATTACTTTCCATGAGCAAATGTGGTTTATAGGTACTTCAAAAGTAAAGATCATATCTTATTTTTCTCTCATGATTTTCATAGCATTTGCTTTATGCTCCATAAATACTTGTTGACTGAATAGATTAATTAATGTACATTTATAGATTCTGTACTCTCTCATAAGACCAGGGTAGTAGATGTCATTAAAGTTCTGGCTGGTGGCTCATTACCCATTGCAGCAAGAGCTTTCTTAGTGTCTAAGGACTTGCATGTGTGACCTTGTTCTAGACTTGCCCTTGACTTATGAGTTCAACCTTAAGAAACCTGGAGGCTAACTGCTTGATTCATCAGTTGATGGTAAGTCTTTTGCAAGAAGCAAAAGAAACTCATCATTATATTTATGATGAAATGTCAGATTTCATATTAAGGAACTTTGTGAGGTTACCTAGCCTCTATGTTATTTTCTGGCAGAATCCCTGAGTATACTCAAAGTATAATTTAATTTACAGACTGGTATATCTGTTCCTAGTGTGGCAGATCCTCACAGATGAACATTCTACAGTCTTCCTATGTAAGTTATTTCATATTCTGAGAGCATTAAAAATTTAAGGGCCTATCTTAATTATTTTAGTCATTTTTACTTGAATCTATAATCATGATTGTTAACAAAATGGTCAATTGGCACCAAATTTGCTTTATCTGTTGTCATAATTACCAGTGATTTTGTTACATATATTACATAATTAACATTTATAAGTATAATTTTGTGTTTGAAAATACATAGCATAAAATCAAATTCAAAATATTATCATTAAGATAAGAATAAAGGGCAATAAGTCAATCACAAGATATTCACATTTGAAGTCAATTCAATAAAAAATTCTTCATGTAAAAGATAATATTTGATGCTTAATATTTAATACTTATTTTCTGTTAGGTAGCTACATGCACTCTACAATTGATAAATATTTGTCATTGTCACCAGATTGTGAGCCTCTAAGAATCTGAAACTGTCTTATTCACTTTTACATATGTATTTTTTCCCTATGTATGTTTAGTATATAGCAGGTGCCATATGTTGAATAAATTAATTAGTCTTAGATGTCATAGCAGATCTTCTCATTCAGTAAGCATTGAAATTAGAACCTAATTTTGTTTGAATACCAACTTGTCCTGTACTTGATCTAAGCCAAATATGGTAATGGATTTCCTTTTTGACTTTGATTGTTCTAGAAATGAGTATATGACCCAGTTCTAGAGATTGTGGATTATTCCAATGAGATTTAGAGTCTCCCTTGGACTTATTTGTTCACATTTTATATATAATGAAGCCTAAGGACCCTCCCTATGCTAGATAGTCTGTGAGTAGGCAGTCTATTTTATTCAGAGGCCTTGTGTTTCCTGTTAAGATAAATAAATACATACAGATGTAGAAAACCTTACACCCAGGTCTTTCTTTTTAAAATTTCCAGGTTGCTATACCAATCTTGGAGTATTTTCTTAAGCGAGAGAATCAGACATATTTATCTTTTAAATATACCATGCAATACTATGCAGCCACAAAAAATAATGAGATCATGTCCTTTGCAGGGACATGGCTGGAGCTGGAGGACATTATCCTTAGCAAACTAATGCAGTAACAGAAACCCAAATACTGCATGTTCTCACTTGTGAGAGGTAAATGATGAGAACATATGGACAAGAAGAAGGGAACAACACACACTGGGACATATTGGAGGGTGGAGGGTGGAAGGAGGGAGACAATCAGAAAAAATAACTAATGGTTACTAGGCTTAATATCTGGGTGATGGACTAATTTGTACAAAAACCACATGTTTACCTATGTAACAAACTTGCACATTTACCCCTGAACTTAAAAGTATTAAAAAATTTTATCCATCAATTATGACTTAATTGTACATTTTAAAATAACTTAAAGAATGTAATTGGATTGTTTGTAACTCAAAGGATAAGTGCTTGAGGGGATGGATACTCCATTCTCCATGACGTGATTATGATGCATTGCATGCCTGTATCAAAACATCTCATATGCCCCATAAATATATCTACTTCTACTATGTACCCACAAAAATTAACATAAAAATTATACCTGGACATCAGGCATAAACTGGGAAAATTTTTAACTGACAAATAATAATTATATGTATTTATGGAATACAATGTGATGTTGTGACATATGTACATATACACTGTAGAATGATTAAATCAAAGTAACTAACACCCATCACCTGATATACTTATCCTATTTTTGTTGTGAGAACATTTAAAACCTAATTTTTTAGTAATTTTAAAATATACAACACATTATTGTTAACTGTTGTCACCACATTGTGCAATAGTTCACTAGAACTTATTACTGTTGCCTAACTGAAGCTTTGTACTCTTTGACTAACATCTTCCCTTTCCCCATCTACCCCACTCCCAGACTCTGGTAACCACCATTTTATTCTCTATAATGAAATACTATTTAGCCTTTAAAAAGAAGAAAGTTCTGTCATTTGCAACAATGTGGATAAATCCAGAGGATATTATGCTAAGTGAAAGATTCCAGGCACAGAAAGACAAATCCTATGTGGTCTATATATGAGAAAAAAAAAAAAGTAGATGTCTCTATTTGTAAAGACATTTTTAGGCAGATGTTCCATTACTTCTAGTTAAACACATACTAACTGAAATAGAATTAATCTACTTCTCACTTGGAGTCATATGGTTCAACAGTTTTGTTTTGAATTCTTCCTGCGATTATTTTAAAGAACCCTTATCTAATTTGTGCCTGATTTGAGGTTCAGAAATCTATGACGTTCAGACAAATCATACCCTCTGTTTACCCTTCCTATAGCATAAGGTTTTAAAATACAAGTTTCTATTCAGATAGATCCAAGTTTTCATTCTAATTCTGGAATTTGTTGACTATATAATATTGAATCTCTGTTCTAAGCTTCAGTGCCATCATCTTTATGTTGAGCCAAACAATACCTACATTTTAGGATCTTATCAGAACTGAATAAGATGGTTCCTATAAAGTATTTAGCAGAGGGAAAAATGGTGGCTAGGAGAAGTGACTAATATGCAGCTCTTGCTTGGAAGGATAGAACAGTGTCTGGAGACTCACATTGTGAACTTTTGCTCCAAGAACCACTACAGGAACATACAAGGAAAACAGAAAGGAATTACAGACCCTTTGAAAGAAGTGGCTTTTTTGCTACAAATACCATGAGACAGCCGAAAACTCCAAAGAAAATGACAAAAGCTCTTGGGAGCTCTATGGCTCTGCTCATTGCCTGAGAAACCTGAGTACTCATCCTAGCCAACATAGCGCAAGATTTTATCCCCCTTTTATAATACTACTGGCACTCTCTTGAAAGTACCACCTCCTGGCTGAAGACCAACCAACTCAAGCCATTACAGCAACTCAGAACAACCCTTATCCAAAGAAGGAGAAAATAACAACTAATTCCACTGCTGCAACACCCTGGCTAACCAGAGGCCCTGAATCCATCCATGTGACAACTTTACTGTTATTGATATCCAGGAAAACCAGTGCACTAAACAAAACTACAACCAAGGACTCCCACAGAGTCCACTTCACTCCTCTGCCACCTCCACCAGAGCAGGTGCTGGTATTCATGGCTGGAAGACCTGAAAATGGGAAATGTCTGCAAAGAGTCCTGCAATGTCTCCTGAAGACAGCAGATACTTTGTTAGTAAAGTTTTATTTACTCTGCCATTCTGTATCTTTTAAGCAAATGCTGAAAGAATTTCCTGCTACCAAGCCAGCACTACAAGAAATTCTAAAAGGAGTTCTAAATCTTGAAACAAAACCTCAAAATACACCAAAATAGAACCTCCTTAAAGCGTAACTCTCAAGGACCTATAAAACAATAACACAATGAAAACAAAAGTGAAGCATTCAGACAACAACCGGCATGATAAATAGAACAGTTCCTCATATCTTAATACTAACATTGATTGTAAGTGGCATAAATGCTCTGCTTAAAAGATGCAGAATGGCAGAGTAAATAAAAATTTACCAACCAAGTATCTGCTTTCTTCAAGAGACTCACCTAACACATATGGACTGACATAAACTTAAAGGGTGGAAAAAGATATTCTATGCAAATTGACATCAAAGTGAGCAGGAATAGCTTTCTTATATCAGACAAAACAGACTTTAAAGCAACAACTGTTAAAAAAAAAAAGACAAAGAAGGACATTATGTAATGATAAATGGATTAGTCCAACAGGAAAATATTACAATATTAAATATATATGTACCTGACACTGGAGCTCCCAAATTTATAAAACAATTATTACTAGACCTAAGAAATAAGATAGAAAGCAAAACAATAATAGTGGGAGATTTCAGTAATCCAATGACAGCATTAGTCAGGTCATCAAAACAAAAAATCAACAAAGAAGCAATGCACTTTAAACTATACCCTTGAACAAATGGACTTATAAGATATTTACAGAAAATTATACTCAATAACTGCTAAATATATGTTTTATTCATCAGCACATGAAACATTCTCCAAGATAGACCATATGATAGGCCACAAAACAAGTCTCAATAAATATAAGAAAATCAAAATTACATTTTGTACTCTTTCGAGTACAGTGGAATAAAATTGGAAATTAGCTCCAAAAGGAATACTCAAAACTATACAAATACATGGAAATTAAATAATCTGCTCCTGAATGATCTTTGGGTAAACAATGAAATCAAAATGAAAATTTAAAAATTATTTGAACTGAATGATAATAGTGACATAACCTATCAAAACATCTGGGATACAATAAAAGCAATGCTAAGAGGAAAGTTTACAGCATTAAATCCCTACATCAAAAAGTCTGAAACAGAACAAATGGACAATCAAGGTTACATCTCAAGGAACTAGAGAAACAAGAACAAACCAAACCAAACCCAGGAGAAGAAAAGAAATAACAAAGATCAGAGCAGAACTAAATGAAATTGAAAGAAAAAAAAAATAAAGCAAAAGCTGGTTCTTTGAAAAGATAAACGAAATCAATAGATCATTAGTGAAATTAACCAGCAAAAGAAGAGTGAATATCTAAATAAGCTCAATTAGAAACAAAACAGAAGATATTACAACTGATACCACAGAAATACAAAAGATCATTCAAGGCTACTATAAACACCTTTATGCTAGAACACCTAGGGGAGATGAAAAAATTCCTGGAAATATACAACCTTCCTAGATTAAACCAGGAAAAAATTAAAACTCATAATGGTCCAATAACAAATGGCAAGATCAAAACTGCAATAAAAAAATTGCTAACAACAAAAAAAAAATCCAGGACCAGATGGATTTACAGCTAAATTTCATCAGACATTCAAGGAAGTATTGTTACCAATCTTACTGAAACCATTCCACAAGATAGAGAATGAGTATATCCTCCCAAAATCATTCTATGAAGCCAGTATTACTCTAATACTCAAAAGAGAAAATTACCAACCAATATTACTGATGAACATAGATGCAAAAATCACCAACAAAATACTAGCTAATGGAAGCCAACAGCATATCAAAGGATAATACACTATGATCAAGTGGGTTTCATACTGGGGGATGCAGGGTTGGTTAAACATGTGCAAATTAATAAATGTGATACACCATATAAAAAGAATTTAAAACAAAAATCATATGATCATCTCAATAGATGCAGAAAACGCATTTGACAAAATGCAGCATCCCTTTATGATTAAAATCTTCAGTGAAATCAGCATAGAAGGAACATAGTATAAGGTAATAAAAGCCATCTATGATAAACCCACAGCCAACATTATACTGAATGGGGAAAAGTTGAAAGTATTCTCCTTGAGAACTGGAACAAAACAAGAATGCCCACTTACACCACTTCTTTTCAACACAGTACTGGAAGTCCTTACCAGATCAATCAGACAGAAATAAATAAAGGGCATACAAATTGGTAAAGAGGATGTCAAATTGTCACTGTTCACCGATGATATGATTGTATACCTACAAAAGTGTAGACTCATCCAAAAAGCTTCTAGAGCTGATAAATGAATTCAGTAAAGTTTCAGAATACAAAATCAAGGTACACAAATCAGTAACACTGCTACACACCAACAGAGACCAAGCTAAGAATTAAATCAAGAACTCAACTCCTTCTACAACAGCCTGCAAATAATAATAATACTTAGCAATATACCTAACCAAGGATGTGAAAGATCTCTACAAGGAAACTACACAGCATTGCTGAAAGCAGTCATAGATGACACAAACAAATGGAAACACATCCCATACTCATGGATGGGTGGAATCAATAGTATGAAAATGACCATTCTGCCAAAAGCAATATACCATCATGAGTCTTCACAGAATGAGAAAAACAATCCTAAAATTCATAAGGAACCAAAAAAGAGCCAAAATAGCCAAAGCAAGATGAAGAAAAAAAAGACCAAATCTGGAAGTATATTAACTGTCAAGGTTATAGTTACCTAACAGCATGGTACTGGTCTACAGACATGTAGATCAATGAAACAGAATAGAGAAACCAAAAATAAACTCAAATGCTTACAGCCAACTGATCTTTGACAAAGCCAACAAAAACATAAAGTGGGGAAACGACACCCTATTCAACAAATAATGCTGGGTGAATTAGCAAGCCACATTAGAAGAATGAAACTGGATCCTCATCTCTCGTCTGATACAAATATCAACTCCAGATGGATCAGAATTAAAACTAAGACTTGAAGCCATAAAAATTCTAGCAGATAACATTGGAAAAACCCTTCCAGACATTGACTTAAGCAAAAACTTCTTGACTAAGAACTCAAAAGCAAATGCAACATAACCAATTACAAATAGATACTAAAAAGCTTCTGCACAGCAAAAGAAATAATCAGAAGAGTTGACAGACTAGCCAAAGAGTGGGAGAATATCTTCACAATCTATGCATCCAACAAAGGACTAATATCCAGAATCTACAAGGAACTCAAACAAATTAGCAAGAGAAAACCCCCAAACCCCATCAATTCTCAGAAGATATATAAGGGGCCAATAAACATATGAAAAAATGTTCAACATCACTAATGATCAGTTAAATGCAAATTAAAAGCATAATGCAATACTGCCTTACTCCTGCAAGAATGGCCATGATCAAAAAATCAAAAAATAGTAGATGTTGGAATGGATGAGAGAAAAGGGAACATTTCTACACTGCTGGTGGGAATGTAACAAAACAGAGATATAAACCAATGGAACAGAACAGAGGCCTCGGAGGCAACACGACGCATCTACAACCATCTGATCTTTGACAAACCTAACAAAAGCAAGCAATGGGGAAAGGATTTGCTGTTTAATAAATAGTGTTGGGATAACTGGTTAGCCATGTGCAGAACGCAGAAACTGGACCCCTTCCTGACACCTTACACTAAAATTAACTCCAGATGGATTAAAGACTTAAATATAAGACCTAACGCCATAAAAACCCTAGAAGAAAACCTAGACAAAACCATTCAGGACACAGGCATAGGCAAGGACTTCAAGACTAAAACACCGAAAGCATTGGCAACAAAAACCAAAACAGACAAATGTGATCTAATTAAACTCCAGAGCTTCTGTGCAGCAAAAAAACAATGTTAGAGTGAAGCAGCAACCAACAGAATGGGAAAAATTTTTTGCAATCTACCCATCTGACAAAGGGCTAATATCCAGAATCTACAAAGACCTAAAACAGATTTATGAGAAAAAAACAAACCCATTCAAAAGTGGACAAAGGATATGAACAGACACTTTTCAAAAGAAGTCATCTGTGAAGCCAATAAATATATGAAAAAATGCTCATCATTCCTGGTCATTAGAGAAATGCAAATCAAAACCACATTGAGATACCATCTCACACCAGTTAGAATGGTGATCATTAACAAATCTGGAGACAACAGATGCTGAAGAGGATGTGGAGAGATAGGAACACTTTTACACTGTTGGTGGGAGTGTAAATTAGTTCAACCATTGTGGAAGATGGTGTGGTGATTCCTCAAGGACCTAGAAATAGAAATTCCATTTGACCCAGCAATCCTGTTACTGGGTATATATCCAAAGATTATAAATCGTTCTATTATAAAGACACACACACACGTATGTTCATTGTGCACTGTTTACAATAGCAAAGACCTGGAACCAACCCAAATGCCCATTGATGATAGACTGGACAAGGAAAATATGGCACATATATGCCATGTAATATTATGCAGCCATAAAAAATGATGAGTTCGTGTCCTTCGTAGGGACATGGATGAACCTGGAAACCATCATTCTCAGCAAACTGACACAAGAACAGAAAATCAAACACCGCATGTTCTTACTCACAGGTAGGTGTTGAACAATGAGAACACATGGACACAGGGAGGGGGAGCGTCACACACTGGGGTCTATTGGGTGGGGTAGTGGAGGGACAGTTGGGGGGTGGGGGAGGTTGGGGAGGGGATAACATGGGGGAGAATTGCCAGATATAGGTGATGGGGGTATGGAGGCAGCAAACCACCTTGCCATGTATGTACCTATGCAACAATCCTTCATGATCTACACATGTACCCCAGAACCTAAAGTACAATTAAAAAAAAAACTACTAATACAACCACTATGAAAAAGAGTTTGGAGATTCTTTAAAAAACTAAAAAGAGAATTACCATTTGATACAACAATCCTACTATTGGTATCTACCCCAGAGGAAAAGAAGTCATTATATGAAAAAGACACTTGCACATACATGTTTCTAGTAGCACAATTCACAATTGCAAACATATAGAACCAGCCTAAATGTTCATCAACCAAGTGGATGCAAAGGCATAAGAATGATATAATATACTCTGGGTCTTGGGGGAAGGTTGACGGGGGTAAGGGATAAAAGACTACACATTCGGTGCAATGTACACTGCTGGAGTGATGGGTACACCAAAATCTCAGAAATCACCACTAAAGACCTTATCGATGTAACCAAACACCACCTGTTCCCCAAAATTATTGAAAGAATTTTTTTTTTTTTTTTAGACAGAGTCTCACTCTGTGGCCAGGCTGGAGTGCAGTGGGGTGATCTTGACTCACTGCAACCTCCGCCTCCCAGGTTCAAGTGATTCTTCTACCTGAGCCTCTTTAGTAGTTGGGACTACAGGAGCATGCCACCACACCCAGCTAATTTTTGTATTTTTAGCAGAGATGGGGTTTCACCATATTGACCAGCATGGTCTCAATCTCTTGACCTCAACATCCGCCCGCCTCAGGCTCCCAAAGTGCTGGGATTATAGGTGTGAGCCATTGTGCCTGACCTGAAAGAGTATTTTTTAAAAAAGTGTTTAACAGAGTTTTTGGTACAGGTTAAGCAGTTAAATAGATAATTTTAGTGACGTGCAGATGGAAATTCCACCACCATTGTAATAGCCATAGTAGTGTGTCAATATATAATCTAGTTGTAGTTTTCAAATGATATAAATGTTTAGGTGCATCTCAATCACTTCCCAAATTGGAGATCCTAAATTAATCCTCCAGGTGATAATCTTTACCAGCAGGTCTCAATTACTGATGGTAGTGTGTCGTATTACTCAGCTGTATTAAACCAAAACAAAGAGAATCACGGTATTACTAAACCTACTTATTACATCTAAGTTCTCTTTAGCATGATGACATACTTAGATATTTGGAGACAAACATTATGCTAACATGAAGTCATTATCTTTCCCATTTGACTTGATTTCTAGACCCCTCAGTCTTCCTATAACCTAACTGGATACATTCCAGTTTGTTAATATCTCTTTCAAAATATACTGGAACTGAAACCAGTAATTCCTCTCTAGGTAGCATAAAGAG
This sequence comes from Ateles fusciceps, assembly GCA_036589455.1. Classification (NCBI taxonomy): domain Eukaryota; kingdom Metazoa; phylum Chordata; class Mammalia; order Primates; family Atelidae; genus Ateles; species Ateles fusciceps. The sequence continues at coordinate 216,789 of JAZHEH010003462.1, forward strand.
TGAAGATCAGCAACCCTTGGAGTTTTCTTTCACTGAATGTTATGCTTCTGGAAATGTGCCTGCAGCTTTGGGCACTCTTTTAGCACTCTTGATACAACCACCATTGACTCACACTATGCTTGTATCCAACTCTTTTTTATATGCTTTCTTTAAGCCAAAATCCCGTAATGAACATAAGGAATAAATACAGGAATTTATTTCCAATAAGATTAACCTCACTTGCTTTAATTCATTATTCCATCTTAGTGAGATACCTTATTTACTGTTGCTTATTTTTTTATAAGTGTATTTCTGATTACATTTATGGAATCAATAAATCAATAAAAATTGATCAGTCCCTGCACTGATTTTCTACTGCACATAATACTTGTGCAGTAGAAAATATGTGTGAAATACAGATGCAGTAAAATATTAAAAATACTTTTTTCCCCAGACCACAGTAATAAAACTCTCATTGCCTGTTTGTACATCTTTGCATGTTTTAATGCTCCTATATGTATTCAATTGGCTTAATAGGACATAGTTTTATTATTTGCTCTTTTGAATGTAATACTTTTGATATATATTTTGGCACTATATATGATTATGTCCCAGCTTTGTGTTATAATCAGCCTTTGCTTTAAAGGCCAGCCATTCTTAATTCATCAAGTTCAGAGTTAAGAAATATTGAAATAACAGAATCAAATATAGAGATTGTTACACATACTATATCCTTCATTCAGGTTGACATCACTGTACTAATCAACACTTTGAATGCAGCTCTGCTTTCACATAATTAAGCCATTTTTCAACATGTGCATCTACATTATGTCCACAAAAATGGTGTTCAGTCAATCACTTATTCATTGGTTGGGTTAGTTCATCAAACTGGAACTTGAGAATAGTTCCATGCATTGTGTCAAGCATTGCACTCAGGTCCACAGATACAAACTGAATAAAAAATATTTTTATGCCTTGAACGTATACACAGTCCACTGGGAGAGGGGTATATTTAAACAAATTTCTTTGGTCTATGTTGAACACTAAATGTACAGAGAGTTATGAGGATTAAGGGGAAAGAAAATTAACATTCCTGAGAGGACTAGGAAAGGCTTCATATTATTTGAGAGATTCTGATCAAATTCCAGAATGAATTCTTGATATAGCTTGGGAGCAAAAGTCAGAGTAAGGGATTTTAAACTGTCATTATCTTTGTTACCAATGGAACGCAAAAAGAAAGTGAAAAGTAAAGACTAAAAATTTAATTCTTATTGTAACCCTAACTTTAAAAAAATAACCTAAGTTATTTAAGCTAGGCCAAATAAAACAAAGTTCAGATTAAATTGAGGAGTATTCAAAAAAATCGTAACTGATATTGGTAGATAAAGTTACTTGTACCTTGATGGTAAAGAACTTTGAAAGTTTGCAAAAATATTTTGAAACCCTTCCATAAAATAAATATATGACTATAAAGACATTTTTCTTATTAGTAAATATTTTCTGACATTTATATTATATAATATATTTATAGAATAGGTACCAGTCCCTGCACTGATTGATTCATTTATATTACTTTTTATAATTCTCCTTACAGCAAGATGAGGGAAGTGATAAGGGTAACTTACACTTGAGGAAAATTACATTTATAAGTGATCAAGTTACTTGCCCATTGACCTATGGCTAATAAGACAGATTTAGGATCTAAGACCAGCAAGTACCTTCTATTCATTATGTACCATCACTCTGTAGTTCTTATTGGCTGCATTTTCACTAACAATGGCCTAAACTCCCTGAGGGGAAAAAAAATCTAAGTCATATTTGGTCATCTCTAAGTATTTTGTGTTGCTATTATAACAAAACATATAGTTATTATTTTCTCTGATTCTATAGTTGAGAACTCTTATATAAATTAATCCTTAGTTTTATTTCTGGAGGTTTAGGTTTCTTTGACAATTAAAAAAAATAAACTTCCTCAACAGATTTTCTAGAAGCCTAGGAGTCATATACACTCACTGGTCATTTTTAGAGCCTTCTCTGCTTGGTCATTCTCTGCCGAACTATTTGCAGCTCAGATGCAATTCTGAATGGGCCTTTAGGCAAATAGAACCTGCTGATGTCACCATAAATCTCACTGCTTGGCACCATCATGAGGACTGAGGAATATGCCAAGAGCATTAAATACATTTATTTCAAGAGAGTGCTTAGTCTTTGATCAATTGTAAGAATAGAAGAGAAAACAACAGTGTTTAGAAAAGGAAATTCCTCTGGGAAAGGTGACTAAGCTTGCTGTGGGAAGGATGTGTTATTGGAGAGTCTGTGCTTTTAACATGAAGGCTTATTTTCAGAAGTGACAGCAGACCACCTTGCAGACAAAATAATTGAGTTAGTCTCTACTGTGACATGACTAGATCAGATAGGAAGCAAAGAGCGGGTTTCTCTTTGGAGCAAAATCACCTTGATATATGCACAAGCTGAGGACTCAGCCCTGGAAGACATGGTTCAAACTCAGTTTTCTTTCCTTACCTGCCTTCTGACCATAGGCAAGTGACATTCATACTTTGAGCCTCAGTGTGGTCATCTACACAATGATAATAATTTCCCTAGCTCACCTGATCTAACAAGATGATACATATGAAATATATGACAGTAAAAGACCATACCAATGCTAACTATTAATATATCTGTGATACAATATGTTTCTACTTTTCTCATAAATCTAACACGTGTCAATTGAATGTTGGATTCTAGACCAGTATCTAAAAGTACAAACTAAAAGCTAGCCTTTGTTATTAGCCTTTGAAAGCTAGTCTTTTTATCTCATTTATAATTTTACAAAATTGTATCAAACACCTTTATATTTTTGTAGTTTGTGAAGAAATTAATTATAAAGGTAGTGTGTTTTCTTTCTGCTAATTATTGCAACAAATTCATTAGAAATTACTAATGACCACTGGATTCTGTATGGAAGAAGACAGTGATGCCTAATCAAAGATCGGCTTTGTTACAAAATTAAACTCAATTCTTATTGTAGCTCCAACAAATACAATCGTTGGGAACTTAAAAATGTATCATGGCATTTTCTGAAACTTGCTTTTACACCTGTAAATTGAAGATGATGAGAACTGGTTTTCCTATCTCAAAGGAATTTACATGCCACTACAAAGAATGAGTCAGAAACAAGTGCTTTGAGTAAAACTTGGAGCTATTCTCTCATTATTCAAAGACCATTTACGAATTGTTTACTATGTAAGAGGCCCTGGAATTTTTCTCACTTAAAACGCACTGATTGATGATTGCTAATATATTTTACAACTGATTTTTCTTTTCCCCCTCTTAAAAATCAGAAGACTCACAATCTTTATGTAGAATGTAAACTACCTAGTTTTACCAAATGTAATTTGTAAAACAGTGCCAAAAATATAAATTCTATGCTTTTTGATCTTATATCCTGGCCTTGTGTTATCAACAACAACAACAATCACTTTAAGACTAATAAATAAGATTTCATCCTCATAAATTCTTCATGGAAGAACTACCACTATCCCTAGTATATACATGAAGGAGGCATGTTAGGTATCTTACTCATGGTCACACAGTTAGTATAAGGTGGAGTCATGATTCAGTTCCAGATATTCAGACCCTCAAACCTAGAGGCTTAACGATTGTCTAAAAATACCGTTACATTCAAAATTCTGAAGAAATTTATTTTAAACATCTCTATGTCAGAGAAAGCTGAAGTAATTTCTATAGATAGATTCTATTACCTGAGCCAGGCAGTATGGAAGGAAGAAATGGCTTTTCTTTTAATATATATATTTTTTATTGCACTTTAGGTTCTGGAGTACATGTGCAGATCATGCAGAATTGTTGCATAGGTACATACATGGCAAGGTGGTTTGCTGCCTACATTCCCCCGTCACCTATATCTGGCATTTCTCCCCATATTATTCCTCCCCAACCTCCCTACCCCCTGCTGTCCCTCCCTATTTTCCCCCTACAGACTCCAGTGTGTGACATCCCCCTTCCTGTGTCCATGTGTTCTCATTGTTCAACACCTGCCTATGAGTGAGAACATGCAGTGTTTGATTTTCTGTTCTTGTGTCAGTTTGCTGAGAATGATGGTTTCCAGATTCATCCATGTCCCTACAAAGGACACGAACTCATTGTTTTTTATAGCTACATAGTATTCCATGGTGTATATGTGCCACATTTTCCTTTTCCAGTCTATCATCAATGGGCATTTGGGTTGGTTCCAGGTCTTTCCTATTGTAAACAGTGCCGCAATGAATATACAGGCGCATGTGTCTTTATAATAGAACAATGTATAATCCTTTGGATATATACCCAGTAATGAGATTGCTGGGTCAAATGGAATTTCTATTTCTAGGTCCTTGAGGAATTGCCACACTGTCTTCCACAATGGTTGAACTAATTTACACTCCCACCAATAGTGTAAAAGTGTTCCTATTTCTCCACATCCTCTCCAGCATCTGCTGTCTCCAGATTTTTTAATGATTGCCATGTACCTTCTTCAAAGATTGTAAAAACCTTAGAATCGCAACTGAATAAAATTCATCTAACTTTGCAATGATATTAACAACAGAATAGATGTGTTTCCCTTTTAGAAACCATGTGTAGGCCAGGCGCAGTCGCTCTTGCCTGTAATCCCAGCATTCTAGGAGGCTGAGGCAGGCAGATCACCTGAGGTCAGGAGTTTGAGAGCAGACTGGCCAAGCAGGCGAAACCCCATCTCTATTAAAAAATTCAAAAATTAGCTGGGCATGGTGGCATGCTCCTGTAATCCCAGTTACTTTGGAGGCTGAGGCTGAAGAATCGCTTGAATCTGGGAGGCAGAGTTTGCAGTGAGCTAAGATTGCCCCATTGTACTCCAGCCTGGGTAACAGAGCGAGACTCTTGTCTCAAACAAACAAACAAAAAGACACCATGTTTACATTAGATGCCAACCCGTAGGGTTTAGAGATACAGTCATAGCAGATAAGCAGTGTTTTCCCCAAAGGAAAACTTTGAATGGAGAAACTAGATGTTTGAATTGTACCTTATCATAAGCAAATATAATCTCCAGTGAGAGGCTGTAAGAACAACTGTAAAAGAATGAGCAATATTTTCCTACAAAATTTGATTTCAGTATTATTTAAATTAGGTTTAAATATTATCACAGGTTGACAACTTGGAAGCAGAGAAGCGAAAGCTGTCAGACTCTGTAGGAAAAGTCGTTTTGACCAGAATAACATTTTAAATGTTCAAAATCAGTTTGCCTTGTATCCAAGGAAACAGGTCTTTGTCTCTTTAGGATTTTTTTTTTAAGGTTGGAAGTGGTTGATGATTTTACTTATAAGTTTTTAACATTTTTGTAGTTTAATAGCATTTTCTTTTTTAAAATTGTACCTTAAGTTCTGGGGTACATGTGCAGATCTTGCAGGACTGTTGCATAGGTATACACACACCATGGTGGTTTGCTGTCTCCATTCTCCCAACACCTGCATCAGCCATTTCTCCCAGTGTTATCCCTTCCCAACCTCCCTATCCCCCCCTGTTCCTCCCCTAGCCTCCCATCCCCCAACATACCCCTGTGTGTGATGCTCCCCTCCCTGTGTTCATGTGTTCTCATTGTTCAACACCCGCCTATGAGTGACAGCCGGTGTTTGGTTTTCTGTTCTTGTGTCAGTTTGCTGAGAATGATGGTTTCCAGATTCATCCATGTCCCTACAACGGACATGAACTCATTGTTTTTTATGGCTGCATAGTATTCCATGGTGTATATGTGCCACATTTTCTTTGTCTAGTCTATCATTGATGGGCATTTGGGTTGGTTCTCTTTAGGATTTTAAAGTATATGTAGGGTGTGTGTGTGTGTGTGTGTGTGTGTGTGTGTGTGTTATTGAGTGTGTATGTGCTGGTTTTATTTTGTCTCCATTAAACATAATGACCATGGAGAAATACATGGGTGGCTCAAGATATTAATTTTTATAAAATTAAATTTCATATTTAATTAGTACAAGAGTTCTTACCACATCACATTACTTAAAATACATGGATTCATCTGAAAGCTTCTTGGTTAGCATGAATTATATTAGATGTTGCACTGGTGTTGTATGGGTGAGGGAAGTGTAGATAGCATATCATCTCAGGTTGTAGAGATAACATGTTAAAAATATTTATACCTCCCAGAAATTGTTTACCTTTAGTTGAACATCTGTTTATCTCCTGGAAGCCAATTAAACATTTGCTTGAGAGCCAACATGGCTCAGAATCTTTGGGTCAATGATGTTCAGATGCTCCTCCTTTAATTCATACAGCTGCATGTGGTGTTTCTGAGAGGCCAGTGACACCTCTGGGCCGGTTGACCATGTTATAGGCACAAGGATGTTGACTCGATTATGCTGAGTGAATACCTTGCCTAATTTTGAATATCAGGCTTGCCTTAATTGTATTTTACATTTAAATAAACTTCCCTGCCAATTATAAAATGTAGTGTTTTTTTTTTTTTGGAGTGTTTTCTTTCTTGTTTTTTTTTTTTTTCTTTATTTCTTCTAAAAAAAAGGGATACATGTGCAGAACATGCAGGCTTGTTGCATAGGTATATGTGTGTCATGTTGGTTTGATGCGCCTACTGACCTATCCTCCAAGTTTTTTCCCCCCCTCAACCCATACTCCCTAACAGGCCCTGGTGTGTGTTGTTCCCCCTCTGCAAGTCCTTGTGTTCTCAATGTTCAACTTCCACTTATAAACATGCGGTGTTTGGTTTTCTTTTCCTGTGTTAGTTTGCTGAGGATGATGTCTTCCAGCTTCATTCATATCCCTGAAAAGGACATGATCCCCACTCCTTTCTATGACTGCATAGTATTCCATTGTGTATATGTACATAATTAGTTTTAAAATTTGTTATTTGTATCCTCAAATGATGTGGGTAACATTTTTGAAAATTATAAGTCTGACTCAGGTCAATGCTTTGTGAAGTTCTATTAAACTCCATTTTTAAAAAATGTGAAATATTATTTCTTTTTCTTCCAATCATATTATTGATAGATTTGGAAAAATGGTTTAGTTTTATACTCTGATTCAGTGTTTCTTAAAATGCACCCAAAAAGCAGAAATTTACTTTTGTGATTTAATTAATAACTGTGGAATTTCAGTAGTAGTTACACAAAATAATTTGGGGAATCCATGAAATATTGGATCAAACAAACCTAAATAGATTTTATAATAATTTATCACAAATTTTGTCAATTATTATATTTCTAGTGAAAATAATATTAATTTATTATTGTATACATACTCTTTGCTGGTTGCTGTTCTAGTCTTTTACATGTGCTAACACATATTTCCCTCCATTGACTACAAGAAGGGGGTATTTTTATTATTTCTGTTGCTATGGCATAGAATCTGAAGTATGAAAAGGACAAATAACTTATTCAAAGTAGCATAGCTAATATGCGGCAGAATCTCAATTCAGACAGAAAATATGACTCCAGAGCCTATGCCTTTAAATGAAAAAGCTTATTGCTCTGGAAAATACTTTTATTGTGCTGATTCCAATTTTAACTCTCAAAATGGGAATATTATGTTTAACTGTGGACTCATTTCTCACTGAGAATCTGCAAGCACTAATATACCTTATGTCACACAACTGGGAAATGGTGATTTATGAATACTACTAATGCTGCAGTTGTATGTGAATAAATATGTCAATTTGTGGACATCCTTATTCCACTCATGCAAATGGTAGAGGTCACAAATTCTCTCTGTATCAAGGGAATAATGCCTTTAGTAACATATCTGCATAGCCACATCATTTGAATCTAATCCGCAGTGTTGAAGAGGAACCAGAAAAAATTGCTACATGAGGCTTATTTTTATGCACATTTTATTGCTTCATTGAAATATCCAGCTACCATTAAAGGACATTGTAACTGCAATCAGTCACTACTATTTTCCTGGCATTCCATATATTTGTATTAATCAGTCCATAAAAGCTTCTCATTTCTTTTCTACCTGTATATGTTTACAGGTCTGAGGCTATCTTGCATATAATTATGGATAGTATATAACATAAAATATATATATATATATATATATATATATACATACACATATATAGATATACAAATATACAAAATATTTGGTAAAATAAAGCATAAATCTAGTCAGTGATTTTACACACAGCCTTATAGTTATCAATTTTTTCCATGTTTTTAACTATAAAATTTCCAATTCATCTAATGCAGAAGTGAAGAGAAAGTTATTTTTTAAAGTCTCTATAAAATTAATATTAGCTGACTGAGTGTAGTGGCTCATAACTGTAATTCCAGCACTTTGGGAGGATGAGGCAAGAGGATTGCTTGAGGTCAAGAGTTCAAGACCAGCCTGGGCAATATAGCAAGACCTTGTTTCTAAAAATAAAATAAAATAAAAATTAGCCATGCATGGTAATGCATTCCTGTAGCCCCAGCTACTCAGGAGGCTGAGGCAGGAGGATCACTTCAGCCCAGAAATTTGAGGCTGCAATAAGCTATGATGGTGCCACTGCACTCCAGCCTGGCTGACAGAGTGAGATTCTGTCTATAAAAAGAAAAAAAAGGAAATAAAATTAACCTAAAATCTTAATAAACTCAGAAATCGAATAGATTTAAGATGGGAAGGTAGAGTGATAGCGAAGACAAAAGGGAAAAATTGTATCTTTTAGAAACATAATACAGTCTTTGCAAATATATGGAATCATTCCATATACATTGTGAAATTAAATCTGGCTCTGTTCATACTGAGATTATAAATATCTTCTATGCATATAGAAAAGAAAAAACAAAAGTAACAATTGCTCTAGTAAATTTAATTGATAACGATGAGTCATTCAGGACCTGTTTTCCAGCTGGAATTCTGGAGAGCCAAGTGGATTCCGTTTGCAGATTCATCAGATGCTGAGGAAACATCAATTCTGTGTCTGGAATGCCTTGTGGTACTAAGGATGAAGCAAAGAACATGGCCAACAGAATTCCTACCTCGTGGAGATTACACTCTAGGAGGAGAAGGCAGACCATACCAGCAATTTGTTCAGATTTCAATTACTCAGTAAAATCAACCAGTTGGGGGTGGGTGTGATTATTACTTGGACACTAATGATAAGCAAACAACATCAAACAACTTTCTCTTTTACTGCCTTGAAATTTCCCAGTGCCTTTGTAATTTTTAAAGGCCCTTTTCATTTGCATCTTTTTCCTTCTCTCTCTGCTTTCTTTCTAATCCTATTTTTCTCTTAGATTTTCCAAAATACTTAGATGTTAACTGGCTTTCACTAGTGTTTTGCCATCTGGAGAATCATGCTTTGGAGTTTTGTAGAAATATTGTGATCTTTTTCTGTTGTTACAGATGAAATCCTGAACTACAAAGAAGACAAATTTCTGGCTCAAAGTAATATAAACACATCTCTGTTTTCTGTATCCTTGGCCCTTGTTATGGTTTGGCTCTGCGTCTGCACCCAAATCTCACCTTGAATCATAATAATTCCCAGGTGTCATGGGAGGGGTCTAGTGAATAATTGAATTATGAGGGCTAGTTTTTCCCATGCTGTTCTTGTGATAGTGAATGAGATCTGATGGTTTTATAAAGGGGAGTTTCCCTGCACATGACTTTTTTGCCTGCTGCCATGTGAGACGTTCCTTTGCTCTTCCTGCATCTTCTGCCGTGATTGTGAGGCCTCCCCAGCCATGTAGAACTATGAGTCCATTAAACCTCTTTCCTTATAATTGCCCAGTCTCTGGTGTGTCTTTATTAGTAGCATGAGAATGGACAAATACAGCCCTCTTACACGTATGTATGAACTGATTTTCAAACATCAGGTGGGCACAAACATGATAGGATGGGTGGAGACATTTGTGTGGTAGAGTAGGAGAGAGAAGCCTTTCTCCTCCAGGAAAAGCTTCAGTGCTCCCCCAGTCATCGAGGACAAGGAGATGCACCCAGTGCTGCCTTGTTAAGATAGAAGTAATAAATGAGTCAGCATGGAATAAACAGATCTCCAGTAGGAATAAAATACAATCACTGTAGAAATGTAAAGGGAATAAAATAAACTTGATTTTTGAATTATGGGAACACTGAGACATATGACAAGCCTCCCTTCTAATTGCACTACGCTTTCTGAGCCGCCTTTGTGCTACACTGGTAAATACAGAGACAGAAAATTAGACAGGCTCCATTGCTGCAGTAGAGACAGCCAAAGAGGAATTACCACTTCCTTTGCTTTGTGGCCCTGGTAAGCACTCAGGAGGCAGACCGAAAAAAAAAAAAGTCAGTACCAGATGGCTCTTAGCAGAAATGTTTTTAATCATTGAATTGTTCCAAGGAGAAAGCCAAGGAGAAATGCTTTTGAAGGAGGTTGTTACAGAGATTTCATAAATCCATCTGTTTTCTAGACCTAGTGTGTATGACCTAGGCCCTATAACTTCAGTTATAGTGGCCAGAACCTATAAATATATACCCTAGCTTAGCTCCCTGGATCTATCAAAATACTGCTTAAGGCTGTCTCTTGCAAAATACACACACACACACACACACACACACACACACACACAAACACACACACACGTGCACACACACATTTCAAACTTTAATAATATTAATGCCTACTTGTACTCAGTATCAAAATTAGAAACATCATTCAAGAAATATCCAAAATATGCAATAAGACCTAAAACTGTCTAATATTATTTCATGATAACATGCAAACATGACATTGTGTAGTTAATCCACTGAGACGTGATAAAAAATATGCTGGACAGATGGCTTTGATTCTTTCCTGGTGTTTAGGTGATGGCGATTCAAGTATCCTATGGTAGTATCTCAGTAACATGAAAAACTAAAACCTTTTTGATGAAATAACCTTAGTGGTAATAATAAAAATAAAGCTGAACAGAATTTTCTGACTTAAATCCAATATCAATCTCATTATGACACAGGTTTTCATAATTTTTATGATTATCCACATGTCCAAATGAGGAAATTGGGAGTGAGTTTAAGTATCTTACCTTTAGTCATACAGCTGGTAAGCAGTGTAACCTACATAGCTTTTGAATTATGCCCTAACTACTACTAAATTGCTATATTAGTTAGCACGTTGATCACTTCGAATAGTAGGCAATTAATTTGCATGTATTTAGTCCCATTATATTTTCCAAAATGTTACATGTTATTTTAAAAAGTGAAATCTGAACCTGATTTATGTCCTGTCTCCAACGCATGTCCACTTGTCTGTAGCTAATGAGACTGAGAGCAGCATCCACGAGAGATACTTTGTGTAAATTCTTTTTCCTACGTTTAGAATGAAGTCATGATCCATTCAAGAAGACACTATTGAGTGCTTATTATGTGTATGAAAATATATAGTAAAAAGATGAACTTGTGTAAATCATTCCTGCAGAATCTTTCAGTCCAATAAGGGAGATAGCATGGATTTAAAACAATTTAGAAAATAGGTGTAAAAGGGGAGTACAAATGTCATAGGATTTAGAAGAGGACGATATTGCTTTTATGGGAAGAAATTTAGAGACCATTTTATAGGGAGAGGGCATTGCTGTTCAAGCTTAATAATGGACAAGGTTTAGAGAAACAAAGATGAGAGACCCTTCTTTACAATGGTAGCATAGGCAAAAAAAGTGGAGGTAGGAAAGTGTGACTCTTTTGTGGGTATAACAATGTTGAAAATATTCTCCACTCACTGAGTATCTATATAGCATAGACTGACTGTACTGTGCACTTGGCATATCTTCCTTTCAAATCTACAGTAACCTAGTAAGATATATATTACAGATGTAGAAATGGGAGTGCAGGGAGCTTTAAAGATTTATCCATGGGAGTAGCTTCTCAGTATTAGTTTGGATTCCAATCCAAATCTGATTAGGTTTCCATATGACACAGGTTTTCACAAACTACAGAAAAACAATATCCCTTACTGTGGATAAATAATTGAAGGGGGCTGATGAAACAAAAGAATTTGAAAAGTTAAATTGGGTCCAGGAAAAAAAGTACATTTTTATATGCCAAGGATTGTTGTGATGCTTCATTTAGTATTCATAACAATCCTGTGAAGTATTATTACAACTAATCTCGTTTCTAGAAGAGAAATTTGAGCTTTACAGAAAGTAAATTTCCCAGGGACTCAGAGCCAGGATTCAAACCCAGAAATCTAACATTAGAATTTGGGCTCTTGGCCGCTAGTATTGGCTGCCTCTCAGATTATGGAGGATAGAGAATGTTGAAAGGCTGAGTAAGGGGTTTGGATTTTCTTATGAAAAACAAGGAAGCAGTGAAAATGTTTGATCAAAAAGATGACAAAATCAGAGCTTACACTTGAGACAAATTATCTTGATGTAATGTATGCCTTGGATCAGAAAGGGGAGGGGCCAATCAAGAGATAATTTTCATATCTGGATGAAATATAAACAAGGAATGAACTACTCTATTTTTGGAGAGAAGCAAATATTTTAGTGAGAGATATTTTAAAGGGAAAAATGGCAGATTTTTCTTATTAGAAGATGTGAGACATTTCTAATGAGAATAGAGGTTTGTGACTCTCTGGAATGTTCCTGAGCCCTTCAAGAATTCCTTTTTATCTTCACTCTTTTCTTCATAGTCTTGCCCTGAGTTCCATCAACTGCTTGTCCATTAACCACACTGGTTGTCCAGCAGCCTCTCATGTATGTTAATCCACTATCTGTGAATTTATTGCAATTTGTTCTAAAAGTGGACTAAATGTCCTGCTTACTTTTCTTTTTTCGATCAAAATCCTTATATATTTTGATGTATAGACCACTGGGAGACATTATCTGCTACTCCTACTCAATTCATCTCCCTGACATTCCCTCTTATTAATGGAAAATTTGGTCACCTGGGTCACTGTCTTTTCATTCATTCCTTCATAATTCTTGATGAATTTAAAAAACATGGAGAATATTTCATATAATATATAATATTATACATGTTATATATAAAATATTGCATAATTATGTACATATGTGTATGTGTGCATGTGTATGTATGTAAGTGTGTGCATATACACATATACCCTGGAATCCCATTTCAGCTTCCTTCTCTTATGGTTTTTACCAATAACTGCTGTGCTACATTCAACTTATAGTTTTAGGCATCCCCACCTTCAACCCAGCACTGAGATTTCTCACTACCTGTGATTCTAGTGCCCACCTCAGCAACTCTTCATTCTCATCAGCCAAGAGAGTGCTGACATCATCCCTCCTCTAACCTTAGGCTGCACAGCTCAAGGCTCCAAAAGGCATCCCTTTCTTCTCCTTGAGGACACGAGACAGAAGACTGAGGAAGACTATTTTGCAGCTAGGCTATCAACCCAGGCACAGCAGGATAGGGCAGTGGTCTCAGTAGGGAGGACCCCATTTCATGCCCTGGCTTCCAGATGACTTCTAGACACACCCTAGGCCAGAAGGAAACCCATTTCCTTGAAGCAAAGGACCCAGTCCTGCCAGCATTCATCACCTGCTAACCAAAGAGCTCTTGGGCCCTGAATAATGCAGCCATAGCCAGGTACTAAATAAAGGGTCTTGGTGAGTCTCTGAGACCTGCTGGTTTCAAGTGAGACTCAGTATATAACCAGCTGTGATGGCTATGAGGTAAAACTTTTTCTGCTTGAGGAAAGCAGAGGGAAAAGTAAAGGGGTCTTTGTCTTGCAACTTAGGTTCCAACACTGCCATGGGAGTAGAGCTTCAAATGAGCTCTTGGGGTCCCAATTCTAAAACAGTCAAATTTTAGAGTCAACTAGGATGGCATTTCAAGACCTGCCCTGGGCCAGAGAGGAGCTCACTTCCATGAAGGGAAAGTCCCAGACCAGGCATCATTCATGACAAGCTGACTTAACGGACCTTGGGCCATAAGGGAACATTGGTGGTAGTCTAGAAGTACTTCTTGAGGCATGGGATGGCAGTGGCTATTGAGTGAGGACACCCTGCCTTTGGAAAGGGAAAGCAGTACATCATGTTGCTTGAGTGCCAGCTCAGCTGCAATAAAATAGAATATCAGGTAGATTTCTAAGGTTTCTGACTCTAGACCCTGACTCCTGGATGGCACTTCTGGACACACCTGGGGCTTAGTGGACCTTGCCGCCCTGTAGGAAAAGACTTAGGCCTGGCTGGCTTTGCCACCTGCTGATTGTAGAGGACCAGGGCCTTGAATGAACATAGGCAGCACTCAGGGACTAGATACAGCAAACCTTGGGTGAGATGCAATGCCCAGACACTGAAGAACATCTATGAGCATCAACACTAAGAAAATATGACTGCAAAAAATGAATTAAACAAGACACCATGACCAAATCCTGGAGAAACAGAAGTATGTGACACTTCAGATAGAGAAATCAAAATAGCTGTGTTGAGGAAACTCAAAGAAATTTGAGATAACACAGAGCAGGAATTCAGAATTATGTTAGATAAATTTAACAGATAGATAGAAATAATTAAAAAGAATCAAGCAGAACTTCTGGAGTTTAAAAATGAAATTGGCATACAGAAGAATGCATCAGAGTTTTGTAATAGCAGAATGGATCAAGCAGAAGAAATAATTAGTGAGCATGAAGATAACACTACTTGAAAATACACAAAGGAGACAAAAAAAAAAAAAGAATAGACAACAATACAGCACACCTACAGGATCTAGAAAATAAGCTAAAAGGACAAATCTAAGAGTTATTGGCCTTGAAGAGGAGGTAGAGAAAGAAATAGGGGTAGAAAGTTTATTCAAAGGGATAATAATGAGAACTTTCCAAATGTATAGAAAGATATCAATATCCAAGTACAAGAAGGTTATAGAACACCAAGCAGATTTAACCCAAAAACTACATCATGGAATTTAATAATCAAACTCTGAAAGGTCAAGAATAAAGAAATAATCCTAAAAGTAGCAAGAGAAAAATTTTTAAAAATCATACAATGGAGTACCAATACATTTGTCAGCAGACTTTTCAGTGGAAACCTTATGGGTCAGGAGAGAGTAGAATGGCGTATTTAAAGTGCTGAAGGAAAATAACTTTTACTCTAAAATTGTATATCTGGCAAAAATATTCTTCAAACATGAAGGAGAAATAAAGACTTTTCCAGACAAACAAAGCTGAGGGATTTCATCACTACCAGACACATCCTACAAGAAATGCTAAAGGGAGTACTTCAATCAGAAAGAAAAGAAATTAATGAACAACGAATATACCTGAAGGTACAAAATGCACCAGTAATAGTAAGTACACATACAAAAAAAAAATGTAGAATGGTATAGCAATATAACTGTTGTGTGTAAACTACTTTTATCCTAAGTAGAAAGATTAAACAATGAACCAATCAAAAGTAATAATCACAATTTTTTTCAAGACATACTCAATACAAGAAGATATTTCTAGAAAGAGCAAAAAGTTAAAAAGTGGAGGAATGATGTTAAGGTGTAGAGACTTTATTAGTTTTTGTTTTGCTTGTTTGTTTACGCAAATAGTGTCAAGTTTTTATCAGGTTAACATAATTGGTTATAAGATGGTATTTCCAAGCCTCATGGTAACCTCAAACAAAAAAACATACAACGGAAACACAAAAAATAAACGGTAAGAAATGAAATCATATCATCCAAAAAAAATCACTTTCAATAGAGAAAGACTCGAAAGAAAGAAGGAATGAAGACAACAAAACACCCAGAAAACAAATTAAAAAATGGCAGAAGCAAGTTCTCCCTTAACAATAATAACATTGAATGTAAATGGAGTAAACTCTCCAATCAAAAGGCATAGACAGGCAGGATGAAAGAAAAAACAACACCCACTCTTCTGTTGTCTACAAGAAACACACTTCACCTATAAAGACACATATAGACTGAAAATAAAGGGATGGAATAAAATATTCCATGCCAATGGAAACCAGAAAAAGAGCAAGAGTCACTATTCTTATATCATAAAAAATAGATTTTGAGACAAAAATTGTAAGAAGAGACAAAGAATGTCACTATATAATAATAAAAGGGTCAATTAGCCAAGAGGATATAACAATTTTATATATATGTGCACCCAACATTGAAGCACTCAGATATATAAAATAAGTATTATTAGAGTTAAAGAGAGAGACAGTTCCTGATACAATAATAGCTGGAGACTTAAACACCCCACTTTCAGCATTAGCCAGATCTTCCAGACAGAAAATCAACAAAGAAACATTGGACATAATCTGCACTATGGATCAAGTGGATCTAACAGATATTTACATAATATTTCCCCCAAGAACTGCAGAATACACACTCTTTTCCTCAGCACATGGATCATTCTCAAGGATAGACCATATGTTAGGTCACAAAACAAGTCTTAAAACACTCAAAAACACTGAAATAATATCAAACATCTTCTATAACCACAGTTGACTAAAACTAGAAAGTAAAAACAATAGAAATTTGGAAACTATATGAATACATGAAAACTAAACAATATGCTCCTGAATGACCAGTGTGTCAATGAAAAATTAAGAAGAAAAGTGAAAAATGTATTGAAACAAATGATAGTGGAAACACAAGATACAAAAACCTATGAGATGCAGCAAAAGCAGTATTTAAATAAGCAGTTTATAGCTATGAATGCCTACCACCAAAAAGAAGGAAAATTTTAAATAAAAATTTAATGATGCATCTTAAAGAACTAGAAAGACAAGAGCAAACCCCCAAATTAGTAGAATTTCTATATGCCAACCATGAACAATGTGAAAAAGAAATTAAAAGAGTAATCCCATTCACAATAGCCATACATAAAATTAAATATCTAGGAATTAACTTAGTCAAAAAAGTGAAAGATCTCTATAATGAAATTTATAAAATGCTGATGAAGGAAATTGAAGAGGAAACCAAAAAAATGGAAAAATATGCCATGTTCATGGATTGGAAGAATCCATATCATTAAAGTGCCCACATTGACCAAAGCAAGTTACAGATTCAATATAATCTCTATCAAAATATCAATAATATTCTTCACAGAAATAGAAAAAAAACCCTAAAATTTATAGGGAACCACAAAAAAACCCACAATAGCCAAAGCTATCCTAAGCAGAAAGAACAATACTGGAGGAATCATGTTACCTGATTTCAATTTATACTACAGAGCTACAGTAACCAAAGCAGCATGTTACTGACATAAAAACAGACACATTAACCAATTTAACAGAATACAGAACCCAGAAACAAATCCACACACCTACTGTGAACTCATTTTTGACAAAGGTGCCAAGAACATACTGGGGAAAGGACAGTCTCTTCAATAAATGATGCTGGGAAAACTGGATAACCAAATGCAAAAGAATAAAACTGTACCCCTATCTCTTGTCATATTAAAAATGTAAAATCAAAATGGATCAGACTTAAATCTAAGACTTAAAACTATGAAACTACTACAAGAAAACATTGGAGAAAATCTCCAGGACATTGATCTGGGCAAAGATTTTTTTAAGTAATACCCCACAAGCACAGGCAATCAGAGCAAATATGGACAAATGCGATCATATCAAGTTAAAATGCTTCTGCACAGCAAAGTGCAGAGACAACCCACATAATGGGAGAAAAATATTTGCATACTCCCCCTTTGACAAAAGATTAATAATCAGAATATATAAGAAGCTCAAACAACTCTATAGGAAAAAAATCAAATAATTTGATCAAAACATGGGCAAAATATTTGAACAGCCATTTCTCAGAGAAAACTTATGAATGGCAAAGAGGCATTGAAATGACGCCTATATTATTGATCATCAGTGAAATGCAAATCAAAACTACAATGAGATATCATCTCATCCCATGTAAAATGGTTTATATCAAAAAGACGCAATAACAAATACTGACAATTATGTGGAGAAAAAGGAACCCTTGTACACTGTTGGTAGGAATGTAAATTAATGCAAGCACTATGAAGAACATTTTGGAGGTTTCTCAAAAACCTAAAAATTGAGCGACCGTATGATCCAGCAATCCCACTGCTGGGTATGCACTCAAAAGAAAGAAAATCAATATATCAAAGAGGTATCTACACTCCTATGTTTGTTGCTGCACTGTTTACAACAGCTAAGATTTGGAAGCAGTCTAAATGTCCATCAACAGATGAAGAGAAAAAGAAAATGTGGTGCACATACACAACGGAGTACTACTCAGCTATCAAAATAAATGAGATCTTGTCATTTGCAACAACATGGATGGAACTGGAGATCATTATGTTAGGTGAAATAAGCCAGGCACAGACAGACATACATCTCATGTTCTCACTTATGGGATCTAAAAATCAAAACAATTGAACTCATGGACACAGAGAGTAGAAGGAGGGTTGCCAGAGGGTTGGAAGGGTAGTAGGGGGTTAGGGAAGAGGTAGGGGTAGTTAATGGGTATAAAAAAATAGAAAGAATGAATAAGACCTACTCTTTGATAGCCCAATAAGGTGACAATAGTTAATAATTATTAATTTAAGTTTATATTTCAAAATAACTTAAATAATGTAATTGGATTGTTTGTAATTCAAAGGGTAAATGCTTGAGGGGATAGATACTCCATTGTCCATGATGTGCTTATCTCTCATTGCATGACTGTATCAAAATATCTCATGTACCCCATAAATTTGTATACACCTACTATGTACCCACAATTTTTTTTTTAAAAGGCGAAATGTCTTGGAAAAAAATTATGGTGGAAAAACATATTTATTAACCATTTCTGGTTCTCAGATGAAAGCAACTCAAATAAAACCATCACCCATCAGGAACTCCTTAAAATTCTAATGTATTTATCTTAGAATTTATCCTGGACTTATGAGTATGATACAGGAATAATCCAGAAAACAGAAGGCAATTTACTAAAAATGACCATAACAGATGCTGGGTTCCATGCTGAAACATTCTGAGTACTTTAGTCCTTTGAATTACTTTCTTTCATGCAGTAACTGCGTCCTAATGCATTTATTCAACATGAAAAGTAGGAGTGATTTTTAAAAGCTTAGAGTCTGGGTGCCCAGTGTTCTAGAGAGCTGATTAGTAAAGATTTTCCAAGTTTCTGAAAGGATAAAAATAAATTGAAAAGTAGTGAGAAAGAAAAAGCAAAAGAAGGATTAAATTATGTAAACAGAAATAAGATTATGTACAAAATGCAAGTTACTGAGTCTATGTTCTTGCTAGGATGGTTCTCAAATTTAAATAAAAGGCTTGTAACAGTAAAAGTGAGAAGATAAATATTGTACCTCTACAATGCCAATGCATGGTGACCAAAGGATAAAAGCTGTCCTGTTACTTTAGAGACTCACAGCTGCCACTTATGCAATGTCCTGAGATATTTATCATAGGAATCATCATAGAAAAGATGATGTATATGCTGAGAACAAAATCTTAACATCACCTTATAAATGGCATTTATATTAGAAAATCTCTTTACATTTCAAGTCAAGAAATGTAGAAATGTTATTAAATAAGACTTTTTCTTGGCCTGCCTCAAAGATACTTGGTGTACTAGAAACTACTTAGAACATCATCATGAGAGCAAATAGAAGGTAACTGTGAACAAGTGACCTTAAAACCCTGAAAACTGACTGCTGAGACAGATGTCACAGCTCTGCGACAACTACAGTGGTGCCAACACAGGCCCTTGATTCTAACAAAAATAAAATCTTTTAATAATGACAATCACTGCTGACAAGAATGCCCTTTTTTAGTCCTTCTCAGTGGTGACAGACCTAGTGTGTCAAATTTGGAGAAGTAACAGAATTTTTTGAACAGATCAGGGTTCATAATTTTCTTGCTTTATAGTAGAATGCAATGAGGGAACAGACTATCACGTATTTGAAGCATACAGCCTACCTGGTTCCAGGTACTGTTGCTTATTAGTTGTACTCCCCGCCTCCCTCGCTCCTTTCCTTCCTTAATTTTTTTCTTTTCTTCCTTCCTTTGCACACCACTGATTTAACATGCATTGAATACATAATCTCTACCGGGGAAGTCTTTAAAAGTAAGTAGTTAAAAATCACATATTATGTTTTATGAGCTGAAAATGCAAGTATTTTTTGTGAAAGGATGGAAAAAGTGGAATTTTCTAGGGCCATCAAGAAAGACATGTCAGATGCATCATTGAGGATAAATAATGGCTCACCAGAAGAATCAGATGGAAGAAGAAACAGGCTGTAATAACTCAAGAGCTTTGAAAGAACATATGATGTTCTGGGAACTGTAAGTATTTTCAGTCTCTGGAGAACAAGAGGCATATGTAAGATTGCAAAGGATAAAGCATCATTTACATATTACTGACCTTCAAATTTGGTTTGTTGATCATTGAGGGTAATTGAAATGTCTAAAGCAGGGCATTGACATGAGTATATTTGTCTTTTAAGTAGTGGCAAGGTGGAAGGGAAGTAGAGAGGTCAAGTCTGAAGGAGGACATTCAGTTAACATGGAAACATAGAAAAGGAGAGTGATGAATTAGCTGGGCATGGTGGTGGGCACCTGTGATCCCAGCTACTCGGGAGGCTGAGGCAGGAGAACTGGTTGAACCCAGGAGGCGGAGGTTGTAGTGAGTGGAGATTGCACCTCTGCACTCCAGCCTGGGTGACAGAGTGAGAGTCTGTCTCAAAAAAAAAAAAAAAAAAAAAAAAAAAGAAAGAAAGAAAGAAAAGAAAAAGAAAAGGAATGTGATGAAGTGAAAGGAACATGGGCTTTAAAGCAGACATCCAGGTATAAATCCCAGCAGATAAAAGTAATAGCTAAGGTTGACACGGCACTTCAGAAATTAAGTATTTTAAATATTTTCCTTATTTCATTCAAATTATTCAACTATGTTCAAGAGGCTCTCAGCATCTTGAATGCCTTGGAATCCAGCTGTTGTTTTCAATATACTGTGTAATTTTGTAGTCCAGTCAGGCGATATCCTTTCAGCAGAATTATTTGTTTTTTTATAATTCAATTTGGAAAATGAATTAGCATTCCTCTTGGATAAAAATATCCATTTGATGATTAAAAATCAATGTATTGATTTTCACTTAGCATAAAGAATATAAATTTATAGAAAATACAATTGTAGAGTTTAGCTTTTTTATATTATAAAATACTTGAAGATCTTTGCATTCTCCCTAGAACGATAATTATCTCTTGAATATAATAGATTTTAAAACTCAGTAATATACATGTTAAAGTTACACAAGGGAAGATAAGTTAAACCAGAACGCTCCTTAGTGAGCAAAGAAACATAATCAGGAGGAAAAAAATTGTACTCCTCAATTACTTAATGTTGTATGAAAATAATCTGCTAAATCTATTTCCAAAATGCTCATCTACTATTGAACTGGACTGTGATTTTATTTTTATGCAAATTGAGATTTTCACATGATTTGGATAGAATAGGTTTTATAATTTATAATATAGAAAAAAGAAGTTTAAGGATTTGTGGTTATGCCTCGAATGGTTCTGCAGGTTTATAACTCTTCTGCCTATTCAGTAAGGAATGACTATTGTTAAAGTGCAAAAGATCTGAACTTCCAGTTCTAATCAAGATGGAAGAAACCGGCCGGGTGCGGTGGCTCACGCCTGTAATCCCAGCACTTTGGGAAGCCGAGGCGGGTGGATCACGAGGTCAATAGATCGAGACCATCCTGGCCAACATGGTGAAACCTCTTCTCTACTAAAAATACAAAAAAATTAGCTGGGTGTGGTGGCGCGCGCCTGTAGTCCCAGCTACTCGAGAGGCTGAGGCAGGAGAATTGCTTGAACCTGGGAGGCAGAGGTTGCAGTGAGCCGAGGTCACGCCACTGCACTCCAGCCTGGCACCTGGTGACGGAGTGAGACTCTGTCTCAAAAAAAAAAAAAAAAAAAAAAAAAAAAAAAAAAAAGGAAGAAACTCTCTGCATCCTATCTCTTCCACTAATTATAACTTAAAACCCTAGGGAAAATACAAAAAGCAACGTACCTGAGACTTCTGAAAAGTGATCAATTAATAGTAGGTAGATTGCAGCAGAAAGGCAAAACATTGAATACCAGAATGCCAGGTAAGAGTTCCTTGTTGTATTTTTTCTCCGTCTCTATCTCTCAGCTTTGACCCAAGGGTAGGCCAAATTGAGAAATTACGTAGCACACAGCAAACTCCACGAAAAATGTATCTTTCTGGCCAGAGGTCTGGGAAAAAGTAAGCTGTGAGACAGAAAGTATGAAGAGGGTAAATCCTTATTTGTTTTTTTCTGTATTTTCCTTAACTCCCTACCCTGAGCCCAATCTCAGTCATTGGACAAAACTGCTATATTGCTGTGGTGATGGCCTTGGCATCTAAAACCCTATAGAGAAGGTTTTTCCCTCTGGATGGAGAAACTGAAAAAGGTATCCTTTGTCTTGCAGAGTGTGAAGAGACCCCACATTAATATTTGTCTCTCTCTCTCTCACTTATTGCTTCACTCCAAAGGTAGACTCTTACTGTAAACAACTACCTAACCAAGTGGGAAGCTAAAAATATGATAAAAACCCACATTTCTGGGCAGCAAAACTGGTAAAGGGAGTTTTTCTCTCAGTGAGAGTGAGAAAGTGTGGGAGAAATTGTGTATGAACTAATACCAGTTCTGGGCTCACTGCTAAGCTGTGAATAAATGGAACACATCCAAAGAATCATGACAGCAATTTTGGAATTAAAGTGTAAACTACTGTTCAAGTTCCAGACAGAATCTGAGCTGCACATGTGACAGGCTCATCCAAATAGCATAACAAAGGCTTTGAAAACTGATCTGAAGCTAGAACCACTGCCCTTGGAATGTGCAACAGAATTTGGAGTTTATATTCAACTGGGTTGATTGCCTGCAAAAAAAAGAAAAAAAAAATCATTCTACCCAAAGTTGCTTTAAAAACATAATACTCAAAATATTTAGGATGAAATCCAAAATTTCTCAACACATTCAAAAGTATGAAACTATAACAAATTATCAAGGGAAAAAACAATCAACATATAGTAACCTCAAGAAAATCTAGGTATTAAAATGATCAGATAAACACTTTAAAGCAGTTATTAGAACCATGTTGCATTAGGTAGAAGTACATAGTTTTTAAATGAATAGGAAAATAATAATTCTCAGTTGAAAAATAAAAAACTATAAAAAAGAACCAAATGGAAATATTAGAACTGAAAAATCAGAAATAAAAATTTTATTGGGTAGGCTCAATAGCAGAATAAAAATGAATGAACAAAAAGTCATTAACTATAACATCATATTTGAAGACTAGAAAGAAAATAATAATAGACAAAGCTTCAGGGATATGTGGAAAATGTTAAAATGCTTAACATTTGTGTTATTTGATTCTCTGAAGGATGGGATAAAGGCATGGATGAAGAAAAAAATAAGAATGACTATAAATAGCCCAAATTTGGTAAAATAAATACATTTACAAATTCAAGAAGCTTAGTAAACACAAGATAGGATAAACTCAAAGAAAACATTGTTCAAACACATTATAATCACATTTTTGAAAACTAAAGTTAGAAAAAAAATTTAAAGAAGCTGGAGAAAAATGACACATTATGTATCAGAAAACAATAGCTGGAATTAATGTGAATTTCTCACCAAAATCTATGGAGACTAGAAGATGGTGAAACAATACAGTTAGAGTGCTGGGGAATAAAAGGATTTTCAATCTGTATTATATATTCAGTAAATACATCTGTCAGGAGTAATGGAGAAACAAACATTTTATTACATTGAAGGAAAACTAAGAGACTCTGTCATCAGTATATTTCCTTTAAAACAAATGTCAAAGGAAATTTTTATGATGGAGAGAAATGATTCTAGAGGAAACCTTGGAACTTTAGATATGAAGAATTAACAACAGAATTGGTAATAGGCAAATTGTAAAAATATTTTTTTCACTCATGAATTATTTAAAACATTAATGACTGTTAAAAGCAAGACTTAAAATATTGTCTGGGATTACTTTAAAGTATATAGATGTAATACATATGGCAAATATAACAAAAATTAAAAAGTGTAAATAAACTCATATGGTTGTAATGCTCCTGTATATTTATAGAGAAATAAACATTTATTCCAAGGAGACTCTGAAAAGTTAAGTATTAGTTTATGTCCTTTACAAAAGCCAGTAGTAAGACGACACAAAACATTATAACCTAAATGACAGTAGGGAAATTAAAGTGCAATACCAAATATACTTAAGTAATTCAAAATAAGGCAGGAAAGGAGGCGCAGAAACAGAAGAAACAAACAGAACAATAATGAAATGTTCTTTATAATTACTTATAAAATAGTCTAAACACAAATTTAAATATGGAGATTTTTAGATTTGATTTTTAAAAACAATTAAATTCTGTATACAAGCAACTCATTTTAAATATAATAATATGAATAGATTAAAGTTACAAAGTAGGTGAACATATATCATACAAATACTAACCAAAATAAAGATGGAGTAGCTATATCGATATCAAGCAAAATAGACTTCTGACCAAAAAAAATTTCCAGGGAAATAAGATATTAAATAATGATAAGAGAGTAAATTCACCGAGATGTAACAATCCTAAATGTGTATGCACCTAACAACAGAGATACAAAATAGGTGAAGTGAAACATAATCAAACTAAAAGGAGAAATGCACAAATCTACAATTGTAGTTGAAAAATTCAACTCTGTACTCTGTAACTGATAGAACAAGAAGACCAGAAAATCAACAAAGGTATATAAATCATGAACAATGCTATCCATCTACTTGACCTAACTGATGCTTATTTAACACCGCTAAAAACAGCAGGCACATATTCTTTTCTAGATAACATGGAGAATTCATCAAGACAAACCATAACCTGTGCCATAAGACAACTCTTAACAACTCTAAAAGACTTGAAAACATACAAACTGTGTTATCACATTAAAATAGAAATAAAAAGAAAAAGATATCTGTAAAATCCACTAACCATTTAGAAGTTTACCTTTCATTTTATTTTTTATTTTTTAATTTTTCCAGATCTTTAATTTTTTAAAAAATTTTATTTTGCTTTTTAAATTTTTTTTAAATTGTACTTTAGGTTCTGGGGTACATGTGCAGATCATGCAGGATTGTCGCATAGGTACACACATGGCAATGTGGTTTGCTGCCTCCATTCCCCTGTCACCTACATCTGGCATTTCTTCCCATGCTATCCCTCCCCGACCTCCCCCACCCCCCCTGCTGTCCCTCCCTTAGAAGTTTACCTTTTAAATAATCTTGGTCCAAGAGGAAGTTTATGGGAAATGATAAAATATTTGCAACTTATGAAAAATAAAAACACCATATAAAAAACACATAAAAAATGTGGGATACACAAACAAGTTATTCAAGGCAAATGTTCAGCATTAAAAGCTTATATTTAAAAATAAAAATTATTCAAATCAATAACCCAAGCTTCAACTTTAACATACTAGACAAAAATAGAAAAATAAACGCATAGTAGAAGTAAAAAGTTGCCAACATCAGAAATACAATATATGATATCACTACAGATTCTAGATTCTACAGAGATTTGCCTTTATATTATTATGAGATAACTTGAGGAAGCTTTCAGATGTTTAAAGGTCATTTGTCTATATTTCACTTAAAACTTTTGTTCATATCTTTTGCTCATTTTTTATCAGCTTTCATATTTTGAAAATAGTTTTATAAGGTTTTTTATATGCTAGCGAAGAGTACTGGATCACTGGTATGTGTTACCAATATTTTCTGTAAATTTGAATTTGATTTTTTGAGTTTGCTTTTGATAATTTTCTATGCAAATTTATTAATCTTTTTAGTGTATCAAGGTTTTGAGTATTCCTTTAAAGTTCCTAACACTGGGTTAAAAAAGAATTCACCAATGTGTTTTCTAGTACTACTTTTTAATTTTTTTTTGCATTTGGATCACTGATACTTTTAAGTTTTTCTTATGTGTAATGTGAGATTTGAGACCTGTTTTATCATTTACAAATGGCCGTCCAGTTTTTCTAATATAATTAAAAATATTTATCTTTTACGCAGTTATTTTAAAATGCTACCTTTATCATATTCTATCATTATGTACTGGGTTTATGTGCTTCTGGAATAGTTATTCTATTCCACTGGTCTGTTTATCCATGTGCCAATATTATAAGATGTATTACAGAGGCTTTAGATGTTTTAGTGTCTATTAGGGCTTATCTTCTTTTATTGCTTATCTCCCTTTCCATTCCAGTGCTTTCCTGAGTATTACGTTATCTTTGTTTTCTGTCTAAAATTTAGAAACAACTTGATTAGTTCCCAATCAAACTGAAATTTTATTGGAACCATGTTAAAGTTGTAATAGTAACTTTGGGAGAATGGACATTATTTGATATGTCCATTCCAACACAAAAATCTACTTCCATTGGTTCAAGTCTATTTTCATGTCGTTCAGAAATATTTTAAGGTTTTTCTTACTAAGTTTTCCCTAACGTTTGCTCCTAAATATTTTACTTTTGTTGTTACTTTGTAAATGGGTTATATTCTTTTTATTTGTGAACACTATTGACTTTTGTATGTTAATATATGTTTCTGCTATTTTTTGCAGCATTTTATTGTTTGTATTGATTTGAAAGTAATTTTTAGTTTTCCAGTTATACAAATAGTGATAGTATGGGTGATAATGAGCATTCTAGGTTAACGAAAATTTACCCTAATGTTTCCCCACTTAGCAGCATGCTAGTTTTAGTATTATATAGATATAACATCCTGTTAAATATCTATTGAATACTATTTTAATAGTGTTTTTATAAAAATTGGTGTTACATTTTTTTCAAAAGATTTTTTAACATTTATGGAGATGATCATAATTTTTCTCCTTTGGTCCACTAATATGGTGAATTCTATTAACAATATCCCAATATTTAACCAACCATTAATTCTTTCGATGTCAATGATAATGCTGTCTTTAATAGCTGTGTTTCAATGTAACACTGATTAATTTTTAAAATTGGAATTTATCCCCCCCTATGATCTGAAACTTTTTTTTTTTTTTTTTTTTTTTTTTTTTGAGTCAGAGTCTCGCTCTGTCATGCCCAGGCTGCAGTGCAGTGGTGCAATCTTGGCTCACTGCAACCTCTGCCTCCTGGGTTCAGGCAATTCTCCTGCTTCAGCTCCCTGAGTAGCTACGATTACAGGTGCCTGCCACCACACCCAGCTAATTTTTTTGTTTAGTAGAGATGGGGTTTCACCACGTTGGTCAGGCTGGTCTCAGGTGATCAGACCTCCTCGGCTTCCCAAAGTGCTGGGATTACAGGCGTGAGCCACTGTGCCCAGACAGATTTGAAACATTTTAAACAATTTTTGCAACATTGGGATTTCATGATCATTTAAAGTATTCATGAATCTCTCTGTGAAAGCATCTGTTCTTTGTGCTTTCTGCAGGATAATCTTTGACACTTTTCTCTATTTCTTCTTTGGGAATTGGTCTGGTTAAATTTTTTTTTGCAATTTTTAAACAATCCCATTGTTTCATAACTGTGTTTAGTAATAATAGTAAATTGTATTTTTTCTAGGAAATTTTCTATTTTACACAGGTTTTCTAATGTATTCATATATAAATAATATAGTCTCTGAAGATTTTTATTTTTATTTTTGTTTCCTTTGCGTCCATGCACATCCAAGATTTGGTGTGTTTTCTGATATTGTGATTCTGTTTTTGTCTTTTAACTTCAACTCCTGTTTCCTTCTTGCTTTTCACTGCCAATCTTCTAAGTTATGCCTTCCTTTTCTAACACCACTTTCCCCCAGAGGCAGTGCCTTCTTAATGGTGCCTATCTAGTCCCAAACAATTTTAATCATTTCCTTTAAACTCTCCAGCAGCTGACACTCTGCTCTATCATGTGTGTTCTCAATAGATCAGCTATTAGAATGGAACTTTCTCTCTCTTAAGGGTGACTGGTCTATGTTCCATCACCTCTGTGACCCTCTCCTCCCTTTTTCTCCATAATATCCTAACTATACTCTGATGTGGTGATGAAATTGACTCTACTACTTTCTGACATGTGTTTCTTAAATTATGCATAATTTTACTTTGGGCCTTTGTCTTCTGGTTATTCCCTATGTGAAGATTAAGCTAGTTTAATTTGTTCTTGTTTAAGTGTTTGGCTTACTTGCAGGATTTGTAGAGAAATCCACTTTGACAGTTGCTATTATGTTATCGGGTGCCATTTATGAAGTGATGTTTCTAAACTCTTTAAGAATCATAACTCCCCCCTGCATAAAAGACGTTAAACCTATAAGTCTGCAAGAAGAAGAAAGAGTACAATGAGATATTTGCATTTCACTCACCTCTACACTCTTACATTTCTTGGGGAAAATACTTTTTAATAGATATATTGTTTTTGTGATGTGTGAACATTACTACTGTACTGAGGTCATGGTTTCCTTTTTTGAGAGATGAAATGCTCTCTATGTCTTTTTTATTAAGCCTGCAAATCCCTTTGATATAACTGGAGTTGAATAGATTGCAAAACAGATGACAAATGCAGCAGAGGTCAATGTTAATAGAACAGTCTTTCTCTAAAATGAATGAGAACAGGAGAAATAAATGGAAAGACCCATTCAGAATTACTGTGTATGGAATTCTGTAATTAAACATAAGACAGAGAGAATGTACAATGTTTGCCTTGAATTTTGAAAACTTTTGAAACTTTAAAACTACAATTTCATTCCTTTGACTATATTTTTTTGGTATATGCATTAAAGTACAAGATGTAGTTTGCTGGATAATGTAAAAGCAACATATTTCAGTAGATGCTAAGTAACTTCAAAGGGAGTTAGTAATTGAAATAAGGAACAAAAGACAAAAAATAACTATCATTTGATTAAAGGACAAACATGATTATAAGCAGAAGCTGAAGGCTGGACAAAATCAATACAATTTCAGCTTAGATTTTACATATTAGCTTAGAGAGGATGGATGACAATTTAAATGTGTTACAGGTGGTTGACAGAAGAAGAGTCAGCTTGGTTGTGGGTAGAATGTTGGCATTCCCAACAATCTTGGTATGTTCAGTGAAAGTAAAAGATAATACTAATGATTTCAAATTGTCTTGAATTATTTTCAACTTATAAGCAATGTCTTCTGGATCATTCAAAGACAAACTCTCTTATCCATAAATAAGTTTCCATTGAATTTTTTAGTAAATAGGTGAAAAATAGAGCCTCACTATATATCAAACTCAGCTCTTTGTCACTAAAGAAAGCCATAGTATCTGACTTAAAGCCTCTCTTCTAAGTTTTCTGGAAATTTTTGTACTGGGAGCTCATCAAAACTATTTACATTCTTCAAAGGTCCGAAGAGCAGCATATCACTCCAAGATAGAGTTATCCTTCATAATATAAACTTTCTATAATATTTACAGAGACATCTTCAGTCATTAAGACTGATCTATGTGACATATTAAAGAGGAAGGAAGGAAACTTTATCTACAACTACCTGCCATTAATCCTTGATAAGACTTTTTTAAGCTTTTATGATGTTTATTTTAAATAGATATCCGAATGGCTAAAGTTGCACATTAATCTCTTATCAGTAATTTATTTCTGTAAATAAAGGATTAAAAATTTAATAATAGAGAGATGAAAACACCGGGGTCCTTGAGGATGGGAAGAAAGAAGTATTAGGAGCTGACAACATTATGTGTATTTCCTGAAGGTTAAAGAGTTTTCAGACCAAGCCTGCCATTTAGTTTAGATAAAAATATCTAGACAAAAAATAAAATGATGTTAGTCATCCAGTTGTTTTGACATCACATAGGCCATATAGAATTATGAAAAAATAATTAGTATTTCATTTTTATCCTAGATGTTTCTCAGTGGATAATCATAGCCATAAACACAGTAATTTTTACCAAAGTTAGTTGGAATATGTCAATGTCATTAATTCAAATTTTTAAAATATAGAAATAAAAAGGAAGTTGATATTATAGTTATGAGTTATAAACACATTGATCACACACATCTAATTTGGGTCCCACACTGCCACTAAACTATAACAAATCTTTTAAAGACATTTTGTGGAATATATTAAGCCACAAATAGAAGACAAGAGGACAAACAACAGAATCTTAGAAGCTAGAAAGCAGACGAAAGAGGAAAAGCTGAATTAACAAAATGGAGAAGAGAATTCAAAATAAGTAGAGGGGAAAGCTCAAAGCTAATATATATATATTTTTTCCTGAATAATTGTCAAAAAGCTTAGAAAATACCAGCCCCAAATATCTCTGAAAATTGGGGCAGGCAGGACACTAATATAAAGATGATGTCGGTAAACGATGTTTGTGTAAGAGCCCTGAAGACCTCCAAGACTTCTCACCTCTGGAATAATGCTTCCCCTCCTATACTAGCACAGTTATGAAATGTTATTTCCTAAACAGAGAATAAAATCTTCGTCCTGGGGATCTATAGAAGCAGTAAAAGCCACAGGTTTATTATTGAAACTAGGGCCATTAAATGACCTTATACATACTCAATGCTGCATCTTGGTTCTCTTTCCTCCTCTCAACTCCCAGAATGCTGACAGCCAAATTTTATATTTCACACAAGGGATAAATCTTAGAAAAATTTATGTCTCTGGAGGAAATACTTAAAGATACTGATGTTGAGGGCTTTCTCCCCAAAATATTTTCAGACATACAACTTTCAAGGAATATCTCTCATGAACCCTTTGCCAATAAGGTAGCAGGAGATGTATTCCAACAAAATAAGGTAATAAACTAGAGAGAGTGGGCCCCAAAATACAAGAAACAGAGAACCAAAAAAGCAGAGTGGCAAACTGAATCCTTAGGTTAACACAAAAGGAAAGCTCAGGGTGATAACCTATGTATCAGATATGGAGGGCAAACAGTTCAGCTTGAGGCAGTCTGACTCAAAGGACATGCACACTGAGGCTACCATCACCAGGCCTTTTTCTGTGACAGCATTTTATAATCTGAAGAAATTACTGTGGCATATGTTTCAGCAAAATTGGAGAATAAAAAGAAGAAAGAAAAAAAAAAAGAGAAATAATCCAGGGAATCCAACCTGAGAAAAAGCAGAGAATTTCAAGATAAAGCTAAGGATGTCTCAAGATGGCAACTGGGCAGCAGATAGGAGAACAGACATCTCCAGCTAGGTCATATCCTAAGAAAAAATGGCAAGATATGGATGACCTAGGGTGACTGACATTGTAGAAAATTGTACCGAGAGGCTGCTGGAAGGTATGGGAAGAATTGCCAACAGATACAAATAAAACCAAGCAGGAAAAAGTTGAGTGATATTATACAATTATAGTAAAATACAAATACAATTATAAATAATGTTTTCATGAATATAACATTGTAAACACTGGCTGGGGATCTGGCAAGATGGCTGATTAGGAACAGCTCCAGTCTGCAACTCCCAGTGAGACCAATGGGTGATTTCTGCATTTCCAACTGAGGTACCATATTCATCTCATTGGGACTGGTTAGACAGGGAGTGCAGCCCATGGAGGGTGAGCAGGAGCAGGGTGGAGCATCATCACACCTGGGAAGTGCAAGGAGTGGGGGCCTCCCTTTGCCATCCAAGGGAAGCCATGACAGACTGTGCTATCCATCCCAGATACTTCGCTTTTTCCATGGTCTTTGCAATCTGCATACCAGGAGATTCTCTTGTGAGCCTATACAACCAGGGCCCTGGATTTCAAACACAAAACTGGTCAACTGTTTGGGAAGACATTGTGCTAGCTGAAGGAGTATTTTTTCTCCGTACCCCAAGTGATGCCTGGAACCCCAGTGAGATAGAACCATCCTCTCCCCTGGATACAGGGCTGAAGCCAGGGACCCAAGTGGTCTCACTCAGCAGGTCCCACTCCCACAGAGCCCAGCAAACTACTAACTACTGGCTTGAAATTCCTGCTGCCAGCACAGCAGTCTGAAGTCGACCTGGGATAATCACCATTACTGAAGCTTGAGTAGGTGGTTTTCCCCCTGACAGCATTAAGGAGCCCTGGAAGTTTAGACTGGG
Source organism: Ateles fusciceps (assembly GCA_036589455.1). Taxonomy (NCBI): domain Eukaryota; kingdom Metazoa; phylum Chordata; class Mammalia; order Primates; family Atelidae; genus Ateles; species Ateles fusciceps. Next base: position 248,795 of record JAZHEH010003462.1, read on the forward strand.
TGGAACTCAACACAATTCAGCAAAGTGGCTGTGGCCAGACTGCATCACTAGATTCCTCTTCACTGGGTGGAGAATCTCTGAAAGAAAGGCAACAGCCTCAGTCAGGAGCTTATAGATTAAACTTCCATCTCCATGGGACAGTGCACTTCTGGGAAGGGGCGGCTATGAGCACAGCTTCAGTGGACTTAAACGTTACTGCCTGCGGTCTCTGAAGACAGCAGCAGATCCTGATGAGGAGGGTTCTCCCATCACAGTGCTTCAGCCCTGCTGAGAGGGGGAGACCCTCTCCCCTCCTCTCCCACTTCCTTCCTGGCCTCCCACCTTCTCCTCCCTCCGGATGGGAAGGAGGGTGAAAAAGAAAAGAAATAAAATACCAAAGAGCTGGGAAAATGACTCCCTTTTGGTTCCCAGCGTCTCTGCTATCTGTAAGCCTTGAAAGAGTTGCAAATAAATGTTAACCCTACAGGATGGATCCTGGCATTGAGCCACACCCCCACAACTGCATGGCCCAGGCTCCCTCCTGGAAACACCTCTGTCAACTAATAATTTACTGCCTTTGTCTTGTCTCTGTAAGCCCCCTCCCCTGCCTGTTCCTGCCTGTGCTGCGTATGAACTAGCAAATCAATGAAGCCAAAAGATTGTAAAGTCAGACGTCCAGCCAATGGACAATGACATAGTTTCACCTCAGTTTCCCCTTTACCATTGTAAGCCTATAAAATGGGGAAAGAAGCTGCTTCTCAGGGAGCTTGGTGAACCAGTCTGTAGCCCTCCATAAGTCCCAGCTGAATAAAAAGCCACTTGGTTCCTCAGTTCGGTGTTTGAGAGGTTTGTGTCTCCCCTTTCCTGCTTCACTGCTATGGGACAGACTGACTCCTCAATTGGGTCTCTGGACCGAGTGCATCCTGACTGGAAGAAACTTCCCAACAGGGATTGACAGACACCTCATACGGGAGGGCTCCAGCTGGCAACAGGCTGGGGTACCCTACTGGAACAAAGCGTCCAGAGAAAGGAGCAGGCAGCAATCTTTGCTGTTCTGCAGCCTCTGCTGATGATACCCAGGAAATAGGATCTGGAGTGGATCTCCAGCAAACTAAAGCAGACCTGCAGAAGAGAGGCCTGATTGTTAGAAGAAAAAGTAAGAAACAGAAAGCAATATCAACATCAACAAAAGGACTTGCACACAAAAACCCCATCCAAAGGTCATCAGCCTCAAAAATCAAAGGTAGAGTAATCTATGAAGATGAGGGAAAAATCAGTGCAAAAATGCTAAAAATTCCAAAAAACAGAATGCCTCTTCTCCTCCAAATAATTGCAACCTCTTGGCAGCAATTGCACAAAACTGGACAGAGAATGAGTTTGATGAATTGATAGAAGTAGGCTTCAGAAGGTGAGTAATTACAAACTCTTCTGAGCTAAAGGAGCATGTTCTAAATGAATGCAAGGAAGCTAGGAATCATGACAAAAGGTCACAGGAACTGCTAACTAGAATATCCCATTTAGAAAAGAGCATGACCTGATGGAGCTGAAAAACACAGCATGAGAACTTCCTGAAGCATATACAAGTGTCAATAGCCAAATCGATCAAGTGGAGGAAAGGATATCAGAGATTGAAGATCAACTTAATGAAATAAGGTGTGAAGACAAGATAAGAGAAAAAAGAATGAAAAGGAACAAACAAAGCTTACAGGAACTATGAAACTATGTAAAAAGACAAATCTACATTTGTACCTGAAAGTCATGGGGAGAATGGAATGAAGTTTGAAAACACACTTCAGGATATTATCCAGGAGAACTTCCCTAGCCTAGCAAAACAGGCCAACATTCAAATTCAGGAACTACAGAGAATACCACAAAGGTATTCTTTGAGAAGAGCAACCTCAGGACACATAATTGTCAGATTCACCAAGGTTGAAATAAAGGAAAAAATGTTAAGGGAAGCCAGAGAGAAAGATAAGGTTACCCACAAAGGGAATCCCATCAGACTAACAGTGTATCTCTCTGCAGAAACTCTGCAAGCCAGAAGAGAGTGGGGGCCAATATTCAACATTCTTAAAGAAAAGAATTTTCAAACCAGAATTTCATATCCAGCCAAACTAATCTTCATAAGCAAAAGAGAAATAAAGTCCTTTACAGACAAGCAAATGTTGAGGAGACTTTGTCACCACCAGGCTTGCCTTACAAAAGCTCTTGAAGGAAGCACTAAATATGGAAAGGAAAAACCAGTACCAGCCACTGCAAAAACATACAAAAATGTAAAGATCATTGACACTATGAAGAAACTGCATCAACTAATATTCAAAATAACCAGCTAGCATAATGACTGGATCAAATTCACACATAACAATATTAACCTTAAATGTAAACAGGCTAACTGCCCCAATTAAAATACACAGATGGGCAAATTGGTTAAAGAGGCAAGACTCACTGGTGTGCTATATTCAGGAGACCCATCTCATGTGCAAAGACACATATAGGCTCAAAATAAAGAGATGGAGGAAGATTTATCAAGCAAATGGAAAGAAAAAAAAAGCAGGGGTTGCAATCCTAGTCTCTGATAAAACAGACTTTAAACCAACAAAGATCAAAAAAGATAAAGAAGGGTATTATATAATGATAAAGGGATCAATGCAACAAGAAGAGCTAACTGCCCTAAATATATGGACCCAATACAGGAGCACCCAGATTCATAAAGCAAGTTCTTAGAGACCTAAAAAGAGACTTAGACTTCTACACAATAATGGTGGGAGACTTTAACACCCCACTGTCAATATTACATTCAACGAGACAGAAATTAACAAGGATGTTCAGGACTTGACCTCAGCTCTGGACCAAGCAAACCTAATAGACATCTATAGAACTCTTCACCCCAAATCAACAGAATATATATTGTTCTCAGTACCACATCACACTTATTCTAAAATTGACCACATAATTGAAAGTAAAACATGCCTCAGCAAATGCAAACGAACAGAAATCATAATAAACAGTCTCTCTGACCACAGTTCAATCAAATTAGAACTCAGGATTAAGAAACTCACTCAAAACTGCACAATTACATGGAAACTGAAAACCTGCTCCTGAATGACTACTGGATAAATAACAAAATTAAGGCAAAAATAATGAAGTTCTTTGAAATCAAATGAGAATGAAGAAATGACATATCAGAATATCTGGGACACAGCTAAAGCAGTGTTAAGAGGGAAATTTATAGCACTAAATGCCCAAATTAGAAAGTGGGAAACATAAAATTAACATCCTGACATCACAGTGAAAAGAACTACAAAAGCAAAAGCAAACAAATTCAAAATCTAGCAGAAGATGAGAGATAACCGAAGAAGATAGAAACAGGAAAAATCCTTTTAAAAAAAATCCAAAACTTGGTTTTTGAAAAGATTAACAAAATAGATAGATGACCAGCCAGTCTAATAAAAAAGAGAGAAGAATCAAATAGACACAATACAAAATTATAAATGGGATATCAGCACTGATCCCCACAGAAATGCAAACTACCATCAGAGAATACTATAAACACCTGTACACAAATAAACTAGAAAATCTAGAAGAAATGGATAAATTCCTGGACACATACACCCTCCCAAGACTAAAACAGGAAGAAGTCAAATCCCTGCATAGATCAAAACAAGTTCTGAAATTGAGGCAGTAATTATAGCCTACCAACCAAAAAAAAGCCTAGGACCAGATGGATTCATATTCAAATTCTACCAGAGGTACAAAGAGGAGCTGGTACCATTTATTCTGAAACTATTTCAAATAATAGGAAAAGATAGACTCCACACTAACTTATTTTATGAGGCAAATGTCATCCTAATGCCAAATCCTGGCAGAGACATAGCAAAAAAAAAAAAAAAATTCAGGCCAATATCCCTGATGAACATCGATGCAAACATCCTCAATAAAATGCTGACAAAACAAATTGAGCAGCACATCAAAATCCTTATTCACTGCAATCAAGTCAGCTTCCTCCCTGGGATGCAAGGGTGGTTCAGTATACACATATCAATAATGTAATCCAGCACATAAACAGAACCAATGACAAAAACTCACATGATTATCTCAATAGATGCAGAAAAGTCCTCCAATAAAATTCAATACCTTCATGCTAAAAACTCTCAATAAATTAGGTATTGATGGAACATATCTCAAAATAGTAAGAGCTGTTTATGACAAACACATAGCCAATATCATAGTGAATGGGCAAATGCTGGAAGCACAAGACACAAAAACTGGCACAAGACAAGCATGCCCTCTCTCACCACTCCTGTTCAACATGGTATTGGAAGTTCTGGCCAGGGCAATCAGGCAAGAGAAAGAAATAAAGGGTATTCAAATAGGAAAAGAGGAACTCAAGTTGTCTTTGTTTGTAGATGACATGACTGGATTTTTAGAAAACCCCATCCCTTCCTTACACCTTATACAAAAATTAACTCCAGATGGATTAAAGATTTAAACGTGAGAACTAACACCATAAAAACCCTGAAGAAAACCTAGGCAATACCATTCAAGACATAGGCATAGGCAAGGACTTCATGACTAAAATACCAAAAGCAATGGCAACAAAAGCCAAAATTGACAAATGAGATCTAATTAAACTAAAGAGCAACTGTACAGCAAAAGAAATTATCATTAGAGTGAACCAGCAATCAACAGAATGGGAGAAAATTTTTGCAATCTACCCGTCTGACAAATGGGCTTAAACCCATTTGTTTAAGTTCTTTATAGAACCTAATAGACATCTATTAGAACCTATAAAGAACTTAAACAAATTTAAAAGAAAAAAATAAACAATCCCATCAAAAAGTGGGCAAAGGATATGAACAGACACTTCTCAAAAGAAGACATTTATGCAGCCAACAAATATATGAAAAAAAACTCATCATCACTGGTCATTAGAGAAATGCAATTCAAAACCACATTAAGATACCATCTCACACCAGTTAGAATGGCGATTATTAAAAAATCAGGAGACAACAGGTGCTGGAGAGGATGTGGAGAAATAGAAACAGTTTTACACTGTTGGTGGGAGTGTAAATTAGTTGAACCATTGTGGAAGAGTGTGGTGATTCATCAAAGATCTAGAAATAGAAATACCATTTGATCCAGCAATCCCATTGCTGGGTATATATCCAAAGGAGTATAAATCATTCTATTATAAAGACACATGCACACGTATGCTTATCACAGAACTGTTCACAATAGCAAAGACTTGGAACCAACCCAAATGCCCATCAGTAATAGTCTGTATAAAGAAAATTTGGCATATATACACCATGGAATACTATGCAGCCAGAAAAAGGATGAGTTCATGTCCTTTGCAGGAACATGGATGAAACTGGAAACCAGCATTCTCAGCAAACTGACACAAGAACAGAAAACCAAACACCACAGGTTCTCACTTATAAGTGAGGTGTTGAACAATGAAAACACATGGACACAGGGAGGGGAACATCATACACAGGGACCTGTCAGGGGTGGGGGCCAGGGAAGGGACAACAGGGGTGTAGGGGACTGGGGGATGGATAGCATGAGGAGAAATATCTAATGTAGATGATGGTGATGGATGCATTAAACCACAATGGCATGTGTATAAGCTATGTAACAAACCTGTCCATTCTGCACATATACGCCAGACTTAATGTATGATAAAAAAGTAAACCCCATTGTCTCAGCCCCAAAACTCCTTAAGTTGATAAACAATTTCAACAAAGTCTCAGGATACAAAATCAATGTGCAAAAATCACAAGCATTCCTATACACCAATAATAGACAAGCAGAGAGTCAAATCATTAATGAACTCCCATTCACAATTGCTACAAAGAAATAAAATACCTAGGAATACAGCTTACAAGGGAAGTGAAAGACCTCTTCAAGGAGAACTATAAACCACTGCTCAAGGAACTAAGAGGGACACAAACAGATGAAAAAACATTCCATGCTCATGGATAGGAAAAATCAATATCATGAAAATGGCCATACTGCCCAAAGTATAAATTACTTTTGAATAGATTCAATGCTATTCCCCAGCAAGCTACATTGACTTTCTTCACAGAATTAGAAAAAACTACTTTTAAATTCATATGGAAACAAAAATGAGCCTGTATAGCCAAGACAACCCTAAGCAAAAAGAGCAAGCCTGTATACAAAGAGCTTTTATAGCCAAGACAACCCTAAGCAAAAAGAACAAAGGAGGCATCATGCTACCTGACTTCAAACTATATTACAAGGCTGTAGTAACCCAAACAGTGTGGTACTGGTACGAAAACAGATATATAGACCATTGGAACAAAACAGAGGCCTCAGAAATAACCTCACAACTATAACCATCTTATCTTTGACAAACCTGACAAAAGCAATGGGGACAGGATTCCCTACTTAATAAATGATGGTGGGAAAACTGGTTAGTCATAGGGAGAAAACTGAAACTGGACCCCTTCCTTACACCTTATACAAAAATTACCTTAAGATTAATTAAACACTTAAAAGCAAAACTTAAAACCGTAAAAAACCCAGAAGAAAATCTTGGCAATACCATTCAAGACACAGGCATGGGCAAAGAATTCATGACTAAAACACCAAAAACAATTGTAACAAAAGCCAAAATTGACAAATGATATCTAACTAAACTAAAGAGCTTATGCACAGCAAAAGAAACTATCATCAGAGTGAACAGGCAACCTACAGAATGGGAGAAAATTTTTGCAGTTTATCCAGCTGACAAAGGGCTAATATCCAGAATCTCTACAAGGAACTTAAACAAATTTACAAGAAAAACAAACAACCCCATCAAAAAATGGGTGAAGGATATGAACAGACACTTCTTAAAGAAGATATTTATGCAGCTAGCAAACATATGAAAAAAGCTCAACATCACTGGTCATTACAGAATTGCAAATCATAACCACAAGGAGATATCATCTCATACCAGTTAGAATGGTGATCACTAAAAATCTGGAAGACCGGATGCTGATAAGGATGTGAAGAAATAGAAACAGTTTTACACTGTTAGTGGGAGTGTAAATTAGTTCAACCTGTGGGGAGACAGTGTGGCAATTCCTCAAAGATCTAGAACCAGGAATACCATTTGACCCAGCAATCCCATTACTGGGTATATACCCAAAGGATTGTAAATCATTCTACTATAAAGACACATGCCCACGTATGTTTACTGCAGCATTATTTACAATAGCAAAGACTTGGAACGAACCCAAATGCCCAGCAATGATAGAGTATATAAAGAAAATGTGGTACATATACAACATGGAATACTATGCAGCCATAAAAAAGAATGAGTTCATGTCCTTTGGATGGATGTGGATGAAGCTGGAAACCAATATTCTCAGCAAACTAACACAGGAACAGAAAACCAAACACCAGATCTTCTCACTCATAAGTGGGATCTGAACAATGAGAACACATGGACACAAGAAGGGAAACATCACACATTGAGGCCTGTCAGAGAGTGGGGGGGGGCAAGGGGAGGGGGAGTATTAGGACAAATACCTAGAGCATGAGACGCTTAAAACCTAGATGATGGGTTGATAGGTACAGTAAACCACCATGGCACATGTATACCTATGTAACAAACCTGCACTTTCAGTACATGTATCACAGAACTTAAAGCAAAATTTTTTTTAAAAAATTTAAAAGATATAGGCATTGAATAATAATTTAAGACAAATATACTTATTGTTAGAGTGGAGGAGGAATATCTGAGTGGATGGCAATGCTTGTAAATTCGGTTACCAAAAATTAAAACGAGCATTAAAAATCCTTGCTGTGACTTTGATTTATCATTATTATTATAACAATTATGTTCTTTCCAAGAGGATTCTGATTATTTTTTGTTTATTGCCTTTATAATTAGCCTCATCATATCTGTAGTAAGATGAAAAGAAAATTGCAATGTATTGATGAGCTTTGGTATGAGTCTGGTTTATTAGTAATGTATCAACATTTGGAGACTAGTGATTCAATCCTAAATATATTTATTCATTTAACATATATTGAATGTTGGTCCCTGTTCTAGATATTGGATAGGAAAGAATACAAATATCCTGTTCTCATGAAGCTCGTATTCTAGTGAAAAAAAAGCAAACTATAAGCATAAGTTGAATGCTGACAACTGACATGAAGAGAAAAGCAGAATAAAGATAAACCAAAAAATGGAGGACGTTGATTATCAAATTATGCTGAGTAAAGCAAACATACATAGCCTGATAAATGATCATTGATCATCAAAATAATCATGTGTTTAAATAAATGTATAGAGTGTCTCAAAATGAGATTTGGCAGGTAAGTGTTTTCTTTATAATACATGATAATCCAAATATAAGATAAACTTTGCAAGGAGAGGAGTTTTTTTCCTTGAGGCTCAGGTCCACCAGGGCCTGTATCAATTCAAAAGTGAACTGAGGCAGATGGTTTCTTCTGAATTTTGGGGTGGGCATCTGTGTTAGTTTACAAGGGCTGCCATAACAAAATACCATAGACTTTGTAGCTTAAGCAACAGAAATTTATTTCTCACAATTTTGGAGACTGGAAGTTTTAAATCAAAGTGCCTTTGTGACTGGTTCTTTCTGAGTGCCATGAGGAGCAGATCTCTCCTAGCCTACTCTCCTTGACCTGTGGATAGCCATCTTCTCCGTGTTTGTGGGGGTGTGTGTGTGTGTGTGTTTGTGTGTGTGTTCTCACATTATCTTCCCCTCTGTACATGTCTGTCTTTGTGTCCAAATTTTCCATTTCATAAGGACACCAGTCATATTTAATTAGGGTACACCCAGTGATTTTATTTCAGTTGATTAGCTCTGTAAAGTCCCTATCTCCAAATAAGGTTACACTCTGAGATACTGGGGGTGAAGAATCCAATATATCTTCTTTTTGGACAGGAAACAATTTAACTCATGATTCCTAAAGGATATTTGGGAGCTAAGCAAGGAAATCTTTGGGGAGACTTTATAGTTTGAAACGTTACTCTAAGGGGAACTATATGTGTTCTAGCACTGCAAAAACGCGGAGTGAGAGGAATGGCTACAGAGAGCTAACTGTGACAGATGAGTCTAGAGAGAAAAGCTGAACACAGACAGCAAACTGTGGTAATGTCATGGTGAGTTTAGACTCTCTTCTATGGGTAGTAACCAAGAAGAATAGGAGTAGAATGACATAATTAGATTTTCACATAAAAATTTAACGGCAGTGTAGGAAATGGACTGAAAGGACAAGACTAGAGGCACAGAGATCACTTAGAACATTGCTATAGTTCCTCAGTGATGGATGCTGGTGATCTGAGTTAAGGGAATAAATGTGGAGGTGGAAAGAAATGGACGGGCACTGAGAAGATAGATTGTCAGAACTTGGTGTGGAAGGAAGTGGCTCAAAAGGAAAGGGAAGTGAGAAGGAAAACCGTATAGACACAGATTCTTGGCTTCAGAATCAATATCTATGGGAACAATTTTCTTCTTAAGAATTAATTAAAAACTATTAAGACTGATGATGAAAAACCCAAGGCTTTGACCTATTTAGCTTAAAATGGTAAATAGCCTGGTAGTGTAAGATAATGGCATTGATAAATTAGTATGATCTATAAATATGCTTGTGAAGATAGCACTTACATAAATTACACCTTAGTTAAGTTGCTTTTATTCATTCTTCCAAGTCAATTCAGCTCTGAGTATGGGGATAGGAGAATGTTTGAATGCCCAGAAACAATTTCCATGAGATATCATTTGAAAAAAATAAATGATGACATAGTTGTCTCCATTTCAGGAATTATGTAAGGAAACATCATGTAGAATCAAAAGCAACTGATTTATGTATGCTTCCGTAGATAAAAAGAGTTATTTTAGCTCTCATTTCATAAACGTCATTGATTCCTTGGATAAACATTCTGAGTGATATCATGTAGTCTTTTTCCAAAATTTAATGGCAATCAATATTTTCATTACCATGAATTTCACACTCAGGCACCAACACTGACTGCTTAAAAGCATCTTTGATTAACTACTTCATGTTTCTCACTTCCTCACCACTCCACATGTCCTTTCACATAGCCCTTTCACGCAAGAGTAAGACTGTTCCTTCAAAACACCATCACATTACAATTTTTACAATTCTAGGTCTTTTCTGGTAATCTCTCCTTCTACTGAATTGCCTTCTACTGCCATGTCTCTCACTTTACTGCCATTGGGTCTCCCCTTAAATGTCCCCCACTTCTTCCTTTTGTATTGCACAGGTCAGAATGAAGCACATCTTCCGATGGGCTCCCTTACCAGAATATGTGTGTGTGACCATTTTGTAGGCTTGGTATCACTGTTTTATATTTGCTTACAGATCTGTCTCTCCTTCTTGACCTGGCGTGCTTGAGCAAGGAACCACAACTTATTCAATGTGGTATTCTTAACCCCTAGTGGCTGTGCTATGGGTCTGGCATGCAATTAATGATCACCAAATGTTCGTAAATGAGTTAGTGTGAGACTATTGCCTAGGATTCTTACTGGAAAACCAACATGATGATGTATAATCTGTGCAATTTATTCCCATGGCAATTTAAAAATAATATTCAGAGTGTGGAATTACATCTTTAAGAAAAGTGATGAAGCTTGGCTTTTACAGATAAACGTGACAGAGTAGCTATTTTAGGATGTCATTCTCATAGTTAAAGCTGCCCAGCTAGGACTATAACTTTATAGTCGTCTAATTGAGAGCAAGGCTTAGTCACTAGCTTTCTTATTATGCCAGCTTTCAATTTAGGGAAGTTAACATTAACCAGTCAACCATTAATCCTTTTGATGAAAATTTTTAGCACAGATGAGATATTCTCCAAGAGGGCAAGAGCAGGCCTTATCTCTTCTGTGCTGACAATGATTTTTCTTGTTAAGTTCAGAATGGTTGCAGAGTAATTGGATGTAATTATTTACTAATTTAATTTAAGTAAACCACTTATCTGATTCATCATTAGCATAATAGAGTTCCTCACAGCTCTGAAGAAATTGAACTAAATAGGGAGAAAGGTGTTTTTAAAAGATGACATCAGAGGCAATGGATTTCAAGGAAGCAGAAAATTACACATGCTGATTAAATTACCTTCTCTTAAAAAAACGTCAGTAGGTAAAATGCTTTGTGGTGGCACCTGCCTGTTAGAAAGCGCAGCAGAAACAAGAGAATGTAGTACCTCCAGAAATTAAAGGACAGAAAAGTTAAGAACAAGTACAGCAGCCCTAAGACTGAAAGATTGATGGGCAGGAATGGATTGGTTCTCAGAGAGGTTTTGAGCAGACTGGGAGTATTGTTCTCTAACTTAAGTAAAATTTGATTATTACATGCTGCTATAAAAGTTAAAGTCCAGGCAGAAAAGCACTATAGGAAGACATTTTGGATTACATATTTTTTTGGAGAATATCTATAAGGTCTAATAAGGGTGTGTTTTGCTGCTCCCTTTCTACATCCCCTTGGTTTTTCACAAGAGGCTCTTCCTTATGCCAAAGCTTAAACTCTCCTGAGCACTGTGTTGGAAGTGGTTGCTAGATTCTATGACCTGCTTCCTCATGACAAGACTGCTTTGGGAGGAAGCTGCACAGACATAGCCTCGGTGGCATGATTTCTGGGACATGGGCAAACTATCTTCATCAAAAAAATTTATTTTTCCTGTGATTGATTTTTGGCAGCATTCTTATTTCTTACTTCTGGGGAAAAACAAAGCAAAAATAATAAATAACCCCCAAGAGAGAAAATGTCCTTAACATATTTTTCACGTCCCTCAAAGTGAAGAAAATAATTGTGGAGGGCAGAGGTGGGGAAAGGAAGGTGGGCTTGAGAATATAAAGAAAGGACAGTGAAAGCCGAGGAATCAGCAGGCATAGGCATTGGCAGCCCCACGGGGAACCTGCAAGGCGATATTGGATATTGGGAGTCTCGTGACTGGCTAAAGCCAGAATTGCTCCTCAAGAATCATATGGCCAAAGAATATCAATGGATCAAATAACAATTGATTGACCTAGACATTGAAAAACAAGGCAGGGTGGATGCTAGGAAATTAAGATCAAAAACAATAAATAAAGTGTAGGAATAAAAGAAACTATCCTTTATTGAATCTCTAGAATAAGTCATCCATGTATTTTATAAAGTAATCTTCCCAACTGCCCAGTGAGGCATAACTGCTATTAATATACCTGTTGTATAAAGGAAACTGCTTTTCACAGAGGTTAAGTAAATTACCCCAAGCCAAAAGGCAAACAAGATTCAGAACGAGGATGCAAATCTAAATTGGTCTCATTTTAAAGCCAAGTGATTTATATTATAAAGTTTTCTGAAATAATTGGGCTACAGATTTCGAAGTGGGGGAAAAGCCAAATGATGGGGCTTATCCCATCTCAGGCCTGCAAGTACAAATGGGTACATTTCACGAGAGGAAAAGAAAGGAGTAAAGTAGATTTTTCAGTTATGGTCTGTGAACAATGATACATTGGATCAGGTGCTGGCAGGAGATAAAACAGCCTGAAGACATTTACTAAGTGAGATGGGGCAAGATGTAAAAGAAACACAAACAAGCTACTTAAAAATAACTGACAATTTTTTCCCCCAAAAGTGGTGCCAAGTTAGACTTAAATGTAGGCTTATCCCAGATACGGATCCAGAAATATTTATATAAAAATAGAAATATGGGAAATTGTTCATTTTTATATTTAATACAAACATTGCTAATGATTCTAATGGGAATTCATTAAGTAAAAAAATGTGTTTTGTGACTTCTGGAAGAGAGGTCTTATAAGGAAGGACTTTGCTCAGTGTCAATGCAGTCGATAGTTAGAACTCAAATGAAACCGTGACAGGACCTGGAGGGATCCTAATGTAAAGACACTTATTTACTGTCTTATTGGCTGAGTAAGAGCCTCTGCATTTTTCCTCAGAGTGCTCAGGCTGGTGCTTCGCCATAACTGCTGTCTTCACTTAATATACTCCAGAAGAGACTGTGTATTGAGATTCACAGCATTTTTCAGCCTGGAGCTGTTGACCTATGGTCATGTTTGGATCCTGATGCAACACACACTTCTGAATAGTTGATCAAATCATTTTCTCCCCGGGCGACTTCTGTTTAGTGAGCAACCATAAAAGTGTCTCGTTGTTTAATTTATTATCTCTGAGTTAAAATTGCAGTGAATGCATTGAAAAATATAAGCAATTAGAAAGTTTTTCTACAAAATTTTATATTCAAACCAATTAATTTTTATTTTTATTATGTATCAAATCATAACAAAAGCCGTTTTACTTTTCTTTAGCATTCTAATAACTATAAACTCTTGATAATTAGGCTACTCTCATTAAGTGAATATGCTTAAAATGAACAATAAATTTATCTCAGGACACAGATAGCTGCCCCCAAATGACTTTATTCCTAAATTCAAATTTGTTTCCTGTGAAACGTATTTTAATATGTTTTCTTCAATTTTTGCTTTCTGCCTCAGTTTTACAGAGCAATAATATTTTAGGGAATGGTATGAATGAGAATCCCTTTATAGTTCTCTTTTCACTCTTATGCCTTAGTGGTTTATAAAGGTTCAGCCTAAAAACAACAGGATACCTTGACCACTTCCCTAAACCTTATGTCTTCTTATACCCAACCCTTGTATCACATTTTTTTTTCTTTTTTTTTTTTTGTGGTCATGTTCGCTTAGTCAGTTCTCTCCTGAGATGGCTTCATAGGGCAATGACAATATAAATTTAAGCCCAAAAAAGCTGGTGATGCTGATTGACATGCTCTATAAAAAATGTGAAGTGGATTGGAGATTTTTACTTCCAACCATGATAGAATAATTGATGTAGTACTTGTTCTTGCACCACAAACAATTAGAAATCTGATGAAAATAAATTGTCTGTACAAATTGAATAAGAAGCAGAACAGAACATGGATTCCTTGAAAGAAAGACAACAAAAGCTATAGGAGTAATGATTGCCACATTATTCTGTTTAGAGGAACCTTTAAAGTTGTAGTGCACAGAAGGGAACCCAAGCAAGACATGGCAGGCATGCTGCCCAAAGCTGTTTTTTGAAAAAAAAAAATGATAAACTTCTAGCCAGACTGAAAGAGGGAGAGAAAGAATACACATTATCAATGTTAGGAATAAAAGATGGATCATCACTACTAATCAGACAGTCATTAAAAGGACAAGGAAATAATGTTACAATTTTATGTCCATAAATTTAATGACTCAGAAACAATGGATAAATGCTTAGAAAATATAAACTACCAAAGTCATGCAAGAAGAAATTGATAACCTGAATAGTTTTATACCACTGAAATATGAATTTGTAGTTAAAAGCCTTCCAACAACAATAACAAAAACTCCCAGACTGGATGACTTCATCTATGAGTTCTACAAGACATTTAAGTAAGAAATATCACCAATTCTGTTTAAATCTCCAGAAATTAGAAGGATCCACTTCTCTACTGTAATAAGCCAGTATTACCCCAAGGCCAAAACCAAGCGAAAACATTACAGTAAAAGAAAACTAAAAATCAATATCTGTCATCAACTTACAGGCAAAATTTCTTAGCAACATATTAGCAAATCAAATCCAGCACAGTATTAATATAATATAGATATATAGATATCAGTAGAAGAGAGAAAATGTTTCTGAAATAGACCCATATGCCTATATACATGTATATATGCATATATATGACGAACTGATTTTGGAAAAAGTTATACCACCAATTCTATGTGGAAAATTTAGTTTTCAACAAATGGTGTAGAAGGATTGGCATTTATTTGAAAAAAAAAAAGAACGCTGACCCATACCTTGCACCATATGAAGAATTAATTCAAAATAGATCAGAAACCTAAATGTAAAACTCATAACTATAAAACTTCTAGAGGACAACATAATGGAATAACTTTATAGTCTTGAGTCAGGCAAGAATGTTTTAGTTGAGACCACAAAATCACAATCTGTAAAAACTATTGATAAATTGGATTACACCAAAATATTTGCTCTTTGAAAAGCACTGTCAAGAAGGTAAATGACAAGCCACAGACAAGAAGAAAATATTTGCAAAGCACTTACCTGGACAAGAACTTGAATACATAAAGTATACAGAATGTTTAGGAATCAATAAGAAAAATATTTTATAATGTGTAACATATTTGAATAGACATTTCACTAAAAAAGATATATGAATATCATATAAGCATATGAAAAGATGTTGAACATTATTAATTATCAAAGAAATTTAGATCAAAACCATAAGATATCACTACAGACCTATTAGAATGGCTAATATAACAAAAAATTAAAAAATCCGTGGCAGAACTTATTTATAACATCCCTATCGTCTTCATACTCCCTCTGCTGCAAACATCATTTGATTGAGGTTCCCTGTTTGAAAGGTTATTAAAGAAAAGTGTACAACTTGAGGTCAGTAGAAAAATACTATACATCAAGGAATTGCTGTCTTTAGATGAAAATAAAGAACACACCATTGAAAATTATTTAATAAAACAGACTAGAAAACTTAAAAGAAATTGAAAAAATTTTAGAAAGCAGTGGACATCTTAAATACAACATAAATATATAGTTTTAATGAACTAATTCCATAAAACACAGTAAATGGTCCTTTACCATTATCATGTTATTCAATCAGTATCATCATGGAAAGTAAAACTGGATATGGCACTTTGTTTTTATTTTCTTTTCTATATACTATCTAAATCATATATAAGTTCTGCTTAGTTTGTGATTTGGGTAAGTCAGTGAGCTGCTCTGGTCTTTAGTTATCTTATTTGTTAAATTGCAGGATTGTCTAAGTTCAAAATTTCTATGATTACATGTATAGGCTTTCTATTTACATGTGTAGGCTTTTCTCTAGGCATCTAAGACTATTCCTATTACACTAGTAACTATTTTTTAACAATTGATATTTTATAATAAAACACTAAACATAAAGGGTGTTTTAAATATTCTTTTTAAAAATATATGGCGAATTGTTTCTGAAAGAAAACAAAAGATACTCACTAATTTGTGCCATTTATTAAGTTGATGTTCCATAAATACCAGAATCTATTTCCATCTTAATTATCAGTTAGGAACTTTAACTATCAAGTTGATTACTAATATATAGATGCTCCTCAATTTACAGTGGGTTTGTATATTGATAAATCCGTAAATATCATTAGTCAAAACATATTTAATATACCTAACCTACTGAACATCATGGCTTAACTAAAATGTGCTCATGACACATTTGCCTAAAGTGGGCAAAATCATCTAACATGAAGTCTATTTTATAATAAAATATTGAATATCTTATGTAATATTTTTAATTGGTTACTTTTTAAAATTAATCTCATTGGCTAAATCCAGTATGCCATGTATTGAATACTGCACATTGCATCAAGATTGTGATGATTTCACACCATTGTAAAGTTGAAAAGTCATAAATTGAGCACTGTCTTTATTCTAGTAGTTAAACTACCAGAAAGATCCTGACATCTTTATTCTAATCTGGTTAGAATTTTTTCTAAAAATGTCTTTGCATATCTAGGAATTGTTCTGTTAACCAAACAATAAAAATATTTCAGTATGTTTCAAAATTTCCTTTATTTCCCAAACTGCCCAATTCTTGACTAAAAGTACTGCCACTGAAATCACAGAAAACATACTGTGTTGCAGTCTTATTTTTTGTAGTAGATAGTTCATTTCACATTAAATATGTTATTTGTGACAACTTGACACAAGATATAAAGTACAATTTCTATACCATTCCTCGAAAAGAGCTCTTCAGAATTATAACATTACATATGTTTTATTTTAACCCAGTTTTAGCATTATGCTATAGTAAAAAGTGATAGGAAATCACTAGTGAGGAAAACAGCAATCACCAATTTCCTTTCAGCCACCTAAAAATGTGTAGTTAATGATGAAAAAAAATTCTGTAACTCGGCTTCCAAAAGCAAATTTCAGTAGAATGGATATCAACACCATGAACTGAAGTTATTTTAAGTCATTTTGTATTTAAAAGCTTTTAACAGAGCTAAACTAGCTAAGTCCTTTTGTTTATTTGTTTTATTTTATTTTATTATTCTGAGACTCTCATTCTGTTGCTCAGGCTGGAGTGCAGTGGTGCGTTCATAGCTCACAGCAGGCTCGAACTCGTGAGCTCAAGCGATCCTCCCACCACAGCTTTCTGAAAAGCTTGGATCACAAGTGTGGGCCACCATGCCTGGCTATTTATTTTTAATTTTTTTTTTTTGTAGAGACAGAGGCTCCCTACATTGCCCAGACTGGTCTTCAACACCTTGGCTCAAGCAATCCTCCTGCCCTGGCCTGTCAAAGAGCTGGTATTATAGGCATTGAGCCATCTTGCCCTAGACCCTAGCTAAGTCGCTTTAGACAGGCAGATGATAAATTTCCTCCTCACTAGACAAGGACTTGCAGACTCTAACAAAACTAAATAAAATGAGACGTGAATGAAAATTTTTATAGATGTTAGGCAAAGATTCTTTTGAACAAAGAAGAACTAAAGACTCTTTCACATCAAAGGTACAATTGTAAAGCTGAGAGTGTTAGTGGTTTGAATCATGACCTTTTGATTTCTTTGAAGTACTTTTTATAGGGCTCATGATGAGATGAAAAATTAGCTTTATTTTCAGAGCTCTGAAAGCAGACATCAGATTTCCTGCTATTGAAAATGACCTACTAGAAAATCTTTGCCTAGTGGTCTTACATTACATTTCTGTAAGTAAATACTACAGATTAAAATTCTTCCATATTCTTCAAAAAAGTATGTGTAATTTCCTCAACCACATCAAAACTTTATTTTAAAAGAAACAAACATTTATATTTAAAGAAGCTCGTGCACTATATTTTGTTTCAGTCATCTAAAAACATCACTAGACTGGTACTAGCAATGTAGTACTGCTATTTATAATTGTCAGTTTTCCAGTTATTAAAATATTCAATTTAATTTTGTAAATGAATGTTTTTTCATTTTAATGGAAATATGCCAGCTGCTGAATTCCAAATCTTGGCACTTTCTGGAAACTACACGAAGCAAGAAGAAAACAAAACCAATAAAAATGATCCAAAAGCATGTATCTTCACCAAAACTTGGAGAAAAAACAGAGTCAAAACTATATATACATGTAGCCAAAGTATGTTAGACCAATGAAACCTACATGGGCAGTTGCAAACAGTGCTCAGAATTACAGAATGTGGTGGGATCTAACATTGGCAGATCTCAAAATCCAACAGTGAATATTCATTCGCAGGAGAAAACCTCATAAGAATGCTAAGGGAGCAATAACTGTGGATGTTACTGGGAAACAATCACTGCTAATAAAATTACAAATGCATGTATTTTCGAATCAAAATGCCTCTTCAATGAGTTTGGCTGTGTGTGTGTGTGTGTGTGTGTGTGTGTGTGCGCGTGTGTGTGTGTGTGTGTGTGTGTTTGTGTCTATATACATGTGATAGGGTCCAAGGTTATTCATTGCAACATTGTCAAGAATAGCAAAATAATTGAAAACGACCTAAGTGTCTGTATAATTGAGGACTAGTTCAGTAAATGATGGAATATCCATACATGGAAATTCTATACAATTGTAAAGAAAATATGAGAACTGTTTTCACTTACAAGCATGATGCAGCAATTTTATCAAACTGTTCCTCTTGCTGAAAACAATTACTAAAGCTAGTTGGAAAAACAATCAATTCCAAAGAATAAAAAATCAAGTATAGCGGCAAAGAATCAAGGATCCAAAATTCTAGAGAAAAAAGGAAATATACTGTGGTGAATATTCCGTATTCATCTGTTTCGTACCGTGGAGGTATTTGACAAGTCACATCATGAGGAATGGAGGCCAAGCTGAATCTTTCAGTGGTCCCTATGGTCTGGCAAGACAGAAGTTAGTGTTCTGGCAGCCAAGGTGGGTGAAACTTGAGGGTTTAAGACTACAGATAATTCAGTTCTCTGAAGAACACATTTACCATGCAATTTTTCTTCAAAGGCCTTTCCTTATTCCTAATCTTCCATATATAGGGTGAGACACAAAAAATCAAATAAAATGGATAATCTAGGAGGCTAAAGATTGGAGCACAGCATTCAGCAATCTGTAGTAATACAGAATGAAGTTCAGGTCCCCTTAGAGTGGAGATGACCTGGTCAACAGCCCAGCTTTCATTGACAACATAGAAAGGCGACACCCTAGGAGTAACTGTTCCAAGGCTGGGAAATAAAATAGCCCTAATACAGACAGAATCTCAAACTCAACTGGATCAAGGCAATCTGCCCATGGTCTCTCTACCTGCCAGAAAAAAATATTAAATATTCTACAACCAGGGCCTCTACCATGTTTCAGGATTTTAAAAAGTATGTATGAAACAGGATCAAATATAGAAAAGAAAAATGATCAAAACCAAACAATAGAAATAGATTCCTTGTAATGCAGATATTTTGTTAATCAGCCAGGAGTATATAACACTCATTTTTAAATTAATCATATTCTGAGCCATACAGAATGCATCAGCATATCTCAAAGAATTGAAAACACATAGTGGAATTAAGCTAGAAGTCAAACAGAAAAAAGTAGCTAAGCAGATGTATAATTGTTTGTAGTTCAGCAGTATGCTTTAAGTAACCCATGGAACCAAGAAAAATAATGAAAATTAAAAAAAATAAACAATGATAACAAAATATGACATACAATTTGTTAAATGCTAAGGCAGACTTTAGACTAAAATATTATATATATACACACACCATATACATTTTAATGCAGATGTTGAAAAAGAATCAAGAATAAAAATGAATAATCAAATCACTTATTTTAGGAAGTCATAGAAAACAACAAATTGAAGTTTGTTTTTATACATATGAATGCAAATATCAATGAAGTAAAAAACAATGTCCAAGAAAGAATATTAAAAAATAAGGGACAGTGAAGACCATTATGAAGAAGACAAACTGGGATGAGTTACACTACTGTTATTAACATTTACTGTAATGTTACCATAATTAGTCCATGTGATATTGGCACATGGATAGGCAAATAGACCAACAGAACTGAATAGAAAATTGAGAAGCAGACTCACACATATACATTTATCTCTTTTACAATGAAAAAACCCTTACAACGTAGAGGAAAAAGGATTGTCTTTTCAGTAAATGATGCTGAATTTATATATTGATGTAGAAAAAGTCATCTTTGACTTCTACTTCACACTATATACATAAAATGAATCCTACTCAGATTGTAGACCTAAATGTGAAAGGTAACACAAAGCTTCTATAAGTTCACAGAGGAAAATATCTTTACGGCATTAAGATAAGTAAGAATTTCTTAAGTTGGGCTTAATAAGCACTATTTATGCAGGAAAGATTAACTGGGCTACTTTACAATTTAAATTTCTGATAAAGATGGATTTAAGAGAGTTAAGATGCAAGCCACAGAGTAAGAGAACACATTTATAACACATATAACTAATTAAATATTTGTAATGAAAATATATTAAAAATTCCTATGCAGTTATACACCATATAAAAATATTTTATTCAATGACAGACTTCATATACAATGGTGGCCCCGTAAGATTATAATAATGTATTTTACTATACCTTTTTTATGCTCAGATATGTTTAGATACTGTATTAGTTCGTTTCACACTGCTGATAAAGACATATCCAAGGCCTGGGGAATTTACAAAAGAAAGAGGTTTAATGGACTCACAGTTCCACATAGCTCGGGAGGCTTCACAATCATGGTGGAAGGGGAAAGACACATATGGCGCAGACAAGAGAAGAGAATGAGAACCAAAGGAAAGGAGTTTCCCCTTATAAAATCATCAGATCTCATGAGACTTATTTACTACCATGAGAACAATATGGGGGAAACTCGCCCCATGATTCAATTATCTCCCACAACATGAATTATAGGAGCTACAATTCAAGATAAGATTTGGGTGGGGACACAGCCAAACCATATCACATACTTATCATTGTGTTACAATTGCCTACAGTATTCAGTACAGTAATATGCTGTTCAGTTTTGTAACCTAGAAAAAATAGGTCATATCATATAGCCTAGGTGTCTAGCAGGCTATACCATCTGGGTTCCTATAAGTGGTATGCTCTATGATGTTCACACAATGACACAATCACTTAATGATGCATTTCTTAGAATGTATTTGCATCATTAAGGGCACATGACTGTGTTTTTAAAAATATGAAAATCTAATTAACAAAAGTCCAAAAAACTTAATAAGAGTCTACGTCAAAGTGGATCCAAATATCAATAAACATAATACAAGTGTTTCAATATCACTAGTCATCAGGAAAATCCAATTTATAAGACCAATGATGTTCCACTTCATACCCAGCCAAAGTTAAAATTAACAAATCTTATAATAGCAAGTGTTGGCAAGAATGTTGGTGCAGCTGGAACACTTATACTCAGCTAACAATGTACATTGCTATGACCAATGTATTAGTCCATTTGCATTGCTATTAAGGAATACCTGAGACTGAGGAATTTATAAAGAAAGAGGTTTATTTGGCTCACAGTTCTGTGGGCTGTACAAGCATGGCATCACCTTCTGCTTGACTTCTGGTGAGGCCCAGGAAGCTTACAACCATGGCGGAAATCAAAGGGGGAACAGGTGTGTCACATAGCTACAGAGTGAGCAAGAGAGGGAGGGAGAGGCACCAGGGTCTTTTAAACAACCAGATCTAATGTGAACTAAGAGTGAGAACTCACTATTGTGAGGACAATACCAAGACATTCATAAGGGATCTGCCCCCAAGACCCGAACACCTTCCACTAAGCCCACCTCCAACACTGGAGGTCATATTTCAACATGAGATTTGGAGGGAACAAAACATCCAAACCCTATCAAGCAGTTAGAAAATTGTTTGCTATTATCTACTACTAAAGATGAACATTCTCATATTCCATAAGCCAGCAATTCTGCTCACATCTATTATGTCCTCCCCCACTCTGCACACACATACATGCAGTAAAAGTCACTAACCAGACTGTTGACAGCAGTGCTATTTTTAATAGACAAAAACCTGAGACAGTGTGAATTCCCACACATAATAGAATGTATAAATAAATTTGTTGGTATACACATGCATGGATAATATAAGACAGTGCAAAAGAAAAAAATTACTTCTACATGTAACAAAATGAATGAGTCTCACATATGTTGAGAAAAGAAACTGAGTAAAAAAAAGATGTAATTTACTATTTCGTTCATATGAAAGTCAAAACAGTTGAAACAGTTCCTTAATGATAGGAATCATGACAGTGGTTCCCCTAAGGGTATTGACCAGATGAAGCATGAATGAGGCTTCTGGGGTGCAGTTAATGTTGTGTATTTTGATTTTCATTGTGATTTCATAGATGTGTCTAGCTCTACACTTGAGTGTGTGCACTGTACTGTGGGCAGAAAGTCTATCTATATCTGTATCTATTTCCATCTGTATAATGAGGAAATTTTGTATATACCTGTATACAAATAATCTGGGACACATTGTTAAGAAAAGAAGGCACTGAATAATGCTTATATAATGTAACATTTGTGTAAAAAAATAAAAATAAGAATATATTTTTGTTTACATTTCTATTTTCATGAGACCCTATAAATGTGCTTAGCTATAGAAAGCATAGGAGTGAATGGGAAACTGAGGCAACAGGATGGGGTGAAAGGACACTTTCCATGTACACTTGTAATACCATTTTGATTTTGAACAAAGTTAATGCATTTCTAATTTCTTTGATATACATATGTTCCAAACATGAAATTAATTTGTTCGCTTGCTACATTGTTCCTCAAAATTGATAGAATTCAGAGTTATGTTTCCTTTTTTCTGTAAAATACTGCTTCCTTTGTAATGGTCTCACAGTTCCACATGGCCGGGGAGGCTTTACAATCATGGTGGAATGGAAAAGACACATCTCACATGGCGGCAGACAAGAGAAGAGAATGAGAGCCAAGGGAAAGCGGATTCCTCTTATAAAACCATCAGATCTCATGAAACTTATTCACTACCATGAGAACAATATGGGGGAGATCACTCCCATGATCTAGGATACATTGTTAAGAAGGCACTGAATAATGCACCTTCCATTCAGATCATCCATTTAGATAAGTTCAACTGTGTCCATGTTTGCATCAAATATATTAAATGGTTTCTCACTGAGTTGTGTGTGTGAGTGCATATGACTGAGAGGGAGAGAGAGAGACAGATGTTTCTTTACTAGGCAAACACCTTACACTAAATGTTTTAATGTTTTGAGATGCTTCCTTTAGTATTTATTTTAACACTACCTTCACTAACTTAGATTGCTGGAATACCTTCAGACATCTTAGTGAGTGTCCAACCTTTGGCAGTGTCTTGGGGTACATGAATCACTTTTCCATCTCAGTTCTCATTCAGAGCACCACTTTTCCACAGGCCTCTTACATGCTCCGTGTGTTCTGATTCAGTGGGTTGAAGGATATTCTGCTGTCATTGATTTATAGTAACTCTGTGAAAATGACACACAACCTATTTTTTTAAAAGCAGGATTGTTTTTGTCAGTGGTAGTGTTCTCATTTTTGTGTTTGATTAGAGTAGCTCTGATTTTTATTCGCTGCTTTGGCTAATGCCACTTGGCAGCACTAGGTCTTCAATGGAGGCTGTATTTGGATCATTTAATAACAAAACTGGAAGGGAATTTGAAAGATCTTAACAAAAATATAACTTTACAAGATACTTTTCCATAATATTCCTTGCCAAAGATGAAAGTCCTTTTGCTGCTACTGCAGCACATTTATTTTCATTTGGAGGTAAAGAATTGGAAGAACAGAGAAGATACATGACCAGTTACTTCTAGAGTTAAAGTCTGACCTTGGGTTTGTGGACCCCTCCTCCAGTGGGCTCTCCACCATGGCACAGTTGTTCTGAAAAGACATCTATCCTGGCAGAGCTATTCAGAGGCATGGAGTGTTCCACTGACTGACCATTGTTATTTAAGAGAATTTTGGATGTGGTGGGTAAAAAATAGTACTAATGACTTCATGTAAGTACTTAACTCATGCTAATAGTTCAGCAAGAAGCATAGATAAGTGACTTGATGCTATTGCAGAGGGCAGATGACCTGGAGTTGGATGTGGCTATATGAGAAACTAAGAATTTCCTTCTTTTTGCTATCATTGCTTTGCTAACACATGTTTCTTACTGGTACTTGTATGACTCAAATACTAATATGTAATAATTCACTTCAATTATTCTGAGCTCTTCTTTAGAGTTCATGTGGTTTTACAATTATTTATCTTTCTTATTTTGTTAACCTATACCTTAAGAGGAGTTATAATTAAAGAAAGTTGTTTTTGCTTTCTTTTTATTTGGGGCACATACTTGTTTTTCATTTTTTGGGTTTTTTTACTTTTTATTTTTTGACTAATGACTTTAATAATTGGATAGTTTGGGAAAATAAAGGCCTTTATTTTACACACAAAGAAAAGTATCTACAGTAATGACTAAATGTTTTATGGACATGTATGATTAATAAGGGGGAAAGGAAAGGTATAGGGTAGTGCTGATATAATCCTGAGAGGAGTAGGGCAAAGAATGTTGTAAGGCCAGCTCCTAGGAAGTCCTGCTGAGTTTCTATTTCTTAATTAGTTTGCAAGTAACAAAGGGAAGTTTTTATGATGGTGGTGATATCATATGGAGTCACATAGGGCAGGGAGGATACGAATAGGATTAGAAAAAGATTTGAGCTCTCAATCAGGTTGGTTCTGCTGCCAACTAACAAGGTACCCTCGGGCCTGCCACCTAACCCCTCTGACATTCATTTTCTTTATCTCTAAAGCAAGTGAATGCAACACACTCTTAAGGCACTTTGCAGATTTCAAGTAGGAAAAAAAAGTCTTTTCATAGAGGGTTGCATGTCGATCACTGATTATAATTTGCAAGATGAATTTGGGGATACTGGAAAAATAAGCCAATATTTGTAATGATATCATGAAAACTTAAGGACATTTGGGAGTTAGTTGATCAGGTTCTAAAACTGGTTTTGAAGTAGTCAGTTACTTTGGGCAAATTTTCAAGTTTCTCCAAGGATTAGTTTCATTTTTTGTATGTGCCACTTGGCTTAGATTGTCACTGAATTTTCTATCAGCAATATTTGTTATCTCCTTTGCCTTTTTTCTTCAGAAAGATTACTCAAGGGTATAAGTTCAAGCTCTAAAACACACAGTATCACAATACCAGTTTCTAACATATTTCTGCAAGAAGTTTTAAAAATACATGCCAGAATGAGTCAACATACAGGCACTTTTGCTGGGGTTCATTCCAAAAAATAATTGCCCCATTCGAATGATGATTTATCAGGCTTTAAGAAAACTAAACATAAATCAAAAGCCTTAGGAAAAATCAGTTCTTATTTTCAGATCTTTATCTGTTAAGAGGGGGATGAAGGGTGGGTGAAAGTAGGGATGTGACGGGAGTAGTGTATACCAGTTGTGCAAAATAACTAAAACAATTATGAAATGCTTACATATTCATGGCCAGTATAACTTGAATTATGAATGAACCATTAAAGACAAAAATTCTTAACCAACGATTTATCTTTTCCTTTTAAATGTAAGGCGTCAAACTTAGAAGAGCTATAACTATTTTATTTGATGGTAACATACAAACAAATGACAGTTTAGATAATATTTTTAAAGTGCTATCATCATTGTAACTTTAATCAGATAAAACATAATTATCATTAACATTGTTTACATTATAGCTGATTTGTCTAAATTCTAATTACAATAAAATATGTCATGTTTTATCTTATCAAATAGTTTTTATATTGAGAGTGAAAGAAACAGTAAAGCACTCAGAGGAAAAATTAGTGCCATATCCAAAAGCATTATTTTGGAAATTTACTTTAATATCATATTTGTATTAAACTATTTTATTTGTTTCCACAGTATTTCTATGAGATATTAGATTGTGTGTCCCTATATCTCTATTTTACTCATGGAGAAACAAACATAGTATGTTTAGTAAATTTTTCAAAGTCATGTACTGTGTCAGAATAGCACTGGAATAGAATTTATTACTGTATTTTTCTTATACAATCCAGCACCTAACACAGTGCCCTAAAAGAGTAAGTATTCAAGAAATAGTCATTGAATGAAAGACTTACTGGACAAACCATTTTTGTTCTATGAAATCCAAAAGATGTATCATATTTTCTCTTTCTTTACTCAGTAAATTGAGCAGGCTGGAGGAGCAGTTGAGCAATAAACTTTATCCACTGTCCTGCCCACAAGTTTACATTACTACATGAAGGGGCTTTGCACTATGGTGCTATCTGGTCATTTCTGAAATTATACACTTCCTACATCCCCCATAAAGAGAGTCCTTAATCTGGTTCATGTAACACTGGCTTTCATGGTGTGAATGAGGCCTGCCAGCATCTGGCAGAGACCAAATTCTTTCACAAAAGTCTCCAAAAATCCATTATTAGTAATGAACGTATGATTGATACCTTAGCCTAATAACTTTTAGTGAAACTGTTTTATATCTTGGTCCTAAAGAACCATAGTTGGTGGCAATCCTTGAAAATAAATCACTTGGCTAGTCTTGGCTCTGGCTATCTCAGGGCTTGCTGATGATAATTACAATGCTAGAAAGGATAACTCAATTTATTTCCTGAGTTAATTTGTCATAAGTTCAGTTGCAACTGTAAACATGATAAAGGTCACAGAGGCATGTGTTTAGAGTTGACAAAAACAATGTAGTAAAGAACATGAGTATTTATATCACTAGGAATATGACAAAAACATAGCAGTCATCCCCAGTGATGCACTATCAAGTAGGTTAAATATTGTTATCCATGTCACTGGCACTTATGACCAGTTACCTAAAATATAAATAAGACATCTCATGAAGGCATTTAAGGCTAATATGAATTCCTTAAACTTTGATGGCATTCATATTTTGCCATTATGAGAAAGAAAACATTTAACTTCACAGAAAGAATACATTAAAGTGAAATGAAAATATTTTTACATCTGTCACCCAAATTTAGTGATTGATCTAAAATTTCACCCTGGTGACATTTTTATTAGGACACGATCTGGAGAAATCTCAGAATTCTCATTTGCTTATATTTTAAACAAATGATTCACCAGACCTGCCTAATTAAATGGTCTATTTCCACTGGACTGAATGTCCTAATTATCATTCAAGATGTATCTTAAAGATTTATCAAGCATTTATTCTCCATCTTACCATGTATTAAGCTCAAAGAGATTTTGTGTTCTAAAAGAGTATCACAAGAAACTTATAGCAGTCTGTAGTACAACTGGTACCCATTTGTAGAGCAAAGCCACAACTAAGATAGAAATAGACATAAATAAAAGAAAATCATTAAGCATCAACTTACTGGGTAAATTGAGTTTAGATACCCATATGTTGCAAAAGAGTCACTTTTATATAAGTTTCCCTATATTTTAAACTTAGAGCATAGTCTATGTTGTCATAAAAAAAAATAGCTAACTGAAGCCAGAAATTCCATTTTGTAATTGTGTCAATTATTTTGAAAATAGCATTATTAAGTAAACTTTAAATTAGTTTGTGTACAACCTTATAGTGACTGGAAACAAAATAAATACAAGCACCCCCTTCCACTGCAGCTAACACACATAACAGATTCTTGAGACTTACACCCTTAAACATATCTGCTCATCACTCAATCCATTTGGCCACCCTTTGTGTCCACACCAGGCTAAAGTACAAAATGTTTTCACAGAAATTCTTTGGGTTGCATAATTTCAATTGCCTGCACCATTGTGGACAAAACATATCATTTCCAAAATCTTAAAGCCCTTGTAAGGGTCATACACGTGTGTTTACTGTCTCGGTTGCTCTGTCCTGGAGGATTTCTTGGCCAGAGCTCTCTCCAGGACGGTGTGCGGGAGTGAAAGGAAACTGAAATCCATAGCCATTGTACCGATCCAAGTAGACGCACTGGAAGAAACTGATGGGACCTAAGGAACAGAGAATGACAATTTGTTAAGAGATGCAGAACGTGAGCAAAAAAGCACAGTGAGGCAGTACAGTGCAGCAGATAAGGTCACAGATTCTACCATCAGCCTCCGTAGCTGTTGGCAAGTTACTAAACCTTGCTGTGTCTTGGAGTCTTCATGTATAAAATCAAAACAACAAAAACCTCGCAGAAATATTATGACAGTTTAATGAGTTACATGTGCTCTTAAAATTCTTCCTGGTACATAATAAGCCTTTAATAAGTGATAATTAAAATGGTCTGGCAGAGAAAGTCAAAGTGCTTATCATATAGACATCTGTTGATGTGCATAGCAATCATAGAGACATAGTAACAGGTTTCAAAACATGAGCTTATCAATATGCAAAGTAGCAGACGTTGTGTGTGTGAGAGTGTGTGTGTGTGCGTGTGTGTTTTATAATGTCACAGAGAGGTGGTTGCCAATGTCTAGAGGTTTTATTTGCCTTTACTTCAGAGGCAAGAGCCTCCCTAAGGTGGCTTTGTTGCTCTTTCAGGCTATACTCCCAGGTAGCTGCTCTGAGTAGAAAGCAAAACAGGAAAGTTAAGGGAGTGTGGTGCAAGTAAGGACTCTGGACAGTAAGCCAGTGCTCCCAGGTAGCAGCTTTGATAAAAGATGGCGAGTTTAGCCTCTCCTCACGATCTTGGGTGCCTACAGACTTCCAGTGTTTTTTATCCTATCTTTTTGCATTCTGTCTACCAGCTGTAGAGTTTTACAGAAGGCCAGGAAAGAAAATGACAAAGCTAGTGGTGTGTGGGGAGATGGGGAAGATTGCCAAATCCATATGAGACTAGGGGTTTATGAAGTAGAATAAAGCAAAAGATAGAAAATAGGAAGCTGGAGAAGCAACCAGGGAGTATTCTGATTCCATTTCCATGGGTCACTGGGTTTTCAGGGATGAAAATAGTTTGAAAAATCTTGAATTTAGTTCTCTTTTCCAATGCATCTAATCTAGAATTATTTTCTCTTTGTTCTGTCTTCTAACTGAAGCAATAATGCAACTCCTCTCTCTTCAAGTTTGTGGAGGTTATGGGAGCTTGGGGGTTGGGCAGGCTATAACAGGAATAGTAGTAAAGTAAAATATGAAATTTCAATCGTTTATGTGACATAGCCACAAATTGTTACCAGTAGGTTAATAATTGTGAAAGTGTTGCTATATAAATTGCAAATATGTCCAAATTTACCTATAAGTCTTTTTCTTATGGATTTTGTAATATTACTCAAAAGTATCATAAGACTCTGCTTATTTCCCTATATTTGTCACAAGTTTATTATATGAAGGATTATAATGAGTGTCTTATCTACTGCAGTAGTTCCAGCATCCAAAGAAGTACTTGGAACATAGTAGGCATTCAGTATCTGTTTATTGAATCAACTATTAATACAGAGCAGGAGGCATTTACAACTGTAAGGGGGCGTTTTAGTAATTTCCTGCACAAATACATACAAGAAACACTGGAGGACCAAGAAACAACATTTCTTCAGACAAATATCTAGCTCTTTACTTTAAAAGCACTATGTGAAACAAACTTCAGTTATACCTATTTCAAAAAATTGCTTCCCTTGTTCTGTTCTGCAATGACTTTAATGCATATATAAATTCAAAATGTATTGCTTTACCATTTGAACAAAAATGTCTAATTTGGAAGAACCAAAATAATGAGAATCTTGGGCACTGAATTTTGTAACTGCATATGAATATTGATTACATTCTAAAATAAATGATCCCCAAAATTGAATATTTAGAGCTTACCATATATCTAGAAAAATCAAAAAGAACTTTGAGTCTTAGAAGTGAGTTTCCAATAAATTGAATTGCTAAAACCTATTTCTTAATTTTTTTCTACTTGATATAAAAAATTTTGGCATATTACTTCAGCTGTCCTATTATAAAGCAGACAGTAACACATATTTAAACATATATTCAGCTAGAGTACTAAGGATCAGAACTGTGTAGAAGGATTTGCAATAAACGTCCATTCGGTCATTACTTGTAATTCTTCCAACTATATGCCTCTTGCCTAACACAAAAGTGACATGCTTCTCTTTAAAATATAAATGACCTTCCTACTTTAATGTTATCCTTCCTGTCTCTGCTAAAAATCTTTTTCTTCAAATACTGCTCTTAGAGAGTCTAACATTTTTACATAGATGTAGCATCTTTAATGTAGAATGATTTATTAGTTTTAATCTAATTATAAACTTACTTTTCTGCTTCTTTGTGGAAGGCACGTCTTCAGCTTCTTCTAGTGGATATGAAAATATAAAAGTAAATAACTTGTACATTTACAGCAATTATATAAATATGTATGGGACTGAGAATATTTACACAGGAGTGCACTATGAAAGAAACAGGAGTTATCCTTTTTATAGCATACTCCAGATTTGTACACAGATTCTATTCATATTTTCACTATAAAATTTAATAGGCAAGAGACAGAGATAGAAGGGGAGCCCATGAAAAAAACGGCATGCTACAGGCAATTGTTTAAATAAGAAAACCGGCCCTGATGTGTCAGATATTCACTAATGAGGATTGGCTGAGATGCATTCCTTTCCTGAGAAGAGATCTTTGAGGCTCAGAGTTACAATATGGTCAGGGTAAAATCTGGCTAAAATTGAACATTTTAGTCAAAAGAATTCTAAATTTGGAGGAACATATGTTTTTAGTGATCATCTTTGCCGTGAAAGTAGAGCAGCAGCCCAGTATCCAGCATCTTTCATTTTCACATCTGATTCACTGACTTTATTCATTTATTTATTTTTGCTGTAGTAACAGACATCACAAGTTTATGCAGTGATGGATAACCTGAAACTATTACTTTAAATCTATTTCTTCTGTTTAGAAGTTCTTAACTGGAATCCATGAATGGGGTTTTGGGGGTTTTTCTGTAAAAAACTGGTAAGAAGTTGTGAGAATGAAAGAGTGTGTGTGTGTTAGTGTGTGTGCTTCATAAAAAGTTAGGTTTATAGATCTTAATCAATTTTTCAATTGGTTCTAGAGCTATTCCCTTCAGAGTGTGATCTATGTACCAATAGTTTCAGTATCATTTGATTAATTTATATAAATGTAGATTTTTAGGTTCTAACTCAGACATTTCATTCCAAGGGAACCTACAGTTTTAGAAGCACTGGTCTAGTAGTTAAAAACATATGGGGTGGCTATTCTTAATAATTCAATTTAAATATATATATCTCTATCTATAAAAATACAGTATTCAGAAAAGTATCTTAATACAAGTGTAAATCTCAGCTTTTGTTTCATAAGGTACCCATCCTGTGTGTCTTTTCTCAAAGCACAATTTTCCACATTGTTAGTTAATTTTGGGCACTGGCAAAGAATTTATACTTTAATGGCTAGAAGAATGTTTAGGCAAATTCTTATTGCCTGCAGACAAATTTAGAAGTGGAAGAGAAAATACCTATCTTTATATGCAAACTATGTACCTGACAAAGGCCTAATATCCAGAGTCTATAAGACACTTAAACAAACCTACAAGAAAAAAGCAAACAACCCCATTCAAAGTGGGCAAAGGATATGAACAGGTATTTTTCAAATGAAGACATACATTCAATCAACAAACATATGAAAAAAAGCTCAACATCACTACTTGTTAGAGAAATGCAAATCAAAACCACAGTAAGATAACATCTCACACCAGAAAGAATGGCAATTATTAAAAGACAAAAAATAACATATGTTGGTGAGGTTGCAGAGAAAAGGGAACACTTATACACTGTTGGTGGATGTTTATATTAGTTCAACCATTGTGGAAAGCAGTGTGGTGATTCCTCAAAGAGCTAAAAACAGTACTACTATTCAACCCAGCAATCCCATTGCTGGGTAGATACACAAAGGAAATTGAATCATTCTATCATAAAGACACATATATACATATGTTTATTGCAGCATTATTCACAATAGCGAAGACATGGAATGAAACTAAATGCCCATCAGTGGTAGACTGGATAAAGAAAATGTAGTACATATATGCAATGGAATACTGTGCCTCCATAAAAAAGAGTACGATCATGCCCTTTGCAGGAACATGGATGGAGATGGAGGTCACACTTTATCCTTAGCAAATTAATGCAGGAACAGAAATCCATATACTGCATGTTCTCACTTAGAAGTGGGAGCTAAATAATGAAAAAACATGAACACAAAGAGGAGGGTTACAGACACTGGGGCCTACCCAAGGGTTGAGAGTGGAAGAAGAAAGAGGATCAGAAAAAGTAACTAATGGGTAGTAGGCTTAATACCTAGGTGAGGAAATAATCTGTACAACAAACCCCCACGACACGAGTTTACCTACATAACAAACCTACACATGTACCCCTAAACCTAAAATAAAATATGGGTTTTTTTGTTTCATTTTTTTTTTAAAGAAAATATCTATTTTATACCAGACTCTAACTAAGAAGCCAGGAACCTTTCAGAAAAAAAAATCAAGTTATCTGAAGCCCTCACTCTACAGATGGAGAAATTTTGTTCTGGAAATGCTTTATGAAGATCATACATCTGGAGATTGCAGGTTTTCCTGAGTGCCTGCCCTCTGGCTTAGGCTGAAAGAGTATGGGGGTTGAGTCCTGTTTTTCATTTCTCCTTCTTTCCTTCCTTCTTCCCTCCCTTCCTTCCTTCCTTCCTTCTTGATGGTGCTGCTAATATAGGTGATGCATCTCAATTCTTCTTAATTAAATCATGGCATTCTTGTAATCCTTAATGGAATAATGATTTTGAAGTATTACTCCTGTACATTGGTCAATAAACACATCTCATAATTACTCATAAATAAATACCCAACTAGTGTCTTTAATATGTGAAAAGATATATATTTTCCAAATAATGTGAAAAAGCTGTTTGTTTTAAAAATAGGCCTACCACGTAAACATTGCCTAGAAAAGCTAAGGACTAGATCAAGAATAGCTGGCACAGCGAGACGGGGGAAGTAAAGACAGACAAAACCTTAGAGCCTTGAGAAGAAAACGATCCAAATGATCCAAAGACAGCAAACTCACCTTCAGCTTTCTTTGAAGCTGGCACCTCTTCAACATCTTCTTCTAGAGTGCAGAAAAAAGACATAAAATCACAGTCATTTTTTCAGTTTTCCCAAAGAGGAAGTATTATATTTAAAGGTTTTTAAGAGTCATGAGATCCCTGAAGCCACAAACTCAGCATCTACAGTCTCCATAAACAAGAGCTTTCTGACCAAAACAGGCACTTGTCTGACTTGGAGAGAGGATGTGGAGAAAATGATTATGGGCTGCACTGTGATAACAGACTGGCAAAGGTTACTTAGAGAAAAGGTCTGTGGTGACTTCCACCACCCACCCCCAGGTATCCCTCCTCCTCTGACTCCTACAGCTCCTTCCAAAAACTGTAATCACTTATCGAATTTAGGAAAGTTAAGGTAAATGAACTCACACGTACAGGCTAGATAAAGAGATCAGTGTCTATCCATAGATCTCTTGATTTTATTTATTAGCAGATTGATGAGATTTTAGCCTTTTTGACAATTATAAAAAGCCCCAAAATAAACTAATCTTTGACAAAGATACCAAGAACTAACAATAGGGAAAGATAGTCTCTTCAATACATGCTGTTGGGAAAACTGGATATCTATATGCAAAAGAATGAAAGTGGACCTTTATCTTCCATCACCCCAAAATCAATTCAAAATGGATTTAAAGATTTAAATGTAAAACCTGAAACACTTTTAACAGTAAACACAGGGGAAGAGCGTCTCAACATTGGTCTTGGCAATGATTTCATGGATCTGACACTAAAAGTATAGGCAACAAAAGCAAAAATAAACAAGTGGAACTACCTCACACTAAAAAGTTTGTGTACAGCAAAGGAAACAATGAAGAAAATGAAAAGGCATCTTATGAAATGGGAGAAAATATTTGCAAGCCATATATCCAAGGAAGGTTAATTTCTAAAATATAAAAGACATTGATACAGCTCAATAGGAAAAAAACAAATAAACGGGCAAAGGACCTGAACAGACACTTTTCCAAAGACATATACAAATGACCAACAGGCACATGAAAAGATGCCCTATATCATTAATTGTCATGGAAATGAAATCAAATCACAATGAGATAATCACCTCATATCTGTTAGAATAGCGATTATCAAAAAGTAAAATGATATGTGTTGGTGAGGATTTAGAGAAAAGGAAACTCTTGTACACTGTTGATGGGAATGTAAATTGGTATTGTCATTATGGAAAGCTGTATGGAGGTTCTTCAAAAATTTGTTTGTTTATTTATTTAGCCACTAGACAAGAGTGGGCCTCAAAAAATTTGAGAAGAAGCTACCATATGATCCAGCAATTTCACTTCTGGGTATATATCCAAGTTTATATCAAGTATATTGTATGCTTGAAACTATCTAAGAAAGTAGACCTTAAATGTTCTCACCACGCACACACAGACACACAGGATGGTGGTAACTATGTGAGGTGATGAGCATGTTAATTAGCTTGATTTTAGTAATTATTTCATAATGTATATGTATATCAAAATATCACATTGTATATCAAATATATATATGATTTTTGTTTGTCACTTATACCTCAATAAAATTGGTGGGGAAAGTAAGACATTCCACTTGAACTAAAGCTCAAATACATATACAATGACTGTTAAGTTGTATTATGTAAATCGCTTGGTCTTTTCTGCATTCAACTTACAAACACATAATGGAATAATGTAGAAGTAATTTTAAATCAGAGGTAATTCTAATGAAATACAATTGAATGATACTTTAATTTTTAACATTTGAAATTATCTGAAAGAAGGTCAGTTTTATATTGTTTATTGAGATTTTGCATACCAGCTGATCACTAGTAAATGAAAAAGGGGTAAGATAGGGTCATATGCAAATTTCCTCTAATAGGAAAGTAATGTGACCTTTATGGGAAAATATTATTATGTAGAAGAACACAACAGAAAAAGAAACAAAATTACTAGAATATTTTTTACTATATATTATTAAAGTTTTGATCTAATCAGTTTGAAATAATATTTAAACATAGGTTTAACTCAATTAAATACTGGATAAAATGACCATGGTTTTGAACTGCCTAATCAACAGCTATAAATAAAGGAACAGTACAAACTGTTACATGATGTAGTGAAATAATATCGATACTTTAAAAATGATATCAGTTCCTAAACAAATCAAACAGTATCTTAATTGTGTAATAAGATCTTATTAATTTCTATGGAAGGTTTATACAAAAATAAAATGAGGCAAGGTTCTTGTCCACAAGGAACATATATTTTATTTTTGTAGATTATATCACACTTGAAACCTATTCTTTGGATCCATTTATTACTCCTAGAAAAATAAATACAAATGGAAGGAATAAAGACCTCAGTATCTTCAAATTCTATATTCTGGTCCAGTATCAACTGGCTATAAGTGATAAAAGCTAGCAAGAGCTGAGTCACATGTCAATTGCTCAGGAGACAGAAACACAGAAAGTAAACTGCAAGCCTAGGACAGTTGCTATAGAGATGCAATTTCTGTGGAAGCAACTTAGCAGCAAAAATTTACTGAACTAGGAATAATATTCAAGAAAGAAATAAGGCACTTACAGTCCACTTTTTTTTTGACAGCTTGCACATTGAGTGAGTGGTAGTTTTGATGAAATAAATATTTGACTCTGAAAAGATAGAATAATGGCAGTGAAAGGAGTGTCAAAATGTGCCAATGAAATTTTAAAGAGCGACCTGCTTTTGTAGGACAGAGAGGAAAATGTTTTATGAAGGAAGTAAAATTTGAAACGGGACTTACAATATTTGGGCAGCAGAAGATGCCAAAATTAAAGTGAGGGCAACAGGATGATAAAAGGCTAAAGACAGCAAAGGACAGAGGTATTCAGGGAGTAGGGGAATGTTCTGGAAAGGCTGGATAAGATTATCATGTGGAACATCTTATATATCACACTAAGTAGCCTCAACTGAATTTCATAGCTAGTGAAGTTTGCTCAAGAGATAAATAATGTTTTAGAGATGTACTTGGTAAAAATAAAACTAGAGCATGAGAGAATTAATGCAGAGAATGCAATTTGGAAAGTGTTCTAATAGAAAAGAAACAATAAATTCTCCAGGTAGGAGTCACTGAAGGAGTCGAATGCAAAAAAGGTTTTGCTAAAAGAGTAAAATATAATTAAATACAAGTAAGTGTAAGAAATCAATACTATAAAGTATACTATAATATGTTATTTGAGTTTGGAGAAAGACAGTGGCGCCACTCCCAGCCACAAGGAAATCCCTATGGGACACAGATATTTGCTGGGGATAATGAAAAGTTTGATTTTCTATGGGTTGAACTGTGGTGCCAGGCCAGTCATGCAGTTGCAAATGCTTAGAAGGAAGAAACAGCCAGCAAGATATCTGAAAAAGTTAGAAGTGATATGCATCAAGTTAATGGGCAAAACTGGGTAAATTGTGAGATCATCACTTTTAATTATGGCAATAATAATTCATATTTCTTAAGACTTTCTACGTACTGGGCCCTATTAAATTATTTTATATGTGTTAACACATTTTATCCTGAGAACAACTGCATGAGGCCAGGATTCTTTTTTTTTTTTTTTTTGGAGACAGGGTCTGACCCTGTCACCCGGGCTGGAGTGCAATGGCGCCATCTCTGCTCACTGCAACCTCTGAGGCAAGGACTCTTATATTGAATCTACTGTACAAATGGAAGAGAGACGGGTTAAATGCTGCCCAAGATCACAGAACTAGTGAGTGTCAGAGCCAGAACCAGAACTTAGTCCAAATCTGCCTACATCAGGGCCTCTTGAAAGAGGATTAAAATTTACTACACAAATAGTACACCTGCTATGTGCCAGTCACTGTTCTAAGCACTTTATAAATGTTAACACTTTTCACTTCCTTAGAAAATCTATGAGGAGGATATTATTAATGTTCCTATTTAATAGGTGAGACAATTAAAAATCAGAGAGACTCGACGTCCCAGAGCTATAAGATGTGAAGGAACTGGTATCCAGATGCTGACATTCTGGTTCCAGAGATGGTGCTGTTAATTACTAAGCCATTCTGCCTGTATTAGTTTGTTTTCATACTGCCATAGAGTACTGCCCAAGAATGGTTAATTTTTAAAGGAAAGAGATTTAATTAATTCACAGTTCAGCCTGGCTGAAGAAAGCTCAGGAAACTTACAATCATGACAGAAGGGGAAGTCAACATGCCCTTCTTCACATGATGGCAGGGAGAAGAAGAATGAGAACCAAGCAAAGGTGGCAACCCCTTATAAAACCATCAGATCTCCTGAGAACAAACTCACTATCATGAGAATAGCATGGGAAAACTGCCCCCTTGATTAAATTACCTCCCACCACATCCCTCCCACAACACGTGGGGATTATGGAAATATAATTCCAGATGAGATCTGGGTGGGGGACATAGCCAAACCATATCACTTCCTTGGGAGGATGAACTTCTAAACCCACTTCACTCTGATTCTAGTACCCATGCATTATGTTGCCTAACACACCTGCTAGCAGGCTCTGACAAAGTCAAGTTATGCAT
Source organism: Ateles fusciceps (assembly GCA_036589455.1). NCBI lineage: Eukaryota > Metazoa > Chordata > Mammalia > Primates > Atelidae > Ateles > Ateles fusciceps. The sequence goes on from JAZHEH010003462.1 coordinate 286,445, forward strand.
GAGCCACACACTTGTGCAGAACAGAAATGAAGGAGGAGGCATTCCACTAGCTCCCTTAGAATAAGATGGGATGCTAAGTGTGTCGCTCTGCACTTCCAACAATCTGTTCTCCCTCAATGGGGATGAAAAGTTACTTAGTTGTCTCTGAAAATGATAATGGCAATGAAGAGGTAAGCATAATATTTGTTCTGTTTGTCTAAACATTGTAAGTAATGTAGGCTACCGTTATTTCAAACATTGAAGAATAAAAATGTACTATCTTGACTTTCAAATTGTAGACTTCATTCTTCACTTAGGTAAAAACAGATTCCAGAGGAATCAGAATTAGCAATGAATCCATCCTTTCATCCAAGCAGATGTCTGCACTAAACAGAGTCATGAAAAAATGGGTCATCTCATCTGTATGGCCATCATATTAATCAATGACTAGGTTTTGTATAACTCTTCAATACTTATCGAATTGGTCCTACTGACACAGGGGTTTTTAAATAAGTATTAGTTTATTAAAAATTAGAATGATTACAATTGAAAGTACTGGATTTTGTTTGGTCAAGTAGTATCAAACAAAAAGAGCTTGTATCTTCTGGTTAACTGAAGGAATTTCTCCTTTGTCCTAAATCCATGATTTGCCTCATCTCATGTAAGTGTCTGTTTCAATATTTAAGAAAAGTATTATTCTGTGATCAAGTGGAATGTCTGAAAAAGTCAGAAATTACCTCTGTTCTCTGCCTAAAAGTTTTAACTTATCTTCAATACTGTTACGCAGGCATGGGTCAAAAAAGTTTCATGGTAAATGGGATTTTTTAACAAGGTTCAGTTATTAAGTCTTCATCTCTTTGGCATGTTAAGGGTAGCCTTGGTTCTATGAGGTTGAGGACAGAGATGATTTAAAGACTTGATTTGTTGGTATTTAGGAGACTGTGTGTGTGTGTACTCTAATAAATATGGACTCTAATTAAAATTGACACTAGAAATTCCAAGTATATGAGAAAACGTAGAGCCTAGCCTCAGTACCAATGGTAGGTATGGTATATAATTACATGCATTTTTAATTATGTGGGCTTGATATGTGAATTTGCAAATTTTACACTAAAAATGAAGATTTCTCATTCTCAGCAAGCAATCTTATCTTGGTTCTATGTTTTATTCTCTAGAGCAGTGGCTTTCACTTTTTTCTTCACAGAATTCCTTTATAATCTTAAAATATGAAGGACCCCAAAACGTTTTTATATGGATTATATCTATTGATAGTTGCCACAATAGAAATTAAAGCAGGCATTTTGTAAACACAGGAAACTGAAGCACATATTCTTTTAGGCAGAACAATGATATACGCATTAGTTATTTAGGTTCTGGAGAAGATATAGGCAAGGAGAAAGGTAAATGGCGACTTAGTAGTATGTAACCTGTTTTGACTTCACGGAACGCTAGAAAGGACGTCAGGGACCTCAGTGATCTGCAGCAATCCACCTGATTTCTACGTTTTAGTCACTTAGACATGAAATTTTGAATTCTACTTTGCGTAATCACTATTGCTTGTCCTTGACCCAAATTTGATTTCAAGTCATGTAGGGTTTAGGAGAAACCTCTGAAACACTCTATTCTAGATAAAGAATTAGCCAACATACAACACATGGAAATAATTAAAAATAAACTCGTCAAAAGGAAAGATGGTTATTAAAAAATAAGTTTGCTGGCCATTTAAACCAATGTCAGGTCATATAAAATAGCTATTTTATAAACTATTTTATAAAACAAGCAACTAAATGTTACTTCTTGAGAAGAAAGTTATGTTGTTTCTCTGACACAGAAATACACACAAAATAATACAAAATATAAGCAAGAGCACAAACAAAGCAAAATGGGACTCCTCAAAGTAAGAATTATTACATGGAAAAACCCTGGTTGTATTTCCACTTTACAGATTTTGTGGAAAAAATGAATATACAATGTCAATTACCTGCCAATTAAATAATACTAATTTTGCATCTGAAAAAAATTTTAAATTGATTTGAAATATACAATAACAATAACATTTTTGAAACTTAATGCAGTGGTTCACTCCTGTAATCTCAGCACTTTGTGAGGCTGAGGCAGGAGGATCACTGGAGCTGAAGAGTTTGAGGCTGCAAGTGAGTTATAAAAAAAAAAGATGTTAGGGAAAGAGGAATAAGTATCAGTTATTAAAACTACCACTTCTAAATTTGGATAACTGGAATATGTTCATAACCCTCATCATATATTTGCAAAACAATGTACTAGAAACATATTCACAGTACTTTACATAGATGGTTGTAATCTTAGTTTCTTCTTCATATAAAAGATATAATTCATAATGTATATTTTGGGATGTAGGCTGTGTGTTTATAATATAAAAAGTTAAATCTTAAACAAATGTTTAAAAATTTCAGTCTAGCTTTGCAGTCAAAGTGAATGTTACCTTGATGGTTTCCTATGATTTATTCATTTAAGATAAAGTTATTTTTCCAGCAACAAGTATAAGAACTACAATGAGATATTTTTCTGTGCCAGGTACTATACTGGATACTAGATTTTACATACTTGTTTTAACCTAAGTCTCACCAATACATCTATGAATTATGGGGAAAAGTCCGATTTTACAAGAGAACTTTGAGACCCAAAGTATTTGAAAAGAAAGTCCCTGAAGCAACATATTTTAAATGTGTTGAAAGAAGGCATGAAGCATTTCCTCAACATTGAGACCCTCACTCTTTCCACCAAACTATTCTATCTTTACTTGCAGAACACTTTGCTCTGTGCCCTGAAGGAACCAAAAGGAAACAGGACGCTACTTAGAAATAACTTACAATCGTGTAGAGAAAATGAAAAAGTACCCAACCAAATAGATGGGACTCTGAAGTACGAGATAGTATATGACGATTGATAGTATAACTGTGAGGTAATTTCAAGAGTGAAATCGTCACTTCCTCTTACGTAGATCAAAGAAATTTTTATGGTTGCTCTCCTGCTGGTGATGGACTTTGAAAGATCATAATGAATTGTATAGTTAGAGATACAAAGAATAGTTCAGGAAAAAAGAATGATGAGATCAGAGTTTAGGAGGCAGCAGTATTAGGAACATGAAATGTTCAATTGGGTTAATACCTGCCATAGGTATAGAAAATGATGAGACCAAAATTTTAAAATGTAGTTTATACCTGGATTATAGACACCTTACACTCTTGGGCTTAGAAATATAGAATTTATTCCAAATTTACAATGAAGAAATAGTCAGTATTTCTCACCTATGTAACCCAATCGATTTAAAGTTTTGGAAAATTTAATGTCAGTGGAAATAAAAAGGAAGAATGACAAGTCAGAAAGGGACTGTTGGGGAGTGAATGCAATAGTTTAGAGGAGAAGCAGTAAAAACTTACATGACTAAAAACAAAATTAGGGTTAGGGACAAGGAATACTGATTAGTCAAAGTAGAATTCAAAGTTTTATGTCTAAGTGACTGAAGAGGAGATGTCGAATGGCAAGGGCAGAATCTCCCCTTGGGATATGGAGAGGGTGGAGGGATAAGGGAAAGAAGATTATGATAGGAAGATCAGTTGTAAACTTGTGCAGACAAAGGTTGAAGTTAGAAATTGAATATGTGACCAGAACTGAGAAAATAGGTTAAGCTTCAGAAGAATTTTGGGTCTTATCCACAAAGAGGTGTATAATGTAGATAAAAAAACTGGATGGCCCCGTTGAGGAATAGGGCAGAAGAGTAGGAAAGAGAGCTGAGGTTGGAAGAATTCAACCTCTGGGGAGAAACAGCAGAAGCCTAGTACTGAGGAAATAGACTGAGAAAAAAAAAAAAAAAAAGAATCCTATGTTATGAAAGCCAAGAGAAGAAAACATTTCAAAAAGGGCAGGTGACTCAGAATGTGGAAGGTATCAGAGAGGTTAACAATAGGGGAGAAGTGAGCAAAAGGTAATTCAGCTTTACAATTTGGAGGTCCGTGTTGAACTTGAGATTAGCTATTTTGGGAGAGTGTCAGGGCAGGGATGTGGCAGATATCTAGGTTGCATGGAAGTGAAGCTGAAAGAGTAGAGAGAAGTTGCTAGGAGATCTAGTTCAGAAGTGGCTGAAAATGCAAGCACAGCAAAAGGACAACAGAGCTCTGAGAAGCAGAAAGGGCAAGGAAAATTTTGTACAAAGGAATATTTGAAGAGGTAAGAGAAACTCTTATAGTGAGAACTGCAGAGGCATGATTGAGGGAGAAAGCAAGAGCGGATATATCACAAAGGAATATAGAATGGTAAATCTTACGAGAAGCAATGCTTCTTGATATGAGAATGGGAGGCTCGTGATAGGGCTGGCAAATGCAAAAGATGAAAAAAGACTGTAAGGTCTGGCGCAGTGGCTCACGCCTGTAATCCCAGAACTTTGGGAAGCTGAGGCAGGCGGAAAACGAGGTCAGGAGATCAAGACCATCCTGGCCAATATGGTGAAATCCTGTCTCTACTAATATACAAAAAATTAGCCAGGCATGGTGGTAGGAGCCTGTAATCCCAGCTACTTGGGAGGCTGAGGCAGGGGAATCCCTTGAACCCGGAGGTGGAGATTGCAGTGAGGCAAGATCTCACCATTGCAGTCCAGCCTGGCAACAGAGTGAGACTCTGTCTCAAAAAAAAAAAAAAAAAAAAGAAGGGAGAGAGAGAGAGAGATTGTAATTTGAGCAAGAAGGCACATTTTGAAGAACCCACATTTATGGCATAGATTGCTAATTTTGTTTTTCTCAGTTTTAAACATAAAATTTTTCTGTGTAGTGTCCAGTCTGCTCTGCACACTCTCAGCAAATACTATAAATAAATCAAAGCCACCTAAATAATGCATGTATATGTACCAGCACAGTTACTCTATGTTCATCTCTACTAGCAGTCTATTTTGATTTGTGCAGTTTCAAGAAATTCTCATAAGTAAACATCTGGGATCCTTAGTCATAGATGCCAAAGAAGCTTAGCATGAATTTTTGTATTCTTCCTCAGCCCTCTTCCTTTATTAGATTCACTGCCTCTCTCTGTTTCTGCAGAGATATCCAAAGCTCCAAATTATTTTCTCAACTAACTGGCCGAGTTGTGTGTAACTGGTTTAACAGAATATTACATTCTAAGAGTTTAGATTTTCCCAAGAAATCTTAATAACCCACAGTAGTTCAAAGCAACATTTGGCACCCAGTTTATTTTAGCCCTCAGGTCTGAGAGGCTCCTTCTATATGTGCCATTATTTAAAATAATCATGAGTTTTAAAGAAAATGAACTGCTGCACTGAGAACTCATTGAAGATTCTTGAAATTGACTCTAGGGAATAATAAACTATGAAGAGAAAGTTCACATTTGGAATTTTGTAGGCAGCACACATTGAAGCCAGGAGTGTTCAATAAATGTATGTGGCCCTTTTTTAGTGTCTGTCCCATCACTCCCAGGATAAACACAGCTTTCTTGAGGGCAATGTCAGAACAACTTAACATCACCCTTAAATGAATGAGACCACAGTGCTGGGACCCAAAGTCTAATAATAAACAGTGAGAAACATTTCACCAAATGTGCTTTATACGCAACCTTTTTCTGGGGTCTAGCAAAAAGGGTGATCAGAATGGTGGGTATGATCACTGGTATTGATTTAGGAGGCTTCAGCCAAAGGTAACTGTTCCATCTTTTTCTCCTAAAACAAAATCATCATGAATTTAATTACCCTTGCTCTAAAAAGTGAGATTGTTTTAAATCCAAGAAAAAATAAGAGATATATGCTTTCTTTTTATTTTTTCATGTAATAACTGTATCCATTTTGACACAAAAGTTTAATAATTGAAATTTGTCCCTACCTAGGGGATAACCAATTATCATTACACAATCATCATCCTCATCCTCATTTTCATAATTACCAATTAATAATCACTTATTATATATTATTATATACCAATCCTTATTTATGCACCCTACTCTTTTATCTTAATCTACCCAAAATTTCTATGAGATGAATATCATTATTATTTCAAAATTTAAAAAGAAAGCTATTGAAGCACAAAAGTGTTAAGTAATTTTTCCAAGTTATTCAGCTATTAAGTCATGATGGGAAACAGTACTTCTGAAGCTAGTTTTCCTGTATCAGCTACTACCCTATGATACCATTTGTATGTGTATGCCTATTATGAATTTAGCGCTAATTTGTTTAGCAAAAACTACATTAATGTTGCCATTCCCTTTCAGCATGTGACCTCTAACAAAACAGAAGTCATTTTATAAAAACAATTGCTTTCAAATCATGTATGTATGTGTGCATTTATGTATATGTATATATGTTTATAAACACACATATATTAAATGTAAACACCCATGTGTAGCCTGAAATAAGCTTTAATCCATTCATTACAAGAAGACTTTTTTTTTTAGTTTGTACATATCTGGATTAGTTGAGAATGGTTTTGCTTTAATAAAGATTAAATTTACGATTCTATGATGAAGTACTGGTTAAATTTTTAATGACATAATTAGTTTTACACAATTGTCTAGAACGAGGACTTAAGATGTCTTGGTTTTTAATTTAGAAAAGGAAAGCCAATAATCTTAGTTACAATAAGATTTGTGGATAAAATTTTAAAAACTATTAGACACTAATACTTCTGAAAATATGTTAGACTGGATACACTAACGTGCTCACTCACAGCAACAAAATACAATGCCTTTTGTTGAAGGGCTGGGCTTAGAGAAGTTAAAGAAAATCTTCAAATAGAATTTTCCCTTCTGTCCCAGGGAAATGAAAAACAAAAACAACCCTGATGATACATGAGAAGTGGGGCCACATTAGGAAAAGTGCTTATATTAAAACTGAAATTCAGTAACGAAGTGTGCAAGGAGCAAAATGGGGTTGTAGATGCTGAGACGCTTTGTTAAGCCAGAGAGGGTGGGAAAATGACAAAATTGTCCTAGGGGACTCTGAGAATATAATAGCAACATAGAACTTAAATTTCCTTCATATCTCTCCCCCCAAAATGGATAGAACAGGTAGAGAGCAAAAACCATGAACAATATTTACGACAAAATCAGATGAACTCTAAGATATCTTTGTATTGAGACAAACGGATAGTCAAAAATCTACAAGGAATCAAAGTCTGTGGAAGAGGAAGCAGAGGGAAACCATGGGGACTCTGAGAGACTGGTGATCAGGGAACCCCAAATAGCCTATAGGTATTTCCCAAAGGGAGTCAAACTGATAAGATCATCAGCTGAACCCGTGAGGGACTTTGTCAAGTCCAATAGCAGGTAAGCATTGAGAGCTGAAGGTGCTGGAACCATCAGATACCCTGTGACCTCGGGAAACTGACAAGCCAGGGCTAACTTTTAAAGTGGATTCCCACAAATGGTAAGGAACTGCTGGGAGAGGAATAAAAGTTGAGCAAGGCAGGGTCAGTAAAGACAAAGAAAATGATAAGGTCAGATAAGTGAGAAAAAGTAAGATAGCTAGAAAACCTCAAAAAGCTATCTGTCATGTTTTGTGCGTTCTTTTTAAAGTTTGTTTTTCTAAATGATTACACAGTAAATTGAGTTTTTCGGTGCAAACGTCTATGAATTTTAAGACACGTGTAGATCTGTATGACTACAACCACAATTACCTCGAAAAAATACCTTTGTTACCTTCCTTTATAGTGACAGTCTCCCTCTGTCCCTAACCTTGGGCAACTACTGAGGTGTTCCCCAATGCAAGAATCTCATATGCGTGAAAATTTCCAAAATGCAACCTTTGGAGCTTGGCCTCAGAAGAAATAATGCCTTTGAATTCACATAATTGTTGCACATACAAATTTTTATTCCTGAGTAATATTCTGTTGTGTGGATGTACTACAGCTTCTATATCCATTTGCCTGTTGAAGGACATTTGGGTTATTTCCAGTTTTGGCAATTGTGAGTATAGCTGCAAGAAACATTTATGTTCATGTTTTTGAGTGAATGTAAATTTTTATTTCCCTCATCCTTCAGGAGTGAGATAATTGGGTCATAACATAAGCATGTGTTTCTCTTTATAAGACACTTTTCTATAGTCAGTACCATTTTGCCTTCTCAACAGCAATATATGAAATTTCTGGTTGTTTCAAATGCTTGCCAGCACTTGTTTTTGTTTTTCCATTGTTTTAAAAAAGTTTAGTTATTCTAATAAATGTGTGCTGTTATATAATGGTGGCTTAATTTGCATTTCTATGCATAATGCTAATAATGTTTTATCGATAATAGCTAATAATGTTAACTATCTTTTCTGGTTATTTGTCACTCATACGTTTTCTTTGGTGAAGTATATGTTAAAATCTTTTATTTTTTAAAACTAATTTTAACTAACATTTTATTTCACCCAATCTTGTAAAAATGACAAGCCCTTTGTTGGATATGTAATTTCCTAAAATTTTTCCCAGTCTTTCATTATTCTTCTACAGAACATACATTTTTAATTGTGAGATGGTATACAATTTATTATTTTTTCTTTTACAAATAGTGCTTTTGGTGTGTTGTAACTGTTTGTCTAATGTTTGGTCTCAAAGATGTTTTCTCTGAAAAGTTTGATAATTTCATGTTTTACATTTAGAGATATCTATTTTTAATTAATTTTTGCATACTATTTGAGGTTACAATAGCAGTTTATTTTCAAAAATACATAGATGTCCAATTGTTTCCATGCCATTGGTTAAAAAGGCTACTTATTATCCACTGAATTGTTTTTGAACTTTTATAAAAAAATCAAATGGCAGTGTTATGTGCATCTGTTTCTTGGATTTTTAATGTTACATTGATCTGTGGGAATATATCTTTGTAGATACCACACTTGTGATTACTGTACATGTATGGTAAAATTTAAAATTAGGTAATATGATTATTCCAAATTTGTTTTTTAAAATGTTTTAGCTATCGTAAAAGAGATTATATATATTTAGAAATTCTGTCTGAGATATTTATTGGAATTGCATTAAATTATAGATCAATTTAGGGAGCACTGACTTCCTTACTACATTGAATCTTCCAATTCATGAATATGGTATATCTCTACTTATTTTAGATCCTCTTTAATAATTTTTATCAACATCTTGTGGTTTTCAACATATAGATCATACATACATTTTGGTTTATGCATAAGTGTTTTATATTGGGTAACCTGTACTAATTTTTTAAAAATTTTGTTTCCAGTCACTTATTGTATGTGGAAAACAATGACTTTTCTGTATTAACTTTATACCCTACTACCTTTTTAAACTCACTTATTAATTCCAGTTTTTGTGTTTATACAGGTTTTAGATTTGCTACATAGACAATCATATAAATAGGGATGTTTTTTTCCTTTCCAAATGTATTAATTTTTTTCCTTGCTTTTTTGCAGTGGCATGAAGGAGAAAAAATGGAAAAGAGACAATATTTTAAAGAAATGATGGTTATGAATTTCTCAAATAGGTACAAGAAAAAGATAAATTCCTGGGTCCTGGAAGTATGTCACAATAAGAAGAAATCCTCATTCCAACAAACTGTAGTAAAACTACAGCAGAACAAAGGCTAAGAGAACATATTTTAAGAAGGCAGAGAGAAAAGATATATTACACAGGAAGAAATGACAGTTAAATTGATAACACCATTCTCCTATTCTATCATTAAAAAGGAAAACAATAGAGTGGAATAATATATTAAAAGGTGCTCCAAGGTGTATGTAACAACAACAACAAAAAAAGTTTTTAGGAATGAAATGATATAGAAAAGCTGTCAAATAAGTGAAAACTGAGAATGTTTTCTACTAATAGAAATCTACCCAAGGCTTTTCTATAGAAGGTACTACTAGGGAAAATATGCTACCAAAAGAAAGTCAAAAATGCAAAAGAAATGGTAAACAATTATACTCGTAAACATATAAGTAAATATAGACATATGCTGATTAAACAAGTAATACTAATAAAATTCACACATTCAAGAAGCACAGCATTAAGTAAAAAATTTCAGGGTATGTTCTACAATGTGATACACACACACAGAACTGAGAGACCAATATATGTCATAAAGTTTGAAAAAGGTAATCAAGGAAATCATAAAAATTAAACTCATTGTAGTAGTTACTTCTGATAGGAATCAAGGGTTAGAATAGTGAAGTCACAGTATTTGTAGTATCCAGCTTTCAAATATATGTTATTTTGTTTTTATCAGAAACTACATAATAAAGTATTTTTAAGGAAAAAATACACTGGAATAATTTGTATTTGTAAGAAGGATAGGAAATTAAAATTTTTAATATTAACTTGCATATAAATGAAAGTTATGAAAAAAAATGATGCTCTCTCTCACAAAATTTTATTTTCCAATGAATTATTTTAGAAATGGAAAGGTCTTTTTTCTCTTTCTGTTTTTGATTGAAGCATACAATCAATCTCACTTGTGGAAACAATGTAAAAACCAGCCATAAATATAATTATATATTTATAGCAATGAATTTTTTTTTCCACAAACAATATTAACAAAGTGGTAAAAGAGACTTAATAGTCACTTTAGTTTCAGCAATTCAGTTTATTTTTGGGAAACATTTAGGTCTAATTTTAGACAAATGAATTCAAAACATAATTGGGCATGAATAACATTACTCATTTTGTAAAGTTAAGCAAACAATGTTTGAAGACTTGTTGTGTAACCACATCCGAATTAGACAATTAAATTTTCTTGTGCAGTGCTAGAAATGTGACTGGCATATATTGTACAGCAATCATGCTGATTCAGTTGTTTAAAAGTTAAAATGTTGATATGTCACCATTAATTAGTTGCATATTATTTTTATCAGCAACTTAATAAGTCTGAGATAACATAAATTATTTGATTTTTAAGGTGAATTAACTCTGAAGTAGTTTTTAGGTTGAATTTGATTATGTTAGAAAAGATCATTAATTTAATTATCTAATAACGGAAACTAAAGATGCTCTCAACGTAAAACAAAGCATATTCTTTTAGTGTTTTAAAATTTCTGTGTTTAAGAAAATTAGTTTTTTTCTACCATAAATTATCATTTTATCATTTGCTAACTCATTAGTAGTAACATTATTATTTGACAAATTGAAATATTTCTTCAAATGGGAATGACATTAGGAAATTCTAGTTTTCTGATATTACTGAAAATTTTCAATTTGGGAAAATATAATCAAAAAAATAGGTTATGCTTTTATTTATTCATAATTATTTATATTATAATAACAAATAAGATGCTTTAGTTATGGTTAATTATAGTCATTCAAAGAATCCTTACTAGATACTCATTTCAGAGTTTTCTTTTCAGACCTAAGATATACTAAAAAAGTAATTTCAGAAAAAGACTATTAACTTTTGTATCTATGAAATCTGTATTTAATTTTATCTTATGCTTAAATTTCAGACTAATTTTCAAGATGCTTAATTCTGACATCTAAAGTATCTATTATACTCTAATATTGAAAGAACTACCTTATTTACTTAGCATATTTATAAAGGAAGAAAAAATGCAGAACCAAAAAAAAAAATAGAGCAGAATATTAAAAGCTAGAAAGCTTTTGAAAAACCACAAAATATGGAAAGTTGTTTAAAAACATGGAAATCCTAATTAGTTTTCTAGCAGGATTGGTTGAAGCTTCATTATAAGGCAACAAACTTCTAGAAAAGACTAAATTTTATCATTATGGCAATGTCAAAGTTAAATTTATTATCTTGGACCAAAATTATATCTCAAAGATTATAATGATCTCAAAACTTGCTGCATTCAGGTAATTTTGATGAAGTTCTAATGGCAAAAATGCTCCCCTATTCAAGAAAAAAAAAATACAGGAAAGATGGCAAAATTAAACCTCCACATTGAATAATCTTGAGAAATGTTCCTACGACATTATTTCATTTGAAATACTCATTTTGAGGATCTAACCAATCTAGCTTTATTTTAATGTTGACTCCCAGATAATAGCAACAGAAGAACTATATGTATCTGTAAAATCTTTTTCCCTGATATATCAACATCCATTGAGATAAACATCTTGTCAGGGCCACCCACCTGTCAAGAGCCTTGTGACTCACCTAGCTGAAAAATCTTTCCTTAGCATTGTTTGCCTTTTAAGAACGTATTTTATCATCCCTTGGTTTTATTTCACATTTTGCCTTTGGGCAAGTTTCTGGAAAATAATACTTTAGGATATATTTTTGCATTTTTAGAAAAAAGGTTTTCAAAAAATTTAAAACGTTAATATCAGGAATAGATTGTGGTGTTATTTAAAATTTAAGAATGTGGGATTTCTCTTGCTTTTAACTTTTAAGATAATAAGTACTAAATATAATACAATCTCACATATCCTCCCCCCAAAGTCTTCCTCCAAACTCTGTAAGAAGCACATTATTTATCATACATTTACCATATCTACAAAAATAAAGATACAGAATGAAAATCTAGAGAATATTTAGAAATCAGAAAGCAAGAGGCAGGGAGCAAGATGGCTGTCTAGATTCAGCTAATACGAGCCTCTTCAATGGAAAGAAACCAAAATAGCAAGTAGATATTCAGACTTTGAATAGATGGTCTAAGAGATTACATTGGAAATCAACAGAGAAGTGATAGGAAGCACCAAAAGCAAAGAAGGAAAAGAGAGTGTAGTAGTCTGTCTGGCTGTGATTGGCTCGGAGCCAGGAGAGGCTCTCAAACAAGGGGAAAGAGTAAGGGTGTATTTCCCGGGGCTCCACATTCCAGCCACAGACTAACAATCCTAGATATGGGAGAGTTCCTCAACCCTTGCAGGCCTCAGGACTAATACGGAGAGATGCCTGAAGATTATGCAAAGGCATTGCTCCACAGAAGGAGCTCATATTGAGCCCCACAGGCTTCTGAGCCCTGAGCAGCTGCAGTGTGGCATCATTCTGAGAGCCCAGCCCGAAAAGGACTGTGTCCTGCCCTGGAGTCGATGCTGCCACTACCACCACAAGATCAAGGAGAGAGAAGAAAGACCTGACACTTTCATGTGCCCTGAAGACAAATTTCACTGTTGCTGCTGCAGGTTACTTCAGGAACAAGGTGCAAGAAAAATGCATGCCCCATAGTTGCCTGCCTATACCACTCCTATTGAGAGCGACCCCACCCTCCTTAGTGGTGGGCCCACAGCTGGCATCAGTCTGAGAGCAGTCCCAATGAACTGTGTTCTGCCGTGGGGCTAACACCACCATGACCACTAAGGAGGGAGAAGGAAAACAGGGCATTTTCAGATACTCAAAATCAAAGCCAAAGTCCCCTATCTAAACCAACAACATATACACATCTTTAGGAAAAAGTCCTTTCCTATGAAAACAATTCCATAAAATTGGAGGAAACAATTGTTACACCAGATGCACAGATAGCAGCAAAAGGATACAGAAAACCAAAGAAGGAAATGTGATACCTACAAAGGAATACAATAATAATCTAGCAATAGATCCCAATCAAAAAGAAAATCACAAAATCCCAGCTAAAAATTTCAAAATACTGATTTTAAAGAAGTTCAGTGAGATACAAGAGAATTCTGAAAAGCAGTACAGTTAAGTCAGAAAAACAATTTAGGACATGAATCAGAAATTTACTAAAGAGATAGCTATTTCAAAGTAGAACCAAATTTAAATTCGAAACTGAGAAAGTCATTGATACAAAATACATTGGAAATCTTTAACAATAGGCTAAAGTAAGTAAAAGAAAGAGTCTCAGAACCTGAAAACAGGTCTTTGGAAATAATCCAGTAGGTCAAAAATAAAGAAAATGACTTAAAAATAAGCATTTTTCTGTAATAGGATGACATAAAGTGACAGAATATTCAAATGATCAATGTCTCCAAGATCAAAGAAGGTTGGAAAGGGTTAGAAAACCTATTTAATAAAATAATAGATGAAAACACCTCAAGTCTAGCAAGACACTAGGATATCCAGTCATAGGAAGCTAAAAGATCCCCAAAAAGATAAAATTCAAAAAGGTCTTATCTGTGGTATATTATAGTCAAAGTGTCTAAAGTCAAAAACAAAGAGAGTATTCTAAAAACAGCAAGAGAAAAGAGTATAAGAGTACACTATAAGCACTCGATTGGACCTTCTCTGTCCAATGCTGTAGCCACTGACTATGTGGGGCTTTGGGAAATTGAAATATGATTAGCACAAGATAAAATGTGCTGTAAGTATAAAATACACATAAGACTTTAATATCTCAATGCAAAAAATAATGTATTTCTATATTGAATATATATTGAAATAATATTTGTATAAAGTAAGTTAAATAAAATGTTACTAAAATTATTTTCACCTGTTTCTTTTTGCCTTTCATTGTATCAACTGGAAAATTAAAATGACATGTACGTCACACTTTATATTTGTATTGCATGGCACTTATTTATCTTTTTTTGTATAAATATGGAAATAAAAAAAGGATAAATTGTTTTTCCTTGATTTTAGGAACTTGTAAGAAAATTTACAGTTGTACCCTATATACATAGAATTTCTATCTGTACCTGGATCCTTATATTCTAGAGAATCTATTCTGGGAGCTGTGGTTTATACAATAGGAGATACATTCATTCCTAACTATGCTGTTTTTCTTAGATATACAATTATATTTAGGTTAGCAAACATTGGAAAATAGCAGCAAAAGCATCACTGTTTGACCACATGTGGTCTTTAGTAAATTTCTAGTGATTGACAGTTTAAGACAGATAAAGATTTATTTATTTAAATGCAAGTCACTTTTATTTTCAGACTTGAAAATATAATAGTGTATTTCTGTTACAAGTTGTAATTTCAAATGACATAGTTTTTTTTGGTTTAATTTCAATATAAGTAACAATAAAAGCTAACAAATTCCTGTCAGAAGATTTAGTTTAGAATAAACTAACTCTGAACACATCAAAAATATAAATATTTTATGAATTTCATCTTAAAATTGATACTATGTATCAAAAAAATTCATTAATACAAACTACTTACTTGATACTCTTGCAGGTTTTTCTGCTAAAAAGAGAAAATAAATAAGTTCTGTTTAACTGAGATAAAATGTAAGGAAATTATACATTAGTGGACTTTATAAAAATATCAAATTATTTTGTTTCTTGTTTATTATTTAAGAGTCAATGAAGAAATGTAGTCCTCTATTGCCTGTCAACATGAGTCTTTGTTTAATTTTTAATTGTTTTAAAATTTTCATTTAGAAATGGGATCTCAGTTGCCCAGGCTCACATGAAGTGGTGCAGTCATAGCTCACTGCAGCCTCAAATTCCTGTGCTCAAGCAATCTTCCCTCCTCTTCCTCCCAAGTAGCGGAGATTACAGGTGTGAGCCACTATGGCTGGCTGATCTTTGAATATCTTGGTTAATCTATTTTATCTAAGAAAATATGTCAGTTATCAAGAAAAGCTATTCATCAAAGGGTCACAAAATATATATACTTTTTAAATACTCTTACTAAATCAGAATCTTTGTTAAATTAAGTGTTTGGGCTCAACTATTATTATACTTAACTGGATTAAATTACTTTGTATTATGTAACAGCTAAACATTTTCTTTTAAATTCCCAAACTTTATAAAATATATTATTTAGAATTAATTTTCTTTAATAGATAATTACCAGACTATAAAATAAATCTTAAAAAGCAACATGTAAAATAAGTTTACTTTTTTATAATAATTTATTTATTTCCATGAGATGTTATTCTTCTTCAAAGAAATATGCTTTTCTATTAAACTGTATGTAGGACAAAATAACTAAGGTGAAATTATTGTCCCAAATACTAGAGCAGACATTCTAACTTCTTGAACAAGACTAGTAACATCTCCATTCTAACATTAGTCTCATTTAAAGAGCCAGGCTAGAAAATATAATTTTTAAGCAACCTGCATTACATGATTTATTTTGAGATTTGTAGAGTTTCTAACATAAACCTAAGGATTAAAAATTTGTAAAAATTAGGTTATTTCTAATTTTTTAAAAAACATTTTCAGCTGGGACACATATTTTTAGTATTACTACAGTAGTATGCTTCATGCATAAAATTATGAAAAAAAAAATTTAGAAAAATATTTCACTAAGACTAACATGTTATTATTAATTTTCTTTAAAAATACTAGCTTTGATTAGGAAGACAGGAATTTAGGGAAAAAATAAACTTTCACTGAATGCAATGAACTATCTGTAAAACGAAGGAATGAATAAGAATATACCTGCTCTCAACTATCTCTGGGTTCTACTTGTGCTTTTATATGTAATCATTTTTCTTCACTGTGTTTTTACAATATGAAGACATTAAAATGATAGATTCACACGACAGACTGAGAAGTCTGAATCCCAATACTGAATCCCTTTTACATATGAGTTACAGAGGTTTCCTCCAATCAGATCTCTAATAGATCACCCCCTTGGGGGCAAAGTGGAATATGCTCTATCCTTGGGCTGCTCTGATTGGCAGAAAACTTTCCCTTTTATTTGTAGCAGCATAATAGAATACTGAAGTGTGAATAGATGGCCTTAATCATCATAGTGTTTGGAAACATACAAACTTGGAGCTAAATCTTGTTTGTACCATATAAACACTCTTCAGATGTTAGATTTTCTTTCATTGTACTTACCTTGTCTTTAAACTGGGCATGCTAATTGGGCTTTACTAAGGATTAAGTAAACTAATAATGGAAAAAGATACAGCCATATATTTTCTAATTAAGTATTTTTTTCATCCTTCTGGCTGATTATCTCAAAGGATATTAAACAATATTTAAAAGAATCTTTCCATATAAAAATTGTGCCCCTGTATTATTCCACAAATGTAATTTGCTCTTCTATTGAAAGTTTTACCTCTTAATATTAGTGATACTATAAATACATTATTAATAATTTTATGTGAAATGGTATGTCTAGATATGTCTTGTCATTTCAGGAATACACACCACAGTGAGCAGTAAAAGGGAGTCAGTGGAAAACAAAGCTTTTCCTCCCCCTACTAGAGATCTATGTATTTGCTATGAGTGAAGATAGTTGGCTTAGTTATGATATGTTTACCTTAGAATTTAAAGCACTTTTTTAAGTAATTGAATTTGCATAAGGCTACATAATTTAGTTATAAGCCTTATTTATAGTTTTATGATAATAATATCAGCAAATAGATCATTCATCATCTCTTTTTAAGAAAAAATATCTACATTGTGTATGCTGGCATTTGCCTATTTTG
The DNA here is from genome assembly GCA_036589455.1 of Ateles fusciceps. Taxonomy (NCBI): domain Eukaryota; kingdom Metazoa; phylum Chordata; class Mammalia; order Primates; family Atelidae; genus Ateles; species Ateles fusciceps. The sequence goes on from JAZHEH010003462.1 coordinate 303,642, forward strand.
TGTATAGGTAGAATTAATTTAAAGGTTGATTGATAAATAATAAAAAATATATTCATGATATTAACTACATGCTATTTAGTCATAGATAAAATAAATCCCAGTTACACTTATTTTTACTACAATATTACTTTTGACATTACTTATGCTAACAGTCTTTTGTAATTGTAAACTTTTTCTTCTGATGCGTAACAGAATATTTTGGTCATCTTATATGCTGCTAACAGTTCTGATTTCTTTGCATTTTCTTATTTTCTATTGAAATGTAAGCTTTCTGCTAGATTTTCTACCTGTTCACTTCCTCTGCTACTAGAAGTGTGTGTCTTCTAGATTTCTTTGTTTCAAAATAATTTAATATTAATATAAAGCAACAACATAATTCAGATATTTCCATACCAACATAGTACGTACGTAATTTAAGATTACCTTTTGTCACATTGTGTAATTGAAGACTTTCTTTTCTTGTTGAGACTGTCAATGAGAAAAATGTAAATTAAAATATAAATTCTTAAAGTAAATTTTTATAAAAATTTTGTCTCCATTCAACGCTAAGCTATAAAGACAGGAGGATAATTTAAGTGTTACAAATATTTTCTCAAGGTGATTTTCAAAAATTTTGTTTTCTATCCAACTGGTACCTAACAAAAATAAGTGTTAGCACTAAACATGGTTTTATAAACAGAGGTATAACATGAATGTAGGAAGAAAATTAACTAGAATCTCTGAAAATTGGGTCATTCCAATTAACTGCATTTGAAGATAAACAAAAAAAGAGTTATTTTGTCATTGACAATTATTCTTATATGTCTAAGAATGTTCTCCTAATGATCCAATAGATTATTTCTTTGACAATTAACATCTTTGTAAGCTTTTTGGATAATTATACTCAAATCAATAATTGTCATATTATACAGTGTAGTTTGCTAAATAAATAAACCCAATGTTAAGAAAAAAGGCAGCATTGTGATTCAGTTTCTACCTTGCTCACCAACAGCACAATAAATCAATGCTTATTTGCATGCATTGGCCTACCATCCGTTGCTTCTTTGACAAAGCCATTACTTCATATCCACCAATTAACTACCATATTTCTTCTTTTAATCAGACTTGCACTCATCACATACGTTTTTAAAAAAAAGGGTTTTTTTTTCCAAATGATATAAATACATTTTGACTTAAAATATTTTAGCTTCAGGGCTTTGCATTCTATTTTTCATTCTTTTAAAAAAATTACCTTTTTCTTCTTTATGGTGCTTCATGTCGGCTTTTTCTGTATAGAAGAAGTAGTAACAGGGTAATATATTTATTTATATATTTATCTTTTAAATTATACTTTAAGTTCTGGTATACATGTGCAGAACATGCAGGTTTGTTACATAGGTGTACATGTTTCATGGTGATTTGCTGCACCCATCAACCCAACATCTACATTAGGTATTTCTCCTAATGCTATCCCTCCTTTAACCCCACATCCCCTGAGAGATCCCGGTGTGTGGTGGTCCCCTCCCTGTGCCCGTATGTTCTCATTGCTCAGCTTCCACTTATGAGTGAGAACATGTGGTATTTGGTTTTCTGTTTCTGTGTTAGTTTGCTGAGAATGATGGTTTCCAGCTCCATCCATGTCCCTGCAAAGGACATGAACTCATTCTTTTTTATGGCTGCATAGTATTCCATGGTGTATATGTGTCACATTTTCTTTATCCAGTCTATCATCGATGGGCATTTGCGTGGTTCCAAGTCTTTGCTATTGTAAATAGTGCTTAAATATACATACATGGGCACTTTATAGTAGAATCATCTATAATCTTTTGGGTATGTACCCAGTAATGGGATTGCTGGATCAAATGATATTTCTGGTTCTAGATCCTTGAGGAATCTCCACACTGTCTTCAACAATGGTTAAACTAATTTATACTCCAACCAACAGTGTAAAAGTGTTCCTATTTCTTCACAGCCTCTCCAGCATCTGTTGTTTCATGACTTTTTAATGATGGCTATTCTAATTGTCATGAGATGGTATCTCATTGTGGTTTTGATTTGCATTTCTCTAATGATCAGTGGTGATCAGTTTTTTTTCATATGTTTGTTGACTGCATAAATATCTTCTTTTGAGACATGTCTGTTCATATTCTTTTTCCACTTTTTGATGGGTGGTTTCTTTTCTTGTAAATTTGTTTAAGTTCCTTGTAGATTCTGGATACTAGTCCTTTGTCAGATGGATAGATTTCAAACGTTTTCTCCCATTCTGTAGGTTGCCTGTTCACTCTGATGATAGTTTCTTTTGCTGTGCAGAAGCTCTTTAGTTTAATTAGATCCCCGTTTGTCAATTTTGGCTTTTGTTGCAATTGCTTTTGGTGTTTTAGTCATGAAGTCTTTGTCAATGCCTATGTCCTGAATGGTATTTATTGCCTAGGCTTTCTCTTAGGGTTTTTATGGTTTTAGGTCTTACAGTTAAGTCTTTAATCTATCTTGAGTTAATTTTTGCATAAAGTATAAGGAAGGGGTCCAGTTTCAGTTTTCTACATATGGGTTGCCAATGTTCCCAAAACCATTTATTAAATAGGGAATCCTTTCCCCACTGCTTGTTTTTGTCAGGTTTCTTAAAGATCAGATGGTTGTAGATGTGTGGTGCTATTTCTGAGGCCTCTGTTCTGTTCTATTGGCCTATGTATCTGCTTTGGTACCAGTACCATGCTGTTTTGGTTATTGTAATTTTGTAGTATAGTTTGAAGTCAGGTAGCATGATGCCTCCAGCTTTGTTCCTTTTGCTTAGGATTGTCTTGGATATACAGGCTCTTTTCTGGTTCCATATGAAATTGAAAGTAATTTTTGTAAATCTGTGAAGAAAGTCAATGGTAACTTAATGAGAATAGCATTAAATCTATAAATTACTTTGGGAAATATGGCCATCTTCACGATATTGATTCTTCCTATCCATGAGCATGGAATGGTTTTCCACCTGTTTTTGTCCTCTCTTATTTCCTTGAGCAGTGGTTTATAGTTCTCTATGAAGAGGTCCTTCACATTCCTTGTAAGTTGTATTCCTAGGTATTTTATACTCTTCATAGCAATTGTGAATACAAGTTCACTCATGATTTGGCTCTATTATTGGTGTATAGGAATGCTTGTGAATTTTGCACATTGATTTTGTATCATGAGACTTTTCTGTAGTTTCTTATCAGCTCAAGGAGTTTTTGGGCTATAATGATGGGATTTTCTAAATATATAATCATGTCATTTGTAAACAGTGACAATTTGACATCCTCTCTTCCTATTTGAGTACCATTTCTTTCTTCCTTTTGCTGATTCCCTGGCCAGAACTTCCAAAAATATGTTGAATAGGAGTGGTGAGAGAGGGCATTTTTGTCTTTTGCCAGTTTTCAAGAGGAATGCTGCCAACTTTTTGCCCATTCAGTATGATATTGGCTCTGCATTTGTCATAATTAGCTCTTATTATTTTGAGATACATTCCATCAATATCTACTTTATTGAGAATTTTTAGCATGAATGGGTGTTGAATTTTATCAAAGGCCTTTTCTGCATCTATTGAGATAATCATGTGGTTTTTGTCATTGGTTTTATTTATGTGATGGATTATGTTTATTGATTTTCGTATGTTGAACCAGCTTTTCATCCCAGGGATGAAGCTGACCTGATCGTGATGGATAAACTTTCTGATGTGCTGCTGGATTTAGTTTGCCAGTATTTTATTGAGGATTTTTGTATCAAGGTTCATCAGGGATATTGACCTGAAATTATCTTTTTTTGTTATGTCTCTGCCAGGTTTTGGTATCAGGATGATGTTGGCCTCATAAAATGAGTTAGGGAGTCCTCTTTTCTACTGTTTGGAATAGTTTCAAAAGGAATGGTACCAGCTACTCTTTGTACCTCTAGTAGAATTCTGCTGTGAATCCATCTAGTCCTGGGTTTATTTTATTGGTTGGTAGGCTATTATTCACTGCCTCAATTTCAGAACTTGTTATTTGTCTATTCAGGGATTCAGTTTCTTCCTGGTTTAGTCTTGGGAGGGTGGATGTGCCCAGGAATTTATCCATTTCTTCTAGATTTTCTAATTTATTTGCATAGAGGTGTTTATATTATTCTATGATGGTAGTTTCTGTGGGATCATTAGTGATATCTCCTTTATTATTTTTTATTGTGTCTACTTGATTCTTCTCTCCTTATTTGTTAGTCTGGCTAGTGTTCTATATATTTTGTTAATCATTTTAATAAACCAGCTCCTGGATTCACTGATTTTCTTGAAGGGTTTTTTTGTGTCTGTATCTCCTTCAGTTCTGCTCTGATCTTAGTTACTTCTTGACTTCTGTTAGCTTTTGAATTTGTTTGTTCTTGCTTCTTCTCTAGTTCTTCTAATTGTTGATTTTGGATCTTTCCCACTTTCTTCATAACAAGGTAATATATTTATTAACAAGTCTTCTTAAGGTGAGGAATTAAATTTTGTGTAGGCAATCTTCACAGTTCAGGATTAATTATGAAAAGAAGTCTATAGCTTTAATTTATTAGTAACAGGTAGAGTCTGCTTTTGGTTTTGCATTCCTATTCCTTTTAGGTGTTTAATAAAAATGTAATACCTATACACTTTGCATGATGAATTGTAATATACTGCAATTATAATATGTGCTATAAAATCCGTGTCTTCATTTTCATCAACTGTTTTTAAGTCATATAATTTGTAAAATTGTATATTTGTCTCCCTTTGTTTTTGTGGCTAATTTGATGTACATATCTTAAAATGTCATCTTTACCTTTACTTTCTTTTTCAGATTTTTCAGTTTTCTTCTTCCCTGGGGGAGAAAACAACAAGAAGAAATCATCATTTTAAAAAACATGACTTTCTTACTAATTCTTGGAGTAAACAGTTGGAGATGAGACTTAATCCTATGAGTGCAGGGAGTCATGACTCTCCCATTTCATTTTGTGTTATGCTTGGTCATTCTGCTTATGTAGTCACCTATTGGGTCATAATTTCTCCTCCTCCTCCTTCTCCTCTGCTTCCTCCTCCAAGTCCTTTATTTCTCTTCCTCCTCCTACTTCTTTTTTCCTCCTCCCCTTCCTCTTCTTCTTTTTTGAAGACAGAGTCTTTTTTTTTTTTTTTTTGAGATGGAGTTTTCTCTTATTACCAAGGCTGGAGTGCAATGGTGTGATCTTGGCTCACCGCAACCTCTGCCTCCTGGGTTCAAGCAATTCTCCTACCTCAGCCTCCCGAGTAGCTGGGACTATGGGCTGCGCCACCAAGCCCAGTTAATTTTTGTATTTTTAGTAGAGATGGGGTTTCACCATGTTAACCAGGATGGCCTCGATCTCTTGATCTAGTGAGCCACCCACCTCGGCCTCCCAAAGTGCTAGGATTATAGGCATGAGCCACCAGAGACAGAGTCTTTCTATATGCCCTCAACCTCCTGGGCTGAAGGGATCCTCCCTCCTCACCCTCCTGAGTAGTTTGGTTACTTACAAGCATGACCCTCTTTCCTACCTCCTCCCTTTTTCTTATATGCTTTGAAGAGAGAATAAGCCATGCCTTTGTTAATTAAACTAGAAACACAGGAAAAAACAACTACGTGTTAAATTTTTACCTTTAGGAAATAAGAATTTGCCTGGCATGATGAATACTTAATGAGTAAACTAATGAATAAAAGCAATAAAAAGTAACATAATATTTCTAAGCAAAATGTGGATCCAGTTTTCAAAGCAGTCTTGGTAAATTGATAATTTTCTTGCTATAATTTTTAGACAAATTGGGAAGAAAAACATTAAATAGTGGCTTACAAGTTTGTATGTAGTTCTTCTAACAAGCCTTTCGGGACATGATTATGCCTGTTCTGCAGTTCAGAATATCTGGAATTTGAGCAACTAAGGGATTTTCTAAATATTATACAGCTAGAGACTTAAATTTACATATTGTTTCTTCCACCACTCTCTATCTTATCTCCTCTGAAAATGTAAATATTTACCTGATTCTGTGACTTCTGATGTTTCTTCTTTAGAAAAAAAAAAGAATGTAATAAGTAAATAAATAAAATAAAAAGTATAGTTTTTTATTCAATAGCAGACAATTGAAACTTATCTTCTGATATTTCCTCCTAAATTACAATAGGCACATATACTCAAAATGACAAAGAAATGTACTCGTGGTTAATGTTTCTGATAACTGTAACTAGACATCCATTTTGAAAAAAAAAGACAAATTTTCAATTAATCTAAAACAGTCTATTTAAATATGATAGAAGTGATTAGATAGAATAAATAAGATCTAGTACTTGATAGAATAACAGGATGCTTACAGTCAACAATAATAATTTGGTGTACATTTAAAAATAACTAAAATAATAGAATGTTTACACAAAAATATGATAAATGCTGATGTAATGGATACCCCATTTACCTTGATTTGATTATTATGCATTGTAAGCCTATATCAAAATATCTCATGTACCCATAAATATATACAACTACTATGTACTCACAAAGTTAAAAATAAAATAAAATGAAAAGTAAAAAATTAAAAACACATACATGATTTAATTAACCAATTCTAAATTCTTTGGTTGACTTTCTTAATTACAAATTATAAATCTGTTACACAAATTTTTAATCTTCATGGATGCATGCAACCATTCATTTGTAGAATGTTTATTAAAGCATCTTCATCTATAAGATGCTGCTATAAGATGCTGCATCTATAAGAAATGCAATTGAGTGGGATCGTGGGGTGAGACTAAAAATATAACAAAAACAAACTCAATTCATGGTGACAGTGTGATAAGTGTTAGAAGACATAAAATTATATTTGCTTTTTGCCTATGATAATTCAGAATCATGCTTTCTTTTTATTCCTCAGTAAATTTACAGATTAGTATTTCTACGTATAACCTGGCAAGTTTTTTTTTCAACTTGCTATCACAAATAATTTCAAACAATAACATTTCCAGAAAATAAAAATTATCTGAAAGATTAAGAAATATCTCTCACAAAATATCAATGTTTTCTATAAACATGATATCAGTTTTATCAAGTCTTACATAACTATATTAGGGAGCTATTTTCAAAATTCATAAAAAGGAATTAAAGTATTTTATAACAATGATGGTATACAATGAATAATGTTTCATAAAAATATAGTATTTTAAAATGGCTTTATGGTGATGTTTTATATTAGCACTCTAGTTTTGAATTTCAACCCTTAATTTTGGTAAGACTGTTCATATTAGTAGCAATAATACAAACTATGCTAGAATTTCTCCAGCCTAAAGGCTGTACTTAATGTTTAAAGTTGGCATTTAATCCATTAAGAAGTAAATTGTAGCTGCATTATTAAGGAATCTGTCATATGCTGTTAAGAAAACAGGTTAGTTCTGGGTATTAAAACATATACATAAAACATCCAGATACACTTTGGATTGAAATGTTCAAGTTTTAATCCAGGATACAGTCTGAATACTTTAATAGTATAAAATAAATAGCTTCATTGTTCACTGTTGCATTTTTATAATTGCTTAAAATGTACAGAAAATCCTAGTGATTTTGAATTATAAAATAAAATGTACCTCAGGGCTTTAAAAAAAATATTAGAAAATAAAAAGCTAATGTGTTAAAATTAAATAAATTGAGGACACATATTATGTGCTCTTGATTTTTCTCAACCCACATAATAACTGTTAGAGGGATCTTCATACCGTGTTGATTCAATACATCTGAACAAAAAATTGAAAGTAGATAAGAGAGAGATAAAATTACCTTTTTTGTACGGGTATTAGTTATTATAGTAAATCTGTTAGTAAAACAGGTATCTCAACAGAAAACATGATATGCACTCCCTCATATATCCTGGTTCAGTGTCATATTTCTAATAGGTGCTTAATAAACACATGTTCAAGGATTAATGAGTATAATACAAGCATACTCATTTTCTTGTGCTTCACTTAATTGCACTTCTCAGGTATCACAGTTTTTGCAAGTTGAAAGTTTGTGGCAACCCCGTATAATTAAGTCTATTGGTGTAATTATTTTTCCAGCTGCATTTGCTTCCTTCACATTTCCCTGTTTCATTTTGGTAATTCTCACAATATTTCAAATTTTTCATTACTATTATATCTGTTATGGTGATCTGTGATTAGTGATCTTTGATGTTACTATTGTAATTGTTTTGGGTGCCTCAAACCACACTTATATAAGGTGGTAAACTTAACGAAAGTGTGCATCGGGACTGCCATTCACCAGCTCTCTCTCCTTTTCCTTCAGGCCTTTCTGTTTCCTGAGAACTCAGCAGTTTTGAAATTGGGCCAGTTAATAACCCTACAATGACCTCAAAGTATTCACAAGAAAGAAAGACCTACACATCGCTCATCTTAAATCAGAAATTAGAAATGATTAAGATTGTGAATGCAAAGGAAAAGTTCCTGAAGGAAAGTCAAAGTGTTACTCCAGTGAACACATAAATGTTAAGAGAGGGAAACAGCCTTATTGCTGAGACAAAGAAAGTTTTAGTGGGCTGAATAGAAGACCAAAGCAGTTACAACATTCCCTTAAGCCAAAACTCAATCTATAGCAAGGCCCTAACTGTCTTCAAATCTGTGAAGGCTGAGAGAAGTGAGGAAGCTGCAGAAGAAAAGCTGGAAGCTAGCAGGGTTTGTTTATGAAATTTAAGGAAAGAAGCCACCTGCATAACATAAAAGTTCAAGGTGAAGCAGCAAATACTGATATGGAAGCTACAGGAAGTTATCCAGATCTAGCTAAGATAATTGACTGAAGTGGCTACAATAAACAATAGGCTTTCAATGTAGACAAAATAGCCTTCTAGGGGAGGCTCACTTGAGCCAAGGAGTTTGAGGCTGTAGTGAGCTATGATCCCCCCACTGTACTCCAACCTGGTGACAGAGTGAGACTCTGTCTTTAAAACGACAACAACAACAACAAAACAACTTAACAAATAGTCTTCTATTGAAAGAAGATATCATCTAGAACTTTCATAGCTAGACTGAAGAGTCATTATCTGGCTTCAAACCTTCAAAAGACAGGCTGATTCTCTTGTTGGAGGCTAATGAAGCTGGTGACTTGAAGTTGAAGCCAAAGCTTATTTATCATTCTGAAAATTCTAAGTCCCTTAAGAATTATGCTAAATCCACTCTGGCTGTGCTCTATCACTGGAATAACAAAATCTAAATGACAGTACATCTGTTTACAGCATGATTTACTGACTGTTTTAAGCCTACCGTTGAGAACTTACTGCTAAGAAAAAAGATTCCCTTCAAAATATTATGGCTTATTGACAATGCACCTGGTCACTCAAGAGCTCTAATGGAGATACACACGGAGATTAATATTGTTTCCATGCCTGTGAACGCAACATCCATTCTGTAGCCTATGGGACCAAGGAGTAATTTTGACATTCAATTCTTATTACTTAATAAATACATTTCATAAGGCTAAAGTTGTCATATATGGTGATTCAGCTGACGAATCTGTGCAAAGTAAATTGAAAGTCTTCTGGAAAGGAATCACCTTTCTAGATACCATTAAGAACATTTGTGACTCACGAGGGAGTCCAAATGTCACTATCAACAGGAGTTTGAAAGAAATTGATTCCAACTCTTATAAATGACTTTGAGAGGTTCAAGGATTCAGTAGAAGTAACTGCAGATGTGTTGGAAGTAACAAAAGAATTAGAATAACAAGTGGTGACCGAATTGCTTCAATCCATGATCAAACTTGAACAGACAAGGAGTTATTTCTCATGGATGAGAAAAGAAAATGCATACTCAGTATGGAATCTATTCCTGGTGAAGATGTTGTGAACATTGCTGAAATGACAACAAAGGATTTAGAATATTCCATAAACTTAGTTGATAAAGCAGAAGCCAAGTGTGAGATGTTTAATTTTGAAAGAAGTTCTACTGTGAGTAAAATGCTGTAAAATAGCTACAGGTACTATAGCCCTAACCTTCAGAAACTACCACCTTCATCAATCAGCACCCGTCAACATCGAGACAAGACCTTTCAGCAGCAAAAGTATTGCAACTTGCTGAAGGTTCAGATGATAAAGGTTAAAATAAAAGTATTTTAGCAGCAAAATACTTTTAAATTAAGCTATGTATATTTTTTAGACATAATCCTCTTGCACACTTAATAGACTACAGAATAGTATAAATATAACTTTTATGTGCACTAGGAAAACAACAAATTGTGTGACTTAGTTTATGTTCACTTTATTGTGGTGGTCTGAATGAAACCTGCAACTTCTTGAGGTATGCCAGTACAATGACATCTAATTTTCCTTGAATTGCATTTTTGAAATCACTAAACATCTCTTCATGTGCTTATTGGTCTATGGCTTCTTGCTGTACCCATTTTCCTTTGGCTGTGCTTTTTGTCTCCAGGGTGTGCCTGTACACACAATATCCTTTGTCAACCAGACTCACTTATATAGTAATAGTACAATGGCTACTACATTAACAAACATACCATATGTTTTTAACTTCATTTATAACTCAAAGAAATTATGAAATTAAAACAATGAAATAGAACATTCTTAAAATTCTAAAATGGTACACTTACTTGGAGCTGGTTTTGGTTTGTCTAAAAAGAAAAAAAGGAAATGAGTGATAATTTTCTGTCTATGGGTAATATATCAGCCCTTTACATTTCCTATTTTTGCTTTTTACAGTAAAAATAAGAATAAGACTAAACATATCTACAATGAACAGTAGGGAATGCATTTTTAATAATTTTCAAGTCATATTCTCAATGAGTTTCCTACAGAACAGTAAAGCTTGAAACTATGGAATCTTTTTTGGTCTCTTCTTTATTTCTGTAAAACTTCATGTTTGATTTGATACAATATTAATGAATGCTCACAACAATCTAAACTTCTTACTGTTTCTGAAATGGCATAAAATACACATTCTGTCACCATCCTTTTAGAATACCTATTAATATTAATTTAGACTAACAATTTACACTCTCCCAATCCAGTATGTTGAACAAGGTTGCTTTATAAAATCTCAGAAATGAATGGGTGGTACGTAAAAAAAAAAAATCATAAAGACATTTTATTTTTTTCCAATATAACATGTCTTCTAAAATGTGTTAACTAAAAATATTAATTGTGTCATCTTACATCTAAAGTTCTACTCCTTCATAAAAAGTAGACAAGATTTAGCTATGATTGCAGAAGGTTTGAATCATCTAAAATTAAGTCAAATAATGAATATGTTAACAGAGGGAATACAAATTGACACATTTTTCATAGAGAGCAATTAGGAATATCTATTCAAACTATATTAATATATCCTCTTACAAAAAAAAATCTACTTTAAAGAATTTTTTCCCATAAAATTAATAAACCTAGACATAGTGTTAATTAATTTTTGAAATTAACAAAACTAGATAGGTATATATTATTATATATTTTTAAAGGACACTTTTAAAACAAATTTAACATACATCAGATAGAGTCTAATTAAGTTAACTGTGTACAAACATACAATAAAATAATATTTTTAGGAACTATTTTATGTACTGATACAAAAAAGCTTTAAGATATATTCTAAAATAGAAAAACCTAGTGACAGGATAATTTATAGCATGTTAATATTTGTGTAAGAAAAAAGGGGTGTGTGTGTGTATATATATAATATAGATATATTTATTTATTTGTACAGGTAGAAAGATAATGCTAGAAGGATACATTAAGAAACAACTGAGAAAGGGAAGGTGGCCAAATAGGAACAGATCTTGAGTGCAGTTTGCAGTGGGAAGAATGTACAGGGTGAGTGATCACTGCATTTTCAAAAGAGTTTTTACTGCCCACAGACAAGGATATTCCTGGGCTGAAATGTGCCACAAATTTCCAGCATGGCTGTTTTAGCTGGTGCTGCGGGTCTCCACACAAAAACTCGCACAAATCTGGGTGGCTGTTTCAACAGGCACCCCAGAATGCCTGGGATGCAGAGCCACCCATTCAACTGAAAAAAAATGTGGCTGAAACAGGGAGCCAGGTGATCTGACTCGGCAGGTCCCACCCACAACAAAGACCAGCAATCTGAAATGCTCTGGATGGAGAGTTTTGCAGCAAGTGCAGCTGGACCCAGGAATGTCCAGCTTGGTAGGGGGAAGGGTGTCCACCATTATGGAGGCACTCTTCCACTACCGAGGTAGTCTGCCATTACCGAGGCAGTTCTAACAGGAAGTTCACACTGCAGCTGGGCAGAGCCCACAGTAGCTCAGTAATGCCCCTGCTGGCAGACTGTGGTTAGACTACCACCTTGCTGGGCAGGACATCTCTGAAAAAAAGGCAGCAGCATGTCAGGAGCTTATAAATAAAGCCCCACCTTCCCAGGACAGAGCACCTGGGGAAAAAGGCTTATGAGTTCCACTACAGCAGGCTTAAATATACCTGCCCAGAAACTCTAAATGGAACAACAGAGCTCCCAGTTCAGCACTTGAACTCCTATAGGGGACAGACTGTCTCCTCAAGCAGTTCCCTGACCCCTGTGTATCCACAGAGGCACTCATAAAGGAGAGCTCAGGCTGACATCTGGTGGGTACCCTTCTGGGACAAAGATAACAGAGGAAGAAACTGGCAGCAACCCTTACTGTTCTGCAGCCCCTGCAGTTGATCTCCAGCCAAGCAGGGACTGGAGTGGACCTCCAGCAGGCCTACAGCAGAGGGGCCTGATGGTTTAAAGGAAAACTAAAAAACAGAAAGAAATAACTTCGGCATCAACAAAATGGAAGTCCACTAAGAAGCCCCATCAGAAAGCCACCAGCTCCAAAGACCACAGGTAGATAAATCCACAAAGATGGGAAGAAAGCAGTGCAAAAAGGATGAAAACACCAAAAACAAGAATGCCTCTCCTCCTCCAAGGGATCACAGTTCCACACCAGGAAGGGAACAAAGCTGGATAGAGAATGAGTCTCATTAATTGACAGAAACAGGTTTCAGAAGGTGGGTAATAGTGAACTTCTTTGAGCTAAAAGAACATGTTCTAATCCAAAGCAAAGAAATTAAGAACCTTGAAAAAGGTTTGATGAAATGCTAATGAGAATAAACAGCTTAGAGAAGAATATAAATGACCTGATGGAGATGAAAAACACAACAAGAGAAATTTGTGAAGCATACAGAAGTTTCAATAGCTGAATCGACCAAGAAGAAGAAAGGATATCAGAGACTGAAGATCAACTCAATGAAATAAAATGAGAAGACAAGATTAGAGAAAAAAGAGCGAAGAGAAATGAACAAAGCCTCCAAGAAATATGGGATTATGTGAAAAGACCTAATCTACATTTGATAGGTATACCTGAATGTGATGGAGAGAATGAATCCAAGCTGGAAAACACTCTTCAGGATATTATCCAGGAAAACTTCCCCAATATAGCAAGGCAGGCCAATATTCAAGTCCAGGAAATACAGAGAACATCACAAAGATATTCCTCAAGAAGAGCAACCCCAAGGCACATAATCATCAGATTCACCAGGGTTGAAATGAAGGAAAAATTCTAAGGGCAGCCAGAGAGAAAGGTCAGGTTACTCACAAAGGAAAGCCCATTAACTCACAGTGGATCTCGTGGCAGAAACCGTACAAGCCAGAACAGAGTGGGGGCCAATAATTAACATCCTTAAAGAAAAGAACTTTCAACCTAGAATTTCATATCCAGTCAAACTAAGCTTCATAAGCGAAGGAGAAATAAAATCCTTCATAAATAAGCAATTGCTGAGAGATTTCATCACCACCAGACCTGCTTTACAAGAGCTTCTGAAAGAAACACTAAACATAGAAAGGAACAACCAGTACCAGCCACTCCAAAAACATACCAAACGGTAAAGAGCATCAGCACAATGAAGAAACTGCATCAAGTAACAGGCAAAACAACTATCTAGCATCAAAATGGCAGGAACAAATTCACACATAACAATGTTAGCCTTAAATGTAAATAGGCTAAATGCCCCAATCAAAAGACACAGACTGGCAAATTGGATAAAAAGTCAAAACCTGTTGGTGTGGTGTATTCAGGAAACCCATCTCACATGCAAGAATACACATAGGCTCAAAATAAAGGGATGGAGGAAGATTTACCAAGCAAATGGAGAGCAAAAATAAAGCAGGAGTTGCAATCCTAGTCTCTGATAAAATAGACTTTAAACCAACAAAGATCAAAAGAGACAAAGAAGGGCATTACATAATGGTAGAAGGATCATTGCAACAAGAAGAGCTAGGATCCTAAATATATATGCACCCAATACAGGAGCACCCAGATACATAAAGCAAGTTCTCAATGATCTACAAAGAGATTTAGACTCCCACACAATAATAGTGGGAGACTTTAACACTCCACTGTCAATATTAGACAGATCAATGAGACAGAGAAAATTAACAAGGATATCCGGGACTTGAACTCAGATCTGAACCAAGAAAACGTAATAGACATCTATAGAACTCTCCAACCCAAATCCACAGAATATATATACCTCTCAGCAACACATCACACCTACTCTAACATTGACCACATAATTGGAAGTAAATCACTCCTCAGTAAATGCAAAAAAAAAAAAAAAAAAAACGGAAATCATAACAAACAGTCTCTCAGACCACAGTGCAATCAAATTAGAACTCAGGATTAAGAAACCAACTCAGAACTGGACAACTTCATGGAAACTGAACAACTGGCTTTTGAATGTTGACTGGATAAACAATGAAATGAAGGCAGAAATAAAGATGTTCTTTGAAATCATCAAGAATGAATACACAATGTACCAGAATCTCTGGGACACATTTAAAGCAATGTCTAGAGGGAAATATATAGTAATAAATGCCCACATGAGAAGCAAGGAAAGATCTAAAATTGACACCCTGGCATCAAAATTGAAAGATCTAGAGAAGCAAGATTCATAAACACTCAAAAGCTAGCAGAAGACAAGAAATAACTAAGATCAGAGCAGAACTGAAGGAGATAGAGACACAAAAAACCCTTCAAAAAATCAATAAATCCAGGAGCTGGTTTTTCAAAATGATCAACAAAATAGACAGGCCACTAGCCAGGTTAATAAAAGAAAGAGAGAAGAATCAAATAGATGCAATAAAAAATGATAAACAGGATATCACCACTGATTCCACAGAAATACAAACTACCATCAGATATTACTACAAAGAACTCTATGCCCATAAACCAGTAAACCCAGAAGAAATGGATAAATTCCGGGACACTTGCACACTCCCAAGTCTAAACTAGGAAGAAATGGAAACGCTGAATAGACCAATAACAAGGGCTGAAGTTGAGGCAGCAATTAATAGCCTACCAACCAAAAAAGCCCAGGTCCAGATGGGTTCACAGCCAAATTCTACCAGACATACAAAGAGGAGTTGGTACCACACTTCTGAAACTATTCCAAACAATCCAAAGAGAGGGAATACTTCCCAAATCATTTTATGAGACCAACATCATCCTGATACCAAAACCTGGCAGAGATTCAACAAAAAAAGAAAACTTCAGGCCAATATCCGTGATGAACATAGATGCAAAAATCTTCAATAAAATACTGGCAAACCGATTGCAACAGCACATCAAAAAGCTTATCCATTACGTTCAAGTAGGCTTCATCCTGGGGATGCAACGTTGGTTCAACATATGCAAGTCTATAAATGTAATCCACCACATAAACAGAACCAAAGACAAAAACCACATGATCATCTGAATAGATGCAGAGAACGCCTTCAACAAAATTCAACAGCTCTTTATGCTAAAAACTCTCAATAAACTAGGTATCAATGTAACATATCACAAAATAATAAAAGCTATTTACAACAAACCCGCTCCCAATATCATACTGAATGGGCAAAAACTGGAAATATTCCCTTTGAAATGTGGCACTAGACAAGGATGCCCTCTCTCAACACTCCTATTCAATATAGTATTGGAAGTTCTAGCCAGAACAATTAGACAAGAAAAAGAAATAAAGCGTATTCAGTTAGGAAAGGAGGAAGTCAAATTGTCTCTATTTGCAGATGACATGATTGTATATTTAGAAGACCCCATCATTTCAGCCCAAAATCTCCTGAAACTAATAAGCAACTTCAGCAAAGTCTCGGGATACAAAAATCAATGTGCAGAAATCACAAGCTTTCCTATACACCGTAACAGACTTAAAGAGATTCAAATCAAGAGCGAACTCCCATTCACAATTGCTACAAAGAGAATAAAATATTTAGGAATACAACTAACAAAGGATGTAAAGGACCTCTTCAAGGAGGACTGTGAACCACTGCTCAAAGAAATAAGAGAGGACACAAACAGATGGAAAAACATTCCAAGCTCATGGTTAGGAAGAATCAATATAGTGAAAATGGCCATACTACCCAAGGTAATTTATAGATTCAATGCTATCCCCATCAGGTTACCTATGACCCTCTTCACAGAAATGGAAACAACCACCTTTAACTTCATATGGAACCAAAAGAGAGCCAGTATAGCCAAGACAGTCCTAAAAAAGAACGAAGCTGGAGGCATCCACGCTACCTGACTTCAAACTATACTACAAGGCTACAATAATCAAAACAGCTTGGTACCAGTACCCAAACAGAGATATAGACCAATGGAACAGAACAGAGGCCTCAGAGGCAATGCCACACATCTATAACCATCTGATCTTTGACAAACCTCACAAAAACAAGTAGTGGGGAAAGGATACCCTGTTTAATAAATGGTGTTGGGAAAACTGGTTAGCCATGTGCAGAAAGCCGAAACTGGACCCCTTCCTGACACCTTACACTAAAGTTAACTCCAGTTGGATTAAAGACTTAAACATAAGACCTAACACCATAAAAACCCTAGAAGAAAACCTAGGCAAAACCATTCAGGACATAGGCATAGGCAAGGACTTCATGACTAAAACACCAAAAGCATTGGCAACAAAAGCCAAAATAGACAAATGTGATCTAATTAAACTCCAGAGCTTCTGTACAGCAAAAGAAACAATCATTAGAGTGAACCAGCAACCAACAGAATGGGAAAACATTTTCACAATCTACCCATCTGTCAAAGGGCTAATATCCAGAATCTACAAATAACTGAAACAGATTTACAAGAAAAACAAAAAACAAGCCCATTCAAAAATGGGCGAAGGATATGAATAGACACTTTTCAAAAGAAGACATTTATGAAGCCAACAAACATATGAATAAATGCTCATCATCACTGGTCATTAGAGAAATGCAAATCAAAACCAAATTGAGATACCATCTCATGCCAGTTAGAATGGCGATCATTAAAAAATCTGGAGAGAACAGTTGCTGGAGAGGATGTGGAGAATAGAAACAGTTTTACACTGTTGTTGGGGAGTGTAAGTTTGTTCAACCATTGTGGAAGACAGTGTGGCGATTCCTTAAGGACCTAGAAATAGAAATTCCATTTGACCCAGCAATCCCATTACTGGGTATATATCCAAAGGATTGTAAGTCGTTCTATTATAAAGACAAATACACACATATGTTCATTGTAGCACTGTTTACAATAGCAAAAACCTGGAACCAACCCAAATGCCCATCAATGATAGACTGGACAAGGAAAATCTGATACATATACACCATGGAATACTCTGCAGCCATAAAAAATGATGAGTTGGTGTCCTTTGTAGCATCATGGATGAATCTGGAAACTATCATTCTCAGCAAACTGACACAAGAACAGAAAATCAAACACCACATGCTCTCACTCATAGGCGGGTGTTGAACAATGAGAACTCATGGACACAGCAAGGGGAGCATCACACTCGGGTCCGTTGTAGGGGACTAGCGGAGGTACAGTGGGGGTAGGTTGGGGAGGGGATAACATGGGGAGAAATGCCAGATATAGGTGACAGGGGGATGGAGGCAGCAAATCACTGCCTTGTATGTACCTATGCAACAGTTCTGCATGATCTGCACATGTACCCCAGAATCTAAAGTACAATAAAATATATATATATACATATATATATATATTGGTGTGTGTGTGTGTGTGTGTGTGTGTGTGTGTATGTATAATAAATCCTTATGGATATTATCAGATATTTTTGCAATGAGAACCAGTAGAATTTAATAAAAGAGAGAGAGATTTTTGCAGTTAGCTTCTTATATGCTTCAGTTTTTGAACTATGTGAAGTATTACATACTGTAAAAATTGAATGTCATTTTAAAAGAATTAAGCTAACTTCTAAAATGGGATAACTTCTCTTTTAGAAGATACATCAACAGAAATTGACAATTTGTGAAAATTAATCTGTATAATTTGATAGGATATTTTTAAACTATCAACAGTGGATCAACTTCATCAGTATGATAAATTATAGTGACAACAGTGAAATACCGAATATTTTGTAAGGACCTTGTGAATCATAAAAGCAAATCTAATTTCTTGATTTTGCTGTATCGTAATTGCACATGTTTGGCAATCCATGTTTGATTGACAAAAATATAACCCTTAGGTCAGATAAAACTAGATTATATTACAAACCACAAGATGACACATTACCAGGAAACACAGTGAAAATCACTTGCAGGCATTTAATTTTCTAATATAATAAAAATACTGAATTCAGATAAATATAAACCAAAAATGATAAAATACCTGTTTTTATAAATGGAGGTTCTCTTTCTTGATGTTCAGCTTTTTCTAGAGAAAGAAATAAAAATTTGCTGGCAATCTGTGGATTCTTTGTTTGGCAAACATTTCTTATTTACATATTTGCAAGTGATCCTCAGTATACTCAAGAGGTATGCCCCAAAAATCATTTTCATGTAATTTGAAACAATGAAAGTATATTGCCATAAAAACACATTATAAACAAGGTTAGGTTCATTCTCAGGACACCCAGGAGAAGGCTTTTCTCTACATGTGGCTAAAGACAGTATTAGGGTTTTATCCCTTTTGGAGCTGTGTTGTGTAAGAGAATGAATATGGCAAAGAGGAGGATAAGAATATTGTTTTATATATTTGCTGAAAGTTGAGTCATTCTTTGGGGACATTTTATAGTGGATGGTAGTTGTCTTTGGGATTTTACCAACTCCTCTTTTTACCTCTCTGAATCCTAGTTACCTTCTTGCCAGTCAGAATGCACTGCTGAACACTAGTTTCTTATTGAAAATTCAAACTAAATCTGCTGTATTCCAGAGAGTACCACATTTTGTATTTTTATTGACCTGTACCACCCTCCTTTTCCAAGTTTCGTTAAAACTCTCAAAGCTGAATCTCAATTATTCTTGGACATGACAAAATGAAATAAAAATGTATGAGTAATCAACATCTCACTTAGTTCTCTGAAAAATATTTGAATTACAAATTTTTAAGAGATCATTCTCTTTCATCAAAAGTGAAATTTAAAGTCAACCTTGTAGGTGGCATATCTTCAATGAGATTGAGAATATCTGTAAAATGAATAAGATCCTGGAACAGACCAAGCGTTACTTCTAATGACCTCTAGGGTCAGTTCTTCTGAGCTGTTCTTGATGTTTACTTGTCCTTTCTTTCCCTCATTTCTGAATTTGGAGTTTCTCTAAAATTACTATTTTTTCTTCAAATCATGCACAGTGAAGTATGTGGGAAGATGTGGGACTCCAGGTGTCATCAGACTAAACAGATTTTTGTAAATGAGAAATTGATAGCATTCAAGAATAAAGTTCCATGAACTGAATTTGTGTAAATGTTATAGTAAATAAGCATGTAAAATAGAAGAAAATGAAGAAGCCAATGTTCAGTGTATTAATGTTATAACAGCATTAATAATAAATCAAGGTATCAATAATAATATAACATATATTTTCAAAATACAATTCACAGGTTCTAAAATATGAGTATGTTCTAATTAGTGCCATTTGTGATATATATCCTAAACCACTTATACGTATTCCTAAGTTATATCACATGTTCACCTTTGGAACTTGTGGAGCCATTTTGCATACAAGAGCCAGAATATATTAGACCAACAGCCACTCATGCATTTGTCTAAGCTTGTGTTTCACAAATGTACACCATTCAAGGACGAACATCACAATTTTGACAAAATGTTGAAC
This sequence comes from Ateles fusciceps, assembly GCA_036589455.1. NCBI lineage: Eukaryota > Metazoa > Chordata > Mammalia > Primates > Atelidae > Ateles > Ateles fusciceps. The sequence goes on from JAZHEH010003462.1 coordinate 323,699, forward strand.
ATATTTACCACCACAGTGAGTAAATATTTATGCTTTCCTGAGTCCAAAAGTCACCCTTCAACTCTCTATTACTATACTCTCTGTGCTACACATGTACAGTGAAATACAGGATCCTCAAAGTCCACATTCATGAGGACATTTCATAATTATAATAGACAAATGACAAAATATCGGTAATAAAATAAATTTCTAACTGCCAAGGTTTATCTATGGTTTAATTAACACAGCTTAAAGCAAGCAAATTAAGAACAGTATATGGTTTATAACACTAACAATTGTATATCATTTCATTTTCTTTTGTTATTCATTACGTACGTTTGAAAGATTTCCCACTTAGCTTAACTTATTGTGAGTGGTATTTTATAGCCTGTATGGACTCCCTCTTTTGATATTAATAGTGACAAACTTCTAGATATTTCTTTTGTATGATTATAATTAATCATTCATTAGTGAAAGTCAAGAATGTTAAATCAAACCATAGCAATAACATCAATTTATCACTAATAACAATTATATAGCAATAACATTAATTTATTATTAATAATAATCTAGCCACAAGCAACACTAAAAATAATGACTTTAAAACACCAAGCAAATTGTTAAAGCTGAAATGGTCAAGCAAAATTCTCAGGTGTTATTCTTTTCATCTCTTACCTGCTGGTTTGGGCTTCTCTGTGGAGAATGGGAGAGAAACACATGGCATATTGATGAGCACAAATCATGGAAAAAATAACTCTTTAGCATTTGTATTTACTTATTCTTAGCTTTGGCTTCTCTCCTTAGCTTGAGTTAACCTGTTTTCTTTGAGCACTAATATTTCACTGTCAGCAAATACATTAATCAAATTGCAAAAAACTAGTATGATACATGCAATGCACATAAAATTTAAAACCATCTGTATATTTGAGAAACAAGTACACTGAGTCTAGCTTTTCATAATTTCCAAACATCCATACAACAGAATAAGACACTCAGGTGGCTATATTAATACCTTAGGGTGCAAATTAAAGGAATATTTACTAAAAGTATAAACTTAGGCAGTAGTTGGAGTAAAGTACAATGGTCATATGAAGTAATGAAAACAGCCTCATGAGATTTCCTTCTTTCTACTGATATACTAGTCTATGATTTCTATAAATAATTAGATCACTCCTGAATTCTATTATATTTTTCTTCCAAGAAACTATTTAAATCCTTATTTCTGATTATCTCAGTAGAAAAATGTTTCACAGAGTTTTTCTTTTGGAATGATTATTAGTAAGAGATGGGATTTTCTTAATGGCTGAGGTGGGTAGGATTTCTATCTTAGAATTTTTATTGTAAGATAATTTTGATTTTAGAGGAAGTTTAGTGACTCAGACATGAATTGAGTTGAAGACTCAGAAGTTTTCTTTTTCCTTACAGGAAAATCTTCTGAATTGCAAGAATATGTGTCCTTTCTTTCTCACATGAACTAATGAGAGACGGAGTGTTTGTAGTTTAATATCGTATTCTGTTGATCATTCTTTAAGGCAGACTTTAAAGTTATGTAACCATATCCTTCTCTATGGAGCTCTCATGAAAGTAAATTATTCCAGCTAATTTATAAATAGTAGAAAGTCTAGACTTCGGTGATTTTAAGATTTGAGGAAATGTGCTTTAAAAATGAGATTAAAAATCTAAGTATACATGGTAATCAATGCATTGTATAGATTTTCACATAAGCTTAGGTCAATCACTCTTACAGTTATGCTATTCTAGTTATTATTATTTAATAAAAAATATATTGAGTATATCTTTAGCTATTCACAAGAATTCGATATCTTAGAAGTTATGGTACTAAAAGTTTACACACTTCCGTGAAGATGTATGTGTGTGTGCATGAACACACATGTGGGCACCACATAACATATACTGAGACATAGAAAAATATATAAAATACCTATTTACCTGGTTTTTCTATTGGGACAGCTTTACCTGCTTGAGAGCTTTTTCCTCTGTGATAGGAAAAATGTTAACACAAGTAGAAATTTTGAATACATCAGTGACATATTTCAACCATGATATTTTGTATTCTTTTTGAAAAAGCACCAATGCCAAGAAAAACTTGTTTCCTTAATAAAACAGCAAATAATATCTTCTATTCAAATTAGGTAAAAGCACAAAGAAAATCTGTCCAGCTGAAATGTCCTTTGCAGTTATCTTGCTATAGAAGTTTTCCTAACTTAAAATGTTCCCTAATGTGCCAATACAAACCCTACTTTGCATTCACTGTATTTCACTGCATTTATCTGCCCAGAGGTACTGCTTTATAAAATTTATTTTCCTTTCTTATTATTAAATTAGAATAGGAAGAAGCAATTTCTGATCTTGTGCCAATGCTTCCCTGGGAACCCAGGAATAGCTGGAGAACCTAAATTTCTTACAGTGTGAAGCTGGGGAAGAACAAAGGTGATACATTTGTGAGATGTCCTCTGTTCTCAGTGATTTTCATAGACAACGATGTTTGGGTCAAAGTAAAGAGGTTATTGCCATGATCCTACATGAAATTAAATTTCTCAGTATTTCACACTGGGTAAGAATCAACTGATCAAATATCCTAAGTAGAAAGTTTCACTGGTTAACAGAATTAAAAGAGCATGATAGTGTAAATGAAGTAAAAGAGAGTTGTTACTACAAGACAATGCATTTGATGTACGTTCAGAGACTAAAGCCTCTCACTTCTTTTTATTTCACCTCAAAATGGCTAATATTTGGGACATAAGAAAATAACAGGGTTTCATTTAATTATGAAGATTCCAAAAGTTGTTTCTAAGGTTCTGCTTTTGTCAATACCGACAGCTCTTCTTACCTCTCCACATTCCAGCCCTGCTTTCTTTATTCCTATATTTTCTGTTGTTGGTGTCTCATATTTTTTAAAAAAGCATAGGCAAAACAAATCAAAGAGACTAAAGCCCATTGTATACAGATTTTCTAAAGTACAACTTATAAAAGTAAGCAAAAGACTTCCTAAGATTTGTTTAGAGAAAGTGTGTCTTTCCCTTTTCTGGCCTAACTATAGTCACAACATTGGGTACATAATTCAGCCTGGAATGAATAATAATATTCTACAGAATAATCAAGGCTTGGGTAGCCTCAAAACTAAATTCATATTTAATTAGCTGAAATACAAACTCATTTCTATTCTTAAATACAAATTAATTCATAACCTTGTTTTGATAAATTATGTATTTTTTTAAAGCAGAACACATTAGCTCACTTCTACTTTCCACAAAATGCTAGACCAGGAATAAAAAAGAAAAAGAAAGGGAAGGAACGATGAAGAAAAGAAAGAGTCAGGAACAGAAGCAGGGAGAAATGTTGATTTCTTCAGCATTTTTGGGATTTGGAGAGTCTGAAAATGATTGTATTTGAATAAGCCAATCTGAATTACAAGTTTGGTCAGAATGCCTTGCCCAAGTGAGAATAAAACAGAAAGTATAGAGCGCATTCATCTAAGTGCTGGGTGATAATTGTTCTTGTGCAAAGCTAACTCTCTGATGGGAAGGGAAGACTGGCTGTTTAGTTACATCTTACTGGTTAAGTTCTCAGTATAAAAAAATAGTCTGAAGATGACTAAAGTTGGAGATGGTCTAGAAGCTGATGACTTAAGACCTGAATTGTCCCAAATAACTTTAGATTTGACTCTAAATTCTTCCTTCTGCTAAAATTAGAACATTGAGAGACAATTTGATACTACAAATACCACCTGCAAAATACCTGGTTTACCATGAGAAACAGTCTTTTCTGGTTTCACTATGTCTTGTTCTGAAAATAATAAACAAAAATCTTTTTAGGTATTTAGTAGCTGGGAAAATAACTGGCAGATTTAGCAAATGTGCCCAGAAGAAAGAATATTCTGAAACCTTCATAGCATCCTTGTTTCTATGTAAAACTTAAAGGTTTTAGTTCATGAAAACAATATGACAAAAAATTCTTATTTACAAAATTTTCAAAACTATAATTTTCAAAGCACAGGCTGTAATAAAGCATAAATATAAAAGCACAGATTGAAAATACATGATTTTGAAAACGTTTCAAAATTTTCTTGTAAAAAACTCTATGTAAGCATAAAAGATGAAATTAATATACATACTGTGTATTTGCACTTTTTCAGATACAGCTAAAAAGAATAAATAAATAACATATTAGATTAAATTGCCTGCAAAATGAAGTGTTTAACAATAACGAATATAATTTGTTATTGTGAATAGAACTAGGCATAACTAGCTTTAAATTGTGTTGGGCTTCTGGTTAAAGGAAAGTAAAACCGGCAAAAAATATAAAATGCTTATATCTGGTAAAACATATTCACCTGTAACAAATAAATATAATCAGGAAAATAAATGATAAAATAATAATATATCATAATAATATTTGTAATGTAACAAGGCTGTTACGAGCCTTGATATATTGTAAGTATATCACAAGAGCAACTATATTCAAACTTATGATCAGTTGCCTGGTAAGTTCTGGTGAGAATTCAGGGGCTGAGGTAGTATTGCATATGTGTCTAGATTTCGATTCTTGATTTGTTGATATTGAAGAATCTTGCTAAGTAATCTTTTATAATGAAGAAATAGCTACCATAGAGCCTGAGGGTTTTTTTGAACTTGCCTCAGGTCAATAGCTAGTTGGTATCAGAGCTAGGATTTAAACACTAAATAACAATGTAAACTTGGAAAGAGCACCCTTTTTTTAGGTCAATGCTACCTTCTAATAAAATAATAGCATTTTAGGGACAATCTCTTAATGGGAGCACCTAGGGTTTGGTGCAAACCAGACATGGGGCAGACCCCTAGCTCCAACATTTATTAACTTGAAAATCTTGGAAGAATAACTTATTTTCTGAACTTGCTGTATTGAACTCCTTCTTCAGATATTGAGTATAGATAGTGATTGCCATGCTGTCTGTTTCTCATAATGATATAATGAAAGTAAAAATCTTATGCTAGTCCTTAGCTCACAGTAGATGCTTAATAAATTTTTGGTTTCATTTCCTTCAAACAACAATAGTCTACAACCTTATGATTTTGTAATTCTGATATGTTACTGGAAGTACACGAGAATTATCAAAACAAAGCCACCAGAATTACAGAAATAAAGCTATAAGTTAAACATGATTATAATTAATTTCATAAAAACCTAAGAAATATCTCCAGGAACCTGAAATCTCTGTTGAGATTTATTTAAGGCCATTTTCTAGATGTATTTGTCTAGGGAATATTCCCATTCTCATCTAATCCAGTACTATAAAATCATGTTGAGCAATGGAGTGGACAAAATAATGAGGAACTGGGAGACTCTGTGCATGTCTCCCTAGTGAGATGTAGCCTCTTTAATACTTAATAAAATAAAGGTAATGTCCGCCCTGAATCTATGTAAAATAAAGCTTGTGTTTCCTGGTTTTGTTTCTTTTTTAACTTGAGGTACTGAGGGAGAGAAAGGGAGAAAATTTAAAACCTGAAAAAATGAACTAGAACACAAATTAATTTTTAGAAATAATTTTATTTTGTTATTATAACTGGGGGGGCCAAGGCAGGAGAATTGCTTGAACTCAGGAGGTGGCGGTTTCAGCGAGCCGAGATCACACCACTGCATTCCAGCTTGGGTGACGGAGCGAGACTCAAGTCTCAAAAAACAAACAAACAAAAATCGACTAAAATTTATTCCAGTTTTATGCTTGTTTGTCAATGATGGACTATTAAACACAAAACAGAAACATGCTTTGCACTTGTCTGTCAAGTTGTTGCTACAGCTAATTCTTTTAAATATAAGTTTTCTACTTTTTTCCAAGATGATTATTGCAGGAAAGAGTTCCAAAGTCAACATAAGATAAACTATTTTAACACAAGTTGGAAGAGAGTCTCTGAAATAGGTCTGATTGGGTACTTATGTGATTTAGGAATTTAGATAAATACTGTGATGGCTCAATTGTGTTCCCCCAAACAATCTGTTGAGTCCTAACCCCCAGTACCTCAGAGTGTAAGCTTATTTGGAAATAGGGTTGCTACCGATGTAATTAGTTAAGGTAAGATGAGGTCATGCTAGAGAAGCGTGGGTTCTTTATCCAATATGACTATTGTCCTTATAAGAAGAGGAGAAGAGACACAAGGAGAGAAGATGATCATGCAGTAATAGAAGCAGAGATCGAAGTCGTTCATCGTCACTCCAAGGAACACCGAGGATTGCTAGGAAACACCAGAAGCTAGGAGAAGCAAAGAAGTACTCTCCTCTAGGGGTTTAAAAGGAAATGTTGCTTTGCCAACACCTTGATTTTGGACTTCTAACTTCCAAAATTGTGAGAGAGAAAAGTTTCTGTAGTTTTAAGCAACACAATTTGTGGCATTTTATTTTAGCCATCAGAGTAAACTAGTCAATTTTGGTTTAGGAAAGTAGGTGCTGCTGAAACAAATCTCTATACATGTGAAAGTGGTTTGAAATTGGGTAATGGGTAAAGGCTAGAAGAATTTTGAGGCACTTAATATAGAAAGCGTAGATTTCTTTGAAGAGACTATCAGCAGAAATATTGACATGAAAGGTTATTCTGCTGAGGGCTCAGAAAGAATTCTGAGAAAGCTTTTGTCATTTTAAATGATATATTTCTGACAGTCCATTTTGTACTGCTATAATAGGATATCACAAATTGGATAATTTATATAGAGCAGAAATGTATTTCTCATATGTCTAGAGACTGTGAAGTTTAGGATTAAGGTATTAGCAGGTTTGGTCTCTTGGTTAAAGATGGTGCCTTGCTGATGTGTCTTCCAGAGAGAAGGAATGCTGTGTTCTTATAGGGCAAAGCCAAAAGGGGGAAGACAGCCAACTAGCTGAACACTGCATGAAGCCTCTTTTATAACGGCCTTGTTCCCATTCACAAAGGAGGAGCTTTCATGGCTTAATCACCTTTTAAAGGCTCCATCTCTTAATGCTATTACATAGGTAACATCTAAATTTTGAGAAAAAACATTCAAATCATAGAGATATATATTACTATAAGTAGAAGTAGAATGTTGCCAGAAATAGGAATTTTAAAGATGAGGTCTCAGAAAGGAAATGAGGAACATATTATTGGCCACTGAAGAAAAGGTAATATTTGTTACAAAGTGGCAAGAAACTTGGTTAAATTGTGTTCTTCTGTTAGGTGGAGGGTGGATGTAGTAAGTGAATAACTTAAAAAATTAGCTCCCCCTCCCTGTGTCCATGTGTTCCCATTGGACAAAGGGGAGGGATAGTGGGGGGGGTGGGGAGTTGGGGGAGGGATAGCATGGGGAGGAAATGCCAGATATAGGTGATGGGGGAGGAAGGCAGCAAATCACACTGCCATGTGTGTACCTATGCAACAATCTTCCATGTTCTTCACATGTACCCCCAAACCTAAAATGCAATAAAAAAAACAACAAAAAAAATTAGCTAAGAAAATTTTCAAGCAAAGTATGGAAGATGCAGACTGATTTCTCCTTGTTGTTTATAATAAAATGTGAAAAGAAACATACACATAAATTGAAGAAGAAACTGTTAATCAAATAAGAACTGGCACTTACTGATTTGAAAAATTCTCAGCCTAGCTAGAGAGTGTGCCATAGAGAGAGAGCCAAGGATGTGGTTGGACAAACTTTTGCTAAAGAGATTAGATGTATGATTCATGGAGCCACTTCAATAGAAGACAGCAATAGAGATGTGGTTATCCAGGAAACACCTGTGGAGGACCCTCCTATCTAATGGCTTAGATGCCCCATGAATTAAATGTGGGATTAGTCAGGTTTTTAGATTTTTAAAAAAGCAAAAACAATGCCAGCCTGGACAAAAAGGGACAGAGACATGATAAAATGAAGGGATAATGACTCCAAGAGAAGAGCCATGAATTCAAACGCCTGGATTGATGGGACTTCCTGTAGCAAAGAAGGCAGGGCTGTCATCTCATTGAACTAAGAGGGCAGGTACACTGTCCCCACCAGGCACAGAGTACAGAGCACTGAGCCAGAGAATATTCTCAGGCTTTGAAATACACTAGGTTTTGGATTTGCATAGGACCCAGGACCCCTTTTTATTTTCTTGCAATTTCTTCCCTTTAAAATGGGAATGTCCATCTTATACTTGTCTCCTCATTTTATTTTGGGAGTAAATAATTTGTTTCATGTTTTCACAGGTTCACAGAAAAGAGGAATTTTGCTGCAGGAAGAATCATACTCCAAGTTTCATATATAACTGATTTAGATGATTTAGAGCATGAGATTTGGAACTACTGATTGAGATATAGATGAAATTTTGAACTTAGAACCATGCTAGAATGGTTAGGACTTTTAGAGATGTTGAGATGGGGTAAACATATTTTGCATCTATGGAGGACATGAATTTTGGGCCAGCCAGAGAGTGGACTGTAATGGATTTAACTTCGTATCTTCAAAAGGTATGTTTTCATCCTAACCTCCAGTACCTTGAAGTATGACCTTATTTGTAAATAGGATTATTACAGATGAAATTTGTTAAGATGTGGTCATAGGGCAGTAGAGTGGGTACTTAATCCAATATGACTGGTGAGAGGAGAAGGGTTTGCAGAGATAGAGACATAAAGGGAGAAGGTTTCCATTTGATGATGGAGGCTGAGATTGAAAGTAATGCATCTGCAAGCCAAGGAACACCAAGGATTGCTAGAAAACACCACAAGATGCAAGGAAGGATTCTTCCCTACAGATTTCATGGAAAGTATGTCCCTTGTGACACCTGCATTTTGGATTTCTACGCTCCAGAACTGTGAGAGGATAAATTTCTGTTGTTTTAAGCCACCCAGTTTGTGGCATTTTACTACAGTAGCCCTACAACAATAATACAATTATGAGACATTAAACTAAATTTTAGCTGTGTTCAGAATCAAACAGTTGAAGTTTCTTTTTAAAAAGTTTCTTCTGCCTACTGTAGCCTTCAGAAATATTCATCTGACTCAGAAGCCTCAAAAGAGATTAGAATGAGAGCAGATGTTTTGCTGATTGAATGTCTGTGTCCTACAATAATCAGAGAAAATTTTGGTTTTGTAGGAGTCAATTCAATTAATCAGTTACTTCTTCTGAACCATGTAAATTTCTCAGAGACTTCACCTGCACAGATAGAATTTTTTTTGCTAGAAATGGGTAGCATAGAGAAATGTATATTTTGTTAGTTTTTTTTAAGTTGGTCAAGGATAAAATTTGATATAATATTTGTACTAGGACATGACATTTGCAAAGATATATTGTGCTATTTATTATAAACATGGAAAGCATATATGTCTATAAATAAAATATACATACCTGGTTTCTCTTCTCTTTTCCTTGTAGTTCTAAAAATATAGATGAATATTAGTAATAATGACTATAGAAAGATATTCATCTCCTGTACTCCTGTATATTTATTTTTATATAATTATTTTCTATGTTATTCATTGGTTTTCAATCTCATAATACCTTTGAAAAGTTAATGTCATATTAACTTTCTTCTTATGATTGTGGCAAGTTAGTACATAAAAACCAAGATTCCCCACTATTAATCCTAATAGGAATTATTTTGAGGGCCAAGCATGGTGACTCATGTCTGTATTTTGGGAGGCCAGCCAGGTGTATTGGTGCATGGCTGTAATCCCAGCTACTCAGGAGGCTGAGGCACAAGAATCATTTTAACCTGGGAAGTGAAGTTTACAGTGAGCTGCGATTGTGCCATTGCACTCCAGCCAGGGCAACAGAGTGAGACTATCCAATAAAATTTTTTTGAGAAAAAAATAGAAATGTGAGCTGAGATTTTTAATGACAAGGTAAGGAAAGATACTTCCAGCGAATAAAGGATGAAGGAAAATTTTGGCATAGCATTTTCTCAGAAATACATGTAAGAGAATGTCTACATCTATGTCTACACATAACAGTTAAGCCTTTGAATTTAAGCAAAATATTCAACATGAAATCAAGATAAATAACAGCATGCATTTAAGATTTGTTTTATGCATGTGTGTACTATACATTATTTGTTTATTGAGCATGCATATAACATACGTGGAGGTTTAGGCTTGACTTCTTTGCCTAGAAAAAATTAAAAAATTATTAAAGGGTGAGTCATACAATACTTATTAAATTGACTTTATTAAAGATGACATAATATTATATATTTGAAAATAAAAATCAAATAATATAGACCCCACCTATTCTTTTTTATTGAAATTCTATGGAATGTGGAACTTGTGGCTAAGTTCTTTAGTGCAAGATTGGCAAAGTTTTTCTGCAAAAGTCAGATAGTATACATTTTCAGGTTTTAGGCCATATGGTCTCATAATTCTTCAATTGTGTGACTATAGAAGTAGCCATAGACAATAATGTAAATCAGTTTGAGTGACTGTGTTCCAATAAAGCTTTATAAAAACTAGTGGCCAGTCTGTGGGCTATTTTGTTAGCCTCTGTTCTATTCACAGTCAGTTTTGATTTTCCCTCTTTTTTGTATCAAGAAATATTTGAATAGTCAACACTTTTCTCTGGTTCTGCTTTCTGATAAATGCCATCTAGTACCTGTCTGTCACTGTTAAACTCAACTTTTTAAGGATATTATCTTTAATTGTTTTTTCTACTTCTCACTCCCATTTAATCATTAATTCACTATAATCTAGTTTCTAGCTCTACCATTCTATGTTCTAGCCTTCTCTGTTCACCAATTGTCCCCAACTTGCCAAGGCTAATGAACACATTCGACCATACTGATCACTTTCCCTTTCTTTTTAAATTCCTATTCACTTGGCTTTTTGGAAGGGTAAACATAATATACTCTACTGTAATGGGATAAATATTAATACTGCCTTCTTTTAAGTTCAAAAATATCCTAGTGATTTTTTCTTTTAGCAAAGATAACATAACAGGGGCCTAATTAGTCTTCATACTGAAACTAAGGAAAACAGGCAAAATACATAAAACAATGGTTTTAAAGATATTGAACATCAGACAACAAAGAACAGTGATACTTGAGTGATGGGGGAAACAGATGAGACATGCCCTGTGATTGCTTTCACTTAGTGCTTGGAGAAGTTACAAGGCCTTAGTGCAGCAGTGAGTTGCCCAGCAACTCAACCTAGGCAAATCGCTGAGTTTATAAGACAGAGCTGGGAGTCTGGAAAGGCCAAGACAGTTAGTGATCCCAGGTCAGACTAAGGTGGAGTAGAGACCAGCAGAGAAGAGGAAGGGAGTTCTTGAGATGTGTGGAAGGTGCCTTAAGTCATCAAAAGATCACCGAACAGCATATGCACACAAGGAAACTACTTAAGGCCAAAGAAAGAAAAAATGGAAAGAATTCTAAAGCTTTATAATAAACTTTGAAGTTCAATAGTGTCAATCTTCCAACTCTGTTTTTTGTCTTCAGTAGTGTGTTCACTATTCTGGGTCTTTTCTTAATTCCACATAAATTTTATATTCAGTCTCTCAGTACACACAAACTAATTTTTTGGAAATTTTCCATAATTGCATTGACTCTATAGATCAATTTGGGAAGAACTAACACCTTTGTAATTTTGAATCTTCCTATCCAAACATAGTGTCTTTCTATTTATCTAGATGTTCTTTGACTTTTTTTATCATGAGAGTTTAGTCCCCTCACTATTTTCTTTCCTTTTTTTTTTTTTTTTTTTGACTAAACTCTGTTTAGGGCCTCGCTTAGCTGTCTCTTTCTCAGAAGCATTTTTTCTGATGCAGTAGAATTGCTTACTCCCTTTATGTGCTAATTTTACTTGGTAGATCTCTTTATCATTATATTAATCATAATCTATTGCAAGTATCAACTTAAGTGAATGCCTTCTCTTTTACATTGTGAGATATTTGAGGAGAAGAGGTCATGTGTATCTATTATTGAAAGAAGGGAATTGGTGCAATGCCTAATACATGGTGATAAGATAAACTCTCATTATTTTTTGTTCATTAGCTAGACAAATGAAACAAATAGGGTAAACAAATGGAGAAATTGAGCAAAAAATGAATGTAGAAAAATGTATAAATTTAGGAATTGTACTAGGATACATCAAAATAAATGTTACAGTTACTGCATAGTTTATTTGACTTGGGTTGCAATTTTACCACTCATCTTTCTGATATTCAGGCAATAACAAAAAGCACAAATGTTAAACAATCTACAATGTTCTTAAGATATAAATTCTTACTTTGTTTAAGAGAAGCAGAGCAATCACTGGTAATGATACCTGAGATAAATTTGTTTCATGGTTTTTCAGGGGAAAAAAAAAGCTGTATAATGTAAATAACAGCCTCAGCAATATTTTTACCCTAAATATGTAATTTTTTTAATAGAACTCCACCTACTGTCTTAACATGCACCAGAAGTACTAAAAAAAGTACAGTCCAATAAGAGGAAAGTTACTTTGGGCCCCATAGCTATGCGCTCTGGCTAAATGTAAGGATAAAATCAGGGTTATAGAGATTCTATCCAGTGGTATTTGAAGGATAAATGTTCATATTTCTTTCTGAGAATGTAACACATGTATTGACATAATCCTCTAGGAAACAAGAACAGAAACACCAAAAAACTGTAAAACACACATTCAGTTGTGTGAAATTGTGTGTTCAGTTGTGCTCTTAAACCCCAACCAGATTAAGAAAATGTTGATTTAATAGTTCTATTCATTTATAAAACCAAGTTGTGATAAATACAGGACAAATGTCGATTCCCACAAAACTGTATAATTATAAAATCTGGGTTTCAGAGTAGTTGTCCACATGCCATCTCCTATATCAACCTCATCAGCATTGACATAACATCTCTCTGGTTATTCTGCTGTTATCTTTATACTATCTGTTACAAGTTGACTTCTGTCTCCCAAAATATATGTGGAAGTCCAGACACCCAGTATCTTATGAATGTGACCTTGTTTGGAAATAGAGGTTTTGCAGATATAATTAAGAGAAGATCATTAGGCTGGACCCTAATACTATATGACTAGTGTTCTGATCAAAAGAGAAAAAAAAGATACAAATGATATGGACAAACATAGAGGGAATGAAATATGAGGACACACAAAGAGAACACTGTGTAGCAACAAAGGCAGAGACTGGAGGATGGGAGTGATGAATCTACAGGCCCAGTTTCAGAATTTATATATATCAATAGTCAGAAGTCGATATTGAACCTATGTCTATATAGTTTAGCCTGTTAACAATTCTAGCTCCACAGTCATTACTGAATAATGTCAATAAAGGCTTTTACATAATCTTCTTTACACCAAATTTCTCTCTTGAGATAATAATTAACAGTGATTAATGGTCAAATAATTTCATTTAATAATCTTTCTTATCCACCTGTCTATAAATAAATTTAACATATTTTAAAATACATTTGTCAAATTATTATGTTAATTCATTCATAAAGAAACTTTCTGTGTTATATTTATGTTAAACTTTATAACTACCTCTGCAATGTAAGAGAAATATATCAAAAACCAACCAAAAGTACCCTAAAGCCTACATATTATGGGGTGGTTTAGAAATTTCATTGTAAAAGTAGAAAAAAGTAAAATTTCCAAATATAAGTAAGAAACTGAACTTTCATGAATTTATTCAGAAAATTCATAATTTGGTTAATTATACCACAGAAACTGCCTTATTATTGGATCAAATGAGCAAATTAGTCCTGTTCTCCAACAGAGATTTATTATATTTTAATTTTGTTAAGACAATATAAGTGATTATCATAAAATTTGACTTTTGTAAAATTTATAAATGTAATATTATTTGGAACATATAAAGATCTTCACTGGAAAAATTTTTACATAGATAATCTTATAAAGACTATCACTAAATAAGTCCATTAAAGTTTAATACAAAATAATAACGATATAAGAGCAGTAGGACCTTACACATTTTTATAATGAAAAATGAAATTTTAAAACTGAAAGGATCCTGGAAATCATCTGGAATAGTTTTTTATGATAGGCCACAAAAACAGTTGTCTTGTTAGGTCATTTTATTTAGTGTGTTTGTTTAGCTCTATCTACTGGCATTGTGATATGTGTTGTTTCTATCATGCTATGAAATTGGCTTATAAATAAAAGAGCACTCATAAATTAAAAAGACTATATTCAAAGCTTATTAGTTTGAAGAATTTGGAAAAGGGGAATTTGGAAGAGAAACAGTGTATAGTTAAAAACTTGCTACAATTAAAGAAAATTATTGGTAATAAAGTTTCTAAAAATGGTCTATTACCAAAACCAAATTTTCTAAACGTATTGATTTGCTAAATTACCAGAAATTTTTATTTTCAATTCTGCAATATATTTCTTTTGAAAGCTACCCAGATTCATGTAGCTCTCTCCTTCAGCATTTTTGTCAGCTCCTGTTAATTTTTCTCCTCTGATTATGACTGCTGTTGTGGTCTGATGCTAAAGTGTTTTGTCCTAGAGGTCTGTGGAAGCAGTGTTTTCTCCAAATATAGCTTAATTATATGCTGTTGGTTATTTGCAATGTGTAATCTCATTTTGGCTTTTGGTTTTTGATTCTTAAATTGCTTAGTAGGGTTTTGGGGGCTGTTGGGTACCTGCCTAACTCCACTTCCTTTGGCCTATGGATCTTGATTTTTGGTTTGTGTTAACCCTTTTGTCATGGTGTGCTAGAGGCAGTGTCAATAGCCAAGTTTTATTTTGTCCTGTGTTGATGACAGGGTGGTGTGCTGCCTACCCTGAATTCATCATGTCCCTCAGTAGGACCCTCGTGGCTGGGGCATTTGGAGTCAGGGGAATTGTAGCCAATTGGATGTTTTGTCCTGGATCAGAGTGGAAGTAAGTGGGCACTTATTGGCCCTTGAACCCCTTTTTAGCAGTGTGGGAACCAGAGACTAGAGGCCAAGAAATGGGTTTATAAAAATAACTTGTCTATGGATTATGTGTGTTTAGCTGCTGTGGTCTTGGTTTGTAGTAATTAGCTATATAAACTTTACTTTTCCCTTTTAGAATTTAGGTCAGGTTCAAAAAGCTCTCCAATATAAAAATAAAATATTACTCTTCCCCAGAAAGGAAAAAATAGCTCCCCTATTTAACCAAGAGACTTACTTTTGCTAAAACTTGGAAAGAAGAATCCCCTGAAGATTATTTACAACCAAAATGGAAAGGCCTTTACCAGATGTCATTGAGTACCCCCCACTGCTGTTAAACATCAGGGAAAACCTAGCTGAGTACATCTGCCCAGGATTAACCCATGTCTTATGAGTCACAGGTATAAAAGGAGGACAGCACCACCTATGTCGGTGAACCTTTTGGGGGTCCTCTGCTATTTAAAGAATCAACGTCTCAGTCAGAAGTGGTAACACAATGCTGTGGGTAGGAAAGGGAGCTTTAATTTTTCTCTTCTATCTGATTGTAGTACACCTTTTCTATCACTTTAGCCAATCTCTTGGGAAACATCTCTTTTGTCTTTGCTGGGTATGGAGGCCATGTTAAGGCACAACTGAATCACAGTGTCACTGTTCATCCTATTTGCTCTCCTAGTTACCATTATCCAGTGTGGGTGGGAACATAACTCTATGGTAAACATTTCAACAATTATTGCATCAGGAAGTTATCTTCATGGTTGCTGGATTTGTCATCAACAGTCCCTTTCAAGATAAACCATAAGATAGAACTCACTATCCTGGGAATGTTGATATTAATTAGGTCTGGGGTAAAAACCAGGTGAGACTTGGGAAGTCTCACTACAAGTCTCATTTCTTAAGTCTCACCTGGTTTTAACCCCAGACCTAACTAGCAATAGTGATGCTGAAATACCCAAACCCCTAATGAATTCTTGCCACTTAATGGATTACAGCTGATTACTCCTGCCACCACTACCTGGACCTGGAAAATTGGGTATCTGTATTTCCAGTGCATGAATGAGCCTATAATTTGCACCCATTGTTGTGTTGATGACACAGTAGCTGAAGCTTCCTTGTGATTCTTCAATCCAACTACAGTTGGCAAGTTCCCAAGGCTGCAGTGAGGTAAATGGGATTCCACTTGTAAGTGAGGAGACCATATATGGTGCATTCTTCCAAATCACAACATACAAGGGAAAAATCACTGCCTAGTCTGGAAAGGTGGGAGTACCTCCCCTTCTGAAAAATAAAGATTGTCCTGGCACCTCCATTGGAAGAGGGAAAAAAATATTTATATAGACCCAACTTGGAAGTAAATGATAAACATCACATCCTGTAGGGCTTTTGCTTCTGCCCCCACTGAGCTCATTTTTGTTTCTGGTCGTGAATGGGAAAACATCACACACTGTAACCTCCAGGAACTTCCTAGGGAGTCACCTGTTCTCTTAGGAGTAGCTTTCCCCTATACATCAAAAACTTGGAACAGAGGTGAATGTACATTGCCCAGTGTTCTTCCTACAGGAGTAACTGTCTACTATTCCATAAGATCCAAGAATACCAGAAGTAAGCTAGCAATAGGATTGATTCTGGCAGGAATCAGGGCAGTGATAGGACTAGCAGCACCCTGGGGAGGCTTCGTCTGCTATAAGTCAATCCTAAGGAGCTTGACTTGAATCCTAGAAACTTTAGCCACCAACACGGATAAGGCATTGAAGAGAATTCAAGTGTCCTTAGACCCTTTGACAAATGTGGTTTTTGATAAAAGACTAATGTTGGATTATTTACCAGCTGAACACATTGGATTCTGTACAGTTATTAATAAAACCTGCTGCACATATATTATCAACTGTGGACAAGTTGAGATTAACATTAAAAAGATCTATGAGAAAGCTACCTGGTTACATAGATATAACCAGGGCACTAACCCCACCTATATCTGGTCAACTATCAAAAGTGCCTTTCCAAGTCTTACTTGTTTTTTACCTCTCCTAGGAACTTGGTTGCTATCTTGTTACTAATTTTGGCCCTTGCTCACTTTGGGGCTCACCTGTCCTGCATCTACAATGTATTATATATTTTAAAATTGCCGAAATAACAGATTTTTTATATTCTTACTACAAAACAATGAAAAATTGGTGAGGTGATAGGTATCTTAATTAAGTAATGTTTCTACAATACTTTCTTAAATCAAAGCATCACATTGTACTTCATATATATATACACAATTATTATTTATCAATTAACGTGGTAGCTCACCCCTGTAACCCCAGAGCTTTGGAAGACCAAGGCAGGTGAATCACTTGAGGTCAGAAGTTTGAGACCAGCCTGGCCAACATAGCAAAACCCCATCTGTACTAAAAATACAAAAAAAAAAAAAAAAAAAAAAGCTGAGTGTAGTGGCACATGCCTATAATCCCAGCTACTCAGGAGACTGAGACACAAGAATCGCTTGAACCCGGGAGGTGGAGATTGCAGTGAAACGAGGTTGCACCACTGCACTCCAGACTGGGTGATGGCATAAGATTCTATCTCAAAAAGACAAAATAAAAAAAGATGAATGAATGGCAAATTAAAACTTTAAAACTTTTATTACTTTAAATCTCAAGAGTAAATTGTTTAATAGGGAGACGCAGTTCAGATAAAAATCCACCTGAAATGTTGCAGCATTATTTTCTCCTGGATGTACTGCTCTTTAAGAAATCTATTTACTTAACTCCTGATAGATTTTCTGCTGTAGGATCATGTTTAAGTTTAAGGGCATATTAACAAATCTTGTTTTCAAGACCAGTGATTCTGATCCAGATATATCTATGCCTACAACTATTTAGAACAGAGCAAAGGTTGACTCTGTGGCAGATATATATCTTAGCCAGAAAGAATCATCTGACTGGCATTTTACCATTTAAATTGACTTGAAGATTAATGTCTAAACTTTCTACTGCCTATATTCATTAAGAAAACCATTAAGGGGATGCAAGAAAATATCATGAGGACTTCATGGGATGCTTCAGTCAGTTTAGAAATTTTATTACATTTTACTAAAAGCCTATTACTCAGCCACAGTGTTCTGAGATTCACGAATTTTTAATTATCAAGATTAAAATGTTAAATATATAAAACACAAAACTCTAATAGAAAATGCCTTCTGATCTGTATATGAATTTGAATAAACAAATGTTCTTTTTTCTTCTTTTTATTATAGAGATATTCTCATATAAAGGCAGTCTCATTTATCAAATGTGCTATGAAAAGTTACTTGGTTAAAACAATATAGTTTTATGTATTTAATTTTGGAAATACATTTTTAGGGATTTAATGGATAATGGATAATGATATGTGTTAATATTATTTTCACAGTGCTGGAAATCAGGGAAAGAAATAATAAATGCTTAGAAATTTTCCCTTTAGTCTTCTAAAATCTATTTGGTAAGCAAGAATTGCCTCTGACAATTAGAACAAATTTCTGGAAAAAAATTGCTTCATGTTAGAATAGATAGAAGAGTGACCTGATAGACAATAAGTAAAAATGTTACTTATGGTTTTCTTTATTTTTAAAAGCAGCAATACTTGGCAGTATGATAAGATAGTGTTTGGAAAGTTCTTTAACCAAGGTCATCTGTAGCAGGGTCTGTGGTTGATGTGACTTTTTCATCCTTATTGGTATGCATTGGCTATGCATTATGGCAAGTTTTCCAAGCACCCATTATTTTTAAAGTTTTTATTTTAGCTGTACTACCAAAATTTCTATGAAATATTTTCACTTGTTATTCAAGCATCTGACTGTTAATCATTTTGTTCTCACTTTTCATCTCAGACAGTTATCTTATATTTTGCCTCAAATGAGTAGTGAGAAATCCCTTGGGTCTTGCCTCTTGATATTAAAAGGTGACTAAAGTGATCTTGAAGAGACTGTTTAACAGCAAATTTTTGTTTGCACCATGATTAAGCATGAAATATTAGAGGAAATTAATAGAGAACCAATAGAGAAATAGATGTGATTAATCAGAAACATTACTTTGAATGTTTTTTTAAATGTGGATCTTGGTATAATATTGACATTATACAATGATTATTTAATTATCCAGTCATTCATTTAGTAAACATTTAGTATGTGCTAAGCACTTCAGTCTCCCAATAATTTTTTGCCAATCATGCTTTCCTATCAATTGAAACTGAATTCTTATGGATGAGTTCAATTCTAATCATAGCCCGAGAAAAGATTTGGTCGAAATGTCATGCTAGGTATATTTCCTTCAAAGGCCATGAAAAGGCCATGATATCCATTCCAGACATCACAAATTTCCTTGATATTCCTCGAATAGAATATCAAGGGATAAACGGACCTTTTCCACTGCTGAATCACATAGCTAACCTTCTGAATCAAAGTGGATATACCTCAGGAAATTCAAACTTAAATCCAAAATTGAACTCATGATATACTATTTCCTCATCCAAATGTGTTTTCTATATTAGCAAATGATACCATACTTCACCTACCCTTCCAACCAGAAGGTTAGAGTCTTCTAAGATTCTTCTCCATGCTCACAGATGTGAAAAACTTCATCACAGGCTTGAGAAATATTTTTATACATAAACATTGTATTAATCCACGAAATTGAAAAACAGTAAAACAAATTTGAGCTAAGAGCATTTTTGAAAAACCAGATAACATATTGAGCATTACAGATAGTTCACAAACATGGTTAGTTAAAAGAAAGAGGTTGGGTGCAGTGGCTCATGCCTGTAATCCCAGCACTTTGAGAGGCCAAAGTGGGCAGATCACAAGGTCAAGAGATCGAGACCATCCTGGCCAACATGGTAAAACCTCATCTCTACTAAAAATACAAAAATTAGCTGGGCATGGTGTTGCATTTCTGTAGTCCCAGCCACTTGGGAGGCTGAGGCAGGAGAATCTCTTGAACCCAGGAGGTGGAGGTTGATGTGAGCCGAGATCATGCCACTGTACTCCAGCCTGGTGACAGAGTGAGACTCTGTCTCAAAGAAAGAAAGAAAAATGGAATTGAGTGATAGAGACTAGGTACTAGCCATCTCTATTGTCCACAGAGTCCTGTTGATTCTATTTTGTAGAGATATCTTGAGTATCACACTACTTATTTATTTTTTCCTCCATTTCTGCCTTCATTATAGCCTCAAATATAACATTTTTCCTTTTCTCATGTTCTTTCTCCTTTTTGCCACTTTTCACCATATCATGTCCATTTATTAAGACTCAGCTCACTCTTCGTCTCTCTCTGGAAGCCTTTCCTGATCTCCTTCTACAATGGATTAAAGATATTTGAACTCTCAGCATCTCATGTAAGTCACCATCCCTTTACATTGTAATCACAATAATTTGTAATCATTTACTCATTTGTCTCCCCCAAATAGATTATGAAATTCACTAGGCAGGAGACTGCAGCTATCATCTTTGTATTCTTAGCACTTGTGCATTGTCACACATAATAAACCATAATTGTCTTTGATAAACAAGTGAAAACACCGTATAAAATGGAGAATATCTTCACTGAGAAATTTACAGTCTAAATACACCTCTCCTGACAATTCATCAAAGATGCTGCTAAAATATTGGGGAAGGAGTTGCAAAAAAGAGAATTACTCTGCAGCCCTTTACTGAAACATACCATTAAAGGAAATATTAACTTTTTTTTCTCTGCATAGGAGATTTTTCATTATTATATCATGGTCATCTTCCTTTGGGTTATGTGAAAACAAAACATGTATAAGTTTACATATGAGCTTTCTAATTAATGTTGGTTATAATTATTTCACCTAACAAAAGGAGAAAATTAGACCATGTTTAGGTGTGATTATGGATAGTTTTGGTCTGGAATAGAAAATGTGTTGGAAATAATTTTTTATTGATTAGTACCCTCGGGCACAGCATGTTTTAATTGTTAAGATTTACTAAACTCTGTCACCCTAATCACCTCTGCATCATGCTCTGATCCTTTAAGTGGGTCTTGGGGAAAAAAATGAGACAATAAGAAATGGACTCCTGCTATGATATAAGATCTGAGAGATTCTATTCTTGTTTGGAATGTCAGGACATTGGTTAGGGCATGAGAAGGGGGTGGAGGGTTTGTAAGAAAGAGAGCACAGTAAAATGTCTGAATCTTGGTGGACATGGCTAAAGTAGTCAAGCACGGTCCTTAAAGGAACCATTATTTCTCTCATGTTTGCTGTTTGTCACATCAATATCAGCACCTGGGCTTGAGAATATTTTGTTCTGAAATGAGGAAATTAGAATAGAAGAGATGAGTAGTTATTATGTCTTTACTTGTCCACTACATTCAAATACTCCTATTTTTCTTTCTTAGGATATTTTGGGTTATTGAGTATCAAATTTGAGCAGCAAGTAAAAGAAAAAGGAAGATATCATGTATCTGCCCACAAGAGGCATCTGAAACACTTTCCTCTGAAATATGATTCAATTATTAAATATCAAGTCTTTTTAAATTATCTCACCAATGTGAAGTACTTCATCACAGACTTGAGAAAATTTTCCATGCATAAATTTTATATTATTAATCCATTAAATTGGAAAATAGAAAAATCGAGCTAAGAGCATTGTTTTAAAAACTAGATAACATATTGAGCATTAAAAAGAGTATATAAGCATGGTTACATGAGAGAATGAATAAAGGAGATTGAGAATAGGTTCGGATAATTAATGAAACTATTTTAGAATAGCAAAGAAGATATAAACTAAGCAATATATTTGCATGGAGAAAACTTGTTTCTTTTACATTTCTGAATATTCTATCAGAGAAACTTAACAAATTAGCCTAGAAACAGAATCTTTTCTAATAGAGTTGTCTTCTTAACAATCAAGTGTCTTAAAAGCTTCCAAGTTTTTCTTTTAGTTGTGAAGAACCACAGCATCTGCTTCCTATATGGTAATAAGGACTTCTCTAGTGAATGGTTTTTAACACTCTGAAAGATTCCGTTTAAATCTCATTACTACCGCCTTCCTGAATTAGAGTTTAGTTTGGATTGAAATTGGGAAGGAAGATTTTCAGTAATTTATTTTTAAAAGAAAAGAACAGAGAACTATTTTTAAATTCCCATGAAGCATATAAGCAAGAAAATCAGTGGGAAGAAAGCTTGAAAATTTCAAATTATGGCTTTTGGAGGAGTCTAAAGTACAGACAATTGAAGAATAAGAAGATGAAATACCTGAATAGTGGCCAATAACACTTTGTTTATAGTATATGCATACATAATCTTTAGTAATTTTAACAAAATTATTGTCATTCTGTCTTTTTTCTCTTAAAAGAGAAGATGTGTATATTTCCTGAGGTTCCACAGAGAATGAATTTCTCTTGAGTTTTCAATCAGCTGAGAAAAATTGTATCTGTTATAGACTGGTTCAGAAGCTATTAATGAGACTATACTTGATTGAATTGGCTGAGAAATAGTTCTTCTAACCTCCTGAAGATAAATTCAATCAGAAGAAGATTCAAGACTATAGCATTCAAGTCACATGAAATAAAAATTAATTTCAGTTTTGTAAGCTAGATGGTCAATAATTGTGTCCTATTCAGATTTTGAAAAATGTAGCAACATTTAATTCTAGAAAGTTGTTGCCCATGTACTTATTAGTATAATATATAACTAAAATATTAGATGTTTATTTTGTGTTCAGGACCATTCTAAGCATTTTAAAAGATATATCTTACCATTTACAGTAATCTTCACGAGTCAGTTTTCCCACTTAACGGATTAAGAAACAGGTTTCCAGGTGCATTTTACTATATAACTTACATATTTTATTGCACTTGATCATTCAAAGGCATTAACTAGGCTCTTACTATGTGCCAGGAACTGTTCCCAGCACAGGAAATATGTGAAATGAACCAACAAAAATTTCTGCTCTAAGGAATATGGAGTCTATTTTCCTGATATCATCTATATTTGTTATTTAAGGTTTACTTTTGGTTTTCAATTCAAAATAGCCCACGTCCATATTTTTCCCCTTCCCCCCTGTTCAATTCATCTCTGTTTACATTGAGAATGGAATTGTAGTGGTATTTTTAAGTTCTATCTTTTGTAGCAAAATAATATGGAAGATACGTGGACAAGAGGAATATGCACTACTTTAAAAGTTAAATTGAAGTGAAAGATAACTATCTGTGACCTTGCAAATCTTTCTCTCACATCCTGGAAATCAAGTTGGCCATGTGAATAAGGTCATTGATAAGTTGAAAGAAGCTAGGTCATCTATCAACTTTGTAACCTGGACATTCGACTGAACTTTGTGAGTCTGCTTCCCTGACTGTAACTTGGGTAAAAAATAATGAAACATAACTGTCAATTTATGATTTTACATTATATCATCAATTATACATGGATGTGAATGAATCCTCTTAAATTAATTGATTGATTGCTCCACTAATATTAGTTTTTAAAAATTTTCCCAGGATCTGGCTAAGTAAGCACTCAGTAAATGTCCTTGAACTAACATGCTTAAAATCATTACAACTTTCTCAATTTATTGTAAGTTTTCTTGTAATAAACCAATCCCCCCAGTATCTATACACACACACACACACACACACACATATATATATACAAATTTGCCTATAGCAAATTTGGTGGTTATTCAATAAACCATTTGTTAATGATGAAAATGCTGATTCACTTGCCAACTCATAAATAAAAAATTCACATGGTGGTCTTCCTGCATATTTATGCAGTATTTGTTATCAGTCATCACATATATTAACTGCTTAATGATCTTTGCGTTGATAAATTTCTTGAGAGTTTAAGTTGTTCACCTATACATCCTTAAAGGCTAGCAAAGCCTAATACATGATACAAAAATTAATTATTTTACATATAATATGTATATCTATATAATTCTATATATTATAAGTATATATATATTTTCAGGATCACTATGGTAACTTTTAAGTAGATATTATATTTATTCTACTAAGTAATCAATTAGAAGTTTCTTAAATGATATGAGCCAAAGATACTCTGGTGACTGATAAGTATCAATGCATACTGCTTTTCTTTGACTAAGTGATTCACCCATTATGTAAAATTTTTAGCAAGTTGGTAAAATATGAAGACACTTTACCTTTGATATACATGTTCTTCTAGCTAAATATGGGTTTACTTATTTCTTAATCTCAAATAAACACACAGGTAAGCCCATGATCCTTTGCATATGCAGTGTCAGAATAAAGAAACAGTTGTCTTCTTCATTCATTTTTAGGATGACCAAAGTCCAGAAATCACCCATCAAGTGAGTAGGTGAATGATGCCAACCAGTGCTCAGGAAGGGCGAGGACCTCACCCTGTTAGTAAGCAAGCAATCAGACAGTATCATGGTGCATGGTCATTTAACAGATAGGGATAATGGCATAAGTGAATAAAACACTGAAAAGTCAACAAAAATAGGACCAAACATGTCCATTTTGAATTGGCCAAGTTTGTGGCGAGAGAGAAGCTTGATGGTTTCTTCCTGGGAAATCAGGGCAATACTGATGTCTATAAATTTTTGAACAATACATCTCAAATTTTAATATGTATATGAATGACTCAGGAATCTTGTTAAAATGTAGGTTCTTTTTCAGCAGTTCTTGATGAGCTGTAAGAGTCTATATTTCAAACAAGCGGTCAGGTGATTCTGATGTTTTTCTGTGGACCACACTTTAAATAGTAACTGTATAGATTATAACCTTTTATATTTTTCACTTACTTTTTTGATATATTTTATTTATATATGTTCATAGTTCTTTTAGGCATTTTCATTATGTCACATTAAGATACGCATCACATCACCAAATTCTCACAATAAACTTGATAGATTGGCATGGAATGTACTGTCAGTAACTCCATTTTAAAGAAGCTGAGACTTAGAAGTTCAATGATGATGTAAACCACTCCATATCAATTGTCTTAGAGCTCCTCCCTTTATTCCATTCTGCCTTCATTTGTCTTTTACATACAGAAAACTGCCTCTTCATGTGGTATATATCATAAAAACCAAGTAACATGTCAAAAATAGGTTTTTAAAAACTTATTAACCAATGGTTTCCTTTCCATAAAGATAATGCTGTTGGACCTGGTATGGCTATAGTGGCTTTTGAGAGATATTTTCTGCCTTAGATATTAAAGACATAACTCACAGAAGAGATAATATAAAAGCTAAGACACAAGGTTAGAAGAAATATATACAACAAACAACATGAATACCACATGATACACTAGAAGAAAACGTGCAAACAGACCAAAGAAAAAGGATTCCTGGTATATGGCTAGAGAATCACGGGCAGGTGGGGTTTGTTGATGAGATCGGAGGTAAGATGAATAAATAAAATGTTTTTAGTGTGCATTTGAGTGAAAGGGAAAGATTCAGAAGACATTGAGAAGACAAAAATTCACAGAACTGGTAATGGTTTTTAAATGTTTATGTGGGCTGCTGGTGATACTTGTGGTGGATTATACAAACAGAATCTATGTAAATAAATATGTTGAGAGCAGTTATAATATAATGACAATGAATGGCAGAAACTTAGCACTGTTCCCTATAGATATCCATTTTGTAAAGACAATTATCATAGGCTTGTGGTGGATCTATAAAGAGAAAATGGAAACAAGATAATAAGTTAATAAGTTTGTATATTTATTCAGGAAAGAGATAATAATGATCAGAAAAAATGGTTTTAACCAGAAGAGAAAAAACTGGAGAGAATAAATTTGGGAGACACATATCTTGGTGCCTACTTGAATGCTGAGTTCTGAAACAAAAAGAGGAGGTGTAAATGACTCAGAACTTTAAGTCAATGTAACTGAATGGCAAGTCATGACTTCCATGAGATAGGGAACCAAAGAAAAAGACAATGGAAGAGATGTTGAGTTCAGTTTTAAGGAAAGTGTGATGCAGACAGAAAAACCATATAAAGAAGTTGATTAGGCAGTTAGAAATGCAGTTGTGGAACTTAAAATTTTGTATATGAATATTAATTTTAATATAAAAGTAAGATAAATTATTGCATATTACCTATGCAAGTCTTTTTTTATAAACATATTTGTAGGAGATCGGTCAGGGTGGTGGGAAAAATTATGGGAAAGACTCAAACTTTCGTGGAAGGCCAGAAGATTTTGCAGAAACTTTGGGAAAGGGTTATGACTAAAGGCAGCCGAATCCTCTTACCTTGAGTTAATAGCAAAGAGCAGATAACAAGGGAATGTAAAGGAGTTTATCTAAATAGCTTGTTTATTCATGCTGTTCTAAAACTAACCTTTGATCATTTGATCAACCTCTCTACTCCAGGGTTGGCAATGTTTATTACCCACGAATTGTGTTTGCTCTAGGCCTTATCATTAAATCTGTACTAAATAAATGAGAGCATCGCTGGTTTATGGGGGCAGCTGCTGACTCTGGCAAAAAACTGTACGTTTGAGGTGCACAGCATTAAACACAGTTTTCTGATAATTTTAAAATCAATAGACCAAATAGAATTGTCCATAAAGAAACTGATGGATCCATGAAACTGCTAATGGAGATCAAGCTGAAAATAAGCTAATTATATAAGATTAAATAATTGGCAAAGATAATGTTTTTTATGACTTTTATTTAAAATATTATGGATTCTTTCCTTAAATGCTTTGTTTTCTAGATTTCAAAAAAGTCTTTCTTAAGCAATTTGGTAAAATATAGTTATATAAACAAAGAGAAAAACATTTTTCTTCTTATTTAATTTTTCCAAAAATTTGAAAACTATTTGCAAATATTTATGGCAAGATGGTTATTTACAAAAGTAAATAAAATCTGCTCTCTCTTTATAGCAAAACACAGTTGAAAACATTGCTCATATTACCAAGGTGCCAAGGCTTTGATTAAAATGTCACATTTTAAAATATGCATAAAATTCCTGACTTCAAGAGTTCTGATTCTTACAATAAGTAAATAAAAACTGTCACTTCTTGGCAGGCCCAGGAACCTTAAGACAATTAGTAAACTCTAAAATCTGCCTTGATTTGGCTTCCTAGCTTCAAGAGCTTTTTAAATCTGGGGTTTCTATATGATCAATGAAAAATATATTGACAAAGAAAAGCAATAATACACCTGTTATTAGATTATAACTCTATATATCATTTTTGAGTTTTTGTTAGATATCTATAAGCTAGACTAGGTCTTAAATTGTTCTAGGTTCCTCCAGTTTAACTTTCTTCCATAAAAGTGGTAAAATGAAAACTGCTTTCTTCTTAAAGCCCTAGAAGGTAATGCTAGACAAGTCTTTAAAGAACAATTCTCATGTCTGGCATATGAAACACAGAAAGTTCTCAAAACTACCAGATGCCATGACTAAAGACATTCAAGCTGCAAACTAGGACAAAAAGTTGCTATTTTCCACAGGAAACAACTTTCTTCTTGAGATGTTGGAACAAGATTCCATTTATTATGAGACTCTTACACCCCCCAAGACTGCCTTTTTCGTTTGACTAGATAATGGCACAATTAAAATTTCAGTCAGTAGCTTCTGTTAGTAACTTGACGTATCTTGACCTAAGAAATCCTTTTAATCCATATTATGACCAAGTCTGACAATATCTCTTCAACAACTTTTTGTTCAAATTGTACTGGTAGTCCTCTTTGTAAAGTTGATATTCTCTGTTTTAATTCAACTCAGTCATAAACTACTACTCTGTGGCTACGACACGTCTCACTAGAATATGTTTAGAATTTTAGATATGTTTTTCATTGGTTACCCTCAGAATTAGGGTTAAGGCTTCAAACTATTATTCAAACTGGATTTATTATATTTTTACTGACTGTTTTTTGTATGATAATTTTTTAGCTTTGCTCCTATTGCCTGTCTAATCTTTGTAAATCCAACTCTTCCAACAGGATAATATTAGTTCAGTACCTCAAGATGATTGCTGATGCCTGCCTATGGACAGATAAAATGGAATTTGATGCTGGATTCCAGCCAAATCTGCCCTGAGAACATTTTTCCTTTTTGGCCCATTGGTTACTTAAATGTGGCCTGAGTCTCTGACTACCCCAAACATTTCCCCAGACATGAGGCAGAGACAAGTGGTACAGGTTCATCCTGGCACCAAGGGACAATTAAACCTAACTGCAAAATGACTGATTAGTGATGCTTTCAGATAAGGATGTTGATCAAAAGAGGGGATATGTGAAAGCTGACAATCCAAATTGGGTCATTCTTGTCATACTGCAGTAAGACAAAGTCTAGAAAAGCCAGGGAGAGAAAACATGGCACAAAACAGGGCTCCAAAAATGTAATTCTCCGCTCATACTTGACTGCTGGAATTGCTTGTTGTAACCTGAGACCAGTTTCATCTATAGCTTCTGAGATAACCTGCTGCAACTCTAGGACTAATTTTGTTCACCTCTGTAACTCACCAACTGGAGCTTGCCAGCTCCCCAAAACTTCAATAGTGCCAATAAACTTTTTCAAAGAGCAATACATTAAATTTCTCCTTTTTAAATAAATCCTCTAATCTTGTCTTTGTTTTTTGGACCTATCATATACCATCCAGTCTGCATGTATGCCGTGAATTGCAATTCTTTCTTCTCAAACAAAACATGACATTTATAAATTTGTCTTTATGTTTTTATTTTTACTTCAAATGCATGTCATGTTTGCCATCATTTTTATAAAGGGGTAAAGAAAAAAAAAGAAATTTAGTGTCTAATAATATGCTATGCTAAAAATAAATAATTGTTATACTGTTGCTCCAGTATTTAAAAGCAGTCATCTTTTGTTGTTTTATATTTAACAGTTGTGAGTTAAATGATTTAGCATTGCCAAAGAAAGAATTTTTTTCTTTTTCTGAGAAATAAGAGGTGGTAAACATTGTCTAACATTGCCGAGGGGTTATAATAAGCAAGAAAACCATCCCCAGATTTGGCAACAAATATGTTATTGGTCACCTTTATGGGATTTAGAAGAAAAGATTACCAAACAGTAATTCTTCAAAAATACTGAGCTTTAATTTAATTTATCTTTTCATTATTCCCACAAAACTCTGGGGAAACTTTTTCTTCCTCTTAATTAAAAGAATTTCCTCCACCTAGAGAATGTATTCCAGCATTTCTTATATCTGGGACGGTTCTTTCTTAATTAATATCTCTCTGTGTTGGTTTCTTGCTTGTCCTGTTCATGGACTACTTCATCCTATCATAAACATGAAGACAGTAAAAACATTTCTTTGATTCTACATACAAGAATATCACTTTTGGCCTCCTTTTAACAACAACATCTTCACAAAAATAGCTTATGCATTTTCTTCACTTTTGATACATTATCTTCTTAATTCCTATAAACTAATTTCTGTTTCCACCACTCTACTAAAAATGCTCTTCAAAAGTTCACAGGATGGCAGGGATTTTTGTCATATGTAATGGCTTTGTCTCCCTTATCATACCCTCATGACCTTTCTGAGACATTGATACTGACCCTGGACATTACCACTTTTTCCTGAAAGTGTCTCTACTTTGGGAGGCTGGCACACTGCATTGTCTGATGTTTCTGGTAATACTTTTCTTCTCTTCACTAGTTCTTTTGCTTTTTTAAGAAGTTGTTCTCAGTTCTTTTATTTTTTCTTATACTCATTTTAAAAAACAATTTTAACTTTTATTTTAGGTTTAAAGGATACATGTGCAGGGTTGTTACCTGGGTATACTGTGTGATACTGAAGTTTGGGGTACCAATGATCCCATCACCGAGGTAGTGAGCATAGCACCCAATAGTTAGTTTCTCAATCCTTTATTCCCTCTCCCTCTCCCCTCTCTAGTAGTCCCAACTGTCTTTTTCTGCCATCTTTATGTCTATGAGTACCTATGTTTAGCTCCCACTTATAACTGAGAACTTGTGTATTTGCTTTTCTGTTCCTGCACTGATTCGCTTAGGATAACAGCCTCCAGCTGCATCAATGTTGCTTCAAAGACTTGATTTTATTCATTTTATGGCTGCATAGTATTTCATCATGTAGATGTACCACATTTTCTTTATCCAATCCAACATGGATGGGCACCTAGATTGATTCCATGTCTTTGCTATTGTGAAGAGTGCTGTGATGAACATATGAGTGCATGTGTTTTTTTGGTGAAATGATTTGTTTTCTTTTGGATAAATACCCAGTAATGCGATTGCTGGGTTGAATGGTAGTTCTGTTTCAAGTTCTTTGAGAAATCTCTAAACTACTTTCCACTATGGCTGAGTTAATTTACATTCCCATCAACAATGTATAAGTATTCCTTTTTCTCAGCTTCGAAGAACACTTTCTTTCCTTTGTTTTCTACTCTAAACCTCTCACCTCATGACTACAAAACGTTCCCAACCTACAAGTGTCTATAGAATATCTCTATGTAGACACTCCATAAGCATCCACCCCACTTGAATTCCCTTTGCAACTTATAGTTAATCACCTTCTCCATCCTCTCATGCTTCCGACCTTGTAGTTTTACAGAACTGATGTCATCAATATCTATTATTTTCCTGTGAAACAGTTTGATGATTACAAAAGTCATTATAACACAGTACAGAGAGAGTAATCATTGTTTTAAAGCATATGTACTCACAGGCTTGAAGGAATATGTAACAAAATGTCATTAGTAGTTTTCAATAGGTTTCAAAGTTGAGTGATTTTTTTAAAACTTAAAAAATAATTTACTGAATATTAGTCATGGCTCTAAATAATTTTGAAAGTAATCAACATTAATTAATTTAATGTAAATATCACAAGGTCATTGCTTTCTGTTTATGCCACATTTATGCTGCTCCTACTTTTATTTTATAATACTTAGATTGTTATAAAAGGATTCTTGTTCAAATTCCTGATTTTTTTCTTAGAATTTCACTCTGCGTGCCATTATAAGACCAACAATTCTACCTTCTTCTCAATTATGGCCTCAAGAATTAAAATGTCACTTTAGTCTTCTAAGCCCCCACTCCTGGATTTAAAGAGCCACCTTCATATGGCTGTATCCTGCTACTGCAGCTTTGCCATCTTCTGCTAGCCATGTGACCCCTGGAATTTCCTTAGTTCTCTCCTCACCTCTCCCACCAGTGCTGTGCTTACTCCTGTCTCTGGGCTAGCTCCTAAATACAGCTATCATACTGAAACTGAACCAAGTAGAAAGCATCACTTCTGTTTCATGTAACAAACCTGTGAGGTGAGTATGATGAGCTTCACTCAATAGATAAGCAAATTAATGTTCAGAAACATTAAGTAATTTAAGTAAAGTTACACCCCTAAACAAGGGGCAAAGGGAATCAAATTCATGGATATTTAGTATAAGGCCAACACTATTTCCATCATACTTTATAGTAATCTCCTTGTCTTAGCTGCTCTTATACAGTTGACTCTTGAATAACACAGATTTGAACTGGGCAGGTTCACTTATAAATAGATTTTTATTTCAATAAACACATCAGGAATTTTGGGGGAGGTTTGCAACAATTTGAGAAAACACGCATGAACTGCATTGTGTAAAAATATCAAAAAAAGAGGTATGTCATAACTGCATAAAATATATGTAGGTACTAGTCTTTGTCATGTTACCATAAAATATACAAATATGCAAATCAATTATAAAAAGATAATGTTTATCTAAACTTCTACTATAAACACTTTCAGATCATACAAGGTAAAGTCAAGAGAAAGGTAAGCAAATATAAAGATGAAGTATTAAATGATAACTGTATAAAATTAACTGTATAACATACTGTACTACTATAGTGATTTTGTAGCCTTTCTTGCTACAATTGTGATGAGGTAAAGTTTTGTGAGAACCTGCTCCTTGCTGCAGAGGTGATGTGGTCATTTTAAGGGAGGATGGTACTCTGGCTTTTTGAGTTTTTAGCATTCTTGCACTGATTCTTTCTCATCTTTGTGGGCTTATCCACTTTCAATCTTTGAGGTTGCTGCTCTTTGAATGGAGATTTTTGTTTGTTTGTTTGTGTTTTTCTTTAAACAGTCTGGCCTCCTTTCCATAGGGCTTCTGTGGTTTGCTGGGTATCTGCTCCAATCCCTAGTCATGTCAAATTTTCCAGTACCTGAAGGTATCACCAGTGAAGGCTGCAAAACAGCAAAGATGGCAGACTGTCCCTTCCTCTGCAAGCTGTGTCCCAGAGGGGTATGGACCTGGTGCTGGCCCCAACACACCTGTAGGAGGTGGCTGTAGTCCCCAGTTGGGAGGTCTCACCCAATCAGGAGGAACAGGATCAGGGACCTGCTTAATGAAGCAGTGTAGCTATACTTTTGTAGAGCAGCTGTGCCGTGCTAGACTACCACTTCTGCCCAGGTTGGCTTGAGCTCTCCAAAGCTTACAGGCTGGCACAGCTGAGTCACCCAAACAGCAAATATAGCAGCCTGCCTTTCCCCCCTGGGAACTCCATCCAGGTACTTTTATTCCCATTAAACTACCATTGACATTCTTCACAGAACTGGAAAAAGCTATTTTAAAATTCATATGAAACAAAAAAGAGTCTAAATAGCCAAGGCAACCCTAAGCAAAAAGAACAAAGCTGGAGGCATGTTACCTGACTTCAAACTATATGCTAGGGCTACAGTAACCAAAACAGCATGGTGCAAAAATAGACATATAGACCAAGAGAACAGAATACAGAACCCAGAAATAAGACCACACACTTAAAATTATCTGGTCTTCGACAAAACTGACAGGATTCTTTACTCAGTAAGTGGTGCTAGAATAACTGACTAGTCATATGCAGAAAATTGAAACTGGACCCCTACCATGTACAAAAATTAACTAAAGATAGATTAAATACTTAAATGTAAAACTTAAAAGTATAAAAAGCCTGGAAGAAGACAGAGACAATGTAGTTCAGGACATAGACACTGGCAAAGATTTTATGAGGAAGACGCCAAAAGCAATTGCAACAAAAGCAAAAATTGACAAATGGGATCTAATTAAACCAAAGAGCTTCTGCACGGCAAAAGAAACTACTAACAGAGTAAACAGACAACCTACAGAATGGAAGAAAATTTTTGCAAACTATGTGTCTGACACAGTTCTAACATCCAGCATCTGTGAGGAACTTAAACAAATTTACAAGAAAAAAAAAAAACCTCATTAAAAAGTGGGCAAAGGAAATGGACACTTTTCAAAAAGCAGACATACATGCAGCCAATAAGTGTATGAAAAGGCTTAATATTAATGATTATTAGAGAAATGCAAATGAAAACCACAATGAAATATCATCTCACATCAGCCAGAATGGCTACGATTAAAGTCAAAAAATAACAGATGCTGGCGAGGTTGTGGAGAAAAAGGAACACATATACACTGTTGGTGAAAGTGTAAATTAGTTCAACCATTGTGGAAAACAATGTGGCAATTCATCAATGACCAATGTGTTGTACCATTTAACACAGCAATCCCATTACTGGGTGTCTACCCAAAGGAATATAAATCCTTTTATTATAAAGACACATGCACACATACGTTCATTGCATCACTATCAACAATAGCAAAAACATAGAATCAACCCAAATGTCATCAATGATAGAGCAGATAAATAAAATGTGGTACATATACACCATGGAATAGTATGCAACCATGAAAAAGAACAAGATCATGTCCTTTGTGGTGACATGAAAGAAGCTGGGGACCATTATCCTTAGGAAACTAGTGCAAGACAGAAAACCAAATTCCACATGTTCTCACTTATAAGCGGGAGCTAGATGATGGGAACTTATGAACACATAGAGGGGGAACAACACACACTGGGGACAACTGGAGGGTAGAGGGTGGAGGGTAGGAGGAGGGGAAAGGATCAGAAACAATAACTAATGGATACTAGGCTTAACACCTGGTTGATGAAATAATTGGTACAACAAACCCCCATTGAGGGACTGTGTTCTCTTTAGGGTCCATGAGGAGGCGTAGTTTTAAGGGCAAGAATTTCCCAGTGCCATGCCCCCCTCCCATCTCTCTCCATCTGGAAGACTTAACAGTTTATGTTTGAATTTCACAGGCACGGGAAGAAACTAAAAGTCAAACACTCCAGCGGCAGTTCTAAGGAACTCCTTTCATTGGCTAGAGGAACTTGGGAAGGTGAGAATTTCTCCCAGGATAAGTTCCCCTGCTCCTTCACCCAGGCTGAATTTCCAGCTTTCTGGAATCCCCTCCCACACGGTAGGAGCTCCCTTTCCCCTCTCGGATTTCCCCTCTGCAATCCCCTTCCACACTCTTCGTGGAAATCTTTCTCTTCTTCTCCTTTCCTTCTCTTTCTCTACCTAAATAAAATTGCCTTTCTGCAACACTTCTTGGGTCCAATATTTACTTTTACAAGCATACAGCACACCTGCAGTGGTCCCATCGCTTATTCCTTAGGAGATTGAAGGCCAGGAACCTACAGCATTCTCTTAGGGGGAGCTGTGTCTCACCAGCACCCAAGAAAAAGATCTGGTTACACCATGACACAGCTTTGCCTAAAAACAAACTTGCATATCCTGCACATGTACCCCTGAACTTAAAATAAAATTTAAGTAATAATAATAACATAGACGTAAATACTTAATGTAAACTAATAATAGAAAATTATTAGTGCATATCTTACTTTGTCTATTATATTTCATCAGTAAAATAAAGCATTTTGTTTTATTTGTTATGCAAATAGAAAAGGACGACTAATGCACCTT
Organism: Ateles fusciceps; assembly: GCA_036589455.1. NCBI lineage: Eukaryota > Metazoa > Chordata > Mammalia > Primates > Atelidae > Ateles > Ateles fusciceps. The sequence continues at coordinate 358,244 of JAZHEH010003462.1, forward strand.
TTATCTGATTAGTGAACTTTCACTACTCCAGTAAATGTGCTATCAATAATAAGGCAATTTTTTGTATGCAGTTTTTCCTTTCTGCAGATATATCTAAAGTTCAGTTGTAACTTTTGATGTAAACACTCAATATATCATTTTATCTCTATTATGCTTTTTTTTTTGCAGTTTAAAATTGTTCAACCTTTCATTGATCTTCCAAAGAATGCATATTTTAAAATCATATAAAATTACTTTAAATGGGCATACTCATTCACCTAAAAATAAGAAAATAACTTAAACAATTTATTCTGATCTGATAATAGTACTCTAAAGAGAAGTGACTTTAATTATTTAATATTTAATATATACATAAAAGGGTGAATGAAAATAATTGCTTAAATATAGATTAATATTTGTACAAGTGAGTATATGCAAATATTTTCAGACTAACAATATGAATGTCTGCTTTTATGTAGTATCACTTCTGCTATACAGAGAAATATATATATATATATATAACTTTCTTTTACATAAGACATAAAAACATAAATTTCCTTATATAGATATAAAATACTTGAATTAGGATTAGCCATAGAAAGACTGTAATTGAATTTTCCTTAAGATTTATTGTCTTTTTTCCTACGTTTTCTCCTATTTTATAATATTTATCCACTCAACTTTCATCACTTGCCTTGAGTGCCCAGCTAATCTCTTGACTTCTTGCCTTGCAAAACCTGTTTTCAGAAAGTCTACTTTAAAAGTATTTCAATTTTCAAATAAGTGACCAATAGGGCAACAGATTACTTCTCCATAAAATATTTGCACATTTAATAATGGGAAAGAAAAGTGTGGAATCTGTTAGGTTGAACCACGTGGGACTCCTTTTCTGGAGATCAAAAACTGGTTGAAAGTAGGTAAATTTAAGTTTATAAAACTCAATCCATGATAACAATAAGTTTTAGGCATCCGTTACACTCTGTCCGGAGCTTCTGACCTTGAGCATTTCATAAACAGTGTTCAGTTCCCCAGTAAATAAACAAAGAGCAGTATGTGCTAATGATTCTAGCGCTTTGATAAACTTACCCAAGATCTGCTATCAGAAAGCAAGGAATTTTTGTTAACTTTAGTATACATTTAATTTTATTGCTTATTACTTATAAAATATATGGCAGGTAGCATCAGTATTTTTTAAATGTTTTGGATGTCTAAAGGTTTTATCCAGCTGTGATTTTAAAACTGTAAAACTAGCTTTGTTCCAACCTAACAGAACATCTCCTTGTATGTAAATCTTACAAAACATCCTTACCTGCTTTGGACATCTTTTCATCTTTTTTAGTTTCAGGTTCTGTGGTAAAACATACACATAAACAAGTACAAACAAAATGGAAAAAAGTTAAGATTTGAAAAATAGTACAAAGTGGGTTAATAGGTTGGCTTCACTGATTTTACTTGTCTGTTCTCAATTTTAATTATAGTTACATACTGTTATCAAACTATTAATGGAATATGTATCTTTGGTAAATTATAAAGTAATGTAAACAAAAAATACTTTAATTTTAAAATCCAGTTTGCAAAAAGTTTCATGCTAATCAAGTAATTTGGCTTCTTGTCTTTAATAAAAACCAGGTTTTGTAATTTACGAGTTTCTAAATATTATAAATTAAAAAATTAATAAAAATTGCTCAGAAGAAAAATGTCAAAAATTTTCCTAATCTGACCAATTTAAGCAATTTTCTGTTTTTGACTACCAGACATTTAATTCACGGGGCTCCACCTGGTGGTTAATTTAATAATTTCAAAATGATATAATTATTGTTTTGTATTTCTATCATTATTAATTTTATAAACTAAATTAATTTTACTTAAATTTAATATATAAACAATCAGTGAAATAAAGTATCTTGTTCTCTTATTGTCCTGGGACAATGTCTTTCATCCAGAAATTCTGCATTCTAAAAATACCAGTATAGAATAAATTCATAGCTTTTTTAAACTATTCAAATAATATTTACAGCACCACCCTAACAAATAAGATAGTTGACTATATTTTTATGTGACCAGTCTATCCTTTTATTTAACCAAGTTTGCCTAGGCTTTATAGTTCTCTATTCTTGGCATAGAATCTTCTTGTGATTAATGGAAGAGTTCTGGTACATTATAGTTTTCCCCTCTTCAAACAGCAGGAGAAAAACTGACCTCATAGTTGGAATATCTACTGAGCATAAAATATGTATAAGGGATAATGCTACCAGCTTTATTTGGGTTTTAGCCTAGCAGTGTCTCATTTTCCATAGTTATAATGTAAAAAACTAATTTGTTTAACTGCAGAATTTTGTACAATAAAGAATGTCATAGCTGTTTACATCCTACTTCCTGTAAAAATTAGTATCAGTGCTATTAATGCACTCTGATACTCTTTGGCACATATTTTTCCCCTTTTAGACACATTCACTTAACTTGGTAGATGTACCCTATTTTAATGTTTTCTATGCGCCATAGTATTTTAGGAAATTTTGTTATTGTCTGTAACCACTCTTCAGATTTTAAGCTCCATTAAGGCAAGAACTGTGCTTTGTTTATAACTCAAATATCAGCACTGGATGAAATCTTTGATATGGGGCATATGATCAATAAATGTTGTTGAAGGAATGGATGAGTGAAATAAATGGAGTATGTAGAAAGACCAAAGGCTCCCTCTTGTGTATCTGTAGTCCTAAAAGAAATTGATTCATCTTATGCCTCTAGAACTAGAGATAAAAATTCATTGTCACATGTCATGCATTTATATTTTGTTTTAGAATATTTTTTTAAAAAAATAAGTGATATATTTATGTGTCCAATGATAGCAAATATGGCCTCCAATAATTGAATGATACCTTCAATTAACAATTGAATGATACCTTCAATTACTGGGTTTCCTGATGCTATGTTTTGTCCTAACCAGTTCAGTCTAAAGTTCATTCTTATGTAATTACTCAGTCTACAATAACACAATTCTCTTTTGGTGGTGAGTTCTGATGAGTTTTGGGCTTCATTAGAAAGGAAACAACTTTTTTTTCTCTAATAGTTTTGTCTTTATTGAGTCTATGCTAGGTCAACAGTATAGTTTAAACTTTCAAGCAAATTAGCCCAATTCTAGTAATAGAATTATTTTTTCTGGAGTACTTATTATGGCTCAAATGCTGGTCAATTGCTTACTTGTGTTATTCCATTATCTATGAAGTACATGCTCTTTTAATCCCCATTTGGTAGATGAAGTGACTGAAGCTTACAGAAGTTAGTTTGCAGAAGCTCATCCAGCTGCCAGGTGGCAGAACCAAGATTCCATTTTCCCAGCTTATTCCCCTTCATCCGGGGTCATATCCCAAGGTCTGGATAGTATGATCTTGCTCTCCTTCTTTGTTTTGTTTTTGAAGTGTGGCTGATTTGAATATTTGGATTTCTTAGAAACAAATTCCCACAGATTTAAATCTTTTCTTCCTAGGACACAGTTCATTAGCATTTTGCTCATCAAGAATAGGTATCTATTTTAAACAGCCTTGCTTCCCACCCTGCACACAGTTCTCACCCTGTCAATGACATTGTTACTGTAATCTTGAGAAATATTCTCAGCCTTAATATTTGTCAAACGATCGTTTGGAAAAAGTAAAACTTGTGGAGAATATTTTTATCAGCTATGAGTACAATACAACCAGAACCAACTTCTAGCCTGTACACAGAACTTTATAAGCACCCTTATGAACATGTGCTACTTAACATGTGGCTGTGAACCCTCTTACTAGAATTACTGGCTTTTTAGTGTTATGTGAACAGTAATGCTAAAGATGACCTCAGGACAAGTTCTTTTGGTGTATGAAGAGTAGGTTTTTAGGTTTTATAATCTTACTTTAAAAGCAAGCCCATTTCCTAAGTTTTGTGACCTTGGACATTACTTAAAACCTCAAGTCTTTATTCTGTCTTTCTAAAATGAAGAAAATAATGCTGTAAAATTGATGTGAGAGTTAGCAGTGATGTATATAAAGAGCTTAGCTATTTTTAAATTATGCTCATAAACTCAAATTGCATGATCTTTCAAAGTAATTTTCTTTTTTTAAAAACAGAATTGGGACTTTACCCTTGAATATTCAAGGCAGGAATTGACATGTGAGAAATTGGCAACAGATTTTCTAAGTTGAGCAGCTCTTTTATTAGGCTACTCAGTTTTTAAGAACTCAATGCCCTCATTTTGTAGATGGCATTTCTACTGACAGTAAAGTGTTTATTTTTTGAGCCATATGAGACTGCAGTTTCTAACTAGGATTTGTTTCAAGTCATATAAAAACAACTATATATATATTTACATATGTCTGTATGTATATATATAAACTTTCTCTATATATAAAGTTTAATAAAAAGTTATAATGAGATGCTTCAGGAAATTGAGGACAGTTGTTAACACTGGCCATTGGGACTGGGAGATCAGAGAGATGGAAGGTGAGCATTTATTTTTCATTCTGTTTTCAATGTCTAATTTTTTCTACCACTACCTATTGTTGTATAATAAAATATCTAATTTCTATAAACATTTACCACTGGAGCCCTTCGTTTTGGGCTACTCATACAGGCACTGCAAAAATATGGGACCAAGAAGTCCCCATGCTGTTGTTGAGGCAGACACCTGCCATTTCCTGTGCAGCACTGACTTTTTCAGGCTGTTGATTTCATTTGTGAAATGTAAATAGCTGATGGGCCTGGGGAAGGGAGCTTCATTAATGATTTTTCAATGTCATCAACAGTGTTTTCAAGTAGAACAAGCAGACCAAAATTTCAGCATGCAAGTGCTTAAGTCAGAAGGACAAACCCTGTTTAGGAGTCTCTGCTTTATCTTCATAAAAGGAAAAGAAAGAAATTTATTCAATATATAAATCCCAATAATCCACATTCTTTTCAGAATGCCTCTATTTTAAATACTTTGCAGAGAAAAATCTAAATATTATTAATTTTTTCTCACTTTATTTTGTATCACAGTTGCTTCTTTAGCACATAGATATCTTACATGTGCAATAAATTAATTATTATTATTATTTTGCAACCAATGACACTTTGCATTTGCCATATGGTAATATATTATATATGTTATCTATATATAATATATAGATAACATATATAATACACTTGTTATCTATATTATATAGATAACATATATATTATACTAAATATAATATATACATATATAAAATATATATTATATATGTTATATATATTTTTTATTTATATAATATTAAATATTCATTTGTTTATTAGCTCTCTAACCCTAATAGCATATAAACTTCATGAGTCCTGGGATGAATTTTTTTTTTTCCTAATACTTGAGAGTGCTTAGACTGTTCTTTGCACAGAAGAGAGATCAACAAATATTTGTTGAAAAAATGGACAAATTACATAATCCTTACACACCATGCCTATGTGGTAAATGTTATTATTAGACTTAATTTACAGATAGCAATACTGAGACGTAATAATATGTTTATATACTACCAAGTAAATGGCAAAACTGGGATTAAAATTCTGTTTTTTCCCCCCCCAATTTCAAAGTTTTAAGCACTTAAACACACTTCTGTAACTACAGTTGCTACAAATAGAATTAAAAGCTGTTAAGCACTTAATACATAAAAACTATATAGCACACCACATTCTACATCTTATAAGTAGTCTATCTGTATTATCTATGTTGTATTATCTACACAAGCTACTAATATTCATTAATATTATAATTAACGTATACAATATAGTCACAGAGGTTTCTATTTTTTCAAGCAAGTCTTTAAATCATGAATCAAATTATGTAGTTTTCTACCTTGAGCTGGTAAAACTAAGCAGTCTGAGCATTAATAGAAAATGAGTAACTATCTCACGTACTCCTGGAGTAGTATTCAATATTTAATGACATGGGAAGATGTTATATTTAAAAGCAGGTCACAAAACCTACTCCTGTAAAATATATAAAGGAACATTAGCAGTGTTATCGCTGGTCAACCATAGGTGAGTTTTAGTATGAGGGGGTCTGGAAAACATGGTGGCAAAGGACGTAGGTCTAAAATCAGGCTGCCAGACGCCAGTTCCGGATCCACATCAGGCAACTGTGTGACCTGGGCAAGTAACTCTCAGTGCTTCAATTTTCACGTTAATGAAAACAGGATTGCTGTGAAAATTATACATGAAGCACTTAGAATGGTGCCAGGTACAAAGCAAATGGTGAATGTCAGTCATTTCATTGATATTTTGAACTACTTTTCTCACACTTTTCTAACACAATTTTAAATACAGTGTGTATTTTAAAATAAAAACATTTTATTGTTATAAGCAACATTCATAAATTTATTCCAAACCCATGGCTTGTCCATCATTTGGACTTTTTAAAATTCAGAATTTCCTGAATATTTGGACTTGGATGAAAACCTGCTACTACTACTGCTACTTGCTATTACTATTACACACACACAGACACACAGTTTCACAACTTTATTGTGGTCCTAACTATATTATTTAAGAGCAAATGGGATGCAATGTGTGTGCACGCACAAACAGTCACACTTTTCCATATTCTGTTTTCTGTATGAGATCTTATTGCATGGGATATAGAAATACTGTCACTCTAAATAGCTTGGCTTCAATATTTCAGATATGGGATAAGCCTCAATAAATAAGTCTTAAGGGGAACGCTTATTTTGCAAAGATTCAGTCTGCTATACTAGGTGCTATTTGATTTCTTCTGCTGCAGACACATTGCTTTGTGGTCCAGATAAATGTTACTGTGAAAAAGATAAGATTTGACTGCCTTTGAGTTTGATTTTGAACTTCTTCATTTCATAGATTGCCAAAAGAAGAAACTGTTCTAACTTTGGGTGAAGTCACACAGCGAACCAACACCTGACATCTGCTACTACATAGCTTTTCATCTTATCTGGCTGTACATTTCTTTACTTCAATATTCTACTAACTGTTTAACATTTTCCTTTCTCTTATTTAGCCATGTCCATATGGTCTTGACACTTCATGCATTCTCTATGCTCCCATTTTCCCTGATTATTTTTCTAAATTAGTATCATCTTTGCTCATGAATTGAGGAATCCTTCCAGGCATAATAAAGCAGCAAGATGATGATATTGTCAAGTGATGGTCAACCTCATCCCTGTCAAGGAGTTGCAGAGATCATTTTTGCCACTGCAGTTGAAGAAAAACAAACAGGCAAAAGCTAACCAGTCAAACAATTCCTCAGTTTGAAATTAATTTCCTTTATTAACCAAATGATCTCATATGTGGTCTCTGAAACTCTCCAAATTTTCATGGTTTTACCTTTTTAAATGGGAATATTATAATTATATCAGGAATTTGTGGCTAGAATTAGTCTGAATAATTTAACAAATATTTCCTGAACATTCAAGTACTAATATTGAAATAATAGATATCCACTGATTGGATTAAAATTTGGTCTGCCTTATTGAAGGTAGCATTGGCAAACACTTTGCTCTTCCTCTGTCCCAGCTCTTATCACTGCCTTGTGAGATCTTTGAGGACAGGGAATTTGTCTTTTCATCTTTGAAGTCTCACTGCCTAGAATATCCACAGAACATTATGTGAACACTGAAAAATTTTTATGGATACATAACAAAATTAAAATGCTGCTTCAAAATGACAGGAAAATCAAAATGCTGACCTCATTTTTAGGGTGTTTAATCCAAAAATATGAAGCAGAATCCCTGTCTCACTATCTAAAACCCTTATATGTGTGGAAAAGCACATTAGAACTGATTCACCAGACATTAAACCCCGGTGCACATTATCTTCTGATATTTATGTTTAATTTGTCTCAGTCTAGTAAAACTATTCAGAGTGGCTACATGAACTAATTTGTTTATCGCTAGTTATTTCAGGAAGCTAGAATCTCAAACTACTGACATCAGGGCTTTTTCCATAACACATAGGCACACACACAAGCACAACTCTACACACACATGTTCTGCCTCTCTGTGTCTGTCTCTGTCTCTCACACACACCTCTCAGATCCATTAAGTCAACAATGGAAGCAAAACAAAAACAATTATGCTTGATAAGTTTCTGTAGCTATAGTTCTAAAATGGCTCCAGTTTGTAATGCAGGCGCTTAGTCCATGACTCAATGCTTTACGCCTAAGTCCTGATTCTGCAATTCTTCCTTGGCAAAATTCCCATAGGAGTTTGATGCTCACAGAAAAGCTTTGCTGAGTGGACATTAAAAACATAAAATGGGCCATAGGGCACTCTCTCCTTGCAGCACAGAATAAATGCATACATTGTCCCTGCCTTATTCTGTCATCGTTTCATTTTCATGGTCTTTTGTCTTTTGTATATGCTGAATGCGATGTACCACACTTCTGATAGTGTCACTCTGCTTTTATCTGTTCTTTCTTTTATGCTTACTTATATTTGCCTCATTATTCTTTCCTTCCCTGAAACTTCCCAATGTGAAGAGTGTGCATTTAAATGGGCAAGACATAATTGGAAGTGGCCGCACACATTTGTAGGTCCTGCAAAAAATAGTCAGAACCAAGCCCTGTGATGTTATTCGAAGATGGCAGACAGCTGGTTGAAAATATTTCAGGTAATGAGCCTGCTGACTTTAAACCATTCAATGAGTTCAGGAAGTTGTGCAAAAGCCACTTATCAAGGTAAATAAGCAGGCATTTCTTGGTTTTCCTTTATTGAGGGGGAAGTTACTAGACTCTTGCTTGTTTTTCTGGGTACCAGTATTGATTTTCTTGAATTTGAAGTGAGAATAATCAATTAAGTAGATAAAAAGTCATAGGTTTAAGTATGAGTCATCTTGTATTTTGTTCAAAAATGTAAAAATAATAGATGACCTCACAGTAGAAATAATATATTTTTTTAAATGTTAATGGACGGAAAGGTACATGCTTACAATTCCAAGTACTCAGGAGGCTGAAGCAGGAGGATCTCCTGAGCCCAAGAGTTTGAGGCCAGCCTGGGCCACATAGCAAGACCTCATTTCTTAAAAAAAAAATAAGAAAGAAAAAGATTTCCCTTCAAGGAGAGAAGGATATTAGAACATATGCACAAAATATGATAAGAGGGCTTGCAGTGTGATAGTGACCCATTCTTTCATTCTATTCTGCCTTTTTAATGAGGGCTTACATTTAAAAAATACCAAGGAAGAAATACTGGAGCTCTACACTTAGACTTGTACATGTATTTCACATACATACAGCTGTACACATATTGTTGTTGTACATTAACATTTTGGATAAATAAAATAAAAATTCACAGTGCTTGGATATAATACTTTTGTAAAGCCAATGCTTGCAGAGAAAATCCTGGCCCCCTCAACTACTTTTTAAAATAATACATAACCTCTTTCCATCCTATCAACTTAGCATTTTGACATGGTGGACAAACAACTGTGTTAGGCTGTAAATTGCTGCTTAAAGTGAAAGTAATACTGTTATGGGTCCAACTTTCACTTTAACAATCCTTCAGAAAATGAGTAATCATGGATTTTAAAGGCATCTTCTAACGCTTTATTCTTTAGAATCCTGGTTGGTCTTTTTTTTTTAATCAACAGATTATCTGTAACCTTCCTCCATTTCTAACAAACACAATAGAATTTTTATAAAGACAAAAATTTTGACTATGTGTTAGGACAACTTTTACTAACATATGCTAGTACTGAAAAAAAGAAAAGTAAGATTATTTTTAGTGGTTATTAAGTCTGATGCTAGGTAGCTAATCCAGCATAAAAATCTTAAATAATCATTTAATCTTTGGGCATCAATTTCTTCACTGTTAACATGATAGTTGTAATATTTCTCCTTAAAAATACTTCAGAGCAGAATTAAATCATGCTAAGAAATTATATTAGAGGCTAGGCACCAAAAACTCAGAAAAAGTACAGAAAAATTAAAATACTAATGTTTATTACTAAACCTAATATTCTAGACCCACTATTAGACTATGAAAATATTTTATTGCAAGTTCTAATATTTCTTAGAGAATGACAATGACATGAGTGAAGATGACATGAGTGAATTGCAATACTATTGGAAATTTTTAAAAATTTAGTGTGGTGACTAAAGTATATAGACTAATTGAATCTTCTTAGAGTTATCAGTTTCAAAAGAAAAATACATTCCTGTTATATCAGTTTAAACAGAATCAGAACACTAAATAACTTTAAAACTGGAATTTTTGAGATGAACCTTAATCTTTTTATGTTAATCACTGGACACTGGAATATTTGTGGTCTCTAGATGTAGCAAGATGAAGACATTGGTTGAGTTTACTATGGCATATGTTGAATTAACTTATTCTGAAAGATGCCTTTTGGGGTAAGTCTCTGAGACCAACTGTCTTGATTCTTTTTCATAAAAGCAGACTACACAACACATACTCCTTCAATAAATCATTAAGCTTTCCTCTGCAGGTTTGTATCTGGATAATTAATATTAAAATAGTGCTTATAGAACCAATATTGGACCTTTGCAATGAGACACAAAAACTAGTGACAACTGAACACGCAAAAATGCCAATTTCCAGAAAATAAATTGCAGAGAGAGTGATTACTAGTATTAGACTTCAACTTTGTTGGTTGTACTCATGTTAAGAAAAAGGTTTTAGGTTCCTCAATTTTGAGACTTAACTTTATTGTCTACTAACTTTACTTAGAACTCTATTCTTCTTACTCTTGGCTCTTTCCATAAGAAATCTCATACATGCATGGTATGCCTACATCTTCAAATTCAGAATACAGAGTCACAAGTGTATCTCCAACCCAGATCTTTTTTTTTCTGATACTCACACCCAGATAGCCAGCTTCCAGCTCTACATTTCTACTAGAATGTCCTAAAAATTCTACCCTTAAACTCAGCATGGTGTAAACCAGATTTATGGTCTTATATGCTAAGCCTGTCCTTTTCTAGTATCCCATCTGAATGTCCTATCTCACTTCAGTGTAGCATCTCATTTTGATTGAATCTGGCTTCTAACATGTTGAAGCAATTTTGAAATGTATTTCTACTTTTTAAAATATTAATTAGGTCCATAACATTAAATTCTGAATATATTAATATTTTTCCTAACATCACCCCAATTTTTTATATACATATACCTATTAATGTTGAGTTTATATAAAAGTCCTATGAAAACTTTATGTAGTTTAGATAGATTTCTGCTATTGTTCACTATCATCTATTTGAATTGAACTGTGTCATAGAAATAAACTGCTAGCCCATCTTTACAGATTAACCAAGAAGTACTGATTACAAATATCACCCCATTTTTCAGTGATTATAAATTTATTATTTTGTCATTTGTTCAATTAGCTATTTTTAAAATAAATAGAAACTGACAAATTTTCAATTTCAAGTGCTTGCTTTCCTTTTAAAAATAAAATCTGTAAATTTTTAAAATATCAGCTATTTTTCTTTGTTCATTATATGCATTGCAATATATTTTCCCAATGTGTGGCTAATCTTCCTCTTCTGGATTTACTCTCTTTGTGTCTTAAGAAATTCTACTTTAACTAAAAGACATATATATATTCTCCTCTATTTTCCTGAATGTTTGAAGTTTGTCTTCTACCATCAAGTCTTGGAGATGTCTTAAATTTCTTTCCACGCAAATATGAGAGCGGAATTAAAAATTTTTCCTACATGAGAAGCATGTGTGGTTTTCCATTTATTTTCTCAATGATGCATCTGTTATCTAATGTATTTTCCTACAGGTAGGGCTTCATTTCTGGGCTCACTATTATGTTATCTCACTGTGCATTCCCATACCTGGGCTATTTTCGTATTGTTTTAATTAAACCACTTCTATAAAAAAAAACTATATTTCGTCAGGCAAGTCCGCCTTGTTATTTTTCAAAAAAATATATTCTCATTTTTGTTCTTTCAAATTTCAAAACATTTAAGAAAACTTTTCTCTTCCACTCTAAAAATACTGTTGATTTTTTTTTACAAGAATCTAAACATTACTTTAGAGGTAAATAATAACTTCCAGATAGGAAAAGAAAATGTTACTTCACTTATTCAGGCCTTTAAAACTGGATTTCAAAAACATTTTCATTATTTTTTTACATAAAAGTGTCATCAATATTTAGATACTTTCGTTCTTTGTGACAGAATTTGTTTCCATTTTGAATAGGGTACCCTTAGCTAATAAATTTTTGAATTATTCATCACTTACGTTTAGGAATGCTAGACATTAATTTTCATAGGATGATCTTGTATCCAGAAGTTTTGCTATTTTCTCTTATTCATACTAATATTTTGTTTGTGGGTAATGCCTATCTTATCCCTGGTGCTTCAGGTCCTAAATGAGGGGCTGAGATTATTTCCTCCATTTTCCTGGGTCTGCATTTTCCTATTCTGTAGCCCCAGAGAACTATTTACAGCAACTGTTTTTTCACTTTCTTTTCTTGAGTGGGACCTCCACTTCAGTACCTGGTTAATTGCAGTGAGACTTGCATAAAATCCCTGCTTATTCCAATGAACGTTATTGCCTTAATCACATAGAAGCACAACTCCAGGTCAGCAATTCTGTTTAAGGATCCAGAGCCCAGCACCCATACAGCTTCGTTCTGGCTTACTACCTTGTTTTCACTCTGTTTTTCAAAACCAGTTAAATGTTTCCCTCTTGATTGCACAGGATTACGGCTTTTTAAATTTATCCATCTATATTTTATCTTTCATTTTAAGTATTGAAGATGACAAAAGCCTTCAAACTTTGAACACATGCTTCCATTTTCCTGGAAAATTGCAGTTAAAAAGCCAGAGTTCTTGTGTCCAATACATGATTACTGAATCAGAATCTCTGGTCATGAGTCCTGAACAACATTTTTATTTTAATTCAGTAGGAGAGTTTAGTGCATAACCAGATTTAACAGCATAAATTAGAATACGGTTCTACCTTTACTTAAGAAGAATATGCTGTGGCTATTTAAATACTATAAGATTAACACACAATAGATTAATTTCTCATTTAATTGTGCATGATATTGTCATATTATGTCTGATGCTCCTTTAATGAAGCCTTTTAAGTAACTCTCTAATTGCTAAGAAGGGTTAAACCTTTAACTTAAAAAACTTTCTTTTAAAGTTAATTCCTCTTAGTAAAGATTTATTTGAGATGTGACTGTTCCCATATGTGTGAGATGGTACTGATCCCTTTTAATGAAAGAGAGCCTAAATAGACAACACCTCTTACAGGTGAAAGTCAAAGTCACTTTGCATGATATGATCACACTTTGCTGATAAAATGTTCAAGAGTTGTCATTCACATTCAACATCACAGGTCTGAGTTTTGACTGGTTGTTTGCAACAAAAAGAAGAAGAAATTCAATGCATAAAATTTTAAAGTACCATTAATATTCTGGCAAGTATCTAGGAGAGATCATTGTCACTCTAGATGGGAAAAATAAAAATGACTAATTAAAATCCTGACAGTAATTTATGGGCTCAATTTCTAAAATAATAATAATAATGCAATGAGGTTTAAAATAATTATTCTGGTGATTACAGTTAATTGACTTTTTGTACAAATCATTGTCTACTCCTAGTCCTCACTAAAAATTAGGAAGAAAATGGTATAATGAAGTAAAACTTCAGTATTAGTGAAATGAGGATTTAACTAGTAGATCTTCCTCAATATGATCTATGTTGCCCCTGTACCCATCACTAATATCTCTAACAGTGAACTGGCTGGTGCTAGATCCAACCCCCTGGTGTGGGATTGTGGAAAGAAGGTATTTGGAAGAGTAGAGGAAGAAGATCCTTGAGTAGATATTTCCAGAAATCAAAAACTAAAATGACTAAAAACTAAACTTTTAAAATAAAAATGTAGACATATATAATATTCCTGTCTGCATATTTAAAAATATTTCCACCTTATATTGGCAAAAGAAATATTGCATCATTGTGTGATTACTTAATGGTATCTAATCATTTCAACTTACATTGTTATGTAATGTCCAAATCAACTAACAGTAAAATAATGTTAAAGAAACCTAGAATTTATTTAAGATGAATTAATGTTTAGATATGTCCAGGATATTTTTCTTACCTTTCTCAATTAATTTAAACTTTGAATACTAAAATGTAGCACTATATATCTACCTGTTAGACATTTAAGATAACATATATGAATCCTCTTGCAAGGCAAAATATGCTAATTTACATATTATGCCAAAATAACAAAATAGTGTATACCAATTAAGTAACTGCCATAATAGCTGATAAAAACAAAGTTTGAGTTATAATAACATATTTCTAAAACAAGGCATAAGTGCCATGTTAAAATATTAAAATCCATGTTGCTTTAAATATATTTTTTTAATTAGGTTTGTATGGAGCTGAGAAAAAAATCATGTGCTCTTATATTTCATTAAATAACAATTATCTTTAAAATTAATTGCAAAATTAGGAAAGTATGACTTAAGGGTACAGTTTTATACATTGCTACACTCACTAATGGGGGCTCTCCATGCATCCTTCATTTCTCTGACTGATTGTTCTGTCAGCTTTCCTTTCCTGCTGATCTCCATACCACTCCCAGCCCCAATCCATGCTTATGTAAGTGCACCAGAAATCCTCTTAACGATAAAAAAAATCCCAGTAAGATGAAAATTTTACCACTAAGTCCCTCTACTAAGTCTGGTCAATATTTTACAGAGTAAATGGGGAAACAACTCTTGTTCTAACCTTCACAATAGTAAGTATATTACATGGTTTTTATAATTTCAGTGACTCAATATGAACACGATGGAAAATTTTTTTTAGTGTTCACTGACATTAAGAAATATTAGACAACTCTGAGCACAATGCCATGCTCACAGAATATACTTGGATTAGTTAGAAATAAAATGTATTACATTGGATTTGGCAAGTTTATTTGTGTTTTAGGGGATGTAATTTGATGTATGGCATATCAGAATCCATTTGACTTCAAGCCTATCACAATGGAAAGGCTGGAGATGCAACATGGCACATTAGAAAAGGCACAGTGCTTGATCTAGGAGATGGAAGTTCTAATGCTGTCTCCACTGCAAACTATAATAACTTTGAAAAAGGTCTTGACTATTCAGGTTTCATTTGTCTGTTAGACAAGAGAATTGGACTACAGTTTCCAAGTTCCTCCTAGCTATACAATTTCTTTATGATTCTATTATCTATGAACTTACAGAATCACAAGATTTCACTGAGAAATTTTTACTATTTCATTTTATCTTAAATCTTCGGTTTCCATGGCTATTCCTAAGATTCCCCTTTGGATATCTATAAAATGTAGATTCCTCCATTTCACTACAGACCCATGGAATCAGAATAGCATCTGACTTTTTAAAGTTTTTACAGTATTTCTGACACACCTATGCTTTCATTTTTTGTTTCACAGTACAATTTAGAATTCAATTATGAAACATAAACCTTTTTCCTTTGCTTAAAAACAAGTGAAGGCAAATTAAAGCTATGGTTTTGAAAGCCTGAAAATGAAATGATTTATTACTTTGTTGCAAATAATTGAATATCTAAAAGACGGATCAATGTGGCTTCACATTTCATTGTATTATATTACCTTTTTCCTTTAGGGAAGCTGGAATCTTCTCTCCTTTCCCTTTAATAGGTTCTGAAAAGAAATGTTGGACATTTATTTTAAGCCAAAACAAAGAGATTTTCAGATACCTATGTAATGAAGTCAGTGAGCTATCAGTAAGCTGAAAGTAAGTTGAAATTTTCTAATGCACTTTAAAAATGATTTTACTCATATAGGGACAACAAAACAACAGTATAGAATACAATAAGCCATAATCTGATCATTTTTCTTTAGCACAAGCATAATTTGTTCAACGAGTTATAATCTACTTGTTCATTTAAGAGAATGAGCATTTGGATGGAGAGGACCTTATTTATCTGTAATTTTTTAAAAATCACATGACTTCAGCATCCAGAAGTGTTCAAAAACTGTTTAATCAGCACTAAATCAGTTTATTTCTTTTAGGTCACATTTTTGTAAAAATAATAATAATAATAAATAAACAACTAAATAAAAAACTTTGCGTATATCATATATGTAGTGGTGTTTTACTCTTCAGAATCAAGTTAACTTCAAGAATGAGATTAAAATAAAATTTGAAAGACAATTTCACCTATGAGACAATTTCATCTATAAACTTTTAAAGTCTTCAAAATGAAGGCCTTGGTTGAAGTAACTCAAATAAAACTTTACTTATTCTACCAGCTTCCATACAGATCTTCAGTGTGATTCAGACCATATCATGGGCTTCACACATATATATGGGCAATGCCTTGAACATCGTTATATTCAACAGCCCAATAAAAAATAAAACATAAACACATTTTATGCTTCCTCTGCAACATTAAAGCTTACTATATAGTTTATGAATGAAATGACTTTTAATGCAATTATAAGGGAAATAAAGAGATCTATCATTTCAGCCCTTTTTCTATTCCCACCATATGATTTGGGTGAAATACAGAGAATATGACGGTGGTGCTTATAAATGGAGATGCCATTCTAGCAATCACTTAGAATTAACTGAGACCAGATAGTTTGGGATGTATTAAGAATTGATTTTGAGGTTTTATTAAAAGAACTGTATCTTTCAATGCAAAATTTTCTTGTGGGGTAAGCTATAGCTTTAGATACCCATAAACACGTAGAATTTTTTTTTTTTTAAATGGCTTTGGTGGCAAATAAATGTCCATGTTGCTATTTATGGTGCTATGTATAAATAGGGCTATTTTTCCTATACTTCAGCATATGAAGATGAAATCAAGAGCCATGAATTGAACAAACACACTGGGAAGCTTCATTAATTCTTTTTCAAGCTGATGGGGGTAATTTACTGCTCTTGCACTTTGTGGCTAAGCCAAAAGAATTAATGTGCTGTGAAATGAGAAGCGGTGATAGAAACAGACTCCCAGTGGGGTAGGAGAGTACAATGCTTTGAGTCTCAGAATTCAAGATTCAGCATATTGATCTAAATGGGTGAGTGTGTATGTTTGTGTGAGGTTTTTAGTAGTTATAAAATTCAGGACCTATGGTGAGAGCTCACAGAACTACAGTGATTTTAGTGGAGAGAGACGGAAAGGGTGGAATAACAGATACAGTTTTATAGGACATTCAAAGATAGTAAACCCATTACCTTAAGCTTTGAAGAATGATATCAGAAAATAAAAGTGATTTCTATTTCCAAGTTTGCTACGGCAAGATGCCTTCTGTTGCTACGCTAAGGCATCACTTGCACTGACTTTCCTACAGATCATTTATTCTCAGCATCCATTTTGTCCTCAGGGGCTTTTGTTGCAATTTAGGAAGTCCACAGACTTCTCTGAGCAATCTCTAATTACCCAAGGAAGTGAGTGGGATATTAAATCTGACAAAAAGATGAAGAGAGGATTACATGGAAACCCTGCACTTCTGCATTAGGAAGGAGAGATACATCAGTGGTTTGAGTCAACTCTTAAGCCACTTTTTTGACAAACTATCTTGTTTGTTGAAAGCAGCATATTAGAAAATATTGTTTAAAATATGGTAGTTTCTTTGTGTTGTCCAAGAGCCTATAGGAAGATTTATAGCTCCTGATGATAGGAGCCAATAAAGTCTTTAATGGTGCTGGGAGATAAAGTGGAAGGAACTCTGTCAAAATTATTGCAGCAAGAGGATTGTGATAGAAAAATAATTCACTAAGGAATAGAAAAATGGTTTCAGATTTTCCACTGCCTTACACTACCCCCAGAGACAAAGGCAGTAATGATGAACTGGGTGAGTATCCATGATGAAGTACAGCATGTTTGTGGAGCAGTTTCAAAGTCCTCAGACAACTTACCCTAACCTAGTTCTTGCTTTAAATTGTTAAGCAGAAATGGCCAAGAAAAACATGTTGAGGACACATAGAAGTTGGGGGATCATCAGTTGCATGGTTCTGAGCATCAGGACATAAAAGAAGATAAGTTCTGTTGAGACTCCTCTGCCATTGTATCCAAACATACACAGACCAGGAGCACACAACTAGTCAATAACTCTGATGTCCACTACATTACTCCAATAACAGAGAAACTTAAAAACGCTATTATTGTGTTCTTAGAGGAGAAGAAATTACTTAATTACTGTGTTGCCTGTTTGGATTTAGTTGCAGTTTCTCAGTCCAGAGGCGAATCTTCCATCCTCAGATAAGTCAGACCAGCAGTTAGAAACAAGTTATCTGGAATAAGGACGAGTGCCACAGGGAATATAATATCAGGAGTCACTAACAGGATTTTCTGTCTTCTGGATGGTCAAGAACTCATAAGCAGGACTATGCCCTTGTGGGTGTGTTGAAAAGGCTTAAGTGCGTCCACTGGTCCAGGAAAGTCAATAACTGAACCAGCAACAAAAGTTAGCAAGACATATCTTTCTCCTGTTTTTTTTTTTCTTTGCAGCAACCATCCCTAGAACTCTCTATATGTTCTTACATAAAGACAAAAGCCTAATAACGTATCTCTGAATGCCTAATTTACTCATGGCTATCACTACTCTGGTAAGCATGGTTCCAAATAATTTCCTTGTAATAATGCTGGTTTTAAACTTGTAGCATCACTTTAAAATGAATGTGGATGTACACATGCAGGTGAAATGTATGAGTAACAGGCAAATATGGGCAATCTCTTAGTGATTTAATAGAATTAACTCACAAAATACAACTCTAATAAAATAAGTAAATTGTTAGCAAGTGAAATTGCTGCATTCTGATTCTGCCAAAGCTTAGCAGCAGGCTTCAAATAACCTCTCCAAAAATACTAACAATGCAGAGGCTTTTGAATTCCCTAAAATCTTATAGGTAATATAATTTTTTCTTTGATTCTTATTAATAAATTATATTTGAAAAAACAATAAAATTATTCAAAAACAGTATTCAACTTATATGAAACAAAGGCATTTTGAGGGCTTTGATGTAGTTTGAATTAAGAAGTAGATATAGTATATATCATCCTAAATCAATAGTCATATGTTGCAAACCTTTATATACATAATTTTCTAGTGATTGAAATTTTTAGAGAAAATAGTAGATGCTTCTACACTGAGCAAAAGTTTTCAGTAAGGAATTTCGAGTGTATATTAATAACAATATTAGAAATTACAAGAACCTATTAAATGAAGTGGTCAGTGTGGATTTATTTCCTCCAGATAACGCTTTCCAGGACAGTTTTTAACAATTATTCTTCCAACTAGTTTAAGCTTTGGCACATGTGAAGAAATTTTAAGTAATAGTTAAGTTTTGATGCTTGTCATTGCCCAAAGTGTAGCTTTGGAGTTAAGCCCCAACCTTACTTTTGAGTTGCTTTCTTAGTGAACCATAATATGTGGTCCAGATATCCTGTGATATAAGTGCAGACTAAAATAAAGATATTAATGCCCCCCAAATGATGATTGAATAAGAAAATATTTAGATTTACATGTTGTAAATTGCAAATTATATATGTATTTTTTTCCTAGTATGTTTTTATTATACTTTTGGTTTTCACATAATCAAGGATGCTGTTTTTATTGATTTTCATATTACATGAGAGTGGAGGCTGGAAATGGAACTGTCCCAAAATACAACTAATCACTAAAGAAAAATAGATGAAACCCCGCTGTGGGAATTAAGCAGAGTTACCCCAAGAGCAAAAGAACTAAGACTATTTTTCCAACTATATGTCCAACGCGTCTATGCCAAATAGATTTTTTTAAAAGTAAAATCTACACTCAAAGCAAAGGTGCTTTTATAAATACAAATATAAGAATCCTATTCTTAGGTGCAGGCAGTGTCAGTGTTAAAATGAAAAGATGAACTTTAAAGTGGGGGCAGACATGACTTTGACACTTACCTTTCCCTATTACCCACAGTGTAACACTGAGTAACTTATATTGCTAGACCTCAGGTTCCTCGTTCATAAAAATTAAGCTAGCAAGCACATTTTGCTGAAACAAATACGTAAAGTAGGTATCAAGGTGCCTGACAAAGAGTAGATGTGCCACTTCTGGACTTCCTCCAAGCAATTCCCACATTTTTACAGACTAATTCTTCATCTTCTCATTTACATTTCATATTATCTCTTTAGGACAAAACTTCCTGGTCTCCCAAACTTGATCAGGATCTCCTATTACACCCTCTTATAGCGTCCTATAACTCTCATTTATGATTATTATAATTTTAGTTATGTCACTAATATTGTAACTTCTCAGAGAGTATAGACTATGCCTTTCTTGCATCCTGTGGGTCTAGTATCTGAATTAATTACTGCATATTAGATGCATAATAAATAATTATTGCATGTAGTACTGATCAGTCCACATAAAAAATTAAGGTGAATAATATCAGATCTTGAATTTTAAATAGGTGAATTTTAGTTAGTTTATTATATATACATATGTAGCACTCAAATGTATATATAATAAAATTATACATTATAGTACATAGATAACATACATATTTGTACTATAGAATAAATTATAAATATTTCAAGTGTGTTAATTCAGAAGAGAGGGGCCTCATTGAAGGCTGAAGTAGAGAAGGCTTGATGCTTTACATGGCCATTATTCTTAGAATCAGGTTAAGGATTTACATAGGTAAACAGGAAAGGCAGTTGGTCCATCCAGGAGATGGAAGTCACAAAATTTAATTAAGGATTTCATGCTTTTTCATAGCAATATAGAGTGTGACAAGACTAAAGCAGACAGAATATGCCTAAGAGCATTTGAAAATATCAGAATGCATACTCTAATTACCAAATCTTACTTCCTATTTGTAGCTTTACCATTTTTGTTGTCATCATCATCTTCAGTGTTTACCAAGTGCTTGGGATGTATTATGCACTAAATATATATTTTATGAATAGAAAGGAGAGAATCAGAGACTATGGGGGCAAGTGCTTCTTAATATTCCTTACTTCCATTCTATATTTTTTACCTTTTTCATTTTTAAGGAAAATCTTTTTTAGAAATTTTTCTTTCTTTTCTTTTTGGGAGTTGTAATCAGAGCACTTCCTAGGTAATGGTGAGTAGAAATAATTTTAGGAACAGATAAATAAATGCAAGTTTTTAAAAATATGAATGTGACCGCTACAGTTTTGGTTTGCAAAGGGGATGCTGCTAATGTACTATGTTCTCCATCATATATATTTCCTAATAAATTTGTAGTATTATGTTAAATTAACTCTATTACCTTTATCTTTCAGAACTGAAGAAGTTTTCCCAGATTTTTCTTTTCTAATTTCTGCAAGAGAGAACATGACAAGAAGAGCTTACAAGGAATAATAGAGAAAAAAACTGCAAGTTTCTTCATGTGTTTTGTATACAGAGGCTTAAAGATCACAGGGCATCTGAGTTGATATTCACAATACAAATGTCTCTAGGTATATTTTGTCTATAAGACATTGAACTAAATATATAAACGATAGAAAATAAGTGCATGAATTACTAAATTACTGTCACAAGTACAGACTATGCCAGATATATATAGTACAAGTAAACTGACATGGGCTTTGGGGGAAGAAAGATGTGATAAGAATGATAGCTAACATATTCTGCTTACTATGTGTCAGGCAATGTTCTCTCATTTTGTGAGCACCATTTTCTCATTCAGTGCTCACAACAACCCTATGAGGTATATAGATTCTGTTATTATTTCTGCTTTTCACATAAATTGATTAAATAACTTTCCAAGATCTTTACATAGGAGACCTGGGATTTGAACCACAATATCTATGCTTTCAAGCATGTAAGTACTGGCTCCAGTAGTTGCATGATAGGCTCAGTAAAGGATGTAAGCATGTAGTACTGAGGCAGAACTAGAAGAGGGAAAGAAATTAGACCTGCAACAATGAAATGGAAAGAAAGACACATTTTAGAGAAACAGAGAGCAAATAGGAAGCTTGAACAGGGCAGATCTATCAGTTTTGCTGGAGGCCATTTACACCCAACAGAATTGGAAGTGATACTGTGTGACTTCCAAGGCTAGATCCGAAAATGTCATGCATTTTTTTACCTGTTAATCTAGTGACATTTGCTTTGGGAAATGCAGCTGCCAGGTGGTAATCTAACTAACACCACCATGTGAGAGAGGCTACATCTAGGCAGTCCAACTCACAGCCCAAGCTGAGCTCCCAGCCAACAGCTAGTATCAACTGCTAGTCATCTGAGAGAGCCATTGTCGTGCACATCCAGGAGTCAGTGATTTTACATGACTGCTGCCCAACCTGACATCTGACTGCAATCACATGAGATAATCAGGTAAAAACTGCCTGCTTTATCCTCCTGAAGTCCTGATGCACAAAATCATGAACAAAATGAAATCAGCTGTTGTTTTACACCACTAAGTTTTGAAATGATCTGTATATAGAAATAGTTGTGAAAAGGTAGTTAACCAACAAACAGCAAAATATTCGACCCTGTGATAAAGTACTCCAGTAAAGTTATATAGATAATAAAGAATTTATCTATTCAAATTTTAAAATTGGGGAAGGTTTTCACTGAGAATTTGCCATTTAGGTTAAGGCTTATAAATTGCGTAAAATGCCACTTTAATTGCATAACTGTAAGTAGATGTATTAGTTTAGTTTTGTTTTTGACGGAATCTCGCTCTGTTGCCAGGCTGGAGTGCAATAGTGCGATCTCGGCTCACCGCAACCTCTGCCTCCTAGGTTTAAGTGATTCTCCTGCCTTAGCCTCCTGAGTAGCTGGTATTACAGGCACCCGCCATCACATCCAGCTAATATTTGTATTTTCGGTAGAGACAGGTTTTTATTATGTTAGCCAGACTGGTCTCGAACTCCTGACCTCAAGTGCTCTGCCCTCCTCAGCCTCCCAAAGTGCTGGGATTACAGGCATGAGCCACCGAGCTCAGCCATGTATTAGGGTTTTTTGTTTGTTTGTTTGTTTTTGTTTTGTTTTGTTTTAGCTGAGAATGGTTCTTAGATGTTTTACTTGGTTTACAGTAGGATAACTTTCCCTCACCTGAGATATGAAATGTAAAAGGAGAGGTCTTTGGAGGAAGGTCTGTTTTGAATATATTGTGTTTCATATGTCAACAAGACACCCAAAAAGGAAATGTCCAGCAAGCAGTTGGAAAAAAACAGGTGAAGTGCAGATCATTTACAGGTGCTGCAGAAGCAAAGCAACATACAGTATGGATTATAAATGAAAACTGTCAATATAACTAATAGCATGTTTTTTAAAGGCCCCAGATTAATCTTATTTACCTTATTCACAGAGACTGACTTGACTTATTAAGTAAACTAACTATATAAAGGCAAAATAAATCAAAAGTGAACAATTATTTTCTTAATAATATGTGACAGGTAAAACCACATCCACACACAAAGACTGGTGTTCTCAGCTATTCTTTTTAGCAGCATGTTTCAAATCCAATCTCATATAATTTTTCTATATTGATATATCATTTATATATTGATAGTAATACCCTTAATTTTAAAAATTTTGACGTGCTATTGCCAGACGTTTAAAAATTTAAAATACAGGTTATGATCAAAAGAGCTATTAAATTCAAGCTTTAAATAATCTACGAGATAAAAACTATTCAGTTTGAAAATAATATTCAATAGCAATGCATCCAGGAATCTTTTAAGTTACAGGACTGAATATATTTAACCAAAAATAAATAGTAAACGGCTTTTACTTTAAATTGTACTGTAAAATAAAAAAGGTATATGTCACAATAGTGTTTCCTTTTTTCTTCTACAAGAATTCTAGAAAAGAGGCTCATGAAAAA
Source organism: Ateles fusciceps (assembly GCA_036589455.1). NCBI lineage: Eukaryota > Metazoa > Chordata > Mammalia > Primates > Atelidae > Ateles > Ateles fusciceps. The sequence continues at coordinate 382,025 of JAZHEH010003462.1, forward strand.
GACAAGACAAGACTGAAATAATGGAAAGTCTTATAACAGATGATATCAGCCCTAGAGTTCTTTCCTGAAACAAGCATAAACATTTTGAATCCAAACTACAAGGAAACTTACGTCGAATCTTTGCACAATAACCTAATTATCATTATGAACATCTCTCATGGTTAATTATTTTCCAGTTTGTAATCCCAGTCTGGCAAAGGTGTCAAGTAAAATGAAATTACCAATATCTGATAGTTTTCCTGAACAAAAAAGAAAATTGCATGTATTTAAATCTAACATTTACCTCATGATTTTACTTTTTTGTTATCTAAGAAATTTTGAGTGACTTTCCAAAGTTCAGTGATCTCACAAACATGTATTACACACTTATGCCCATTTATTTTTTGTAATAACCTCTTATCATCTATTCATTTAAGATATAATACAATCTTTATTTCTATAACAATCTTACTCATTATACATATTCTATATTGTCTTTTGAACTTTTTAAAATGGAAATCCTCTCCTAAAACACATCTATGTGGGATTTCAAGAATCATTCTCATTATAGTGTAACTGTTCAAAATGAAACTTAATTTATAAGATGATATATATAGAAAAGTTGAAGAAATATAATTGAATATAAGAAAAATGTTTACTGAATAATTATTAATATAATCAAAGTAAAAAGGGATTTTAATGTATCTTTCTGCTACTCATGGTATGGAATTTCAAAATATACTTTAAAATTAACTTAGTGAACTGGACTAATTATTTGAGATTTCTGTGCACTTAAAAAAATTAATAGACCTTAATTTTTAGAGCAGATTTATGATTACAGCAAAACTAATCAGAAAGTGCAGAGTTCCTATACACTCTTTCTGTAACAGACTAAATGTGTCCCTTCAAAATTCATATGTTGAAATCCCACTTCCAATGTGATGACATTAGGAGGTGGCACCTCTGGGAAATAATTAGGTCATCAACCTGGAACCCTCATTAATAAAATTAGTGACCTTATAAAAATGAAAGGAACCCTGGAGAGCTCTCTCGCTCTCTTTCTGCATGTCAGGATGAAAAACACAGCAGTCTGCAATCCAGAAGAGGGCTCTCACAGCACATAACCATTCTAGCAGCCTGATTTTAGACTTCCAGCCTCCAGATCTTGAGAAATAAATTTTTGTTGTTTATAAACCACCCAGTCTATGGCACTTTGTTATATCAGCCCAAACTAATATAGCATCTTCCAGTACACTCAGGCTCCCTCACCCTCAGTATCCCTCAAGAGTGTAGTACATTTATTATAGTCCTAGGAACAATATTGATACATCATTATTAACCAAAGTCCATAGTTTACATTAGCGTTCACTTAGTTTTATACATCTTATAGATTTCAACAAAAATATAATGACATATATCTGCCATTGCAGTATCATTCAGAATAATTTCATTACCCTAAAAATTCTCTGTGCTCCACCTAGTCAACCTTCTCTTCTCCCCAAACCCTAGTAACCACGTTTCTAATTTTCTCCATAGTTTTGTCTTTTCCAGAATGTCATATAGTTGGAATTGTACAATATGTTGACTTTTCAGATTGGCATATTTCACATAGAAATAAAATGTAAGGTTCTTCGACGTATTTTTGTGGCTTGATAGCTCATACATTTTTCACACTGAATAAAAATTTTATTATTCACCTATTAAAGGACATCTTGATTACTTCCTAGTTTTAGGAAATATAAATAAAGCTGATATAAAGAGTCGTGTGCAGGTTTTGCATAGACATAAGTTTTCAGCTTATTTGGATAAATACCAAGGAGCATAATTGCTGGACTGCATGGTAAGAGTAGGTTAGTTTTCTAGGAAACTGCCAAATTGCCTTTTTGCATTCCCAGCAGCAAAGAATGAGAGTTTCTGTTGCTCTACATCCTCCCCAGCATTCGCTATTCTGTTTTAGATTTTAGCTATTCTAATAGGTGTGTAGTGGTATCTCATTATTTTAATCTAATGACCTGTTATTTTGAACATCTTTTCATATGCTGACTTGCCATCTGTATAAGTCCAACTAATAATTTTTTTCATTCATGAACTGTCTTTGGTGTTATGTTGCAATGTCATTGTCAAACTCAAGATCACCTAAATCTTCTCCTATGTTATTTCCTAGGAGTTTTATAGTTTTATGTTTTACATTTAGGTCTATGATCCATTTTGAGTTAATTTTCTTGTGGAGGATGTAAAGTCTATTTTTGAGGGTTTATTGTTTTCTTTCGTATTTTTGTTTATGAACATCCAGTTGCTTTGACACCCAGTTATTAAAATGTCTATCCTTTCTCAGTAAATTGCTTTTGCTCCTTTGTCAAAGATCAGCTGATTATATTTTTGTGAGTGTATTTCTGAGTTCTCTATTCTGTTTCATTGATTTATTTGTCTTTCCTTTCACTAATATCATGCTTTCTTGATTACTGTATTTTTACAGTAAGTTGCGAATTTCAGTAGAGTCAGTTTGCCACTTAATTCTTCTTTTCCAATGCTGTGTTAGCTCTTCTGGATCTTTTGCCTTTTCATATAAACCTTATAATTAGTTTGTCAATAGCCATAGATAACTTGCTAGAATTTTTCTGGAATTGTGTTGAATCTGTAGCTCAATTAGGAAGAATTGACATCTTGACAACACCGAGTCATCTTATCAATGAATATGGAATATCTCTCAATTTATTTAGTTTCGGTTTATTTCTTTTATGTAGTTTTCCTCCCATAGATATTATACATCATTTTAAAAATATACCTAAGTATTTATGTTTTGGGTGCTAATACAAGTGGTCATTGTGTTTTTAATCTTGTTTATTCAATTTTTTCATTACTGATATAGGAGAGTAATTGACTTTTGCATATTAACTTTGTGTCCTGAAACCTTGTTATATTTTCTGATTAGTTCCAGGAAGTTTTTGGAATTTTCTACATAAACAAGTATGTCATTTTTGAACAAAGACAGTTTTTTTTCTTCCCAATTTACATACCATTTATTTCCTTTTCTTATGTTATTTCATTCACTAAAACTTTCAGTACAATGTTGATAAAATGTGGCTAGAGCAAACATCCTTGCCACGTTCTTGACCTTAGCAAGAGAGCTGTTAATTTCTCATCATGAAATAGAATGTTAGTTATAGGATTTTTGTAGAAATTATTTATCAAGTTTAAGAATTTTCTGTCTATTCCTAGTTTGCTGAGAGTTTTTAACCATCAATGGGTGCTGGATTTTGTCAAATGCTTTTGCCATTACTATTGATAGGGTCATGTGTTTTTTTCTTTTTTAGTCTGTTAATATTATAGATTACTTAAATAATTTTCAAATGTCAAGATAGACTTTCATATCTGGAATAAATCCCACTTGGTCATGTATAATTCTTTTTATGTATTGTTGAATTTGATTTGCTATATTTTAGACTTTCATTAAAGTTTTTAAAAAATTTCCATACTAACTATATTTTAAACTTTGTGATGGATATGTACACAGAGAGAAAATTGAGGTCTGAGATGCTCAAAAAGTGTTTGGTTTGGAATAAAATAAAAGTCAATGCCATTTCAACAAACCAGAACCTGTTCTTTGTGTTGTGCTTACCAGAGTGACAAAAGTGTCTCTCCTGTAGATAAAAAAAGTCCAGGACCCCTTGAGTCCTTTCTCTTGAAAATGATATTATAAAAGGAGGACACAGGTTTGTTTTAAAAGATAAACCATATTGTATTCAATAGGTATTTATTGAGTGTCTCTTTGTACTGGGAGCTGGAAAAACAAGGAAGATTGTGTGGAGTTCAGACTGTGTTGTGATGCATCCACATAGACAGGTTTTAGATACAGTGGTAGAGGGCTCAGAACTCGGTGCATAGCAGAAACACTGACAAACTTGACCTGAGAAAATGAAAGACGACTTCACAGAAACACTGGCATTTGTGATGGATTCAAAAACTGATAAAACTTGCCATGAATGAGGAATTAGAAAGGCATTTCAAACATAAAAAACAACATAAGAATGCCATAGAGTGTGAAAGTTCAAGTGGATTCCTGAGTGAAGAAAGTGGGGGTAGAAACAGTGAGCCTAAGCTGGAAAGTCGCAATGAGACTTGGTAGCAAAGGAACGTGTGGTACCCTCTAAGGAATTTAAACTTATATGTTTCCAGTGATAAGGACTGAAAGATCCTAAAGCCAAACTTTTTTCCTTCCATTGTATCAATGAGTGTGCAAAATTTTGCCGAGAGAATATAATATGTGCTGAAAAACTGACTGACACTACCAAGTAATTATTGCCATGTTGTAAAAATAGTCAGAAATCACCAGTCACACAGTTGTTATTTGCCTTCTCCTGTCTCCAGAGACAGTATGTTCTTCTGTTCCATTTTTTATAGTTTGTGTGTGTGTGTGTGTGTGTGTGTATCAAAGGCATAATCTCTATATCCTGTGTGCCATTATTACTAATTATCATATGTACAATCTTACCTAAAGCATCTTTATGTAATTTAATTTGACATCCAATAGCATGATTTGTTCCTGAGATATTTTTGGGATTTAAGTGTAACGTAACATTTCAGCAAGACTTTAAATATTATCATTCCATTTAGTAGATTTAAATAATATTTTCAGATATCTGCATTTTATAATCTAAATTGGACTTTCCTATTGAACGATTGTACTTGTGATCAGAAGACAGTTTACTCTTCAGCATTTGGGGCAATGTTGAAATGTCTCAAGCATGGAAAACATGTCTTACAAGTGAGAATTGTACAATAATAGAGATGGAAGGTCCCTTAGAGATGGCTTAATACAATAATATTTTCTTATTTAAAAACAGACAGTGCAAGGCAAATAACTAGCCCAGTCACAGAACAAATTATTGATAGAGCTAAACTAAGCCTGAAGTTTTATTTCAAGATAGCTCTGTGCTCTATTGTTCAAGCAGATTAATAATTTATAATTGCCACTGGTTATCATCAATTATTTCTTCCTTGAAGACCAAAGTTGTAAGTGCTAACTCCAAGTCAAGAATTTTTGACCATGGAATATACTGTAAAGGCTTGAAATGAGAATGTAAATGCTTTGTTTGGGAAAAACATTTTTCCCTTCTTTTCTGTATAAAAATCAAGTGAAGTTAAAACCCAGACTTTTCAGGTCGTAATGATAAAAAAACTTTTTAACTACTATTTTGCCATTCCAGGATCTGAGTTAAACTCTGATTTGTAAACCATTGCTTTACAACTAGCTTATAATGTATCATTGATCTATAAAAAAATGGGACAGTAATAGTTACTAAGATGCAGGTAAATGTTGTATAGAATATTGATAAAACATTCATTTTCATTACTAAAATTACTTGACCTGAAATGTGTAACTTAATTTACAATGAGAATATAGTGACAATGGATTTTTACATAGGGTTGATGTTTTCAGATTATTTCTGCAATTTAATTTTAGAGTATGAAACTTAAATCTCATTAATTTATTCCAGGATCTGGAAGAGCAATTGACTGTAAGAAACTTTCTTTAAGATAGTGTACCAATTCTTCTTTCTTTTCATAAATAGACTTTTAGTGGAAAGCCAATCCATAAATAAAAAAAAAAAGGAAACAAAATTTCTCAGGAAACAATCTTTGCTCTGACCATTCAGCTTTGTAATGTAGCAGCCTGTAATATATTTTCTATTAAAGATTCTTAAAGGAAAAAAAGATATAATCCACTTGTGGCCTCAGCGTAAAAGTAGGAGTGAAAGTAAATATTAATAGATAAAAAACAAGATTAGTAGCTCAATAATCTTCTTAAGCTCATAAAAAGTGTTTTATTGCTGTGTCATATGGTTAACATTACAATGCATTTCTGATTTCTTTATGTAATCTTGTCTAGAAGGTCAAAGGAACATAAAGTTGATTATTCCCTCTGGAGAATCAAATTTTAAACTTCAAATGTCTACTTTAAATACTTAACAATTATTTTTTGCATGCCAGATCCTAGTGATGGCAATCACAATTCTATATAAAAATAAGAGTGTCAAGAGAATTTTCCTTATAATGAGAATGAAAAATGGCCCATCACACATTTAAGGATATTTTAAAGAAACTTCAGCCTAATATTAAAATATAGACAGGGATCAAGGATACATAATTTGTATTGCTTTAAATTACTATAAATTACGTAAAATATTGTCAAAAGAAATCTGAAGTGCACTGTCATTAAATTCAGGGCTCACATGGTAATTTTCTTTATGTTTACAATTAGATGTGACAGTGCCTAAAAATGGTTTGTGTTGGCATTATTCAGTTTTACATGAAGGTTGTTGGAAGTTAAATGAAGGAGTTTAAGAATTATAAGAGAGGTGAAACAAATGCACACATTTGGTGTAAAAATTTTGTTACTTTAAGAACCTAAAAGATTGATAATATTGCCATTGAGAAACTTCATTGATGAGTCCTGGAAGGGGCAGAATGCAGGCAGCATAAGCCTGATGCACTATCCCTGGGGATGCTGTCTGATAATTGGTAATGCCAGGTAAACATAATGAAGCCCATCTACCTACCAGTTCCTCTGACCCAAGAGTTACTGAGGGTCCTTGGGGGTAAGTGTGGTTATCACAGTATGAAGTGCAAGGGCAGTGGCAGGGAGGCATTCTGGGGATAATCTTGTAGTTTTCATGTGCTTCTCTGCAAAATACCCAGTTTCTTAAAAAAAAAAAAAAAAGGAAAAGAAAAAGGAAGGTTTTTTAAAAAGATGAGCACGGAAGGCTATACTGGGCACAGGAATGGTTCACTTTCCTAACTGAAAGGCAGAACACTTGCATGGAAACATAATTTGGGCATTACAATTATATCTCTGTAACTGGTATGTACCTATGATAAATCCTACATAAAATGAGAGTGATGGAGTTACACATTAGCTTATTAGACAAGATAGATTACCAATAACAAAGGAACTTTAACTTTTGGGAAAAAGGTAAAGAATTAATGCATACGTGTCTCTTAATGTCACCTCCTAATATCACAAACATCATTGACATACACTGCCTGTTTTCAGAGCTGAAATTCTCTTTAATGTTGAATGGCAATCCTACCAATGTGTGAATCATATTAATCAAATGTTGCATGGCAGAAAGTAGCCCTCTATAGGAAATTAATGTAACAATACAAACTTCCATTAAGTATGTATTATTCTGCTATAATAAGTAGGATTGAGATTTGTCTCTCATTAAAGGAATACGGTGAGTAGGAGGAAGGAGTTAAGATAGGAGGGACTAGAAAGGAATTTCCTATTAATGACATAAAATAATTATAAGGATAAATTGTTTTCATAGTATTAAGTAAAATAAGAGTAAGAAGAAGTAAAATGTATTATGTGAGCAAGTGAGACAGTGGAGTGGAGAATTTAGTTGCTAATGGTTCTCTTGAAAATATATAAAGTACATAAACAAGGAGAGTATCCTCATTTTCATGCATTGCCTTCATATAGACCATCTTCTCTCCGAAGCCCATGCCATGCCCCTCACACCCATTCCCCAGCGCCTAGCCTGTTGTGGGCGCTCAATAAATATTAAACAACCAATGCACAAAGTATTGTCAAAATGTTTAGAATTCACAGGAATCTATAATATTGTTATTATAATTTAACATTTATTGAGGGTCAACAGCATGACTTAGTCAACATGTGCAAATAAGTTATTTTATAAATACATATTAAGCAAATAATTAAATACAATTGTGTTAACTAAACCTTCTGTTTTACTTCATTGATTTTAAATGTAAAACTGTTTCTCTCTTTTTTTTTTATAACTTTGATACACCAAGAAATATACACATTCATTATATTCAAATGGATAAAATTTTCTCAGGAAAATAATTATGCTTAGATATTATTAACATTCACTTGATAGTATGGAATAAATCTACAATCAGTACACATCACAGATTTTAAAAGGACCAGAGCATACATGAAGCAGAATCTGACAAGGCGGATGAGGACAGTGACAGATATACAAAACATGTAATAGCACTTGGGTTTTGCCTGGTGTTGTGACAACTTAAAACACTATTACAATTATGTAGGGAACCATTGTTTACAGAATAGCATCAAAAACCAAGAAAGAAACTCTTCAAGTGGACACAAATTAGCCTATTTATGAATTTTGAAGCATTTCTTAATTTAAGGCAAAGTTGAATCTTTTATTATAGTAAGTGAACTCTGATACAGTTAAGATCAACACTCTCCAACTTTACACTTAATAAAATGATTACTAATTGTGTTAAAATTTATTCTTGATAGTTAACACACAATCAGATTTTATTTAATTTTCTAAAAATATTTTTGTCGTGTTTCTACTTAACTGATTTTTGAAGTGATTTTTAATTTTAAGAGGATGGAATACTACACTATTCTGTAATAAAACTTTCAACTTAATTTTGAGACACTGAAATATCCATAAGTATTTAAGTCCAGAGATTCAATATACACAATTATACTTAGATCACAAAGTGTACTTAAATTCTATTAAGAATTATAAAAATCATATAATTTTTCCAGATAAAGTCCACATGTTCAAACAAATAAAAATAAATTTTTAAAGAGGATTTAACTATATTTCAATGAATTATAAACTAGTAATAGATTATTTGTACTTCTGAAGATAACTAAAACTGCATAAGAAAGCATACATCGTAAAGCATTATGCATAAATATTAGAATACTATGAGAAAATGTGTAGAATGTCATTATTATCTCTTCTCATACTACTTTATTAAAAGCACAAAATATTTTCATATCAGTTATTAGTCATACATATACTGTAATAAAAATATGCAAACTATCCAAATATGTTATTTCCTATGATTGTTATGGTTGAAAAATATGAGGCCATTGTCACACAATATTTAAAATTAAAATGATTTACTAAGTCAATATAAAAATAGCCATTGAAAGAACCTCATTTTTTTCACACAAGCCAGGAGCCTAAGCTTTGACAAGAGAAAACAAAATTTTAGTAGAAAATTACTATAAAATCATCTTAAGAAGTAAGATCATATCTCTAGGAACCATTTCCAGTCTCTTGTCCACTAGAGGAAATATTATAGAATTAATAAAACTGACACCATCATGCTGATAAGAAGAAAAAGAATCTATTTTGAAATCAGTTGTCTGTTAGGTACTATTATTATTAATGTGGGTGTTTTATATTCTAGTCAATCTTCTTTTGATATACTGAGGCTATGAAAACAATCTATGAATGTTATGAGTAATCAGCAATTTTATACTAGAAAGGTGAAAGCTATAAAGCTCAATGAAATCAAAGTAGTTTGATAATTTGTGTCTTCTGTGTTGAAATTAATTTCATAAGCAAAAATGCCTAATTATATGTTATATGCTTATCTAGAAGTTTATAAATTTTCCCATCCTTTCACATATGTTTTCTTGTTTGACCTATACAACATCTTGTCAATGGGCCAGTCTGGGATAATTATCTTTTTTTTTTAGAGAATAAATTTAGATTCAGAAACATGCATAACTGAACACATTGAAATTAGAATCCAGTGCTCCCACTTTATATTTCAGAAACTAAAATTCCACTCTTCTTCAAAAAGAAACTGACAGAAACATCTACTGAATTGTAAACTTTCAGAGTCCCCAGAAGCCAAAGTAAATTGGAAAACATTTTCAATGCAATTATAATGGGATTTTATTTTGAAAAGCCCAAGGAAATAAATTCTTAACAAATCTTTTTACTTAACCAAATTCTTAACTTTAGTTTACTTATTTGACATGTGAGAGATTGAAGGATTTTCTTGATATATTTATGTGAAAAGTTCTTAATTTCTGATATTAGGATTTTCAGAAATTTAATTCCAACTCAAATTTGGAAAAATCATTGAGACTTTGTTCTTGACAAAATTATTGCTTGTTCTTATTTAATTTATATAATAAATATAATATTATTATATAAAAGCAAAGACATGGGGGGAACAATAATTAAAATTATTAGCACGCTTGAGCTCTAAGAGAAGCCACAACATCACTTTAAATGTTTTAAGTTTAGTGTACTGTAGCATTTTTCTCAAGCAGATTTCAGTGATCTATTTATGATATAGCTGCATAAATACAAATAAAATGCATAGCTATTTTATGCCATTATGATTTATAACAGTGAAATTTCAGCCCTCTTGGGAGAATGAATAGTTGAAGTCATAACATAGTATAATCATAATATATTCAACTTACTTTTGCTGTTGTTTTCTTCATTTTAACTTTTACATATATTTCTTTAAGCAACAGAAATAGTTTTTGCATATATAGGACTGGGCCATCTTTATTTTTCAAATTATGATCAGTAAAGTGGTGTTAAAACCACAAATCAAATAGGAATATGTCTACCAGTTCCCCTCGATCGTTGCCTTATTCCCGACAATCTTCAGCATGTCTCCTGATGTAATTGAGCAGTTTGTGGAGTTTTCCTATTTGGAGCTGATACTCAGAGTTTAATTACACAAAAGAAAGACCAACCCAGATTGCTGTCTCACATTCTCCCTGGCACAGAAAAACATGCAAGGACAGTGATAAAGAGCAATAGACTTAAAGGTTATCGTCTTCTGCCTGTCTGAATCCAGTGCTTTCCTCCGCATGTTGTTGTCTTTCTAAAGAAGATAATGTCAACCTCCTTCATTTTTTTTTACCTTGCTCCACTGTCTTCGTTGTTTTCTCTTCCTTCTTTCCAGGTACAGCTGCCAAACAAAGATAAGGTTTAAAGAAGAGTTCCAGACAAAAATACTGCTTCTGCTCAAAAAAAGCATTTTGGAGTTCTTTCAATACTAAAACTTTCCTCTACATAAGTTATTTTAAAGCTTCTTAAATATTTTTCACTTCTCTATAGTTCAATTGAAATCAGATTTTATATCTAAAGAATTAGAGAAAAAAGTGATAATCCCTTGCATTCTTCTGTCTACATTTCTACAATCGGTATCTGCTTTATTCGTTCATACTCTGCTTTGATAAACAAGCTCTACGTAGAATTCCACTTGACAGGACTGTGATTAATCTACTTACATTCCAGGTTATTACTGGAAACACTTCATGTCTTGTAAATGTCAAGTAGATGCTCCTTTAAATTCAAGCTTAACATGGTTTAATCAACTGAAAGAATAGTGTAGTCATGCTTGAGATTCATTTAAATATTAAATGAAATCATCCCAAATCACCAGTAACCAAAAGACAATTATTTGGGTGCTGTACCCCCTTTCTCTAAGAGGTATTGCTCTCAGTGAAGTATTCACTGTTTGCCTATTTCCAGTGGATGACAGTCAAAAAGTAGAATAGTACAAATTATTCACTCAGAATTGATGCACTCCATTGAAATAATTGAGTCAAGCAAGAATCTTAAGAGTTCATTAGCAACCATTAGATGAAAGATGGGTGAGGAACTGACTATTGCTATTGCACCCAAGTGTTATGTTACATAGAACTGCAGGGGGGAAAAACACAACTTTAAAATGAAGAAATATGTCTGCAGCCAACTTAATCCATTGATGCAACTTAGAAACATTTGTTCATATCAGGACATCCATACATCCTGTGCTTTCTGATGAGACGCCATGTGGCATATACAGTATCATCTCTAAAGTATTCTTTCCAAAGTATCCAACGAAATTTATCTAAGCCAGATTTAGCTTTCAGTGTAATCAAATACCAGAAGTATAGAACATGTTAAACCATATTATGAAGAGATAACCAGACCAACCAAATGTTTATAAGGTAACTGGTCCTGATCTTTTAAAAAAGCCAATGTAATTAGGAAAGAAAAAAGGATGGAGGGAGGAAGGGGAGAGAAGGAAATGAATTTCACCTTTAATTACATCTGTCGAAAAAAAAAGATATCCAAAAAAACTGACTATGCGCTGGTTAGAAAAAATACCCTAAATTTCCAGGAAAGTAACCTATTATTTTACTCAAGTATGACCCCAAAATAAAGCAAACCATATTACTGAGAAGCAAGGAAGTTGTTAAACTAAAAAGTAAATAAATATGTATAAACCTCACAAATCACAACTGTAGAGAAATCTTATGTAACACAAGATATTATAGGGTAAATGCCAATGAATGCTGTGCTCTTTATTTTGCTGTTTTTGTTATATCATAGTCAGTACTAGGGTTAGGACAGAGGGAAGGGGGAAGCAAGTTGGCCTTCAATGTTGAAATAAAGTCACAAGTCCCAAGATACTCCTGAGATGATCTTCCAGAACTGAGTTATAATCAGAAAAGAACTGTGCAGTTTAGCCTGGAATTATCAAATTCCCTTGAAGGGCAATCACAATTCTGGTTATTCTAAGGGGTGTATGTCCTAGAAGAAAGAGCAATGATTATTTTAGAGGGTACAGTCCAGTTTTGCCACTGAATTGCTGCAAATTGAGTGCACATTATTTTACCTTGAGTCTTACGCTTTATGTTAAAAGCACAGATAATGCTACAAGGGCCGTTTCAAGGTCTAAGTGAAAACAATTTGAGGAAATCAGCCTGGTGGCACCACATAACTCAGTAAATAGAAGCTGTTATTATTTTATTTACCTCTGCCTAAAACACAATCATCTCACTTTCATAGGCTAACTCCCATTTATTTATCTAATCCTATTTTAGGGCTGTAATACATTTTCTTCAAAAGGCAAATTAAATTTGAAGAATAAAGAAAATTTCTACAAAAAAACATTAAAATTGTTCATAGATAAGTTAGACATAAGTAAGGAGTTAAGCTCAAAATAGAAATACCAATCTGAAGAAATAGCCTGGAATTCATCCCAGAGAGACAAAAAGATGGACAATATACAAGAGGTTAACAGACATAGAAGATATAACTCATCTTAACATAAATCTAATTGAACTTATAAAATAAAAGATTAGAGTATGAGGAAGAAGCAATATTTGAAGGGATAATGGCTAAAACTTCTCCAGAATTGCAGGCACTAGCAATTGTATCCTGGAAGCACAGGAAATCTAAGTAGGGAAAGGATGGACTAATTTAATTAATATCTTTCCCTTACACTGTAATAAAAAATAAATAAAATAAATTTTTTGTCTTTTAAATTTCACATATCCTAATATCATCTCTTAGAAAAATATCAGTTTTTCTATGTTATAGTATCACATTTTGGCTTTAATTTCAGTTATTCCTGATACCTAATAATGCCATATGCTTTTCATAAACTTATCAGCATTTAGCCTCTTATGTGGAGTGCCTCTTTAAGATTTTTGCCCAATTTCTTCAGGTTTTTAAAAATTGATTTATATGCATTTGTAATATTCTAAATGAGTCTTTTTAAAGATACACACACACACACACATATACATATATATATATGCTGTAAATGTCTTTTTCCACTTACATTTGTTACTCTGGTTTACATTAACAGACGTTTTAATGTTAATTACATTCAATTTATCAATCTTTCCTTTGTGGCTAATTTTTTTTGTATTTTATTTTAAAAGATTTGCCTCCACCATGGTTATATTTCACTATTCTTCCCTACAATCTTCCTTCAGGACCCAATTCTCCAATACAATTGACATCTCTCCCGTTTTTCCCATATCACCCATGGAGGCTCTGATGTGTGTCTTTTATTAGTAGATAGTTTTAAATGGAGAAGTGAGACTTACCTGGAGGAGAAGTACGCTAGAATAGTGGTGAGGGAAGTGAGGAATGGTAAGAAAATATTGTGCAGTTTGAAGTGTCTCTCATATGACACATATTACCTCCAAGATGTAAACCTACAGGCATGGCATGATGAACTATTATTTCCAAAGATAGAATGTTATTATTTCCAAAGATACAAGATAATGCTAGAAATACAAGAACTTCCCATGATCTATTCATATTTTACAGGTACTGGCTGGAGACGTCATTGACTGAAACATTGGAATAAATCACTAATTATGAAAGAAAAAAATGCATCAATTTGGTCTCTGGATATATATTTTGGCAGAAAGAGGAAAGAGAGGTTTCTCATTGGTTCTCAGAAGACGTTAACCACTCAATCTGTTCACAAGGCCATCACTTCCTGCTCCAGTCTTCCTAGAGTTTTCTAACATACTCAGAATTATGAACATAGCATTATGGGCTTGTTGTAGCATAGAAAACAAGGCATGTCTGAAGATGAAGTTGGAAAAGAATATAGGAACCAGTTCTTGGGGGACTCCATATGCCATTTTAACAAGCTTGGATTTTATCTTATGGAAAACTGGGGGGACAGAGTTCAGTTTTATGGTTTTACTAAATTATTGTGGCTGTTGGGATGAATATTAGTGAAATAAAAATGAAAACATGAGGGCAGTATGAAGTTATTTCAGTGGTTCTGGTAGAAGATAATGAAGGCCTGACTTAGTGTTGTAGTAACGGCTGCAAATAGGAGAAAATATTCTCAAGAAACAGTAAGTTGGAAAAAGCAAATGAGAAGTTCGGGTTAAGATAGTTTGAAGGTAAAGGTGGATTTTTAAAAAACATTTTATTTTAATTTCCGGGGTATAAGTGCAGGAAGTGCAGGTTTGCTACCTAGGTAAACATGTGCCATGGTGGTTTGCTGTACCTATCAACCCATCATCTAGGTATTAAGCCCAGCATGCATTAGCTATTGTGAAGGTGAATTTGAAGGTATTTATTGGTCAGTTGAACATATAAGCCTGAAATTCATTAAAAAATTCTGAGATGGGGACACAGGATTGAAAAAGCTTCATGACATAGGGCAGAGTTTCAACCTTGAGAGTGAAGAGTATAGAATCAGAGTTCAGACAATTAATAATGAATTATGAGGAACACTAACAATTAAGAGGAAAAATATGAAAAAAAGGCCAGAAATAAAAGCCGGCCATATAGAGAGAACCAGGAGACTATATAGTCATGGTAGCCAAACAACAGAGAAGTTTGGAGAAGAGACAAAGTGACAAACGCAACTGAGAAATCTAGTAACATGAGGATGGAATTATTCTATTGGCTTAGCAATGATGATGTTGTCAGCATTGGGTGGAGCTTCAGTGGCATGGAAGGGACAGGAGCTTAGTCTTTGTGGAAGGCCAGAGGCAAGGCAGTGTTAGGACTCCAGAAGGCTGGCTAACATAGAAAGGAGAAAAACGGTAGAGAGACAGACAGAGAGACAGGTGCAAATCAAGAAAAAGAAGCAATTTTGAAGCTGAGAAAAAACATTTCCAAGATGAGGAACAATCCTAGTAACAAAAAGAGAAAATGCCACAAAATAGGATGGATGACTGATTAGGAAGGAAAAACTGGAGAAACTGGTCTTGAAGAGGAGACACATCACCTCTGTGATTAAAAGAGAGATGGAGACATGTTAAGTAAAAACACCAGTGACTATCCTATTTTTTATTCCCCAGCCAACTATCTTCATCGTCATTGCTCATATACTTTGCTCTCTCTTTCCTCATTCTGTTTGTCACTCTTTAGCTTTTATAAGTGTCACTGCCCTGAAAATTCTCTATTGAAAATTATCAATAATTATGTACCTGACAGATCCCATGACGACCACCTTGCTATTGAAAGTGTTTTTTTCCCTGCAGTTACTGGTTATTTTAGTCTGTTTTTATCTTTGATTCTCCTTGTTCTTTCCCCCTACAAATGCAAATGTCAATGTTACCTTCTCTCATCACTACAAGCTCAGTTACCCCCATGCAGAGGGCACCCATGTACACATCTCCAGCCTATCATTGTCTGGAGCTCTAGTTTTACTTCTAGAACGACCTATGTGATGCTACCTTTATGTGCTACTAGCACTTTGACTTAAATTTATCTAAAATTAAGCTTGCCTTTCCTCTCCCAACTCTTTTGCTTTTCTTTTTTCATTGTTATTAAGAATATTAATATTCTTCTAGCAGCCAGTCTAAAAAAGAAACACTATTATCATTAAATTACTTTTCTTTTCTTCCCTCCCAAAGTTTATCAGTTGTGAAATTCCATCGAATCTACCTCTTTATTAGTGCTAACATAATCTCCCTCCCTTCCAATCTCATAACTAATGCCCTAGTCCAGGTCCTAATACTTGTCACTACATTGTTGAGAAAGCTTCCTAATCTGCCTATTTCAAATTTTTCCTTTTTGAGTTACTTTCCCTAAAGCATATGTTTGAGTGTTATTTATATACTTATAATTTTTCATCACCTCCCTAATTGCCCGTGAAATAAAGTCCAATTTTAAAATAAGGCCCTTTTATTGCATTATTAACCCAGGTTATATTAATTCCTACAGTGGTCTTGAGATTCCTGTTGTTCCTCATATACATAATACAAATTTGTATCACTTTGCCTTGCTCCGAAGTCTATGCCAAAGATATTTTCCTAACTCATTTACATAGCAAAACCTTGTCTCTTATTTAGGGCTTAACTCTAAAGTCATATCTTAAACACTGTCTTTTCCCTGGGTAAGATTAATTTTTAAACTTCTGTAAAACTTTATCTGTGTTTATCTCTTTACCTTGATGGCTATCAACCTTGAAATGTAGTAATATAAAAAACTTTCATTGACAGTAAAACTTGAGGCCAACTTAGTGACTCAGTAAAGAATCACATATTTTTAGTATTTTGAATTGCTCAAGACCAGTCTTAATATTTAAAATTTTTCTTGATTTTTCATATAATATATAATCCAGAAATATATGGTGAATGAATATGAGAATGATTGGAAAACTGCAAGGTGAAAAACAGATAAATCAGCAAGCTGATAGTATGTTAATGATCAAATACTATGTATCTCCAAAGAAAATATGACTTAAAAATAGGGCTTAATATAAGGCAATTTATGCTACCCATAAATTGACAAATTACAGTTAAAATCTTAAAATGTTAAATTATTCTTCATCTTCAAAAATTTTAAAACAATTACAAAATTAGTAATTTCCACTTAACATTGTATATGGTTCATAGTTTAAGCCTCAATTTAGAACAATTTCATAATATCTTAAAAACAACAAAAAAATACTTATTCTACTTACTTGTGAAAAGTTAGAGGTGGAAAACTTGTAAAGTATGCTGAGTATTGTGGAATTTGGGGACTGGGTGGTAAATACATGATGAAAACAACTATATATTTTCATGCCAGGCCAGTTGTCAGCAAGAGGTAGGAGATGAATGAGTTACTTGATAAAGAAAAGTCTCCTTTGATTTCTGTTTGTAATTTGTCAAATTAGTAAAACCCTTCATGAGTTTCGAAACAGTTACAGTCACTTTGAAAAGAACACTTATTTCTGCTCATGCTGTAGTTGCAAATAAATTCACTATGTAGAATTACATTTAAATTGAGAATTAGGGTATGAGGTCTATGATCAACTAGAAGCAAAGTATTTGATGTCAATAATTTACATGAATAGATAGATAATTTATTTCCTTTCACTTCCCTCTAAGCCCAACAAGCAAATCTACTTAACTCCAATCAAAATATTTGGCCATACTCTATAAACTCAATGACTATTCTCGGTTGAGGACTCTGGTGAGTTCGCTGATTGATAGTTCAATTTCAGTTCTGTCTCTCTGCTAACTCCAATTTGTCCCCCAAGCTATGTGAGCTTGTAATTTCTACCCTAAAAACTGTTCAATTAAGTTTAGCCTAAAGTTGCCTCCTTACATATTTTGAGTTTGGCCTAGAGGATTCTCTGTACATAGTGAATCTAAATGGAGGTATAATCTACTTTTGTGCTAATCACCAAGTTTTGGCCAACCAAAGGGGGGCAACTGTGCAAACTGTGTCCAAATAAGGCAAACCAAGCTGTAACTCATCTAGATGTTGCTGTGTCTCACTTTCTTTTTCTGTGTGTCATGTTCCTTTTTCTGTCCATAAATCCTTCCACCACGGGGCTGTGCTGAAGTTTCTCTGAGCCCACTCTCGCTAAGGAAGCTGCCTGATTAATTAATCATTTTTTGCTCAATTAAACTCTGTTAAATATAATTTGGCCAAGGGTTTTCTTCTAACAATACTCAGGCTTCCAGTGATGCAAAGTCTGTACATGGATCAACTACCAAGAGTTTAATCTTTGCTTCTTACCTGTGTCTCCAGATTGTCTTCCAAAAACATGGATTCAATAAGGCCCTCTATATAAAATCTAATTCCAGGCGGGTGCAGTGGCTCACGCCTGTAATCCCAGCACTTTGGAAGGACGAGGTGAGCCGATCACGAGGTCAAGAGATGGAGACCATAATGGCCAACATGGTAAAACCCGTCTCTACTAAAAATACAGAATTAGCTGGGCGTGATGGTTGGCGCCTGTAATCCCAGCTACTGGGGAGGCTGAGGCAGGAGAATTGCTTGAAACCGAGAGGCGGAGGTTGCAGTGAGCCGAGATCGCACCACTGCACTCCAGCCTGGTGACAGAGCGAGACTCTGTCTCAAAATATTAAAAAAGAAAATGAAAAAATATAAATAAAATATAATTCTAAAAGAAACCCGTCTTCTGCTGTTTGGACATCTTGTTGCTTTTAGCCTTGCCTAATTTTTGAACATAACTTGGCTCCGCTTTTTTCTTTCCACATAAATCAGTGCCTTGGCCTTAAGTCCTCTTACTGAACCCGTGAACTCTGTGTCTATGCCTAGGTTAGTGATTTTCATTTTCTCTGACTCTATATTAAGATTCAGTCTTTTCTTGTTACCACAACTACTCATTTTGAAGCAAACAAGTTTAACCCACATTTCACTTAATACCAATGAGCAATGTCAATTCCAGAATGTGACACCACATTAATAAGAACTTCTGATAAATGACTCTACAATTTAGAGTACAAATGATGTCAATGAAAGATGTATCATGATCACCCAGCTAAAAAATGACATCACAAATATTAGATTATAATGAAAAGAAATTACTAGGAGACAGATTTTATCCCTATTTACTGTAAATTCAGAATAATAGAGCTGTATTTGAAAGAGAGCATCTATTAATTTCAATAACTTAGTTGCCTCTAATTATTACCTTAAAATACAGTTCATATTTTTCTGTAAGAATCCATTATCTAATTTTTATTTTCCCTTAAAGATATATGTATATATAAAATAATTGATAAATTAATTTGTATAATAACATTAATTTATATTGTATTTATCAATGAACACAAATTTATATTAGATATTAAGTTACATTCCCATATTCATTTACATTCATATGTATGCATTGGATTGAGTTTGTGAATATGTGTCATATATATTTTATATCTCCCTACAATCCTGTCATATGTTTTCCTTTAAAGCATGTGCAATAAAATAGTCTTTTGGGAGAACACATTACATAGTTTTAGCGGAGTGTCTGTGTAAGGGTATGTGTGTAGGTTTGTGTGTGTGTATGCATATGTGTATGTTGATGATAGGCTTATGAAATTGTCTCTTGAAATATATCCAAAGACACTGGCTACATTATTGATTTCATTTCAGACTTCCCAATGTATTTCTTAAAGCAGAATGTCTCCAAGTCAGCATTTCATATAATACATTTCCTAATTTTATACCATTCTTGAACAAAGTGAATCTTGTTCATGTGGGTACTTTTAGTTAAAGTTTCATTTGTTTGATTCCTAATCTCCTGAGGCAGTATATTGCACTTAAATGCTCACCAGATGATGAGTATCTTATGGAGTTTAAACAGTTATATTTCTATAATTTTTCAAAATTAAGTTGCAACTTGACTAGCATAACTAGCTTCAATTTATGGTCCTAAAGGAATAAAACTATTGGCTTTAGAATACTAAAGATAAAATCTTGTGCAAAATAAGTTTGTTTATATATCAATGAACTAGTAAAATCAATAGAGTGCTTCTATAAGCACAAAACAATACACTAAGTTAGAAACATTAGCAGAAATAAGTTATAGTCATGACATCTTTAATCTGCATTTACCTTTTTTACTTGAAACAGCACCAACCTCCTCTTTGGCTCGTTCAGTTTCTGAAAGTTCAGATATTAAAGAATGAGAAATGGATATTAGTGATGCCAAACCCATATCTTATACTATTGAGAATAAAACTAAACAAAAGATAAAATGTATGTTGCACATGAGAGCAAAGCAAGCTGCCGAGAAAGCCAAAATACAAAGTGCTTATATGTTTTTTTAAAATTAATAAACTTCTATAAATAAAAATAACTACCTTCCAAGGTACAACTGTATTATCTTAAAAATGTAGGTAGTGACCATAAAAGAAGGTGACGTATTCCATAGACTTTAGATCAATGGTTCTTAAATTAAGGTCACATTCAATACAGTGGGATACTAATTTATTAATCTATAACTTTTTTTCTTTTTTGGGGACAGAGATTCACTCTTATTGCCAAGGTTGGAGTGCAGTGACACAATCTCAGCTCATTGCAACCTCTGCCTCTTAGGTTCAAGCAATTCTCCTGCCCCAGACTCCTGAGTAGTTGAGGTTACAAGGGTCTGCCACCATGGATGGCTAATTTTTATATTTTTAGTAGAGACGGGGTTTCACCATGTTGGCTAGGCTGGTCTCAAACTTCTAACCTCAGGTGATCCGCCCGCCTCGGCCTCCCAAAGTGCTGGGATTAAAAGCATGAACCACCATGTCTGGCCATAGTCTACAAATTTTAAGTGTATATATGAATTATAGGGAAGAGCATTTAAAAGGGCTTATTTGTTTGTTTAGCTTTTAATCATGATCGAGGCTGTTAAAAGTTGTTTAACCCTTAATACTGAATGGAGGCAAACAATATTAGCCCTCATTAAGTTAGTTTTACATTATAAAAGATAAGCCGTAATACTATAGAAAATTTCATTTGAATATTTCTTCAAGAGAGAGAAGAGAATAAAAAGACCAAACATGTCCTTTTAGTTTCTCTAAATACCTCGAGTGGAAGATATGAGAGCTGCCATGAAGCCATTATCTGAAAAGTTGGTGCTAGGACAAAATACTGGACCACAAGTCAAAGCTAGCTAAAGTCAAAATTTTCTCTAGTCCACAGGAAAAAAAAAGATAATAATAACAATAATAAGCTCATGAATTTTCATAAAGCTTTCTTTACTCATTGTATAACTTTTGATTGTTGCGGTTATTCCCCTTGGTCATATATATTCTTATTTTTATTATTATTGGTATTTATATGCATGCCCTCCTTCACCTATATATGTTCAGCACTGAGGCTCTGGGAACAACCAAACCAAACAAGGCCAGCCTTTACACACCTCATCCTCTCTATGCCAGAAAACCCTGACTTTTGAGAGACATCAGGCATCAGAAGGAGATCTTCACGTCACTTTCATGTTTTAATTCCACAATGACAAATGCCCCAAGAGTCAAAATTTAAACTCAGGCAAGAAGTGGCATAAATAACCTCTTATTTGAGTTATCTCAAGACCCTGAGCTTCAAGACCAAACAGACCCTGGCTGTTTATACCTTTCAGGTAGACTTTAGATCAATGGTTCTTAAACTTAAGCATGCATCAGGTTCACCCTGGAGGGCTACTGAAACAGATGCTGAGTGCAAAAGGTCTGATTCAGTAAGTTGGAGGCACGTTCTGAGAACCCACATTTCTAACCACTTCCCAGGGGGAAGCTCATGCTCCTGATTTGGACCACAGTTTCGAAACTGACTACCAAACTTCCTCTATGAATCAGTCAAGACTAATCGTACTGTGAATCCCCACTCTACTTACCTCGGTTACTAACATGAGTTTCAGCCTTATAGCAGAAAACAGAGTCCATGTGGCTCTGTGTTTCTCTAGAAGCTGACCTACTTCCAAAGACCTTCCTCTGTGTCCTCTGTCCATCAGCAGCACACACCCCTGTATCTTCAGCCTCTTTTAAGAATGTTCATTTTACTTTCTTCCTTTAACCAAATCCTAGCTCACTAAGGGCACTGTATCCTCTCCTACAGGTAGTCTTCTAAAATGGAGAATGTTTGCTTTTCCATCCTCCACATACCAAGGTGTCTAGAAGTGATTGTATTTATATCCTCTTTGTTTCTTATCACTCTTCCTAGATTATCTCCTTGCTTCCTCCAAACCTCAGTTCTTTTGAAGTACATGCTGTCAGGTTGCACAGTCTCTACTCTTCTTCGTTATTGTCATCAACTGGTCTTGTGGCCTATCCTGCCATTCATTGATTATTTTCACACATAGTTATGGTCCTCTCTACTACTGTGAATATTAAGAACCATTATTAACCCTGTCTGCACCTTAGAATAAGCTGGGGAGTGTTTCTAAGTCTATGATATTCAGATATCTGGGGTGAGGAACAGAACTTTGAGATTCTAAGTTAATGAGTCTGGGGCGAGCCCGGAGTATTGATATATTTTTGATTTCCACGATACTGTAACATTTTGCCAGGGTTGGGAGTCACTAATATACATAATTTATACAACTACATGATCTCTGACCTCCTTGGTCTCCTCAATTCAGAAAACTAGAAACTCAACTTCTCTGGTAATTTCCAACTCTATTAGTACCCTCAGAATTTTCCTTTACTCTGGAACATTGATTTTAAAAATTCTATTCTTTGGCATCATTTTGTCTCTTTAGAGCTCAGTTACACAAGAATGCCTGTTAAATAGTATCTGGCCCTATTAATACTTCCAATCCTTTGATCTTGCCACTTTCTCATTTTTCAAGATTTTCCTCATACCCTCACTTTACTCCTTACCAAGCTTATGCATAAATGAGCCATAGTTGAATGGTTCACGCATTTTCTGTTGTTATGGTAATCTGCTGTATTAATTTCCTAGGACTGCCTTAAAACTGTTGGGTAGATAAAAACAAAAGAAATGTGTTTTTCCAAAGTTCCAGAGACTAGAAGTCCAAAATTAAGGTGTGGCAGGACCCTGGAGAGCTCCTTCTAAAGGATCTTGGGAAGAATCCTTCCTTGCCTCCTCCTAGAGTCTGCTAATTGCCAGGAACCCTTGGCATTCTGTGGCTTGAAGCTGCATCACTGCAGTTTCTGGTTTTATGTTCATGAGGCGGTCTTCTATATGTGTCTGTGTGTTCCAAATTTCCTTTTCTTATAAGGATACCAGTCATCAGATTGAGGGCCCACTTAATCCAGTATGGGCTCATCTTAACTCGATTACATCTATGAAGACCCTATTTCAAAATCAGGTCACATTCACAGCTGCCAGGCTAGGGCTTAGGCATATCTTTTGGTGGGAGGCACAAATCAACCCACCATGTCTGCCCGAACACCAAATACTTTATGCCTACCACCTGAGCAGTCTTCCAAGCTGAAGGAAGACCCTCACCCTGCAGCAGACCTCACTTCAAATCACATTTATGAGATCACTCAGCATAGGCCAGCAATGCTACCACAGACCCAATAAAGTTGATTTCTCATATTCTTAACAAGTGTTTCAAATATTCTCTTCCCTCCTTAAACATTCTACAACATAGAAGTAAGCTGCTGTTGAGAAATTCATAGAGAAGATAGAGGTAGACTAGACTACCTCACTTTTCTACCACCTCAGCAGTACATATGCCTATATTTTTCTTTCCAGTTCTAAAAGGTTATCAGTTCCCGCCTGTATTTGGTACCAATCCTTCCACAGTTTTTCTGGATTCCCTCTCCTTTTGCCCATCAGGGCCTTTGTTCTTGCCAGTATTGCTTCTGTCTGCTACCTCATCAGTTTTCTCCTTCACTGATGCTTTCACAATGTCTCAGAAGCATATCACTCTTTAGAACCACAGACAACCACGTCCTTCAATTCTATATGACATTTTCAGCTGCCTCATCTCTCTGCATTCCACGTAGCCCCCAGAGAGCTGCTGCACTCACTGTCACCACTTCTATCCTCTCACTATTTTTTAAACCCATTTTATTGTGAAAGATATCACATAAATAGAAGGCACATAACATTTGTTCACATTCTAATGAATAGCAATAAAGAATGTTCACCTTTGTAACCTCCTGCAAACCTAAGAAACAGAATATCACCAAGGCCTTTGAAACCTCTTACTTGTCCTACTAGCACTGCATGCTTCTCTCTCTGTCTCAAAGTTATAGTTGGCCTGTATTTTGTAATAGTTATTTCCTTATTTTTGTCTATGAGTTTTTATTACATGTATTTGTCTCAAAATAAAGGTAAGATGATTTTATATACATTACATTAAATTATAATATTTAGTGAGATAACATTATATAAATTGAACTGTATAATTTAAATTTTATTATTTTCTGAGATATAACTATGCTATGAGTGCTATAGTTGATTAACTTAACTGCTGTCTAGCACTCCAATGTATATTCTACAAACTATAGTTTTATTCTCCTGCCAATGGGCACTAGGTCACATCAAGTTTTGTGTTTTCTAAATAATTCTGCTATGAACATTCCTGTACATGTGTCTCCTTGTGCACATGTGCAATAATTTTCATAGAAGTAAAATTGCTAGGCATGTACCCTAGAAAAATGACACATTTTCTCCCCAAATTCTGCATTCACATTAGCAGTGTGCGTACGAGTTTCTTTGCTCCATATCACTGCCATCACCAGAATGAGCCTATTCCCTCATTTGGAAAGATTAGTCTCACTTTTAAGTACAATTCCATTATTACTTAGAGGTTGAACATCTTTTGATATGTTTATAGAACATTTGCATTTTTCTTTTTTTTAATGCTTTCTTATATCCAGGGCTCATTTTTTTCTGCCCATTGCCTATCAAGGTCTTTGTCTTTTTTTTTTTTTTAATTTTAGAGTTGTTCATCTATTTTTTGCTATTAATCTCTTGCTATTTAAATATGTTACGAGTATCTTTTACAAGTTTGTGGCTTGTCTATTATCTTTTTTATGTCACTTATTAATAAATTGAAGTTTCTAATTTTAATACAATAAAACATGTCAGCTTTTAAATTTATGACTAGAATTTGGAACATGTAGTTTTTCAAATCTTTCTGCATTTCAAGAAACTATGTTTTCCTATGGCTAAAAAAAACTATAATGCCATGTTTTGCCTTTACTATTTAAGTTCTTGAACCACTTGGAATCGATATTTTAGAATTGTATGAAATAAGAATAAATTATGTTTTTGTATTGAATACTAGATATATCAGCAACATTTAAAATAATCTATTCATTCTCTGACTCTCCAAAATGGCTGCTATTTTTTATGTCATATTTTTGCTCAAGTGTGATGTATTTTAGGTCTTTTTTTCTGTCCTATTGGAAACTTTGTTTATATCTACACCAATATCATTCTATCGTTTATAATACACTATCCGAGGACTGCTCTATTATTAGTGCTTAGTATACATAGTCCTGGTCTCAATAGCCATGCTTTAGAGTGCCATATTGCTGTGTTCATTATTTC
Source organism: Ateles fusciceps (assembly GCA_036589455.1). Taxonomy (NCBI): domain Eukaryota; kingdom Metazoa; phylum Chordata; class Mammalia; order Primates; family Atelidae; genus Ateles; species Ateles fusciceps. The sequence continues at coordinate 407,296 of JAZHEH010003462.1, forward strand.
ACTTTCATAATACTAAAATCTGTTTCTTGTTTCCCATTTGAAATCCTGACCCTTTCTCCCCCTACTTCTTTATATCTTAATTGAACTTAGATTTTACTTTTGTCAGTATTCATCTGTCTAACTTGGAGCTCTTAGAGTCAACTTCAATGAACATTCTTGAACTCTGAACCATGACGTTTTTCACCTTGGGGCTGGCACTCGGAACACCAACCTCAGCTTTACACAGTCTTAAACAAGAAGCATGCCTTACCCTACCATCTAAGGCAGCCCAAGTCTCTCACATCTTACCTTTCCCGGTACTTAAACTTCTTAAAATCATCACTCTAGTGCTGTATGAGTACTGTTTTGAATATATTCTGACAGCACCAGCTGTGATACTATTAGTAATTATATAATTTATTAAACAAAACTGAGCAAGTGAAAAGAGGTGCTAGTAATAATTATTCTGGGACAATACAGTAAACCAAGACTGTTATAACTGACTAAGATTGTAGATCAACCAAGATTATTTGGCATGCAGTGTGTATTCTAGAGACAACTCATTTTATATCAAGCATGCAGGTTCAGGCCTATAGATCCTCCCATAGACTTTTACCATTTCCATGCTAGACTATTTAAACTGAGTCCAAAAAACCACGCAATTTTGTTAAGGTCAATTGTCTCCAAATATTCTTCTAACATATATAACTGAGTAAATTCGATGGGACTTTACTTTTATTTATATATCCTTTTTAAACATTAAAATGGAGTATTTTATTTCATTAATATATTTCTTATCAATTATGTTCAACATGTCACATTTTGGGTATCCTTAAAGCTGAAAATCTATGTGGTTCACATCTGACCTTAAAGTATTTTTAAATAAATAAATCATGAAAACTTTAAATAAAATAACATATCCTATACAATAACAACTATCATAATAGCAAACAAAGAATTATGGTTAACATTGACTGAGAATTTATAATGAGCCAGAAGTTAAGTACATTACATGTATTATCTCACTTATTCCACAGAATAACCTTAATAATACAAATAATCCTCTTATTGCCATTTTATGGATGAAGAAACAGAGTTTTGGAAGATGATGCTCAAGATTAAACACTCAATAACTGTCAGAGTTGAGAGTCCGACCCACATCAATCAGATACCAATCCATGGCCTTACCTGCTGAATTCTTTTTTTTGTTTGTGTGTGTGTGTGTGTGTTTATATATATATATATATATATACAATTGCACTTTAGGTTCTGGAGTACATGTGCAAAACATGCAGGATTGTTGCATAGGTACATACATGGCAATGTGGTTTACTGCCTTCATCCCCCCAACCCCGTCACCTATATCTGGCATTTCTCCCCGTGTAATCCCTCACAAAACCCCCACTGTCCCTCTCCTATCCCCCCACAACACACCCCAGTGTGTGATGCTCCCCCTCCCTGTGTCTATGTGTTCTCGTTGTTCAAAACCTGCCTATGAGTGAGAACATGCGGTGTTTATTTTTCTGTTCTTGTGTCAGTTTGCTGAGAATGATGGTTTCCAGATTCATCCATGTCCCTACAAAGGACATGAACTCATCATTTTTTATGACTGCATAGTATTCCATGGTGTATATGTGCCACATTTTCCTTGTCCAGTCTATCATCGATGGGCATTTGGGTTGGCTCCAGGTCTTTGCTATTGTAAGCAGTGCCACAATGAACATACATGTGCATGTGTCTTTATAATAGAATGATTTATAATCCTTTGGATATATACTCAGTAATGAGATTGCTGGGTCAAATGGAATTCTATTTCTAGGTCCTTGAGGAATCTTTACTTTTAAATTCTTCGTATAGGTGTCTCCCAAATGACCCTAACATATATTAGTGGATTAGATGATAGATATCTGACTCACACATTTAGACACTGAAGTGTGGTTTAGGAGATAAACCTAGGCTTGGTGGCTAAACATACCATGGAATCTGTGCAGTGCTAAAATCAAAAGAAGAAAAATGCCTGATTATTAGATCCAAAGTTAAAATTGGCTGTACTTTGGACTTATCCTATCCTGGTCTTTGGTGGTTATTTTGCTCAAAATTCAAACTCACCACTGGCTGGCTGATCATGCGTGTGGAATAACATGATCCCAGCCCTAAGGTTCTTGAGGTGGATTAAAGTAACCTGGGATAATGCTACTCAACATCCTGAAAAATAGTGATCCTTGATGAGGTCACTGAAAAAGAAAGGAATGATGTGGTCACCTATATTTGGTAAACAATGTCTCCTACATTCTTTCTTGAAGATTCACCATATATATATAGTGTTAAAGGCATGAAGTGTTCTAAAATCTAAACATCTACCCATTGGGTCCTCTTCCTGCTTAGAAATGACTAATTATATCAACGTCTGTGTTGCTATTCCATGTTTGGAGAGGCACATGAAGGGAATGCAGGGAGGGGAGTTGGATGTGTTGACATATTTTTGCTTACACCATGAGTCTTTCCTGACTTGCAGAAATTGTCAGTCTATGTTTGGCATCCCTGCCTAGTCCAAGGTACCGTTTCTTCATCCACACCACACCCTGACACATAACTTTCAATGAGGAAGCATGAAGGGCTCTTCCTTAGCATTGCACCAGTAATCTGAAAGGTTTTCATTTCTTGAAGCTCATGTTACTATGAGACTCTGATATGTTTTGGCTATGACCACACCCAAATCTCATTTTGAATTCCCACATGTTGTGGGAGGGACCTGGCAGGAGGTAATTAAATCATGGGGGCAAGTCTTTCCCATGCTGTTCTCATGACAGTGAATAAGTCTCACAAGATCTAATGGTTTTAAAAACGAGATTTTCCCCACACAAGCTCTCTCTTTGCTTGCCACTATCCATGTAAGACAGGACTTGCTACTTCTTGCCTTCCACTATGATTGTGAGGCCTCCCCAGCCATGTGGGGCTGTAAATTCGTTAAACCTCTTTTTTTTTTGTAAATTGCCCAGTCCAAGGTATGTCTTTATCAGCAGCATGAAAACGGACTAATACATCCACTATTCTGAATTTGATGTACTTCCCAAGCTTGTCCAAGTCCTCCAGTATTTTTCCTACAGTGATTTTCACGTGTTTCCTCAAAACCTAGAGTAAACAATTCCAAACCAAAAACTCAATGCACCTTCCAGTTATGTTCTTTAATCCAGTGTTAATGACAAATCCCCTTTTACTTTTTCCTTGCCTGGCTTTACCCCTGTCAATCTCATCTATCCCTTTAAATTCAATACTATATAATTGCATCACATCAATACATACTTTATGCTAATTCATCTATCTTTATCATTCTCACTTGTTCTCACAATTTAACATACTATAAAATCGTATCCCAAATGTGCAGGTCATGTATAGAAAACTATGTGTACCATACTATGTGGATGATTTAAAGGCTTTTCAAGAGTATCTGTAATGATACGTAATTTTCACTTTAGGCATTAACTTTATAAGTAGCCTGCTGTATATAGCAGCTGAGTAAAAATTCTTCTGCTGTATAATTTCAATACCAAAATACATTTTTAGCTGGGGAAGTGGCTGGTCATCTTGTTATGAGATAATTTAAGCAGTTTGTGAATTATGTCTAATTAATTTTTGTTTTGAAAGATAATGTCCATGTCAAGTGCAAATCTCTCAACCTTATAGGGAGTAGAATATTAACTTTTTTGAAACTTGTATTGGGTTTAAGATGATTTGGCAACCTAATTTGCTAATTTCCTGCAAAATATGCTGATCTCTTCAAAATCTGATTGGACAGTGTGTTTCATAGATAGCAGAACTTACAGACATTTTTATTGCAAATGAATATTTTTATCTATATACCACATTTTTCCAGGAAGAAAATGTTCATGTTCAGAGCAATCTTCAATCTAAAGCTCCCTTCCAGTGCTGCAAAATTATCAGATTTGTTTTATATATTTTCTTGATTATGCATTTCTACAGACGAAGTATCAGCATAATAAAGACTCCATAATATAGACTTTCAATCAGCTTTACATTCAACTAAATTTTTCATGGAAATATAAATGTAATTTTAGCCTCATGTTAAAACTCTTGTGAAGTTCTCAATGTCTATGTGCATACTTCCAACTGTAATTTTTTTAAAAAAAGACATTCCTTCCAAGCTATTCAATATATCTTCCAATTATTATCTGATGTGTCCATTGATGTAATCTGTCTCAAATACTCATCATTAAATAAAATATGCATTTTTTATGTATTAGTAACATCACCAATATGTATTTACCTCTAATACCTTAAAAAATATATAAGCACATTGATGTCATGCATAGAACTGAGGATTGACCTAAATCTTATATACAAAGCTTATGTATTTCTTCCTAAAACAAAATACTTTCCATTATGTTTAAAATAACTTTTATTAATGACAATCAGTCAGATGCTTCATCAAATTAAGAAATACCAACAATTTCTCAGCGTTTTTCCCTAAGCATATTATCAAAGCTACCATTGCTGCAAATGCCATGGTATGTGATGGTTATCAGATAATACTTCATAATCTGAGAATAGAAACCTTAAGAGGGCATTGTGACATTACAAGAGCAATGGGTAATGCAATGTTGAGAGGCTACATTTAATTACAGACAGAATATTCATGGCAGACAAATTAGGCTGCCTACTGGTTTGATCAAGTTATTTATTATTAGGATAATTCAATTTGATGCATTTAAGAAACTAAAGAGTACACTTATTCTGCAAAATAAGAAATAAAAATATAAGCACTTCGCAAAGGAGTTATGATGTGGACAAATTAAATGAAAGCTCTATAGATGAATTTTAATAAGAATGAATTCACAGAAAAGACAAGGATAAGTAATTTTGCATATTACTTCAGTACAACAAATAATCATACCAAGAAGCTGGTAAGCCATCCTCAAAATGAGCATTAGCATAGGCTATACTAGAAACCTCAAATGAGTAAGCTGCTAAAATATGCTCTTCTTTAAAAGTTTTGTTCAACATACTTGCTTTTACTGGTTTTTCACTTGGAACTGTTAAAGACAAGAAATAATAAGGTCAACAGTAATTACAAGTCTACTTATCTCTTTCCAAAATAATCTTAAGTTTACCTTAATTGTTTAAAGATTGTGTGTATAATATTGGAAGCTAAAGAAAAATAAGATCTGAGAAAGAGAGAATACAATACTGTTCCATAGAATTTTATTGTTTGTTATTCATACAATTCTCCCAACACAGAATGTTCATTCATGACTCATTCATCTTGCTCTCTGTTTTTAATTATCCAAGGATCTGATTTTTTTACATACAGGCAAACACATTTTCCTCAATGTCTATAAAATAGTATGAAAAGAATGAGTTCACTTGGTAAATTATTCAAATCAGTGGTTTTAATTTTTGAACTACAGCTAATTACTGCTAGGTTGCTGCATTGTAATCACACGCTGAAATAAATAGAAAATGATTTCAAGGAATTTACTATATTTTGTCGGTTCAATATTAGACAGTAATATTTTACTATTAAAACTTTTAAAACTGGCTACACTAATAGTCATTCTGTAGGTGTCTCCATCCTTCTATAATGCATACTCTATCTTAGGTACATGCATAAGTGAGAAGACATGTTATGCTTGAGGAAATGCAACTCTGAACCAATAGGGTGTTTTCTGTAAAGTAGACAAAACATTTTTTCCCAAAGGTCAAATACTGTGAAAATGTGAAATGCTGAAATATGTAATTATTTTATCTTGTAAATTATTTTAAAATCTTCAGTTTTTAAATATATAAAAATATAATTATTCTATTTGGTGTTTCTTCCTTCACCCAATAAGCTATTACTAAGTGCCCACTGTGTCCTGGCATTACAATAGGTGCTCTGGAAATAAAGGGAAAAACCAGTCTGCTCCTTCTAATTTCTGACTATTTAAGGTAGAAAAAGGAAAAGATAATATGATTTTAACATCATATGAAATATTATAAGAGTAAGAAAATTATGCTATGGGAAGTAATTGGACAGACACTTAAAACAAATTTGGGTTGTCTCAGGATATTTTATAATCTTGAAAAATGAATAATAAATGTGGGCTCAAACCTGTAGTTTGCCAAGGTTTGTGGCAGGGTGAGACTAAAATTGAGCATCTTTGCATGCTTATTTAAATAAGATTGAGCAGGTGCCATTTCCATTTAAATAAAATGAAATGGGAAGAATGACTGATGGGTATTACATGAGGTTATGACCACCTATATGCACATGCACACACAGCACTTAATAATTCAGTGACGCTCTTTCAGTAGGATTTAGCCAGGCAAAATCAAGAGGTGATATTTTTAAATGAGGTAAATACAAATGATTTTGGAAATTATCATTTGAAATGACTAATTGGTCAGGTTAAATAGAAAACTTCAATACAATAATTTGGTATCCATACCAACTGCACTTTTAATTTTTGTTGATAGGTTCATTTGTCTGGTTGTTTGACCCTCAGTTCCATTTTTTCTCATCAGAAGGTAAATATATTTAGGGCAAAAATCTACTTTTACTCTCACTACAACTCACTTGAGCACACAGGAAATGTTATTAAGTAAGATTATGAATAGGGAAAGAATATTTGCTGGAAGTAATTATTCCATATTTTAAAAACAAAACATTGTATAATGCATTTAAAGAAAGTGTTTTGTCCTTGTTTTCTTTTGCTTTTACACTAAACTGTAAAACAGTACTTCACAAACACTGCACAGATGAATTCACTGAGAATCTTGTGAAGGTGCAGACTCTGATTCTGTAGGTCTTGAGTGGGGCCAGAAATTCTGCATTTCTAATAACCTCTTGGGTAATCCTGATGCTGCTAGTTCACAGAACACACATTGAGGAGCAAGGGTGTAACATTTGGCTTTCATTTTCTAAAACTGCATTGATGTTATGTCCATGTCAAGAACTTGGAAAAAACACTGTGAGATGGAAGCATTCCCTGCCCTTTACTGGCACTGCCTTACCACCTGTCTGAGGCTACAGCATTAATTAACGCTGGACATCAGTATTTGAAGTCCAGCAACAGTAGTCTTACTCACCTGAGTGTTCCTTCTTTGGTGACTTTGCTGTATCAAAAAAGAAAGAAAAACATCAACATTCTATGTCATTCAATTGTAATTTAGTATTCAATTGCAAATCAAATAATATTATGAAATTGTGAGGATAGACGAATTTAAAAACAGTTACCAGGTTCCACATGTTTTTCTTTCTTTTCCTGTTCTGAAACATATTATTATTGTTATTATTATTATTATTCCAAACTTTATGAATCCCAACTTAATTGTTTTAACATAAAGAAACATGCAAGTGCTGATGCCAGATTGCAGCAACTAATAATAACTTCTATAAAAAGACTGAGATGTATACTTAAAATAATTCATCCTTCCATCTATGTTGGGAGTTTCTTTATGGGGCAGCATCAAAATATTCTGAATATTAGAGGAATTCAAATTTTTACAGATAATAAATTTGAGTCAAAATAGTAAGGACAAAAGATAACTATTACAACTTTTTAAAAAATTGCTTAGTTTTTTGAGACAGGTTCTTGTTCTGTTGCCCAGGTTGTAGTGCAGTGGTATAATTCTAGTTCACTGCAGCCTCCACTTCCTGGGCTTAATTAATGCTCCAATCTCAGCCTCCCAAGTAGCTGGGACTACAGACACCCACCACCATGTCTAGCCAAATCTGTAGTGTGTGTGTGTGTGTGTTTGTGTGTGTGTGTGTGTATGTGTGTGTGTGCATGTGTGTGTGCGTGTGTGTGTAGACAAAGTTTCACCAAGTTCCACAGGCTGGTCTCAAACTTCTGGGCTCAGGAAATCCACCCATCTCAGCCTCTCAAAGTGCTGGGATTACAGCCATGAGCCACAGCACCCCACCTTATTGCAGTTATTTTAAAATAATTCTCAGAAAGATGAAGATTAACACATATCATGTGGACTGCCTCTTCTAAGAATCTTCTTACACTGAAGAGATAGCTGTTAAGCTAAGACGAAGGCTTTGTGAGGCACATTTAAGACACTAAAATAGAAAAAGAAGTTTCAGGGTGAAACATTTGCCTTGCTTTTAGGACAAATGCTCCTTTTGGAGTCCTCTTTATATAGTGTGGCCTTTTAGGAATTTACATTTGTCAATATTTTATGAGACAAATCATTATTTTGTTATCAAGATTAAGTTGACATTTACATTATAAGAAGTACTAATTTTATAAGAATTGCAAGCACTAATTTTATATGAAGTGCTATTATCTGCGTTTCTATTCTTATTTTGCCTTGACAAGCTTGTCAAATTAATTTAAAAGAAGATTTTCAAAAAATACTTTAATATACACATATTTTATCTAATATTTTAAAGGAAAATAATGGATTCTTAAAGTTTTATTTAATGAATAGATTTTGAAGACTAGAATATGTTCATACTGAAAGAATTCTACAAACTATATTTTAAAAACAGAGTGTCATAGAATCTTCTATGGTCATCACATAAATTTCTCAAGTATACAAAACTCATCCTCTTTTAAGATAGCATTTAAGTAGTAAAACCAAAAAATAAAACAAATGGCTTGACCAAGTATTGCAGGTCAAAAGGAAGAAGCTATGACAATTTAGCTAAGATTAAAGAAAGTAAGAACATTATCAAATGTTGTCTGGCAAATGAAGAGCAATTAAATGCATTGTTTAATTTATTGCTTAACTGAAGCTCTAATTATAAAACATTTCTACGAAATTTATGATGAGAGTCACAGATAATCAGTGACAACAGTCAAAAAAGTACTGGAAGCAGATTTAGGTATGCATCAAAATTGAATACCAGCTATACATAAGATTAAAAGTTAAAATAAAGTCCCTTCAATCTCATCAGAAAGCCATAATACACGCTGAAAATTACCTGTGCTAATTTGTTCATCATGTAGGATGGTTCAGCATGTAATTATTGAATTACCTTAATAAATATACATTAATTTACCCTTTAATTCTACAGGGACTGCAAAATCATGCTTATGGTTGATTTTTGAGGTCTCTTCCTTTTATTTTTTATTTTGAAAAAAATACAGATCACACAAATTTACAAAATGTACAGGAAGATCTCTTGTACTCTTCATCCTGTTTCCTTTACCATGATTAAAAATATCTGAAAAATGAAAAATCATTAAGTTGTGATTATTGGAAAAGTAAAAGCAAATTAAAATATAGAATTGGAGTGTGTCATTGAATAAAGCAAACCTGAAGACAAAAAACCCAAATCAAAGAAATTCAAAGATACAACACTAGCAATAATAAAGGCAAGCCTAGAGAGCAAATACGTGAATTTGAAAAGAATTGATAGGTGTTTTAAAGAAAACTATTTCTTCTCCTTATTGCTGCCCAAGTCACAATCTACAGACCTTCTCAAAGAGGGAAACAGCTGGGTTGTGAATGTATGTGTGAGAAGGCATGTTTATTTATTAAGTGCATCAGTGCCCTGAAGATTGCCAAGGACTGCAGTGTCTGCAGGAACTTTTAAATAATATAAACTGTAATAAAGAGTCTTAAGCCTCTCTCTATATATACTTTAATACTATTTTTTGAATCTCCAGTTGTCCTCCATTTTCCTGCTGGTGCAGTGTTTATAGAGTGGTTTCTGTATTGCTGTGCCAGTACTCATCAGCAGCTCTGCATACACATAAATCTGGAACTGAGAGAACACATACCTCTGTATAGATGGATTGCTCCCTCTGGCTGAGTTGTAGTATAATTTCATGAGTCTCTCCACAGGGCATTTTAGAGCATTTTTATGATATTGAATGTTTCTGTATCTTTACTTTTTGTAGGGTCAAAACATACATAAGTATATTTCTTAATTGGTATACATTTTAAAACATATTTTTGATAACATTAGAATCTTAAAATCCCTATATTGTTGGTAATGTGCTATATTTAATAGTAAATTGAGTAAGATTAGGTTTTGTTTTTTTTTTGCTTTCATTTGTTAAATATGTACTATTTTCTTCAGAGGAGAACATATATTTGTGAAAGACATACCTTAAGGTTTTGAGCTTGACTGAATTGTTAGCAAACAGGCTTAATAGTGTATTAAAGCAACTGTGGATGAGGCTGAATAGCAATGCTATTAGAGCTCATAGTGCCTATAGGTGGAAAATTCTGTTATGGTCAAAATGTCATTATTGTGTGAACATGCCAAAATATTTATAGATTACAAAATGAAAGATAAGAAAAAAAAGTAATAAAACTAGCCTGTAAAAGAACATCTAGTCAGTCTTTTCTAAGGACTGAGAACTAACCAGATTAGGAAGACTAAATTTACAAAAGCATGTCAGTTTGGGTCAATGAAATGCAGCTTTACTTTTGTGTACAAGTCTGTCAAGAGTATTGTTAGATGGTTGCACGAGCTTGAGAAAGAGCTCTAAAAATGATTGCTATGCTTCTCAGTCCACTCTAACACCAGATTGTGTATTCTTTCACTTGGACAAAACAAAAAAGCAAACAAACAAAAAACCAGAGTTTACATGCATAAAACATAGGAAAGGTGGATTCAAAATTGCAGGTCTAATTATAGCAGCAGGCCAATAATAGCAGTAAAAAAACATTACACAAATACACTACATGCATTTCCTTACTTTTTCCCTTGGGTTGTTCTACTGAAAGAAATATAAACAAAATCATTGTTCTTAAAGCCTTTAAAGATAAAATTTACTACCGTACATATTGATTAGACTGTAATTTTTCCCACCGCTCCTCCAATTTTCTCTCCTTAAATTTCACAGAGAGGTGAAGTTTAACAGTAAGGCTCTGAGGTATTGTCAATTACTGTAGGTGCTTCCATAATTTGATTGGCAAAGATATGACAATAAATTAACCCAGGATTATACTGTTTAACCATTTTAAATTATTTACACATGATATGTGTTTCTTAAACACATGAAAACACATAAACACACTATACACGTAAACACATGTGAACAAGTCCAGAAGGTACAGGTATGCTTGCCAAATGAATTATTCAAGACTAAAAGGAACAAATCAGTTCCTAATTGATGCTGGTGTATGCAAATGTAGCTGAGTATGTGCTTTCTAGTAAAATAAATGTTTGATATTGAACGTTTTTCAATATCTTGTCAAGTAAACATTTCTTTGGAAACAATTACTGTGAAAGGTAAATATATGCAGTATTTATTTCTATTACTGCCAAATACTTCTCATAGGAGTATTGTCAGAATAGATTTGGCTCTCTCTCTCTCCCCTCTCTCTCTCTCAATCTCAATCATTTTTTCTTCTCCTCTATCCCACACATAATTCCTTCTTCTATGTCAATCCTTTAAAAAGGTATGCTATTTTAGGGTTTATCAAACATAAGGCAGAAAAAAAGAAATATATTCAGTACCTTCTGCAGGTTTTTTTGTTTTCTTGGAATCTGAAAACACAAAGATAAATTATTGATAAAACAGATATAATAAATCAACAGCTGATTAGCTCACAACAAATTTCTATGAACAATGAAATAAAATTGATTGTTCAACAAAATCGATAAGTTACATGATATATTTCTAAAATATGAGACTTAGAAACTGTTCTGTTTTTTGGGGAATGAGTATTAGAATGAAGTAGGATTGAGAAATTCTTTATAAAGTATTTTCATTATTGTATATTAATAATATTTTACAAAAATATAAAACACTGAAAAATACAAAGGAAAATATATCCACATATAATTTGTAAAGACATTTTGCTTTGCCTATATAAGTTAATAACCTGTTAATAGAACATGAAACTGAGTAAATATATGGTCGATTTCCATAAAGATGCTTAGCAATTCATGAAGTTAGCTTGAAAACTTTTCTTTTGTTCAGTCTAAGTCAGTCCAGGTGAATTGTGTTGCACTCTTTTTGAAAAATCAATACACTTTCAATACAGCTATTCAGTTATTCGTACGGTAATGGAAAAGAAATAGGTTAGTGTTTACTCATGGGTTACTGATGAATACATCATTATATTTATAGCTGTTATGTAGTAATGTATATTTAACGGTCAAAAGACATCTATTTTATTTATGGTAGATAGGCTGAATGCCTAGATCTGATAAATTTATTATTTTATATTATTTAGGCCACAAAACTTTCTGCTCCTAAAACTTGAAAATGAAAACAAGAGGTTTTTAACCTCATTCATTTGAAGATGGAAGCACCTTAACTTGAATTTTTGCTTAGGATATTTTATTTTTTATCTTCTTTGCCCTTTCTTTTACTGTTTCTCTAACAATTTTAAAATTCTCTATTGTTGAAATTAGAACCATAATAATGAACTATGAAGTGATACCTGTAAAAGATAGCTAAATTGTTTTCTGGCTTAAAATTATATGGTTTGGAACCTTGAACAGTAGACATTCACTAATAATTTGCAAGTTAATGGATATGTATGCCTTATAGTGGTATGATGGTATCACGACTTCATTTCCATGATAAAGAAATGAAACTAAAATGTTTGACTATGGCAAGAGACACATTGTCTCTTCACAAAAGGCAGTTAAATGGTCATTAAAATTGTTTTATGTAAAAATGATAACCAATGTCAGTAACAGTGTGGTGAAGGTAATGTCCCACTTCCATAGAAGTATAAGCTAGAAACACATTTTTGGAAACAAAGTAAGAAAAGAATCCAGAAAGTCATAAAAATGAACATGACTTTTTGATGTAGTAATTCTATTTCTAGAAATACAAAGTGAAAAATGCAATATTATCCTAAAAATACAGATTTAGGGAAACGCTTTTTTCACGGCATTGCTTTGTGTCTCCCGATAATGGAAATATTAGACACTGCCCTCTGAACAGTAAGAGAGTGTTGACGAGTTTGTGGTATATTCACACAATAGAAAAATACACAATTATTCAAATGATAGTTTTGTTAATTATGCCACAATCTAGAAAATATTCACTAAAAAAGATAAATTAAATAATGCAAAATAAAAATAAAAACATAACAAAAAATGACTTTATGTGTGCATGTGAGTGTGTATGAAGAAAGATTAGAAGAAAATATGCCAACTTACTAATGATAATTGGGGACAGATTTAAAAATTAGGCAAAGTTTTATTACCTCTCTTTCTGAATTTCAAATTTTTCTGTAACAGGAATATGTTTTATTTGTAAGGGGAAAAAAACAAATGTTGATTTAAAAAATAATAGATTCCTGAGACAAAAATTTACTTATTCATTAAACAGTATTGTGTCCAGCACACTACAATAAAAATAATTTTAGAATAGATTTTTCTTAATAAACCTTGACTACTGTTTTGTATACCCAAAGGCTTAGAAGACTTTTATTTGAATGCCAATAAGAATGGGTCTGTATTTTACACGTTCTGATATTTGATAAAGCTCTCAACAGAGTAGGAGCTCTAGGATTTTGAGAAGCTATGGTTTATTCCTTGTATCTTGAGAAAGACTAGATTAAAATTACTTTCAAAAAGTAGCTCTCCGTTCTGTGTGAGGTGAAGTAGAAAAAGCACATTCATGCAAAATGTATGCACATAGTAGTCCAGTTATCCAAGGGGAATATAGGCAGGATAACAGTCAAAACCTAACTCAGAATATTGGCAAATTGTTCTCACAAAAGGCTCAGTGGGATTTTGCATAAAACATAGCTTCCTTCTTTTCATCCTTTTTAGCTGCTGCTGAAATAATGAAATAGCATTAAGACATATGAAATGACCATTCTTCAGAATACTCCCCAGAATATGAGAATGTATTCAATGCATTCATAAATTCAGTGGTCACCTACAGACTAATCAATTCATCCAAATCTGTGTTAAGAGTATAAGCAGAAAATATTATTTCACATAAAAATTTTTAAAAACTTACAAATAAGCATTAGCAAAAGAAAAATAAAAATATATTGAGTTACATAGACAAGAAGTCAATTTTATAAGTATATGTTTAGCATAAATTCATTTTAGATTTTAAATTGTTATATCTGAGGAAATTACAATCTCTTGTAGAAGATCATAAAATACAGATTATGACTGGATTAATCAAAAAAAGTGAAGTGATATTCCATAGATATCTATTCCATAGATATTCCATTATCTATGCTTAGCTACTGAAGAATTATATACCAGCCTGTAGTCTACATTTACATTTATAATAACTATGTATAAAATTCTCAATTTTAGGAAGGGAAGATAAATATTCTCCTTAGATAAAAAGGTACAGAATACTTTAATCACCTTTGAATTCTGGTTTTCCCTGTGGTGATATTTATCTAATTCTGAACCATGAATCTAAGTCTGGATCCATGTCATTGCTTATGGGTATTACCAGAAATATTTGGCAGAGGTGCTCAACAGGCTTAGAATTGATCCAGGCAATATGACCCTCAGTTCTGTGTAATGTTCATCCAGGAGCCAAGACCATTCAGAGATGTCTTAGGCCACATTAGTTGAATTTGAGATTATGCACATTCCCATACAGTAACCCTACCTCAGTGGGATAGAATGTTGGGGATCACTCAAAAACAACAGACAGAACTGCTGTGGACATTTGCTCTGTGCTACAATTGCCAAAGCTCTTTCAGGTACATCCTCTTACTGGGTCTTCATCATGACCTTGTAAAAAAAAAAGGTAGCCCAGAGCAGAAAACTAAGCCTCAGAAACATTAAAATAATTTGCAGAGTGTAAGCAGCAGAATTGGCTCTAAAAATCAAAAATAAAAGAAAGAAAACATATTTTAATGTACTACAGGTTATTTTTCTCTATTTTCTAAATGTTATCGAGGTACTATTTCTTTTGCAGTAGAAAAGTGAATTTACAAATAAGTTAATTCTACTTTGGGACATTTGTTTCTTTTTAAGGTAGTTTTAACTAATAATACACAAAATGTATAGCAGATTTATATTTATTATATTTTTAAGTTAAGAAATTGGGATTTGTATATCTAATGTTTTTAAGTTAAGAAATTATTACAATGATATAAGGATAATAATAAAGATAATAACTAAAATGAATTAAAGGATATGGATGTGGCCTGATGAATTTCAAAGCCATGAGGTTTAATTTCAGTTAGTCTGGGAGTTTGACTCAATAGACTTGTTTGTTGTTGATTCTTTACATCGCAAATAAGAATTTCCTTCAAAAAATTTTGTAACTTTCAAAATCATCCAATAATAATTTGGATGGATGGGCGTGGAGAACTCTTTAAAGAAAGACAAAATAAAACAACTCAAAATCACCCCCTGGAAGGGCTCTAGTCAATGACTTGTTCTAAACTCTAAATTTCATCAACTTAACCATAAACACACGTCCAAAGGGCAACCTGATGAAGGCCTTGACCAATGCCAGAAAGAGGGTTGAGAATGTGAGTGAATACATTTAGCAAAACCATAGTTTCTTATAAATTCTACAGACAAGAAAGCCTCTGAAACTTAGATCTCTTCAAGAATTACCAAAATCCCCTAAATTACAAATTTTTTGATTTCTAAAATTATACAAGAAAAACAATGAGTATGTCTGCATGTAGAGACGCAAGCATGTATGCATGCAAATGCATCTTCTTTTTTCCCATTCTTATATATTTGATAGTTTCAGTTTCCAGTCTACAGTGACAATGGAAATAGCTGAATGAAGGAGTTGACCTATTCCATCATAACTGATTCTGGTTTTTCTTGCTGACCTGGGTTCCTTGAAGGTGCCTGGCTTTTATTTATTGCCAGCTGGAGAGCCATGTGATCTCTCAAGCTGGATTCCAGGCCCAAAAGCTAATCAAAGCCAGGGTCTTGAGTTTCAGTTGTTTCTAGAATGGTTTTATAGCTTGTATTCCATGTGTCTCACTGCTGGCCCTCAATTCAGCTTGCCTGACTCTTTTTTTTTTTTTTTTTGAGACAAGAGTCTTGTTCTGTTGCCAGGTGCCAGGCTGGAGTGCAGTGGCGCGATCTTGGCTCACTGCAACCTCCGCCTCCTTGGTTCAAGCAATTCTCCTGCCTCAGGTTCCCGAGTAGCTGGGATTACAGGCATGCACCACCATGCCCAGCTAATTTTTGTATTTTTAGTAGAGGTGGGGTTTCACCATGTTGGCAGGATGGTCTCAATCTCTTGACCTTGTGATCCGCCAGCCTCAGCCTCCCAAAGTGCTGGGATTACAGGCTTGAGCCACCGCTCCCGGCCGGCCTGATTGTAATCTGCTTAACTGTGTTATGGGATTAGATGACTCTTGAATTTACTGAGTAGACCTTGTTCTCAATAACTGGGTTCTTGGTTTTCACGTTGTAAAAAGACTGGAATGGTTAATATTTTAGTTTTTGTTGTTGTTGTTCTATTTCTATATCCTTCCTAAAGTATCCAGGAGATTGCTAATGTTTGCTTTAATGTTTTTTTCCAGAAGAAAAGGCTTGGAAATACATTAACACAGGATGCATATGACCCCGTCTTTTAAGCCGAGTTCCATTATGGCATGTGTCCTGTCTTTGGCATTTTAATATCATTAGGTGTCTACCTCGCCATTGCACCTAACTGATAAAAAATAATTTCTTACCTTTCTCCTTCCTTTCCAATTTGGGTCTATACTCAATTTCTTCCAACAATTTTTTTATGTAACACCTATGAACTAGATTGATCACCCATCTAAATTCTAATTGGCTACAAAAAAAATTATTGCCTGATTGTTCTCCTTCTGAAGAGAACAATCAACATTAACCCTCTGGAGAGTGAATAATCTTTTCCCTTCAGCTAGTTTCTTCCCTTGAAACTTATTATTTGTGAAAATTACCATCACCAAATTACCCAGGTTCCAAAGCTCAGTATCATTTTTATTCTTTCCTTTGTTTCTTTACATATATTCTATTAAACATTAATTCTTCAAAATGTTAATGACATTTGCAGTTCTTTTCTTATGTCACTGCCACCATCCTAGTTGAGGTCATTGTCTCATGTCTTAATAGAAACAAAAGCCTTTCATAGTTATTGTTCACTCCTTATATTTATCTAAATTTCTTAGATCTCCAAATTGGAATCTCCTACAGTAAAGAGATATTTATTTCGTAGCCTTCTCAGTGCCTCAAAACGTTGTTGAAATAATTTCCTTAAATTATTTTAAAATTCCAGAGAATATATGCTAAATCTTAATAATAGTTATAAATAAATATTAATATATATACCTATGTATGAAAAAGCAGATTTTTAATATATCCTTTGTTGCAAAAGTTAAAAATAAATAAACGAACAGATCTAATCTAGCCTTTTACCATGCCATGAATATCGTGATCAATTTTGTCACTTTATAGTTCAAAAATAGGATTATTGCCAATTTTGTTTAAGTTTTGTCTCCACATGAAGTCCTTGCAAATATTAATTATTTGTATGCATAATTTAATTATATGCCTGTGGTGTTAAAATAAACATATCTAAGAAAGGTTTACGGAGGATTTGCAGTGATGTGAATGATATGCAATTCCGCTTTGGTATGTCCCTGCACTGGTGTGTCATTTTTATTTTAGTAAACGCATACACGGAATACCTCACTCTTGCCTTGTTCACTGTGCTTCATCAGTCCTTTCATCCAATTTCCTTCCAAGGATAATTCTAATAAGACTTTGAAACTCTAGGTTACTACTTACTCAACAATAAATCTTTTATTCCAAAAGAATAAGTTCTGAGGTTGTCTTGTCCATTGTAGTTTAAATCTTGAATGGTTAAATGTAGTTTAAAGAGCCCAGAGCCTCAACCTCAAATACGAAGCAAGTTTTCAGATATCTCTTCATTTTCCTCCTCTTGACACCTCTGACATGAGGCTGAAGTAACTAACACAAATTCCCACCTCAAGTTATAGTTCCACATCTGCACTATAATCCTCAGAAGTCTCAGTCAAAGAGAAGGAGCCTAAAGTGATTGTGTTTTTTTAGGAGAACGTATATACACTAACAGCAATGATTCCTTAAACTGATAGTCATTTGCTTATGGAACTCACCCTAACCTGCATTTTTATGTATTAAAAAATCAAAGGTAATAATATTTGTCCTGCCTTTTTACCTTTCATAATATTTATTATATTCCTTATCAGAACTTTCCTAAAGAAAAACAAGTTCTTTTTAAACCTGTTTTAAACTTTTTTAAAAAACTGGTTTCATAGCCTTTAACCGTTCAACTTATATTGCTCACAAACAACAACACTGTTGAGTCAAATGGCATTTAAAAAACCCACGTTACCAATATTTTGGGGGATGACTCTGCATGTAGTTGGGTACAAGATTAAATACAAGAGAAAAAATTTGTACAGATGTAATACATTTGGTCATACATCATGTGATATGCTAAGGAGTCTGCTATGAGAGCCTTCTACCCCCCAAAATTGTACTATCACTGATGTGTATCTCCTTTATTGCTTGATATTACATAATCTGGCATAGAAGAGATGATAAATGTATTCTCCAGTAAATATTTTATCTTTTATTTTCTAAGTGTGTTCCATAAAGTTTTCCCAGATTACTAATGTGAAAATAAGGGCATATTTGTGCCCTTCCCCTATGCTTTCATCAAATTACTCCTCATGGCTTGAGAAGAAATCATTTTTGATATCCCGAAGATATTCATAAATGATGAAACTAATTGTCTTTAGATGACTCAAAAAAATGGGATAATTATTTTGTAGCCATATCTGGAACCCAATTTTTACAGTTTTGATGTTTATGAAGTAATATTGATTTAATGAAATTCTGATTTTTTCATGTGACATAAATTACAAGGTATACTGAAAATAATAGGAAAGTTTATATTATTTTATATCTGTATTTGTATTTCTTTATGCACATCTATGGCTTACTTTTAGAAATAAGTAAGCTTAAATACTGAAACTTGGAGCTTACTTTAGAAATAAGTAAGCTTAAATACTGACACTTGGAGCCAAGACTAGTTCTTTGGTCCTTAAGCAGTTCCTATGAAGATTGGCATTGCTCTCAGTCATGCTTGCTCCAATTACTAAATAAATACTTGAACTGAGAATTTTCATGCAACAATATGTTTTTTGCAATATCCCAGCAGATGGTGCTATTCTGCAATAAACAGCTTTGGCTTTTGTCAATAAAGTGCTATAGATTTTTTTTTAAAAAAAGGCAATACTTTTAAAAGTGTTTTATTGCTTACCTTGTGCCGTAATTTTTATAGTCCCTTGTTTTGTTTCAGGAGCTTTTCCTGGCTCTTAGAATGAAAAAAACATAAATTACTATGAAGTATCATTTTGGAAAAATATATAAATAAAAAAAGGGGCCAGGGAGCACAAACACAAATGAGCATAAAAGGTGTTACCTTAGACAAGCAGAATTTTTGTTAAGAAATAAACAGTTACTAGGGGGAATAGCTGAGAATGGGGTTTACTGAAATAAAAACTTGACTGAAGCAATTTAAAGCATAAGATAAAGATTCCAAAAACTGTTTTGTCTCACTGTTAACTGGCCACTGAATATCACTTTGCATCTGCTGAGCAACTGAATTTGAAAATCTCAGAATTTTATGTAAATGATATCTATATCACCAGCCCTTTGAAATTGATGGTACACGTAGAACCAAGTAACATGACTTACTGAAGGTCCCTTAGTGACTAATGTGAAAATAAAGCCTGGAACAACCAATCTCAAGTTCAAGCCTTTGACTATAAAATGCCCTTCCCTAAACTGCAGTGGTGCCAATCGATCAATATTAGTATGGCCCTGGGCAAAATATTTGTAGAGAACGAGGAAGCTTCATTTCTAATCTTTCTTCCCTTTTTTTCTAGGTTTTGTTTTGTTTTCTTTTGTTTGCTATATTTTCCTTCTTTGTTTAGAAATTTTCCTTTAAAGAAACAAAATTTATTTAAAAAACATACATGATAAACATATAAATATATTTAATCAGAATGGGAAATAATATGTAAATAAAAATTTCAAAAAATAATGACTCACTTCACATTTGACTTAGTATGGTTTATGATTGTCTTTACTGTTTTCAATAATTGAATTATTATGTAACAATGGAAAGTAAGATTGGGTCATTTGTTTTAGATACTCACTGTCATCCATCATCACATGCTTAGGAATAACTATGTGTGAACGCGAAGTTAGGTGTATATTTAGCAGTTGATTCACATATATATTCAATCGTTCATTTAATTATTGTCAAATGTTGATTACAACTTATTTAATGTTGTAATACTAGTTAGAGTTATAAAATGACAAGCTTGCATGAGAAAAATCTGGCAAAGAATCATAAGCAAAGATTCTATGATCTGGGCCAAACAAAAGAGACTGGATTTCTAATTCACGCTTTAGCTCTTGTTGGTAAAATAATTATTCATTTATTTATAACCGTGATCATAAAAATGCTCATTTTTATTTGTTGCTATATAAAAGTATTATTTGATCCATAAATAATTGTAATTACTATAGCTATTTCTTCAGACAAAATATCTTTTGTCAAAACTGAATTCAGTTTATCCTTGATATTTTCATAATTAATTTTTTTTTCTGGAGGAAAACTCCATGACAACATGCATGCTAATGCCATCTTTGTAAAATCCAGACTAGATGGTCTCAATTAGTAATAATGTATGACTGATATTTAGTTGACAAGTATTAAACAATTGTTGACTAAAACAAATGGATGAAAGGAAGAAAATAATGTGCTCAGAGTTCACCAAAAGAAAACCATTCTGCTCAGATGATTTACTTATTGGAGATCTCAACATATCAGAGAATTTTAAAGTAGTTTGTAACTAAATTTTAAAGAAAAATATTTTAAAATACTAGTAGATAAAGTACCTTAGAATTTGTAGAAATATTTGCAAAAATTTGCAGCCAATTTTCCTCATTTCTTCTCCCTTTTTCTTTATATCCTCTTAAATCACTGATTCTAAACAACCTATCACACCTAAGATTCTATTAGATCATGGAGGTCACAAACAACTGCAAATTATGTAGTGTTTTTGCTGGGGCCTTATTGGTTTCTCTGTCAGCTGCTTTCTCCCTCCATGGTCAGGTTCAGAAACATGCCCCTGATTGCTGGGCTTTTCCCATTTGAGTGTCCCAACAGGCTGGGGTTTACCTCTTTAACAACCATAGCCTGTCCTCGGTTTGGCTGTGTGCACATTGACTGGGCATGTTTTAGGGTTCCTTACCTATGGGCTCTTCTTTCTACTAAGTCTTAGTTCCCTACCTAAGTCTTCCCTGCACCTCACTGTCCATCCCCCAACACATGCCAAACAAAACAGTCCGCTAATGTACACTGATGCATTGAAGATACTGTTTCCAGGTAAAAGTGTATTTTAAAAAGGTCATTCTACAATGTCTACCTGAAAAAGAATGATTTTAATGGAGGTAAGTCTCAGGATCGTAGAGTATCATGTGTTTTCTTCATAACTTCCACTCTGATTTTAAGCTTTAAAGTTAATTTATTAAGTTGGAGTAAATGCAACTGCAGTTGCACCCAACCTCAATTGTGTTTGCACCAATCTAAAATATCAGTTCACAAACTACTACATGATGTATATCTCAACAGAAATTAACAGTTTAAAACCAAATGCCTTTTCATCCAACCAACAACAATATCATCCTTGAAACTGTTGAGGACACATGCAAAGACGATCAGATTTGACATCTGCTTTTGCACAGCATTTCCATTTTCAAAATTGCATGACATTAGGGAAGAATCAGACCCTGAGTCCATACATGTACTAGACAAGAAGGCTGCACAACATTGTGCAGCAGAAAACATATTAATCCAAACAGACAAATTTTTGTTATAAATAATTTTTCTGTCTCCTTCTGATTTCTACCAACTACAAAAGAAACTACATTTTTGTTAGGGAACATTCTAAACCTATCCAGAAATAAAGAAGACAGGATAATGAGCCCACTGTTTCCAACACCTACAGTATTTCATCTGTACTACCTTCTCTATACATATTCTAATGAAAATTTCATTATATCAAATGATTTTGTCTTGTCATAGTTTTTGTTTATAGCTATGTTTTTTAAAATAAAGTACAATTATTTACATAAAAAACAGAAGACCATAACCATATTCAAAGATTATAGTAATTCTGAAGTTGATAAATAATATTTTGGATTTTTAAATCAGAGACAGGATGGACCTAGATTAAAATGTCAGCATAATTCACTTGGGGGTGTTTTAGCAGGAAATTATCAGAGAAGTTAGTATTTGTAGACCCCTGAAACATGTTGTATTTATATAAACAAATTGTCATGAATCAGATGAGCCAAATGTTTCAATGTCCTCCGATTTCACAGACATGGAACAATCTGATTTACAAAACAGAGAAGATATTATTAGTCTGCAAACATTTTGTTAAAGGAGTCAATTTTTGTATGCAGACTTAACTATTAGTTTAATATGATTAACTTTTCATTTCTAGGACACTGTTTATATTTTGACTTCATTTAATGCAAAGTGCAAATCCATTACATTTTCAAAAATAGATTTCACATAACTTTAGTAGCAAATGGACTGCTACACTATCAGCTTCCAGAATTGGTCTTTGGCTAACGGACAGCAGATAAAGAATAATGGACAGCAAATAAAGAATAATAGTATTGTTGAGAATCCTACCCACATCTTAAATGTTTTTGAGCATTCTCCCATCTCTGAAAAGAAAAAGCAGTGCATTTACTATGTTTTAATTTTGGAGTAAGTTAGTAGAGGTCAATTATTACTTTAAAAGAGATAATAATGTTATTCAAATACCTGAATAACATATAAGTCCCTTAATTATAACAACAACAAACAAATAAGAAAGATTCCCCCCAGCTCTAGTGAAGTGGCTAGCCATTAGAGAGAAGAACTGATACAGGTAGGAGAATGAGTAGCAGCAGGTGGTAAAGCAGAGAGTGGGCTAATACCACACAGACATTATCCTGGTCATTGACAATACCCAGCACACTGACCTCCACAGTACAGATTTCTATTTCAATTTCAATGTGAAATCACATAATTATTTACAGGTACAACTTCCCTTCCTACCACCCTATAAATTCCCTGAGATCACTGATTGATTTTCACATAGTCAACTTTATAACTCCAGAGCCAACAAACTTCTGGAAAAATTGTCTCTATGAAACATGTGAGAAATGGCACAGAAAATCTAATTATAAAAAAAAAATCCGATTGACTGCTTTGAAATGAAAAGTTAAGTTGGGGGATCTATTTCACTTTTAGGATGATGAAAAATCTCTTTTTCTCTTTGATCACTGATTATATGTTATTCAGAAAGTGTATTAACTTTAAATTTTACAACTAGATTTTTATTAGAATATATGGTAACCCACACTGCAGTTGGGAATTTTGCAAAATTAACTAATTCAGACAAATTTGCAAATTTTTAATTAAATTGCATGGATTTTGGTAAAAGAATAGGAGGGGAAAACAAACAACAAAAAATGAAAATATGGGAATTCTATTTAAGAGCATGTTTGAGATAAACGATTTTTCAGGGTTCAAATTATGAATCAAATTTCTTTTGTTAATTTTCCAAAGAAACAAAAATAGCTTTAAAACCATATCTTGCTGCTTCATCAATATTACAAGGAACTTAGACTGTGTATATTTTCTTAGGCAAGAAAACTAAATATAAAGAAGTCAAATGGCTTTTCCACAGACCAGGAGAGAAATTCCTATTTACTGATTCAGCAGCTAAAATTTGACCCAGCAATATAAAGCTTTGACCCCTCAAAATACGTACATCTTTTATTTTTTGCTTAAGATAGTAGAAACTAATGACAAATTATCTTGCAATCCGATGACCTGCTAAATCAAATTCTAAATTATTGTTTTTTATTCCTATAAAATCCAGTGTTATTTTTAGATACAAATAGTCCCAAAACGGAGAAAGGTTAACATCGAAGCTAAAAGTTACTACATACTTGAAAGCTCTTAGGTTAAGCGTCTTGTACTTATTGCTCCAGGAAACCATATTTCAGGGGCATTGCTTCATTTCAGTATGATAATTACCCTATTGAGATGAAATTAATCATGCAGCAGCCTTTGGCCATCCTGTGTGACCAAGGGGAGTGAAGCCTGAAAGCAGGGCCTATTTGCAGCCAGATATGCAAATTGCAAAAGGTGCACAATGCAGAAATATGAATAATTTATCAAAATAATCTGTTATTGCTAGAGGTTAAAAATCCAAATAAGTTGGCAAAATGATTTACAATAGGCAGCATAATTTTGCTAGATATTTTTCCCCCTAGAAAATCTTCACCTCATCAAGCCATGGGTTTTGTTTTAGAATCGAAGTAGTCTTTACCTTAATAACTTAGCATTACAGAGTTTAATTCAGAAAAAGTTTGATTATTCCATGGCTATTAAGATAGTCTATTTGTTAATATTTAAAAAGATTCTCTCTTCCATTTAAATCATTCTAAGGATTTCTTAATTGAAAAAGAAAGAATTTTGATTCTTTTATTATATGTAGATCAAAATCTACCTATAGATGTTACACATAGAATCACCTTTTTCCAAAAATTAAGCAGAGGCAAACAGAAAATGATTGGGAAACATCAATCAGCATAATGAGCATTTCCCCTCGTGGCATTATCTATTGTCTGAATAGAATGCGTGAGAATGACAAGTTTCTTAAGTAATCAACAATTTAAAGTTGAAGACCAAGCTATCAATATATTTAAATGATTAGTAGAATAAACTTTTTTAAAAAAATAAAGGGAAGTTATGAGCATGATACAGATCATTTGGCCTTTTACTCTTCAAAATATTTGACATATTAATGGCAGATTACATTTAGACTAAGAAAAAGGCTTATTCCATGTATCTAATAAAACAACAGAATGCAATTCCATGGGAAGATATGAAGTCCCATTTATGGAGATGCCAGAGAAATACCTGTCTTAGAGGGGTCCTAAATGTTTTTGCCTTAAGCAAAGAGACAGTACCAGCTAGTCACTCAAGGTTCCTTTCTACCTTCAATAGCAACTTATTAAAATCAGTGATTATGAACACAGATAAAAGTATTAGAATAATTCGCCTACATTATTTTTTATGGCAAATTTATTGATTATTCATTTTTATTATTGAGACTTATCCTGATAGTTCCCCCACTACTGCAAAATAAGCATTCCTTTTGCTTTGATAATATTTTAAATGCAAGCATTCTGACCAACAATTGGAATGATTTTCTGAGGAGAAGCATACACTTTCTAGAACAGTTAAGACTCAAAGAAACATGAATTGTACTTAGAATTTAAGTAGAAATATGACACTTTAGTGAAATAAATATTACTCTTTGGAAAAACGTTTGCATTCTCCATATAAGTGGTTCATTTATTGGGCTAGGAATGATTTAGACTCTAAGAAAAATATAGTGATGATTTAAAACGTCAAGAGTTTATTTTAGAAAATAAGTCATTTTATTTCACGTAAACACAGCACAACACACACACACACACACACACACACACAAAGAAAACAAAATTTCTGATTATTTAACCATATTCTCCAGTTAAAATTTCCTTAGAAATTAAATAAGGTCTAGTTGACAGGACCGCTAAAACAGCAGTCACCAACGTTTTTGGCAACAGGGACTGATTTTGTGGAAGACAATTTTTCCTCCCAGGGACAGTAGGGGACAGGGGTAATGGGGGGATGGTTTCGAGATGAAACTGTTTCGCCCCAGATCATTAGGCATTAGTTAGACCCTCATAAGGAACACACAACCTAGATCCCCTACATGCGCAATTCACAACAGGGTTCCCGCCCCTATGAGAATCCAATTCCCTCCGCTAATCTGACAGGAGGTGGAGCTCGGGCTGTAAGGCTCCCTTGCTGGCTGCTCACCCTCTACTGTGCAGCCCAGTTCCTATCAGGCCACAGACCAGTACCAGGGATTGGGGACCCCTGCTCTAATGCACCATTTACACACAGGGTAAAGAGTGCTTTTCTCGTTAAAGGGTGTCATAGAACAGTATGATCTAAATTTAGCACTTAAAGAAAAGCCCCTATTTTTCTAACATTAGTAAGCATTGTATGTGAATATCACCATTCTATTTTTCCTTTCCTGGAAAATAAGAAACACACACACCACTTTATCTCCTTATCCAATTTGGAAATGATATAAACAAACAGAACTGTGTGAATGTAGTCCTCTGAAAATACAACGTAATAAGAATAGTGGAAATAAACACTAAGGGCAAAGACTGGCTTGTGTACCTTGTATCTTTAACACAGTTCTTGGCACTGAGCAGGCATCCGAAATGTTATTGCGTGAATAAGTGAATAATAATTAGAAGACAGCCAGGCCTGGTGGCTCACGCCTGTAATCGCAGCACTTTGAGAGGCCAAGGTGGGTGGATCATTAGGTCAATAGATTGAGACCATCCTGGCCAACATGGTGAAACCCATCTCTACTGAAAATACAAAAATTAACTGGGCATGGTGGTGCATGCCTGTAGTCCCAGCTACTCGGGAAGCTGAGGCAGGAGAATCACTTGAACTCTGGAGGCAGAGGTTGCAGTGAGCCAAGATTGTGCCACTGCACTCAGGCTGGCAACAGAGCAAGACACCGTCTCTCCAATAAATAAATAAATAAATGAATAAATAAATAAATAAATAAATAAAATAATTAGGAGACAAGATGTTTGAAAAGCCAATGTTATATGTCTGACAATTCTAATTCAAATATGCAGCCATTGTCCTCACAAAATTATTCAGACTTCTTGAACGATATTTTCTTCTACAGTTCTATAGATGTCAAAATCTGAAGATGTTATAATCTTCAAAGAGAATTCAAGCATTTGGTAAAAATGGCTAGGTTTGTACAATGCAGATTACATTGAAAAATTAGCATAATTTCCAAAGGGTAGAAATCCTTAATAGAGAATTCTAAATCAAGTAGCCCAAAGAAGAATTCAGAGGTTATTTCCAAGTAAACACTTTCTGGTAAACTTCGTCTTCAGATTAAACAGAGGGTTTAGGGGTTGAACAATATGCAATTTGATTTTAAATGAGAAAAGGCTTCTCCAAATAATTACTGAGGTTTGTCACTTACTCTTCTGTTTTTATTGCATGAGTGGTTACTGGGAGTAAGGCATCTATATTACCTAAACATAAGAACTATTTCCACCCACAATTTGGTTAGAGTCACTGTGTGAAAGAATGCTAAAGGGTATGGTAATCTGAGTTTTAGAGACTGACAATTTTTAAGGAGGCAAGACATGGGTAAGATTTAAAAGAGCCCAGGCATGGTGGTTCACGTCGGTAAATCCAGCACTTTGGGAGGCCAAGGTGGGCAGATCACCTGAGATCAGGAGTTTGAGACCAGCCTGCGCAACATGGTAAAACCCTGTCTCTGCTAAAAATACAAAAATTAGCCAGCTGTGGGGGTGCCACCTGTAATTTCAGCTACTAGGGAGGCTGAGGCAGGAGAATGGATTGAACTGGGGAGGTAGAGGTTACAGTGAGCCAAGATCACACCACTGCATTCCAGCCTGGGAAACAGGGCAAGACTCCATCTCGGGGAAAAAATAAAATTGAAGGAGAGATAAGGTGTAGAGCCACAAAGGGGAAAGGGAAAGAAAGCTGCAAAGTGAGTAAATGATAATGTATTTTGGAATTATAAATCAATCCAGCTGGAGCAGAAGAGTGTTTATTGGTGTTAATGAGAAGTAAAACATGTGAAATAAGCAGAAGGCCATTGGCCTGAGGCTGTCTTTATGTTCTGAGTTCCTATATAATGAACTGCAACCTAACTCAATATGTAAACAAACTGAAACCTTACTTAGGAGTATGTTTTTTGTAACAGAAAACAGAGTCTCAATCAATCACAATAGCTGAGCTTCAGCCAGTCACAGGCAGCCAACTGATCAGACCATGTCCAAATAAGGCAAGTGTCAAGATTTAACCAATCAAGCTATTTCCGTACTTCACTTCCTGTTTGGGTTATAACAGCTCACTGCCCACCTGAGCAGAGCTCTCTGAAACTCTTTAGTTTTGAATTCTGCCAGATTTATGAATCACTTTTTGCTCAAATAAATTGTTAAATTTCATTTGCTTTTTTATTTTAATAAAACAAAATGGTAAAGTTTGTTTAAAAGCAAATTATGTCAAAATAATTGACCTTGAATTCTCAGCAAATAAGGTAGACTTTTGTCTTAGTACATTGAGCACTACTGCATTTTTGGGCAGGAAAGTTACACAGCAGTGTTTAGAAGAGATAAAAGTGTCCATGATTGTCTGGGGGAAAGGGCTTCTATCCCTGTAGCAGAGAAGCCAGGTAAAATGTTGCAGAATGCTCTATGGAAGGTGATAATACCTTAGACTAAGCAAATGTTAATGGCAGCTTAATGATAGTCCCTCAGTATTTTGTGCTATAATGTTTTATAGTTTAATTTATCTTGAGATCATATTTGACTTCAAATAATAGCTAAAATGTGTCTACTCAAATTTCTAAAAACTGCATTGATTCTTCATCCTTCATTTATTGAATTTTCTAGAAAACTAGAGAAGCACAAATGCAACAGATTAAAATTTTAGTCAGAAACATTTTTAAACCAAGTAAAAGCCAAAATAGAATAATGTAGGACCAAAAAAAAAAAAAACCTATAAATATTCTAAATGTTACATTCAACAAAAATAAATTTCACAAACATCAAGACTGTATATAACACATTAAATTCAGAAAGTATCTCCAATATACTGAAAAGCTTACTCTACACTATTATTTGAATAAAATGTTGAATTTCTATGCACAGAGTTTCTGAAGTATTTGCATTAATTACTGCACTTGATCTGTATCATGCCCTGCAAGGTAGGCTGCTAGGCCTGGACTAAACTACACACATCCTTATCCTAGTCCAGGATGTTGCCAGTATAACAAGAATCACCACTTCTTTTCAAAATAATGCCATTTTCCTTGCAGTTTTAAACTATCCATCTTAATACAAAGCTTAAAATTTTATATTATGTAATATGTTATATATTAAATTTTATTTCCCATTATATGCATGTATATAAAATGAAGAGCCAATATAATTTCTAAAACGTTTTCTATGACTCATTGTGATAGCCATATATTACCACAGGAAAATCTCTTACATAAATGACTCTGCCTTTAAAATAAAATGACAACAATGGCAATTATAACAACTAATTTCTATACAGCGAATTTATAGAAAATCCCATATTGTTTTACTTAAGAGAATGTATTATTTCACATAACAGGAAGTCTAACATAGAAGGGTTTCAAGCTTGACTGATTCAGAAATAAAAATTGTCTTTCTTATCTCTGTGTTCTCCCTTTGCTCCAAGCCTGGTGAGGTTGACCAGTGGGGTAATCAATTCCGGAGCAGTCAGTAGAGTAGGAAAAAGAGACAAGAAGCCCACAATACCTTCCCACTTTCAGGCTCCAGGCTCAGGGTGCTTGCTGAGAGGGCCCAAGCTTAGGTGGCAGTGGGTGAGGGGAAATGTTTATTAGAATGAAAGTTGGGAGCTTTGATACTATGCTGGATTGGATGTCTTTAGAAAAAAAGACACCGTTGTTTTACTGTCTGAGCTGCGCATGACCAGGCAAGCTCTAGAGTCGGTTCCTGATTTCATCGAACAGGTGAAGAGAAGCACGTCTACAGAGTAGGTTTGCTTTGGTAGTTACAGAAAGAATAAAGTTGCTTTCTGCTTATACCAACCAAACTGAATGGAGCGTGTTTTACTAACTCTATGCATACAGAAACAGAGCCAGGGCTCTTCCCCATGCTTTTATTTGTCTTGTGCTACTTTTCTTTTTCTTCACAGTCAACCACTTTTTACCCTCCAAAGTGAAACACTATTATTTCTTGGAAACTTCTCTGATCCCCGTAGTGTATTTGTTTTTTCTCTCCTTAGGGGCAACATAGTGCTTCACCAGGACTTTCTTAACGCATCTATCCCTTTCTATGCTTCAGACACTTTTCAATCTCTCTTCCTAAGCTGCACACTTTCATAAAATTCCCATTTGCATCTTGTTTTTTGTTTTGGGGGTTTATTTATTTATTTTTATTTTTTGGTTTATGCCACCTTCTCTGTGGCTATGCAAAATGCATACTCTTTCTCATTTTTTTGTATAAATAATGAATTGGAGGAATAAGTCTCTTGAACAAAAAATGTTTATTATTTTGAAGGACTAAAGAGCAAGGGGGAAAAAGCATGGCAATTTTTTTTTTTGTAAAAATTAATATTAAGGAAGGTAAAAGTAAGGCCTCTGCCTTTATAATTGCTTGATTCAAAATTGTTGTAAACCCTGAAAATTACAACAAAACATGAAACACTTTTGTAATAAGAAATTATTTTTCCACAATGACCTCACCACAATAAATCACCTAGGAAGTAGCAATATTGTAAACACGTTAAGAGCATAAGTCCTAGAGGTGCATGGTCTGGGTTTAAATCCTGCTCCAATCAATTTCTAATTGAGTGGTATTGACAAATAATTCAACCACTCTATTCCTCAGTTTCCCTAATACATCTTTAAATGTATTAACAATGGTATCTGCTTTTGTGCTGCTACTAATCAATACCTTGAAATGAATCAATACATTGAAAATGCTTATAGGAGGACCTGGCAAATAGTAAGTATTCAATACCACGTGTTTAGTGCTATTTGTCTTGTTCATCCCAACACTGTACTCACATTATTTCATCATCAAAATCTCTGAATTTCATTGGAGCATCTCACTATGCATGACACAAATTAAGCCCTTGAATAAAGTCATATTTTGTATTTTCTAATATAAAGTACAAAACTCTCATATCTGTGTCTTACAGAAGTAACTTAATAAGAATTGTTTTGCAATCTACATATATAAATTAATTTCCATACTCTACAATCCCAGAAGTAGCCATTCACACTCCTTGTTTAAATTTACATGGCAGAGCATTTCTTTAAGAGTAATAATCTCTGACAAGAAAAATCATTTTACAAGCGATTTGTAACACTTTAAAGTGGAATCCGTAGAATACTAGTCCAGGTAGATGCTCTTCTCCACAAAAACAGTTCAGGGTCAAATAACACTGAAGAGCAAAGCATACACAATGTTACCCTCCTAAGACTTTACAATGTAGTTAACATATTCCAGACTGAAATTCTACAGTAGATAAACCAGTTTAAGTTAACACATTGTTTCCTAAACATACTTGATAATAGAACTCTTCTTTAATGCAGCACTCATTAAGGAGGAACAGACTGGGTGATGTTACTCCTAGAAATGGAGATTTTAAGTATTCTTTGCTTCTCTCTTACACTAACTACAATAATAATACCGTATAGTCACTTAGTGATTCATTTAACAGATGTGTCTTGAATGCCTATAAAGTTCATAATACTTATGTAGAATATTTATAGTTTACAAGTCTTTTTGACATATATTCTTCAATTTGGCCAACAAGATGAGTAGTGGTCAGCAACACAGCTTTCACAAATTCTCAAAAGCAATGTGGATTCGTGAAAAGAAGATAAATATTGCAGTCAGAAGGATCACATTTTGAATCCTGGCTTTGCCATTTTGTGTTTTCCTTAAGCATGCTTAAGTTTTCAAAGGCTCAAATCGCTGTGAGGATTAAATGAGGTGACATATGTAAAGTACCAACCATAATACTTTGAACATAATAGGCACTTGCAAAGGTATGCTTTCTTCCTACTTTTGAATACTAGCAGAGAAACAGATTCTTCTGGTTATGTATTGCAGTCATTAATTCACCTTAATTTTGAACACAAGCATGACATTCACTTTGCAAAATGTGCCTAGCTCTGTCAGTTAAAACAGATAATGTATTTTAAACACACACACACACACACACACACACACACACACACACATACACACACACACAACTCAGAGTCTAGTGAGAGTCAATTAAATACCCAGTATTGCATGCCATGTGCCATTATAAGGGATGGAGACTTCATGAAAATTCTTTGAAACAAGACACTTGTTCATCCAGAGGACCAGTAAGGGGTGAGATTTTATGAAAATAGCAACTGGTATTCAAACAAAGGGGACATAGAAAGATGAGGATAAGGATTTGAACAAAGAAAGACACCTCTGAAAGAATCATAATTGTAAGAGAGAATGGGTTGACTTTAAACAATTGGATAGACTTCTATGTGAATGGAGCAAAGAGTGAGGAGTTATCAAGAGATGAAGCCAGAGACAGATCAGGAAAGGCACTGAAACTCTTCTATTAAGACTTTATCCTAAGGACAAAGTAAAGCATTGGCAGGTTTAAGTGGAGAGTGAATTAATTAGATATGCCTTCTGTGAAACCATTGATGCAGAATATCTGGTGCAAATTACATATTGTGAAGGACCAGCTAAGTAGGATACAGTAGTGTTCCAGACTAGAGTAAGGATGACCTGAACTAGGACAAAAGCTGTGGAGTCCATGAGCTTTGGGAAGATATAAGAGATGAAATTGGTAAGACATTTCTATGCCCAATCGCATAAAATACAACAGAACACCATACATTTCCTCCCCTTTTGCAAGCACCTAGCATCAAGACAATAAAATATTACTCACTGCACTCACAAAAATTACCAAATAATTTCACAGCAAAACAAAAAGTGATCAACAAAGAAACAAAATCAACCAAAATATGTTAATCATTTCCATAACATTTATTGTATTTTCTCTTCATTTATTGAAATTAAAAGTATTTTAAGTATATATTTATTGGTATCCACAATAAGTAACTAGGGAATTTATGATAGCAACAGCAACAAATAACTACAGGGTCAGTGAAAATACATGCTTGTGTTAATTAAATGTACAGTGATTGATGCATAATTTTACTAAAACGATAGAGGATTACATCATTATACATATCTGAGCATCACAAATATTAGTATTTAAGAGTCAGCTTTAATGGTGAAATTGAATGTGTAATTAAGAGGAAGACAGAGATGAACGGCTGGATCTTTCCCAAGGTTATAGCCTTTATTTCTGTCCCTTAATGTGTTAATGTATTTCTAAATTTTGCTTCAAAAATACATAATAAAATAACAATCATTGACTGTCAACATACGTCAGCAGTGTGGTAGGCATTTTGAAAATTATTACACTCAATACTAACATAATAAAGGGCCAAATTTGATATTTACAAGCAGAAGAGTGCCTGGCATGTAGTTGTTATTCAATAAGTATTGTTACATGTATGAATAACTACTTTATTTATTTATTTTCTGTTTTTGAATCAGAGTCTAACTCTGTCGCCCAGGCTGGAGTGCAGTGGTGTGATCTTGGCTCACTGCAACCTCCCCCTCCCGGGTCCAAGCGATGATCCTGCCTCAGCCTCCAAGTAGCTGGGATTACAGGCACTCCCCACCACACCCAGCTAATTTTTGTACTTTTATTAGAAACGGGGTTTCACCATTTTGGCCGGGCTAGTCTCGAACTCCTGACTTCGGGATTCTGCCGCCTCAGCCTCCCAAAGTGCTGGGATTACAAGCGTGAGCCACCATGCCTGGCCTGAATAACTGCTTTCTAAGGAAGATTGATCATGGCATACAAAGGATCCTTCAAGCAACAGGATGAGTGTGAATATCAAAAGGAGAGTTTGGGAGTAGACGCTAAAGAGAACTGAATTGCTTTGTATGACCTGCTTGGAAAGTTTGAAGTTTCTGGGAGAAATTCAAACGTCAGGGAATAAGAACAAGCTGTGGCAGAAGGAAGGTACCAAAGAGCAGTCAGAGAGATGACATGCAGGGGAGAGGACTTGAGAAAGGGCAGTGAAGAGTAGCCTGAGGATATTAAATAGCAAACATACCCAATACTTAATCTGTATTTATTAATATTGCCACATAGTGAGCTCTTTCCCCCATCCCTTCTACTATCCATAGATTTCTTTTTAAAAAAATTCTATACTTTGTAAAAAATGGTTTCTGAAAATGGATTTTATGGAAACTAAAGAAAAGTGCTTCTATGGCAAAAAACAAAGGGCCAGCATGCAGGGGAGAAGCCAATCCATGAGCTGAACCAAGTAAGAGCAGAGCTCACAGACAGAAGTGATTTTGGGCATATAAACCTTAGCAACATTTAAGAAAACATGGGAAGGATTCGAGACTTTTACAGCATGTAGGTACATTGGAGACAGTTTTGCTTATGAGACCAGATGGTAAATTTTCAGAAATCTTTCCGGCTGGTTAATTTCATGTTGATAGCTTTAAATTGGCCTTAGTGAAATTATGTACACCATGGAAATCAGCAAACACTATAACTCAGTACTATTTGTATCTCCCCAAAATATAGCTTACCACTACACCATGGAATCTTATCTAGTTCTCAGAGGAACACAGGACCTGACCCTTCCTTAACTAAAACCACAATTTACTTCCCAAGTCTATGTTCTTGGAAAACAAAGGAAATGTGAGGGATCTGGGAAGGACATGGTGAATTTAAAGAGTAGGCAGTGCTGTGCAGTATGGCAGCCAATAACCACACTACGCTATTTAAATGCAAAATTAAATAATTTGAAATTAAATAAAATTGAAAATTTGATTTCTCAATAACTATTCGTATTTTACCAGCTAAAGATCTACCTGTGGCTAGTGGCTACCATATGCAACAATGCAAACATAGAATATTTCTACCAATATAAAAAATTTAATTGGATAATGCTAGAAGACCATCAAATTTAGAAATAGAAATACCATTTGACCCAGCAATCCCTTTACTGGGTATATACCCAAAGGATTATAAATCATTCTGTTATAAAGACAAATGCACACGTATGTTTATTGTGGCACTGTTTACAATAGCAAAGACTTGGAACCAACACAAATGCCCATCAATGATAGACTGGACAGGGAAAATGTGGCACATATACACCATGGAATACTATGCAGCCATAAAAAAGGATGAGTTCATGTCCTTTGCAGGGACATGGATGAAGCTGGAAACCATCATTCTCAGCAAATTGACACAAGAACAGAAAACCAAACACTGCATGTTCTCACTCATAAGTGAGTGTTGAAATGATGAGAACACATGGACGTAGGGAGGGAAACATCATACACCGGGGCCTGTTGGGGTTTGGGTGTCTAGGGGAAGGATAGCAGGGGGTGGGGGGGGGGATTGGGGAGGGGATAACATTTAGAGAAATACCAAATGTAGATGATGGAGGGATGGATGCAGCAAACCACCATGGCATGTGTATACCTGTGTAACAATACTGCACAATCTGCACATGTACCCCAGAACTTAAAGTATAATTAAAAAAAAAAAAAAAAAAAGAAATGTCCTGTTTTTATTCCTAGATTCAGACATTTCATTGTGGTGCAGCTGCCAGGTGAGATTGTGAATACTTTTCTGGGTGTCTTAATATTCCATAAGCAAGATGCCTGATCATCACTGGTTACATCTCTTTATCAACAGACTGTTGACTCATCTGGAAACTTACCAAACTCTGATATGTAGCTTCTAGTAACTTCTATGAATAAATATTTTGTGGTAAAAATTTTATAAATTAAGTAAAACAATATCATTTTTAAAAAAAATTCTAAATAATAATGGTAAATCCCAAAAAGAACAAAATAATTCATATAATGTGGTAAAAATCACAAGAAAAAAATAAAGAAAAAAGATGTTGGGTTCATTAGTAACTACCTAATTTAGAACTTGACAGCTTCCAGCAGATTGAAATGCAAAAAAAAAAAAAATCTAAAATATTCAATGATTCTCTGTGTTCTTGCATAGGGGTAAACATGTTTACTTGGGGGAGGAAGGTGGTGGGCAATGAAAAAAATCACATTAAAAAGAAAATAGCATGGAGAAAAGCAATGTAAGAAATCAAAATTTCATAGTACTTCTTGATTTGAAAAGTTAACACGCTTTAGAACGTTTGGAATCCATGCAATGTGATTCTGTAAAAATGTATTTAATAGTTTTGCCATTCTGTTCTCAACAAATCCTCCGTGTCGGGGCAACAGTAGCAGTAATATCAATTACATCAGTATCTCAGTCTCTCAAACTTTGATTGTCCTGTGATTGCACCCAAAGCAATGATCAAAAACACCTCAATTTCTGACACATGTATATATCTGGACTTTCTGGCATCAAATAATCAAATTACTACTTTAATTAGGGTTACATGTGAAATCACACCTTGGTGAAATACCAGAAAGTACTGGTTATAAAAATTAATTAAAATAGCTTTACTAAAGGGTATAAATGTGACTATTACTCAAAATTACTTAGGAGTATTTTAAGCACTTAAGGTGAAGCTTTGGTTCTTTATGGTGAGCTTGAATTGATGACCTCATAGCCTGATAAAAATGAATTCTGCAGGAATAAATGGGATATTGTAAGAAAGAGCACTTGACAACAGAAAGAGTGGTGTCTAATACAGCCAGTTGGCAAGTGAATATAGTTTCCCAAAAAGCATTCTTGAAGGTATTGTTTCACATAAAATTGTAACAAATATTATTGGCTTTGAAGATGTGCTTGCTTATTATGAAAACAAAGATGTCAAAAATCATTGACGAATCAGGAACAGGCTTCTCACAGATAAAGAGATAGTCAACAGTGCCAAAAGCAAAATTTTTTTAGCAATGACTAAATTCAAAGACTCTCTAGAGAGGATGAAGCCCCCTACTCATCATTAGATGTCTCTACCAGATTAAGAGTTATCCATTACTAAGATTTGGTTAGTAAATGTTCAAGGGGTATCTAGTTGTCCCTTGCATTCAGCCCATTCTCTTACCTTTTAATCACACATCAAAAAGGCACCTTTTCAAATGCTTTGCTATACATGCATCAAGTCTACACAATTCCTCTGATCTTCAAGTTCTCTATCTGATAAAAAATTAAGGTTAATTTTATATGACTTCTTTAAGTTTGATGAACCTATGCCTCATATTTGCAATTAGCATTATTCCTTTTAGTTTCCAATTAATAATACTTTCTGAAATATTGATCAAGGTTAACCTTAAGGTTACTAAATCTGTTTTGTTGAGATTTATTTTTAATTCTAGAAACCACTGAAATATCATTAAAACACAGAATAAGTGTTACCTTATGTTTAATGAGAACTTACTCCATAGGATTTATAGAAACTCCATAGGATTTATATGAGTTAGTAGTGATTTTCACATTGCCATGATATTCTGAGATTCATTGTTTGAGGGAGGTTGTTCATGGACATATATTGGATATTAATAAGCAGTTGACACTGTCCTAGAGTTCATCTGATAAATAGTAAATGCATATATACAAATATCAACTTTACTTTAAGGCAGGAGAAATCAAATATTTTATTCTGCATGTTGTGGAGAAAGTTTTAGCCGAATAGGAAATATATATGTAATATATAAATAAAAAGTTCTCAATCAAGAAACTTGGAAGTAGGAAAATGGAATTGCTATTCTGAGAGTTAAGTCTTAAAATAAACATTACATTTTAGGGGAAAAGCCACTATATACAAATTTGGTGATTCACATTGTAGTTGTGCCAAAATTCTTCTCTTTATTCTGTTCACAATTAGTAATGTAAGACACAATTAGTGATGTAAGAATCTTGATTATTGCTGAAAAATGAGTATCCTAGGATTATTACTAATCTCATTCTCCTAGGTAAAAATATAATGATAATACAATTTTGAATATCATTCCAGTGTATATACATCTACATATAGAAGCTTTAACTTATATTATATTTTATTAAATAATTACATGAATAAGAAGTAAAACTAGACCTAAGGAGTTCTTTCTAACTCATCCATTCAGCAAATATTTATTGAGCATCTACTCTGTGGTAGATGCCACTCTAGGTTCTGTAAACACAATTATAAAACACTCAGAGGCTTGTCCTGTCATAGCTTTCCATTCTTCTTGGTAATATAGATGTTTGATGGGTATTCCAGAGCAGTGCTTACTACAAAGAAGGAATTCAACTAAATGCTTATTGCATGATCAGGCTAAACTATCCTTACAAGCTAGTTACTTTTTTATATTTAATTTTTCCAGGAGACATGAATTGACTTTAGCTTATCAAATGCTATATACCAAATACATAAAATTTATAAAAATATTTACCATCTATTGGCTACTTGTAATATTCCAAGTACTAGGCTAGCCATTTTACCTATATTTTCTTATTTAATCTTCTCAACACCACTGTAAAGTTAGAACTGTTAGCGTCTTTCCAGAAGAAGAAACTAAGTCTCATCTGTAGAATTTGCAGGTGACTGAGGCATGGCTCAAAGCCAGGCAGTCTCAGCAGGTAGCCCTTGAGATAAACACCTATGTAACATTAAAGCATAGTTCTTTCTATTCCATATGTAACTTTATATTTATTAGGTAAACACTATATAAAAGAAGTAAGCATACTAGCCAAATAATCATAACCACAAATATCACAATAAAAAGAAAATGATGTGGCCTCTCTCTGGATTTAAGAATATTATTGTTGTAGAGACCTAAGAAAAAGACCTAATAAAGGTCAGTGGTACCTCAGTGTTAAATAGACATTAGACTAGTTTCAATTGAACAGCAATTTATTTATTACCTACAATGTGAACTGCATTGCATATACTGTATAGATAAAAATAACTATTGGGTTAAACTAAAAGATTGCTCAAAGCACAGAACAACACAAGCCAGTATTTTAGTTGAATTTCCATGTTCCAATTTTAAATGTGCTCAATAGACATATTTACCTAGGAGTATAAGTATTAGTGAAAGCTTTAGTACTGCTGGGCCTAATTGCTTTGTTTTGCAAATACTCCAGGACGGAGTATGACATTCACAACTGCTGCCACCAGATGGCACTAGCCTTATCCTTTTTTGAAGAGAATTTTGTATGCAAAATTCAGTGACAACAGTGTCACTAAAGTTAAGGGGACAGAGCAAGAGGCAACTAAACAACTTTTCCAGCCAACAAAACACACGAGAAATGTGTTTATGTTACTCCTCATTGCTTTCACTTTTGTAATTGCTTAAAATGATCTGCACTCAGGCCCTTTGAAAGCATCAGACCTCACTTAGGATGATATCTTTTGGGATCCAGATCTCCACAACTCTGTTCACCTCACCTCCTACCACTGGCTCCTCACTCACGCTATTCTGTTCCACTGCTTCTTTTCCTGTTCCCTGATCTTTGGGGTTTTGCATTTCTTCTATGTGAAACTTGCATTTTCTCTGTATGGAACTATTTCCACAAATATGTGAGGAGCTCACCCGTTTCTTCATTCAAGTCTCTACGCAGATAGCAACTCCTTAGAGAGGCCTTCCCAGACCACCCAGCAAAATAATATCATCTCCCTTATTCTCTATCCACTTGTCCTCTCAATTCTTCATAGCAAGCATCATTCCCAGATATCATATTACATGTCCTTTAAAATTTGTTTCCGTCGCTGGACTATGACGTTCTATAAATGCAAAAACTTTGTTTTGTTATCATTATGCTTTTCCTTTTTTTAAGACAGAGTCTCGCCCTGTTGCACCCAGGCTGCAGTGCAATGGCACGATCTCGGCTCACAGCAACTTCCACCTCCTGGGTTCAAGGGATACTTCCAACCCAGGCTCTCAAGTAGCTGGGATTACAGGTGCCCACCACCACACCTGGCTATTTTTTTGTGTGTGTTTTTAGTAAAGATGTGGCTTCGCCATATTGGCCAGGATGGTCTCGAACTCCTGACCTCAGGTGATCCACCCACCCCGGTCTCCCAAAGTGCTGGGATTACAGGTGTGAGCCACCACGCTTGGTCACAATTATTCTTTAGTACCCAGAAAAGCCTCTTTCTCATGAAAGGACTCAATAAGTGAACAAATGAATTAATGAATGAACACCTAAGGAGAATAAGAGAATCATTAAGTCTACATAAATCATTTCTCAAGAATATGGATTTGCATATCATCAAGGTCACTCTCAGTCTTGCATCTCCTTTTATATCTGTTTCATAAAACTATTATATTATGATCTCTTCAAATTTGAAACTGTCTAAATTAATTTGAGGCATGTTAACCATACCTTTCAGATTCAGGTATTGTTGACCTAAACTCCTAAAAGATAAAACTATTTCATTTTTACATATGTCTTTAGAAACTCAGTTTTTGATCCCTATTACCAAAATCACAGAATGCAATTTGATTTTACTTTCAGCTAACTGTGATAGGAATGGCTTTCAATGTTCAGTTCCAGGGATTCCAATTACTCTTTATATTCCAATGCGTGAAGACTGGTAGCAATGTATATAAATAACATTATAAAGGGCTATTTCTGTGATTGTTTTGAAGATCAGAAATATGGTCATAGGGGCTCTTTTAGTGCCTTTATAAAGCGAAATCAAAAAGGTCAGCCAATGAGAAGGGAAAAGGATTTTTCCCCCTCATCCCCCACGTATCCTTGCCCTTTTGTACTGTAAATTGCACAAGCTGGCATTTAAATGCACAATGTCAAAGGCAGAGCACATGCATTCAACCCGTGCAAAAGGAGAGCCGGCTAGGGGCAGAAATAGAAAAATACTGCCCTAATGCCTTCAAGGCCAAGCTGCCAATGATACGTTCCACCTCTTCCGTTTCTCATATCACAGTATTTGCCCTGTGGACAAGAGGAAGTAGCCAAAGGAGCACTTTCCTTCCGACAGAGCAAAAGCTATATTCCACCTCTGAGACCAATAACCCCTCCTAGCTGCCTTTGTTAAGCAAAGACGCCAGGGATGATGATCTGAACCATTTCAGCCCTTAAATCACGTTTGTAACAGTGGCTATTTTTGTTGAGGGCTAATTCCACATTTTGCTTATTTGGCTCTCATAAGGAAAATTACTCATCCAGGACTGGGTAGGTATAATACACAAATGAAAGTGGGATTCAGACACTAATAAGAACATGTTGTAATAATTTCAACCAGAGGCAGCTTGTCATGATGGGTAGGGTGAGTGTAACAGTTATTTCCCTGGTTTAGGAATACACGCCAGCTGGTAAGGAAGGGTGGATGTTCGCACTATTGTCCTCCAGCAACTCAGTAGGAAAAAGACTAAAATTATCTGTTTGTGCTCACATCATCAAATATGTCTTCAGCTGTTGTTTCACACTGTGTGTGTGTGTGGCGGGGGGTGGGGGTGGGGGGGGTTAAACTAAGCACCTGAAAGGCAAGTTATTGAATCAAGTAGTTGCTAAATCCAATCTTTTTTTAATGTTTTGATTTAGAAATAAAAATTCAGGAGCATCTACCCAAGTTTCCATTCTTTCTTTTTTCCTGCTCCAACATAGGCGATGATGATATCATACAACATACTTCCATCCCAAACACTGGCACTCTAAAAGCAGTGATTGTCCAAAAGAAGAAATACCTCTTCACTCACCTCCAGCTCCCATGGAGATAGGTGGCCACAAGAATCTCAGAATCTTGTGTAGTTTGACAAAGTCTCATTCTTTGAGACTTTTCAAGGTACTCTTTCCCTTACACTCAACCTCCAACCCCAACAGAAAGCCACTGACTCCATTCCATCTTCTTGGTTTACAAAGAAAAAGCAGAAGCCTGAAGCAATGAGAGTTGTGCTCAAGGTTGTTTCACTGCTAATGGCTGCTTCTTTTATGAGTCTTGATGAGTGTTTTGCTTACCTGGCAGCACAGAATCACCCAAGGATCATTTTAAAATATAGATGTCTTTCTTATTCTTGCACCAGGCCAACTGAATTATAATCTCTGATGGGAAGAGAGATTCTGGTATTCTAAACCTCTAGAGATGCTGTTTCAAGGTAAGCAGGTCTATGCAAACCTACTCCCAAAGGGCAAGGGAGCTGAGAGGCTAAAAACAGAAATGGACAGATCCAGTTTCTCCGAAAGAGACATTTCATAGGGATTTACGAGCAGAAGCCATGTCTTGGGTAGCTGCAAGGTGGTGGATCTCTGCACTGTTACCTGCACCACCCTCCACCCCTCATCGACCCCAGAGCCAGGGCTTCTACACCATAGGGAAAGGGTATAGATGTTTCAGAAGGAATTTGCCTACAAGCAAGATTTATGGTAAGTACTTGAAAGTAGAAATCTTAGAGGGACTTGGGTTAAGCAGAAGTCAGCATGGTGGATTAGTATCCATGATGGAGTTGCTTTAGCCTCCACAGATGCATAATTTTTTTTAACATATTTTTTGGTTTCAGAGACAGGGCGTCACTCTGTTACCCAGGCTGGAGTACAGTGGTGTGATAACTCACTGCAGCCTCTATTTCCTGGGCTCAAATGATCCTCTTGCCTGAGCTTCCAAAATAGCTAAGACTACAGGCATGTGCCACAGCCCCAGGTTAATTTTTTAATTGTTTGTAGATATGGGG
This sequence comes from Ateles fusciceps, assembly GCA_036589455.1. Lineage (NCBI taxonomy): Eukaryota > Metazoa > Chordata > Mammalia > Primates > Atelidae > Ateles > Ateles fusciceps. Next base: position 449,591 of record JAZHEH010003462.1, read on the forward strand.
TCTCACTATGTTGCCTGGATTGGTCTCAAACTCCTAGCCTCAAGTGATCTTTCCACCTTGGTCTCCCACAGCACTCACAAATGCATAATTTTAAAAGCTTCTGAGATGGAGCATAATCATCCACACTGGACATCTCTGAGCATAAAAGAAAATGTGATGAATAATTATGTCAAAGCTACAGATGCAAGCTGCTGTATATGTCACGTTAACTTTGGGTGATACTACTGAGTATCTCCTGCCTCCCAAGTGCTAACGGTCACTGAAACTTTGATATTTGTTTTAGAATCAGAGAAACAGATTTCATGTCCTAATTCCTTCCTTTATCTGCATTAGAAATTTTTGCTCCTGAAAACAAATGAATATTTGCTCTTCTGTGAAATGAGGGTGACAATTTTCATCAGTTTCCTTAGGCCCCAATGGAGCAATTGAAACCTTGTCAACAGAAGTGAACATTGACATGAATGCTCAAATCACAAGTAAAGGGGAATCTTGAAGTTTTAAGGAGTTAATGCAAGTAAAGTGCTTGTAATTCAATAGGTAGACAATAAATGTAAGTTCTTTTTTCCACTTAGGGCTTTAATAAACAAAATTACAATGATCTAATTGCTATTTTTGCTACTTTTGGGTAGAAATCATTTTTAAAAGCTGATTTTATAATGCCGTAAGAAAACAAATGGCTTTCATAAAGTTTAGAAGTGAGTGTCCTCTGACATGCACTAATGGTAAAAGATGGCAGCTCAAATTTAAGCAGCCTTTCAAATGCTCTTTCTGGTTCTACTGTTTTCCTGGCAGGGCGGCAAGAATTATTTTTAAAACAGCACAACTGTCTATTATTCTCTCAAAACAATTAACACGAAAACTTTTGAATTCAGTGAAGGTCAGAGGATTAATAGGTTTTATCTGCAAAGTGTTTGAAAAGCTAATTAAGACTACACATACAGCAGAGGAGATTGGGAATACAGTATTTAGTTTTTCTCTACATGACCACAGTGAGCAAGAGTGAATCAAGACAAAGTGAATGTGGAAATTCACAGATGGAAGGCGAATCCTTTTTGAAGAATATAAAACTAAAAATACATCTCATGTGATGGAATATGCTTCCTTTATTTATTCAATGGGTGGATTCAGCATCTGCTTCATCCTGGCATACCTCTAGGTGCTAGATACTCAGCGTCCAGAAAAACAGAATGGTCTCACTTACTCTTTTTTTCTCTAGCCTAGAGACTACTTAACTAACAAACGAACCACATTATAAATTAATGGGAAAAAATTAATCGTTGTTAAATGCCAGAAGGAAAATGGCTTTGGGGTTCCCCAAACTATTGTTTAACAACTGAAACAGCCAACTGAAGTGCTCATATGAAAACAGTATGTTCTAAAAAGTCATCATGACAGAAAGGTATCTATTTCCCTCTGAATCTTTTATTTTCCTAACAACATTCTTCTTCCAGTTAAAAGTGAGGAAATGGCAGAGATCACACAATTCTCTGAGGAAATTTTTCTGCTAAAAAGACATTTAAATAAATACTGATACATGTTTTCTTCTCCTTCCTTTGAAGCGCAGTTGCTATATACTATGTGAATTCCCTTCTTAATGATTTCCATGGCTCTCTCCTCTCAGTCTGCCATGTTGGAGCAGGCCCTCCTTACCTGTCACCAGCACTGTTTTCATTGCTTTGAGCTCTGTAATATTTATTGATATAACTTTCTAACTACTATTTCTCTTGGTCTCTTGACAAAATATTGACAGATCAATACCTTTTAGGGATAGATATGATTTTGTCAATCCCTTTCCTTTACACCTTTACCTGTCAAATGAAGTGTAAATTTTCCAGTTGTGCCCACAAGCCTAAGTACATCAGCTACCTTTCCCATCAGGATCTTGCTTCCCAATTCCATTTCCCAGTCTCTGCTGTTCTCTCTTCATACTTGGCCTGAGCTTTTCTTTATCCTCTTCCCATCTAATCTCTTTTGCCTTTTTCAGAAGGACTCATAGAAATAAGTATATACGGATGGCCAACTCTGCATCAACAGGTTCTGCATAGGCAAGCTTCACCATTTTTTGCAGATCAGGACTATTTGGGGTCAGGTGTGGTGGCTCATGCCTATAATCCTAGAAATTTGGGAGGCCTAGGCAAGAGGCTGCTTAAGGCTAGGAGTTTGAGACCAGCCTGTTAAACAGAGTGAGATCCTTTCTTTACCAAAAAAAAGATTGGCCCAGTGTAGTGGTCCACTCCAGTAGTCCCAGCAACTCAGTCCCCTGAGATAAGAGGATTGCTGGAGCCTAGGGCTTTGAAGCTGCAGAAGCCATGGTAGCACCACTGTACCTCAACCTACAGAGAAAGATCCCATCCCTAAAAACAAAAAATGCAGTTATGAGTCCCGTGTGTTTTTTCCTTGGAGTTCACAGTGCTTAATGACTTTGTAAGCCTGGCATTTACAGAAGCAATCTTGTTACAAGGTGTAGAGTTTTTACCCAAAGCCTTAACTAAGCAGAAAAGCTGATGGCAGATGAGAGATATATATATGGAGAGAGCCATGGTAATATCCTTTATAACTCTGAATCCAACATTCCTCCCACTGGACTTCCAAGAAAAGTAATATAATACATATTTTAAAAACTGATTTGCACTGAATTAATCATGATAAAACTTCTCCACAAAATAGTGGGAATTTCACACATTTAAAAAATTATTGAGTGAAATCACTGTTGCTCACAATTTACACAAGGAGTAATTTAGGTCAAAACAGTTAAATAAAATAGGGCAAGTTTATGGAACAAGACTTAGGCCTAACGAAGAAAGCATTTGATGTCTTCAGTACTTATTATCCCACGTTAAGTTCTAGATTACAAACCCCTTTATTTATCCTTGATTTATCTCAATAATGACAACTATAACAGGTTTTAAAACCTCCTAACTCTACTGTAAATACAGATTATAATAAAGAGGCTTTGTGTTTTCTTCAACGGGCTATTAGAAAAAACATAGTGAAAAGGTATAACAGGGATAAATTATTGATTACTATGTAGCATAAATGATAGTGGATTTTTTTCTAACTATAGTTACTAGCAAAGCAAATAAATGTACCAGTGTTATGGGTAGCAGTGTCTAATTTGTCTTGGGCTGTCTCACTGTGTTTATTAATAGTTTGGAGGAATAAACATGCTGCTATTTTTATACTCCAGCTATAAAATGCCATCTTTTCACATTAAACATTTTAAAAAACAGAAGTAAAGCTCAGAATAAAATTAAAAGAAGTATTTGAATTTTGTTTCCTATTTTATTCAAAAGATAAAAACAATGAAAGTTATTCTGCTTTTAGTTACAAAAATTTTTAAATTTACATTAGCATAATGTTTTCTGGCAAGTAAAAGCTGAATGGACAAATATATTTTTCTTCCTAAGTCTCATTAAATACATATTAGTTCAGTCTCTAAACCAGTTACCAAATAATAGGCATATGTAAGCAATTATCAGAGAAGTTATTTTCCTCCTATAAGAAGTCGTGCAGCAAGGTGAGGTTTATCAAACATAAAATCATCTATTTAGTTTATCTCACTCTCATTATTCAAGAGTTTTAAAATTGCTATAACTATTCTAAACCTATATGGAGGTTTATTTGACTAATGAACATTTAGGTTGAAAATTACAAAATACAAACATAAACGAACTTAGATAAAAATGAGGAATAATTAAATCATGTAATGTAATGTCAGGAAGTCAGGGGAATAGTTCTTTCCAGGGATACAGGAATTATAGTCTTGAAATAACTTTAAACTTCTGCCTTAGTATTTTTTGTGTGTTGTTATATGGGGCAGCATTATTTTTAAGATTAGCTACCACACCAAGGATGTAAACCTGGCCAATAGCATTTCATGAACTCACTTACATTTACCATCTATAAAAAGAGATCATCTTCCTTTTGTCCTTTTTTTTTTTTTTTTTTAAAGCCTATGGACAGCACTCTGGCCCAACTTGGGTCACGGGCCCACACTCATGTGGAAAGTGACAGGTGGCTCAATGGCAGAAACTTGAAACCCCATTTGAGCTACATGGTTGGAGTTTAGGAGAAGGACCGTTCACCAAATGAGCAAAATAAGAAGGAAAGAGAAATGCCAGAGGAAAATTATAACTGTTCATTGTCAATTTTTTGTCGATTTAGTCTTTCATTATGCAAGAATATGGGTTTTTATTTATATACCCTACCTGTCCACATTCAAAGGCACACATGGAAACTTTATGCCCCATGTTACCAAGGCATCAAGCTGAATAAAACACTGTTTTCTAACCTGCAGTCTTTAACTCCTTCCTGCCTGACTGCCAGTTCCTGTCCCTAATTGGTTATTCTGCCCTGTGTTTTTCACAATGACATTCATACATCCATGCCTTCTCACCAAGGCCAAATCCTTTCATGGCATTTTATAGCATTTTATAGCAAAGTTGAAGTCATGGCTTTTTTCATATGCATTATATTTTTACAGGCCTTTTACCAACAAGAAAAAATAATTCATGCATCAATTACCTTTTTGTCTGCATTTTTTTAGTTAAAGATTTCATACATTAGTTTGTCTTGTCATTTTGATGAAATTTGAGTGAAGCTAAAATTCAGCTGCAGTAGGAAATTGAATTTGGCACATACTTTTGAAATCTAAATGCTGAAATTGTAAGGTCTATTGGAAATGCAAGAAATTTGTTCAAATAACAAATGATTAGAAATGGCAAGCGTGTGTGATTAGGACCTCAGTTAACGGCTTTGCTGCATGAGAAAGCTTCCCAGGTGTTATCTTCGCCCTTCAGTTGATAAACAGCCTATTACATCATTGCGGAGACTTTAGATTTTACTCTGAGTGAAGTGGAAGCCTCTGTAAAGGTGGAAACAGATGAAGGCAGAGCCTCCATCAACCTGGGGTGCCTAAGCGGCTATGATGAGTACAGCAACTTTCCCAACTTGCGCATGAACAAGAAAAAAACTTTCTCATTTGTCAAAGCTGCTGAAATTTTCAGGGGCTATCATATTATTGTTACAGTGTGAACTTGCCTTTAGAGGTAAGAGACTATGGTGCCAGAGCTGAGGTGGTTCATAAAGGTAGTGAGAAAAGTTCAGCTACTAAACATATTCCAAAGGTGAAGGCGACAGGATTTAATAATGAATTAAGGAGGTGAAATAAAGGAGTCAAGGGTGACTAGAAAGATTTAAGCTGTGGGGGAAAAAAGTTGTAATAATCTACTAATAAGAGGAAAATATTGAGTATAGAGCCACATTCAGATGTAGAGGGGGTGTGTGTGTGTGTGTGTGTGTGTGTGTGTGTGTGTACATGAGGGGTTTTTGTTGTTGTTTGTTTTTTGTTTTAAAAAAACATATTAACTTTGAGAAATCTACTGGATATTTACATGGAGATGATGAGTAGGCAATTGGATAGATGAGTGTGTGATTTCGGAGTTCAGGGAGAGGCCAGAGTTGAAGACACACATTTAAGAGTCATTATTATAAGAATGGTTTTAAACTCCGGAGACTATGAGATCACCAAGGAAGCGAGGATAGAGAAAGAGAGAATTGAACCCTAGAGTGTTTTCAATTTGAGGCTCCAGAAAGAAAGGGAGGAACCCAGCAAAAGAAAACATGAGAGTGACCAGAGAGCTTAAAAGGAAAGTGAAGAAAGAGATAGGTTGTGAAATGCTCTTGAGAATGGAATTCACCTTTGGACGTGGTAATGTGGAGAGTTGACAAGAACTGTGGTGGAGATGAAAGCCTGAGTAGAGTGGGGGATGAGAGACTGGAAGGAGAGTGTAGACAACTCTTATTAGGAGTTTAGCTGTAAAGGGGATCTGTGAAATCAGGCAGCAACCTGAGGAGGATGTGCTATCAATACTAGGACATTTATATAGTACACAACATGTCTATCTATCTATCTATCGATCTACACACACACACATATACATATGCACACACATATGATATAGCCCATTTTATGCTGCTAAGAATGACCATAGAAATCAAAATGAATTTGCAGAGATAATTGCAGGAGTGATGCTCCTTAGTTAGCATCCACAGGTGAGGAAGGCATCCTGTGCACCAGTGGAAGGATTTTTCCTGGAATATGAACATTGTAACCACTGTATTGTGCTGTATTCTCCCAAGAAGGCAGAGAATGTAAGGAATGTAAAGAAACAGATAAAGTACATTACTGGATTTGATGGTCAGAGTTTATGGGAGATCTCTTCTAATTTTTATTTTCACAGAAAAATAGGAAGCAAAGAATTTGGCTGATAGAGAAGAAGGGTAAAAAGGTAAAGGAGAGTTTTAAAAAGGAACAGTTTGGAGAGAGTAGTCTCAGAAAGAGAGAGAACTATTAGGATTCCTTTTCTAATAGGCATTCTTTCAAAAAACTAACTTATGATTGATGTCACAAATGTCCACTGAGCCCCTGCTGCGTAAGTGGCATAGAGGAGCAATGATAAGTAGTACAACTTCCTGGGAATGTTGGTGTCTATACATGTTTTTAGAGGGAAGACAGCCCAAACAGTTAACCATATTCCATTGATAGGCTTGTATCACATGTTCAAGCCATGCTGTATTTTCTTCTTTGTCCTCTGATTTGTATAACCATATGTTCTCACCTCTACATCAGCATGGTATCTTTCAAGACAATTATTTTACGTGCCTTTTCTTCTGACGTGTTTTAGCATTAGCTACTTCATCTGTTACCTTTAGCTACTTCATCATTTTGACCTTATATCCTAAAATTAATATAGCTAACAGGATATGAGCAAGTGACTAACAAAATTACTTAATTTTTTTATACTGACACAAATTATTTTTTGAAAAATACTGCTTTTAATTACAGAAGTATTATATTACTGTGCGCTTCTCAAACCTCCTTTAACTACCTACAACAAACAAACTTTCTAAAAAATAATCAAAATTCTTATTTTCCAGTCTAGAAACTTGCTGTCCAAACTGTTTTTCCCTATTTTTTGCACTACAAATAATTATTAAACTTTCTCTCCTACCTTAAGTTTATTGTCTTTGGGGTTTTTCTACTGAGATGTCTCAAGATATTTCTTTGCCCTGAGGACAATTAATCATTATTCCACATGTGTAATAAATTTTATTTTTTTTAGTGCCTTTGGTTTATGCAGACATCAATAAAACATTCTATTATTAGGTTCACAGTGATATTTTTTGCTGGAATAGGCAGTCAGGAGAGATGGTGTAAATTCAGGCTATAGATAGTGAACATTTACTATGGTCTTACTTCCTGGGATAAACTCTTGACCACACTATTTTTTTTTTTTTTAAATAACTAACCTTCTGGAAGAGTTAGACAAGTGGCTAAATTTAAGACAATGATAACAATAATAATAATAACATCATTTCAAAGTTTAAATAATCTAGACATCAGTTTCATTTAGCCAGATGTTTAATTTTGAAAATGTAGAAGCTTATAAGTCCTCTTAAATGTAACGTAATCCTTCTTCTTACAGGATTACCTCCACAAACTCAAGAAAGATACCCACTCTTCTGTTTGAAAACTTCAAATGGTAGCATTCACTGACTTATAAGATTCCCAATATAATCTTGAACAACCCACATTGTCTACTTCTAACTTCCACCATGGAGTCTTCATTCTTAGCGATAATAAAAAGTAAGTCTACACCTAAATAGGAGAATAGATCAAAGTTAGGAACATGGCTTTGATGTTTCCTCATTTCCATATTACACATCCACATTTCTGAAGTACTCTCTCCTGAATATAATCTGGTTTGTTTCAAGCTATCTTTATTAAAATTAAAGACTGTTACCCAAGTGTAATTCTAAAACTACAAAGTAGAGGGGACATTATATTTTAATTAATGAAACCTGCAATTTCATTTGCTTTTGTTGATCACACTACATTATTCTATGTTGAGTTGCTTTTCTAAAATACTTAAGTATTCTTTCCACAGATGACACTAAAAAAGTTATGTCGTGTTATTCTGTAAATAAAAATTTTAAAATCATATCACCTATATTTTCTCTATCTAGAAATGACTTCTTCTTGAAGATAATTCTTATATTTGTTTTTTAATGTTGTAGCTACTCCATTTCATCAATTTTTTTACCCTAATCTAGGGACTAATCACCCAACCCAATTTTAGCTCAAATGTTTTGGACAAAGTTTATGTAATTCCTCTGCTGGATGGATAGGCCCCATGGCCTAAGCTAAAACAATCAGGTTATTCTTTCACCCTCACCACAAAGGTTAGTTCGGGAATGGGCCTTTAAAGACTGATACTACTCAAGTTTTTGTTTGACCTTTCAGGACACTGATCTATTCCGCCCTGCCGCCTTTCCGAAGCCTCTAGCAGTACATGAACAAGAGAGGATACAGGGCAGCACCTCTGGCCAATTTATAGCTGTAATGGGCCAATCCCAAGGGAATAGAGTCCAAAAACAGAGACAGATAAATCTCCTGATATCACGTGACCTCTGCATCAAGCTAAACTCAAAACCAGTTTACTCCAGGATAGTAGTTGGATAAACTAATAAATTCCTTATTTTAGATCATCTGCCACTTGCAAGAGCAAGTATCTTCAGTAATATACCACTGTTAAAAGTGCATGTGTTCCAGTCTCTATCCTGATTAAAAATAAAGACATGTGTCTTGGTCAAATACCTTATTACATAGGTGTGTGGTGCCCCTCTTCTAGATCTTTAACTGTCACCCACTGACCATAAAAGAGAAGTAATTTCTATACTTATGCCTTGATTTTTTTGTGTAAGCCCTTGTATTAATCCTATCATAGTGCTAATGGTATAATTTTTACTTGCGTGTTTTCTAAAGTCCTTGGAGACAAGTTCTATGTCTATTACCCTGATCTATGTCCAATATTAAGCAGGTTTCCTTGCATATATTATGGGCCTATTAGATATTTGTTGAGTGAATGAATGAAAGAAAGCATAATTTCTACAAGAAAAGTAAGAGTCAGACCTGTAGGATCTCTTCTGCATTTTTTCCTCCATGTTTACCACTGTCTGTAATATCATCTCAAGGAAATTAGCAAAAAAGAAAAAGAGGAAGAAAAAAAATAAGACACTAAAGCAGTCTACCACCATTGTTTCCTAGAATTGGAAGACAAAGTGTTTTTGCGTTGCAAAAGACAGTGAAGCTTTATTTGGTGACTTTCATTCATACTAACTTCAGTCTACTTACTGGTGATGATGGGCAAGTTATTTACCTATTCCTATTCCCTTTCTATAAAATGTGGATTATAATGATTACCTTACAGAGTTGCAGCAAATGAGAAAACAGATTTAATAACTGTTGTTATGATTACTTTAAAATCCTACTGATGAATACATATGGGCAGAATTTGCTGTTGGTTCAAAAATATGCTTTTGGGATCCCTAGAGAGGCTGCAGTGGAAGGAAATATCACTTTGATCTTTTTAAAGCTTTACTTGCACTGAAAGAAAAATCTTACAGACTTTTAGGATATGTAACAACAAAATTTGCCTGGATATTTCACATCTGCATTATTAAATATGTATCTTAAATGACAAGGAAAACTCAGTCCATACTGTCACATTATTGCCTAATAAATTGATCAAAATCTCTCCATATTTTTAAATAGAGATTAACAGATTAAAAAATAACTTGTTTCTAACTGACATTCCACTTCCTAACACTCTGTGTCATTTTCCCATGAAAATTTAATTTATGACATTTGCAAGAGACTACTGCATAATTACATTATTTTCTTACTTTTTTCAGAAACTAATTTATCTTATTAATAAAAATAAACTAGTTCTTTGGGTATATACCCAATAGTGGGATTGCTGGATCAAATGGAATTTCTATTTCTAGATCCTTGAGAAATCACCACACTGGCTTCCACAATGGTTGAACTAATTTACAGTCCCACCAACTGTGTAAGAGTGTTCCTATTTCTCCACATCCTCTCCAGCATCTGTTGTCTACCGATTTTTTTAATGATCGCCATTCTCGTGTCCTTTGTAGGGACTTCGATGAATCTGGAAACCATCATTCTCAGCAAACTGACCCAAGAACAGAAAGCCAAGCACCGTATGTTCTCACTCATAGGTGGGTGTTGAACAACAAGAACACGTGGACTCAGGGAGATGAACATCACACACAGGGGACAGTTGGGGGGGTGGGTAGGGGAGAGACAATGGGGAATGGGGGAGGGAGGGGAGGGTGGGGGAGGTTTAACATGGGGAGAAATGCCAGATATAGTATGCACCTAAAGTAAAATAAATAAATTATTTAAAAATAAAAATAAACTAGAATTCAAAATAATTTATCTAATATGTGTGTAGGACCTGCTAAAAATATTGATATATCAATGCATACAGAGAAGAAATATGTGCAGTCTATTTGCTGATATTTACTGATTCTTCCTTATATGTATTTCAATCCTCCCTGTTGAAAGAACTTAATAAAAGGTAACACAGGCCGAGCGCGGTGGCTCACGCCTGTAATCCCAGCACTTTGGGAGGCCGAGGCGGGCGGATCACGAGGTCAAGAGATCGAGACCGTCCTGGTCAAGATGGTGAAACCCCGTCTCTACTAAAAATACAAAAAAATTAGCTGGGCGTGGTGGCGCGCGCCTGTAGTCCCAGCTACTCGGGAGGCTGAGGCAGGAGAATGCTTGAACCCGGGCAGCGGAGGTTGCAGTGAGCCGAGGTCGCGCCACTGCACTCCAGCCTGGCGCCTGGTGGGTGGCTGAGTGAGACTCTGTCTCAAAAAAAAAAAAAAAAAAAGGTAACACAAGACTAGGTGCAGTGGCTCATGCCTGTAATCCCAGCACTTTGGGAGAGGGAGGCAAGAGATTACTTTAGTCCAGGAGTTTGAGACCGGCCTGGGCATCGTAGTGAGACCTCACCTCTACAAAAATAAACAAAATTAGCCAGGGATGGTGGCAGGCACCTGTGGTCCGAGCTAAACAGGAAGCTGAGGTGGGAGTATCACTGGAGCCCAGGAGGTTGAAGCTGCAGTGAGGCAAAATTGCACTACTGCATTAAAGCCTGGGAGACAGAACAAGACCCTGTCTGAAAATATAGTAATAATAATAATAATAAATATAATACAACTCTCTTATACTCAAGTTTAGGGGTGATCTTGTTTTCGTCCTCCGGGAGGGTAGCCCCAAGGCCCCAAAATAAGCATTGAAAAGATTAAAAATAGTCACATGTATACTAGTCTTTTTCCATACCTAAATAATTTTTAATATAAACCTTCCCTCTGAGTTTTTATATTTATTTTAAAATTCCTTTTTAAACCAAAATGGCTTTACCTCATTTTTGCATTCAGCCCAAGCACACTTTTGTATTGTTCAAACCAAAAGTGAATACATAAAATGTTATCTCCGATATTCCCACAATAAGTCATGTTGGTAACTCCATTTCACCTTCTCTAAAACACATTAGCTTCCATAGGCCTAATCCAGAGCTAATATCATAGGTAATCAAATATATCATACTAAGTAACAAGTCAGAAGACTTTCCACTATTGGAAAATCTCTTACTCTCAAAGGTATAAACAACTATTGCCTTACATAAGTTCCACGATTATAAAACACTCTCTGAAAATATACTCCCTTTCCTTCAAAGCCCTTCAAGCATAACAAAGTTTTTAACACAGTCAAGCTGCCATCATCTGAATTCAGACTTGCAACCTAATCTGTTGCAGAACAAAAAGCTAACTTGAAAGGAATCTACTATTGGCTTCTAATTGTGGAGCCTCACTAAGTCAAGGCTGGGAAATACTGATTAAACCAGCTCTAATTTTTACTAGATTTTCAATTATTTACTACATGAATAAATATTTAAAAATTTTATCTGAAATATAAAGTAATGTAACTGCCCCAATATCACTCAAAAGTGTGTGAATTATCTATATTTTATAACTTGATAGTAACTGCTGGATTACTCTTAAATATCCTGAAAAAATTTAATCTAGAGTTCAGTGACTAAAAATACCAACTGGATGCACTTATTAATCTTGCCCAAATACGTATTTGCAAAACCCCAGAAGAAGAAAAACAAGCGCTTTTCTTTTTCTAATTTTTTTTTTTTTTTGGGATGGAGTTTCACCCTTATTGCCCAGGCTGGAGTGCAATGGGGTGATCTCTGCTCACTGCAACCTCCGCCTCCCAGGTTCAAGCAATTCTCCGTACTCAGCCTCCCAAGTAGGTGGGATTACAGTCATGTGCCACCACGCTCAGCTAATTCTGTATTTTTAGTAGAGACGGGCTTTCTTCATGTTGGTCAGGTTTGTCCCGAACTCCCACCTCAGGTGATCCACCCGCCTAGGCCTCCCAAAGTGCTGGGATTACAAGGGTGAGCCACTGCGCCCGCCCTTGTTTTCTTCTATGGGGTGAGGGGGGGGGGGGGGGGGGGAGTGTGCGCCACCCTCTCGCGAGAAAGGGGAGATATGGGGGTTGTGGGGAAATACCCAAAAAAAAGAAGAAAAAAAGAATGGATATTATGGTCTATTTGTAAAATTAAAAAAAAAAAAAAAAAGATATATAATAGGTTATTTCGAGGTCCATAAAAAAAGAGAAAAAATAGGGCTCCCGGCCGCGGGTACTCTCCAGTATAGGGGGGTGGGGACAAAGAAGCAGAAGAGAGAAAAGGAAAGAAGATAAAATATATACGGGGGGGAAGATAAAAAAAAAAAAGAGATGAAAGGACACCCCGGAAGGCCTCCCCCTGACAAACAGATCTTATAGAGAGAAAGCAAACAGCCAAAAGTTTTAGTTTGTGCAGAATTTAATATTATTTGTGCCATACAGTAATTGAAAATATTCTATAGAAATATATGCTTGTATCCTTTAAACAGCACAAATTCTTTATGAGTTCTATACTAGATGACTCTTACCTGATCAATTCATCACTGCAAAGATGTTTCAGTGTAAAGTTCTAATGGGATACTATAAATGAATGACTGATCCTTAAAGAGCTTTGCTAAAATACATTTCACAAACTTACCTCAGTGAGCACACAGGACATTTTGGATATACCTGTTTCTAAAATTAAGGTCTTTTCCTCAGAATGTATTTATTATTGAAATTAGTTTTATCACCGGAGTCTCCTAATCATATATTGTATACCTTACAAATGTATGCCTCTCTTTAAGGCAATCTACATAAAATCCTAGTCATAATTTGAAAACATCAGGTTTTTTATTATCAGAGCATCTGTGATATTATATCCAAAAAAAAAAGAATATTTTTTACCATGTACTCCTCAAACTTGTAATTGATTTGTAAATGATTTCTATTATCGTTTCACTGTCTGCTTATATATTCTGTCCCTCTGAGCATCAATCTTTATGTCCATGGAACACTAGATTGAACAATTAAAGCAAAACTAGACAAAACACAAAAGATTTACTCTCATACAGCCATATTCCTCCCCCTTCCCCCCAAAATCTACACTTTAGTCTCCGTTTTGGCACCTCCCATTCCAACCTGGCTTCATCTTTTCACTCCACTGACTGCCCTTGTGTCTTCTGCCCTCATAAAACAAACTTCTAGGTGACATTCACAAAGGTGATAACTTTTTGCTTATTGAGACATTTATTTCTGGAACATCTGTAATGCCAAACTTTTCCTTCAATTTCTCTGGCAATTCTTTTCAGCCTCTCTTGCTTTATTTTCCACTATTGAATTTGCAGGTGTTGGACTTTCCCAGGTCTTGATCCTGGATTCTATTCCCTTTTTCTTTTGACACAATGTCTCTTTTTAATCTCATCTATTCCAAGATCATTGACCATGAGCTATGTGGATTACTATATTTAAAACTTCAGGTCAATTTCCTCCATTACACTTTTAATAAAATCCGAACACCTATACGTGTTCCTATATACTCTGACTCCTAGTACAAACCACACTCCCCCACGCACACACCATATATATACATCACACTGTGATACAGCAGTCAATGGCTGAGTCCTTTCAATACATAATATCTCAATTTAAATGTCTCTCAGAAAGGCCTGCCCTCATAACCTCATCTGTTTAAATAGCTTCTCACCCCAACCCATTATTTTCTATCATTGCCTTAAATTTATTTTCTTCATTGCCCTTGACCAGAGTTCAACTTATGAACATGTTGTTTTTATTCACTGTATGCCTCCCTTGTCAAACTATAAGCTTCATTAGGGCAGATCATGCCTGTTTATCCACTTCTGTGTACTCAGCACCTATTACAAAGCCTGGCATGTAGTAGGCATTTCGTAACTATTTCCTTCAAGAGGCATGCATGAATGAATGAACAAATTCATTCTTTTCTAGTAGCTTATTCAGAAAAGCTATGTGTTTTTTAATATCCTTCTTGTAATTTATAGTTCTACACAGATAATTCCTGAAAAAATCCTATTATAAGTGTCATAATGAACTATGATTTTATATCAATCATTTTGTCAAAATTATTTTCACAGTTAATAAGTTTATAAACATATAAGATGATGACAAATTTAATTCCAAAAAGTTTACAATTGTAACTATGAAAAGGCCAACCCAAGAGGAAAGGGTTGTCTTAGTTTTGGCCTGTTTCTCTTTTGTGTCTATGTATTTTGACCAGTTTGTAATTGTTTTGTTAAGAGACAAGTCAACTTGTTAATTGTTCAACTATTATAATCTAATCAAGTAGGTGAAACATTATTTCTTCAAAAATATCACTTTGTAGTTGAAGAGAGAAAGAATATCTATGCCTCTTTTATCTGCAGTTAAGATAAAGACCTACATAAACTTCAGGTAAGTGTGTCTTGTGAACACCTGGAACTGCCAAATTTGATCATGTTGGTTAGCTGAGTTATCCTTTTAATCTTTTGGGGGAAACACAAAGATAGGTTTCATCACTATAAAGTTTAGGCCTTCAAAAACCATCTCTTATTGTATGAATTTTATCACCATGGACATTTCTGAAAGTGTCATTTTATAGATACTGTTGATAGCCTCTTTCAACTTCCATTTCACCCCACTTCCACTTGGGAAAATTGGAATGCATCTACAGACTCACTTGCAGCCAGTTCTGGAGACCTATCAAGTTCCACCAATTAGATACACCTACACGAGATTGAAAGGCAGAAGCGGTTTGGCAAAGCAGACGAATGATTTGGCAAATGAAGATGTTAGTAATTTGCCGAGGCCTGCCTCAGCGTTTCCAGGATCTAGTCTTTGTGGATATGAAAAGACAGCTCTGGTGAACAAAGCAGTCTCCTAACCTACTGATGTACCCTGATGCTTAATAATCCAAATTTTGATTATTTGATTTTAATTCTTCTAGTCCTTCAATAACATTGCAGGTACGCAGTTCCCCTGGATAACATGTCTTCTAGTAGTACTAACAGATTTAGATCTAATCTGTTTAGTATTAGATCTGACATCTAATACAAACCTAGAGAGATGATTTTTAAAGTCTTTAGTCCTTTTGTTGATTGTCTTTTTTTCATGGCATTTCTTCAAGTCAAAATGTACCTTATAACATTGCAAAAATATCAAGATGATTTTTTAAAATTTTACATACTGTTTTTAAGTGGTAGGTATTTGTTGTGTGTGTGTGTGTGTTTTTTTTTATCATGGATGATTTTAAATATACATAAGTAAGGGAGTGTTATAATTAACCCCCCAATACACCAATTACTCAATGTCATCCCTTACTACTTAATGGGCTGGGAATTTTGTATCATATAAAATCCACCCACCCACATCTTCCCCAGAGATCACTGGCAAAGTGTGATTTACTAGTGACGTGCAGTAGACGCCCATCTGTCACTGATTAGAATTTAAGCCTTAGGTTCATTATATCTGCATAACAATAAAATATTAGGGGAATACAATAAAATAACATAAATAAATGCATATATTTTATAATACAAATAATATGAACATTAACATAAATATAAAATATCACAATAACACTCATATACTAAATAAGCATGTAGGCATATCTTATGCCTTGTAGATTTGCTACTCTTTGAGGCTACAGTAGTGAGATCATATGCTCTGCCATATTCCTCTATTTTAGGAAGAAATGACATATGTTCCCCAGCTCTTCAAGATTTCAGGTTATTCTCAATTTCTCTCATTATCTCTGTAAAATTTTACTACTTTCATAATAAGCTTAAAACTTGCTCTTTGTAAACCATATTGCTGTGAAATATGAAATGAAAATATAAAGAATTATTATATCCTGAAAAGAAACAAGTTAAAAACTAGCACTAATTGAAAGTCAATTTCTCTCCGTCTCTCTGTCTCTGTCTCTGTCTCTGTCTCTCTCTCTCTCATACACACACACACAGACACACACACACACAATTTTGAGTATTTGGGGGGTTAAGGGAGTGCAAACAAACCATTCATTTTATCAGGAAGTTGAACTGATTTGGAAAACTCAATGGAATGTTGTGTAATCAAAAGTAAAAATGACAAGCATACAAACAGAAAACTGGCTCCAAGAAGGACAAACTTGTTTTTCAACACTAGCTGAGTAGTCCTGCCCAGATGTGCGGAGCAATTGCCTAGTTTGGTCTCTGCTTTGGTGGCTGAGCACTATCCTCATGGGAAGTGATATTGGCATCATCAGTTCTCTTGCCACTAGTGCACAGCCTCACTTTGACATGACTGCTGGGCTGATAACACAAGTCTCCCAGTGGTATGGGAGTATAAGATTTTCCTATGAACCATTGCATAAAAACATGTTTTGTCATTTCCCTCAAAAAGCCAAACACACATGCACACACACATACACGTGTGAGCATACACACACACCCCATTGAGTTTTGCCAAAAACATTTTTTTCAGATTTTGCATTTGCATGCATATAACAAATGCTTGAAAATTACAACTCAAAATTTTCTTCTGCAACTCTTTTAGTAAAACCGATAGCAAGGATGAAGTATCTTGGTTTATCTTCACCACTCAATCATGTAATTTTCACAGATCCACTGCGTTAAGCAAGCAGTTTCTCAGTAGCTTCATGGAGTCAGAACTATTTTCCCTTTCAGATGATAAAAAATATATTTTATCAGAAAATAAAGTTTTAAAAGAAAATGAATGAATATTTAATAAAAC
Source organism: Ateles fusciceps (assembly GCA_036589455.1). Lineage (NCBI taxonomy): Eukaryota > Metazoa > Chordata > Mammalia > Primates > Atelidae > Ateles > Ateles fusciceps. The sequence goes on from JAZHEH010003462.1 coordinate 466,674, forward strand.
AATAGACTCTACAATAATACATTCTTAATATGGAACTTTGGATGCAAAGGAATGGGCAATCAGCTCTCGGACACACAGAATGTCTGGCTTATCCTTTCTGCTTATTTCATCAGCCATATAATCATACGATTCTTAACATTTTACATTTTTTATACCCAATTTAGAACATGATGCCAGAGACTTCTAGACATTTCTATTTGCTGCTTGCTAATAGTAATCATTATATAGTTTGACATCCTATGCTCTTCTCTTTAGGGTCCTCACCACCATCATTTTTTCCACATACACTATTACTACCTAGAAAGGGAAAGATTTTCACTATAATTCCATCTAACCCAGCCTCACCTCCCTAGATGATGCCCTACCCTGAAGTTTTCTTAATCTTCTTTTAAACTTACCTACCAGCTCATTTTCTAGGGTACCATATTCAGCTTACTATTACACAGGGAAGATCTGGAAATCTCATTTACTTTAAGTTCCTAATAGCTGAGAGGAATTAGATTTTTACCCCATATACACAAGCCCTAGAAGATTTGCATTTTAATAGGGGACAATTTCTTCATAACTCAAAGGAATGGAATGGTTCTAACGGTAGAATTTTAAGCAACACTGACATCGGTGGAGGAAATATTTGAGGTGAGAATGCCTATCACCAAGCCATAGCACTTGGGATGATTGTCTTTTCCATGTAAACTTAAGCCCAACTTGAATAAAAGCCAATATTCATGTTTGAACAAGAATAGAAACAGAACAAAATTTAAAGCAAAAATCAAAACTGTCAAATAGTTGAATAACCTTATTCCTTAATGGGATGCATTATTCTCTCTCAGCTTCTTGTCTTTGCAAAGTGGTATTGTTGTTATTATGTAGCTCTTCTCAAGTTCATTGTGTCTTGACCAAGGAGGCCCTCACCTTGATTAAACTTTAATAGGTTTCTTTCTGACATTCTGCAGCTCCTGATCTCCCTTTTCTTAGAGCATTTACTTTAGAAAACTGGAAAACTTGTCATTAGAAATTCTTTCTCTGCTCTTTTGAGATATAAATCTTTTTTTTTTTTTTTTTTGGTTGGCGGGGTGGTGTGAGGAGACAGGGTCTCCCTCTGCCAGCCAGGCCGGAGTGCAGTAGTGCAGTTATGGTGCTCACTACAGCCTCAACCTTTTGGGCTCAAGCGATGCTCCTGTCTTGGCCTCTCAAGTAGCTGGGACTTTTACAAGCCACTTTCCAGTTTTACAACCCATAAAACCTTTCTCAAGGAACTGAGAGCCATCCCTTTGAAACGTAATCGTCAAGAAAGATAGTGCCCCATTTCTCCCAGTTTCCATGGAAGGGTAGGAGCCTAACTTCCTTGGGCTCCTTGCTCCACATTGTGAATCTACTTCCTGTCATGGAGATGTAAGACTGAAAGTTTACGTTTTTTGGGGGAAAGACCAATATGCAAATACAGATGTCCTGTGATTCCCCATACCAGCCGTTACAAACACTCCTGCGTTTTGTTTTAGTGGAATTGAGTTCGGACGCGGTTCCAGTCTCTCTCTCCTATTGCAATAGCCTTGAATAACGTCTTCTTTGCCTGTTTAACTTTGTCTAGCACAAGTTTTGCTTTGACCTTCACTTCTTGGGTAGATATAAGTAGGTGTATATAATTTGTGTATGTTGCATGAGGAGTCTTCATGAAGCAAACATCCTGAGCACAATCCATCTAAGGAAACAAAGAAAGTGCGATACCTTTTTTTTTCCACATCAATGGCAATTTCCTTCTCACTTTTCTTTTTGACATCTTCTTTTTCTGCTGGTAAAATAAGAAAATTATAAGGCTTTACCTGTTTAACTTGCACATATTTCAGGGCATGCATGGCTACCATTGAGGCATCCAATTCATCTTGTATAGAGGAATCCTAAATCAGCCATAAGTCATGTCAAATATGAATAAGGTAGTACATTCATAACAGACTAGTTAGCTTAGGTATAATTTCTCTTTAGGAAACAGAATTTTTTTTTTTGTCAAAGGCAAAAATGATTTAATAACAGTGAAAACATTAAATGGCATTATTAATTATGATATTATTTAACAGCTTTTGTAATATATATTAAAAATAACTTATTGAATGTTCTCTGAGCTATGAGTCACAAGAACTATGTCAAAAGTTCTGAAATCTCTGAAGTTTACTTAGGACATCAGATGAATTATTTGAAAATAACCAATTAAAAAAATATATATATATGTAAAACAAACCAGTCAAATATTTTCTGCCTTCTACATAAAATGATTTGATCTTCTTTTGGTAGACTTTTAAAATTAAACTGAATTAGTTAAATAGTCACTGTCATATTCACACATATCGTTAAGTAAAGTATTGAATTAGAGAGAATTGAGCAACTGCTCTAAGGAAAGAAAAAATAATCACAGTAGTAATTTTCAAAAAGTGTCTAGGCTTAAATTATCTTTTTAAAAATTGACCATTTTAATTTTATTTGGAATACTTAGACATGTTAAGAGTGTTCATTAATAACAATGACAATACATTTATTAAGGAAATTTCTTTCCTAGAAAATAATACGTTTACCAGTAGTATCATGCATAGATACTAATTGATTTATGTGGCACATGGCTTTTAAATTTCCTACCTTTCTTTTTTGTTTCAGAAGTAACTTTCTTCTCAGTCTTCTTCTTTTCCCCTTCTTTTTCTAGAGAAGAAATTTAAAATGTTTCCTTTAGGGAAATTTAGTATGAAAGCAAAACCAAGGTTGAAATGAAGGATTTTTGTTAAGTTAGTTCTGCCTCCAGCTAGCCTGGTGACTGAGCAAGTAATTTAATCTCACTAAACCTTATTTTCCTCATTTATAAAATAATAACACCTTCCTCAAAGTTAATGTTTACAAAACACTCTGTACAGTGCCTGGCTCACAGTAAATGCATTAAATTATATTGCTAATACTGTTTACACATAATGAACAAGATAGTTTGAACTTTCTGAACTAAACAGTTATCTAGTGCCTAAAAGTATTGATATATACAAATAAAATATATTTCTTGGAAAATATACTGCAGATAAACTAAAAGATTTTTTTCTTTTTATATATTCAATTTCATTATAAATAATATATTAGGCCATTAAAAAGGTATCTATTTTGAGGTGACTGTTTTTCATATCTGGCTCTTGTCAACAGGCATTTAAGCCTGGTGACAAGTGTCTGGCAGTGTGTTGGAGACATAACTTCCACTGTCCTTTCTGAGTGGTTGTATCAACAAGTGTTCAATCTTTGCACCCAGAGGTTGCAATAAGTCTGGATCCCACATCAAACTGTTTGTGGTACCTCTGCACTTTGTGCAGGAGCCATGTTTCATAAATCTGAGAAAGCCTTGGTCTGAGGGGGGCAAAGACAGAGAACCTCACACACTGCCCATGCATAGCCATGTTGCAGTTGGACATCCCTAGACACTTTTCTGGTAAGCGTAGTTATTTTAAATAACAAAGTCTTATACTAATACATAGTTGTTGAAATAGAATGTTCAGTGGTTTAAATTTGAGGCGATGATAGCTATGGTTCATGTTGTAAATTTACTGATTTTTATCTTCAATTATCAGTGCTATTTACCTTATATTTGAAATACCTTTCTCTTTGTGAGTTGTCTCTCATCTCAGGTACAGGTACATTCAAAGACTTCCATTACCCAGAACTATTATAAGATTATTATTATGCTAAAGAAATTCAATATGTAGTTCTAGAATGAATGCGTAAGTTGTCTACTAGTGACTGCATCTTATTAAATATAGGAATTAACTAGTTTCCTTAGGTATAGAGCTTTTGTACCTACAAGATCAAAGACAACACTTTCTTTCAGTGTTAGAAGTAAAATTTGTAAAGAATCCCTTTCATGACTTCTAGAGATAATCTTATGTCACAGGGGAAAAATGTATTCACACTTTGTCTAAATGCGTCTACAGCATACTATTACAGCCCATCCAATCAGAAGTAGAAAGTCAAGAAGTCAAATTTTGATAGCTCCAGACATAGAAATAAACCAATTGAATTCCACTTTTCTTTTCCTAAAGGTTTATGCATATTTAACGTGGATCATATTTAAAATTCTGAATAAAGATACTTTAAGGTATCACTACATTCAGCTCCTCTGAGAGAAATTTTGTGTAGCAGTGATTTTTATATCATCTCTAGATAAATGCATATGCCAGACAATTGAATGGACATTTGCTAAGCATCACCTCTGATGTCATGTATCAGAAAGGGGGTTAATTAATATATAGATGACTTGAAAATATTTCTAAGCTCATGTTAAACACCAATGCCATAATCACTATAAGATCAGAACTCAGTATCCAAATCTCCATATTTCATAAGGTTGATGAATAAATATTTCATTAAAAAGCTTGTGCCAATTAGTCAATCTTACACTGAACTTCACAAAGAAAGTAGATATCTGAACCCAGAAGATGGAAGGCATTCATTTCTTTTTCTATTTTTTTTTTTTTTTAAAGAGAATGCCCTTGTGCAGTAAATTCTACTCTTCAAATTAATATATCTGGAATTTTATTGTGGTGATACAGTATTCTTGTCTTAGTCCAAATTGAATTAATGTTCCCATTATACACTCTGCTTGTGATTACAGTCATATACTGTGAGAGTCATGAATAAGAGCAGAAGTCCACAAAAAGCAGATATAAATAATATCCTTTAATAACATTTTTATGAATTAGACCTTTAAGCTGTCATTATGAGACTTACTTTATTCATGGTGAATTTCATTTAAAATGTCAACTTCCGAAGATTCTACATTTCTTCAAGCACTATTGTCTCTGTTCTATAGGTGATTTGGCAGTAATGGAATTAATTTTTCATTTATAAAAACATAACAATTTAATTATATCCTACTTGGATATAAAAATAACCCATGTTTCTTTTTATGAAAACTTCCCTGCCCCTGACTTTTTCTTCCTGAACAGCCAACAGTACTCTTCCCTTTCTGTCTACCTGACTTTGAATCCACATAACAAAATTCCTCTTCCATCTCTTTCTCATTGGTTTGCTGGCTTTTTTTCAACAGTTAGCAAAGAATTAGAGCATTTAAGCCTATTGATGTTCAGAAAGTTAACAATTAAATGTATGTACAGGATGTGAAAGTATCAGAATACTACCTTTCCCTGACGAAAGTATAATAAGCCCTGAAATGATGGCTGCATTCTGGCAGGGATCACAGGAGAGTCTGGTTGGGGAGAGAAATCTTCCCTACAATGAGCAGCTCTGAGCCACAAATATGTTATTAACTTCTGCATAAATTAATGTCACATGAAAGAAAAATAATACGACTTACTCTTTACTTTCTAAGCCCTCACAATGGGCTTTTCTCCTGCTTTTAAATGTTTTTAAGCCATCTCAAAGCCAGACAATGCACAATAGTTAATTACAATTGTAAAGCTTTCTAAGATACCCGTTCCACAAGGAAACAAATGCAAAATGTTTTATTTTTGTCTTACGGTTTGTTACTCCCCCTCTTTGCCCTTCTAATGTAGAGATTATCCTAATTCTGCATGTCAGATGTGTGCTTTTATTCTAACACTCTGGCCAGAATTGATGTATTCCTGGTTCCAGTTAAGAAAACAAGAACTTGTTTCTTTAATAACAAGGCGTTCAAACATACCTCATCACTGTCACCTTGTTTTCTTAGAGTGGCAGAGATTGGCCTGGAACCCAGCTCACATTATGACCATGGAAAACTTTACATAAGCTTAAGATAAGTTCAATTACATGAGTGATTATTAGAGTTCTTCCACTGTTATCTACAGAGGAGTGTGGAGCACAAGAGAAAGCACAGGTGCTGGCACTGATGACCTTGGACATCCATTCTGTCCATCACTCTTCCTAGTTGTGTGACCTTGGGCAATGTGCTGTGGCACACCCAATTTCATTTTCCTCATTTGAAAAGTGGAGCTAATAAAATCTACCTTGTTTACTTGTGAGAAATGGAGATAACTGAGCTAAAATGCCTGGAACAGAGGGCTGTTGAAAAATAATAGTAATAATGACAAGCTATTACTATATTTTGTTAATAGTAAAAATCTGACCACATATAATCTTATAAGGTAATTGTTTAGGTTTGACCTTTATTGATCTCTTTAAGAAAATGCAACTTTATTCTCATTTTTCTATATCCAGGGAGTGTATGTCTACAATATTTTGTATTGAGAAACTAAAGGAAAAAAAATACCTATAAGCAGGACAGAAATATGTTATGAAGGGTACTGTGCTGCAATGAAGTGGATTCAAGTCTCAGTTTTGCTGTTAGTAGTAGTTACTGCCTTATGCAACTATAGATGAATGTTCTATCTTCTGTCTTCAACCATAAAAGGCAGAGAAATGAGTAGAATGTGTTTAAGTCTGCTTTGACCTGTTTATTCCTTATTTACCAAGTGAAATAAATGCATCATCTTGCATTTGTTTTCTGATTTTTTGTCTGCATTTTGTTTTCTGATTTTTCTGGGAATAGGTAACTTAAAAAGAGTTGCAAATAGCTATGATATGTTGTCTGGTTTTGATATGGCTAAAAATTGTTTAAAGCAAGAGAAAATGAGTATGTATACATAGTATATATATGTATATTATATGCGTAATATACATATATATAATATGTAGTATATGTATATATAGTATATATAATATATAGTATAATATGTCTATATATACTATTATATATAATATATAGTATATATACACATACTATATATTATATATAATATATATTATATATTCACATATTATGTATTATATATAATATATAGTATATATATACATACTATATATGTATTATATACACACACACACATACACACACACACACACAGGACAGGTGATGATAAAGATTACAAAAAGCAAATAGCAAAGCTTGATTTGGAGAATTAAAGCCTGAGAGCATAGGAGGTGGCTTGGTTTGTTTTAAAGGTGGATCAGGGTAAACCTTTCTGAATGATCAACTGGAAAGATTATTGAAAAAAGTGGAAGAGCTTTGGACTATTAGGGAGAAGACTTTTCAGCAGAGGAAAAGTCTCTGCAGAGACCCTGAAATGAGAGCATGCTAGATAAATTCAAAGAAGAGCCAGGCCCAGTGAGACCAGAGTTGAGGATACAGGAGGGGAGTGCTGACTGCTGCGGCCAAGATGTAGCAGGGGCTGATCTCCTAGAATCTTGTTCGTGGTATGAATTTTCCATTTCCCTGTGAGTCACATAGGAAGCCACTGAGAGGTTTAAGAAGAAAAGTTATACAGTTCTGAGTGATGGTTTCAGAAAACCTTTGTCTGTTGCTGGGTGGTATCAAGTGTCTCGTTAAATTTTGTGATCAAATTATAAGGGAGAAGACTTAGGGAAAAAAATAATTCCGAATAAATATTCTTCTTATATTTTTTTTTCCCAAAAATTTCCTTGGAATTGTATTTGGGACTCTGGAAGGCATGCAACTTTATAGAAACATAGTAAGAGTTCCTCCCTTCATATAGTAATTAGGTTGCTATGACAGCAAAGCTTTTTAAATTAAGGACTTCACTTGAGTTTTGTGGCATAACTAAGCTGGCCTTTCAGACTCTGAATCTATTTTCTTTGCCTTGACTTTTCTTTAATGATAGCTGAATTATTCTCAGAAGTCCTCTCTTCTCATTATTAGTTGTTAACAACAAGCACCTAACAACCAGCAATTCTATAACACTTTCCATTGACTACACAAGACCTTTACTAATACAATTTATTCACGTAAATCAATAAATGCTTATCTAGTCCTATGCCAAAACCCTTTGCCAGTGTTTGGAGTTTTAAAAATCTACTCCAGTAATACCAGGTGTGAGAGCGTGAAGTGAGAAAGTTCAGAATTACAATAAGGACTTTGTGAAACAGTAGAAGTGAAGCATGTGGGAGTCAAGAGAGACATGCAACCCTGCTTGGCTGAGTGGAGTGGGAGACTACTCCTGGGGGACACAACCTCAGACTGAGTCTAAAAGGGCCTGAGGGGCCTGCCCTGAACTGCAGATAGCATGTTATTATCAATGCCAATTGAAGGAACTGAGGTACGGTCATAGCTCATGTCTTGCAGATACAGTTGAGAATTCAGTGACCTAGTGTAAAGGACTCTAGGTCTCATCTGTTTAAATTCAAGCTTCTTCAAGATACCATACTACAGACAGTGAACCAAAACTGTGGCCACAACACTGCAGTCTGGGGAACAGAGCGAGATCTGTTTCAAAAAAAAAAAAAATGGCGATTGTGAATTTTAGCTGTAGATCAACTACAAGAATAAACTAGCAATCCTGAGAGGACCGCAGACCCTCTGAAGGAAGTGGACTGCTTCTGCAGGGCCCAAGAGACACCCCAAATACTGAGAGTACCCCAACCGTGGAAGTGGGAAGGGGAGACCCTCCTCTCCTGAACACACACCCCCACTGTAGAAACTGAAGGTCTTTTTGCGGGAGAACTTTCTGACTTTACCGGGAGCTGAGTCAATTTAGAGAGCTGAGCAAAATTAAGGGGTAGAGGAAGCAGCAGCAAGGCCCTGGGAGCTTGCTGGGTACCCTAGCAGGTCATTCCTGCCTGACACCACAGAGATCTATCAGGAGGGTGACCAGAGGAGCAGGGGGTAAAACCACACGGAGAAGGAATTCTCTAGTTGAACTTTGTAACAGTTCGAACAGAGTGAGAAGCCTCCTAGCCCAGAACTCAGGAGAGGGTGCAAATCTGATGTGCAGGCTCCACAGGCAGGGGAAGAACCAAGCCCTTTCCTTTTGCAGCTGAGAGGTGGGTATCCTGGGGCAAGCTTTCAAGTGCATCTCACCCTCCACCTGGAAACAGACTCAGGGCTGTTGTGGGGTAGGACATGGTGGGAGTGAGAATGGCCCTTTGGTTTGCATGGGAGCTGGGTGAAGCCTGTGACTTCTGGCTTTCTCCATTTCCCTGGCAACCTGCATGGCTCAGCAGAGGCAGCCATAATCCTCGTATGTACACAGCTCCATTGACACGGGAATCTCACCCTCAGCCCCCACTGCAGCCACAGCAAGACCCGCCCAAGGAAAGTCTGAGCTCAGACATGCCTAGCCCCACCCCTACTTGATGGTCCTTCCCTGTGCACTATGGTAGCAGAAGACAAAGGGCATATAATCTTGGGGAGTTCTAAGACCCCACCCACCACTGGTCCTTCTCCATACTACTGCAACTGATGCTCTCTGGAAAGCACCGCCTCCTGGCAGGGCCAACAGTACAAAAATAGAGCATTAAACCACAAAAGCTAAGGACCCTCATAGAGTCCGTTGCACTTCCCTGCCACCTCCACTGGAATAGGCACTGGTATCCTTGACTGAGAGACCCACAGATGGTTCACATCACAGTACTCTGTGCAGACAACCCACAATACCAGCCCAGAGCCGGGCAGACTCACTGGGTGGCTAGACCCAGAAGAGAAACAACAATCACTGCAGTTCTGCTCACAGGAAGCCACATCCATAGGAAAAGGGAGAGAGTACTACATCAAGGGAACACCCACGGGACAAAGAATCTGAACAGCCTTCAGCCCTAAACCTTCACTCTGACAGAGCCTACCCAAATGAGAAGGAATTAGATAACGAACTCTGGTAATATGACAAAACAAGGCTCTCAACATCCCAAAAAATCACACTAGTTCACCAGCAAAGGATCCAAACTAAGAAGAAATTCCTAATTTACCTGAAAAAGAATCCAGGAGATTAGTTATTAAGCTAATCAGGGAGGCACCAGAGAAAGGCGAAGCCCAGTGCAAGGAAAAACAAAAAATGGTACAACAAGTGAAGGGAGAAATATTCAAGGAAATAGATAGCTTAAAAAAATCAACAATTCGGGAAACTTTGGACACACTTTTAGAAATGTGAAATGCTCTGGAAAGTCTCGGCAGTAGAATTAAACAATTAGAAGAAAGAAATTCAGAGCTCTAAGGCAAGGTTTTCAAATTAACCCAATCCAACAAAGGAAAAGAAAAGTGAATAAGAAAATATAAACAAAGCCTCCAAGAAGTCTGGGTTATGTAAAATGACCAAACCTAAGAACAATTGGTGCTTCTGAGGAAGAAGATAATTCTAAAACCTTGGAAAAAATATTTGGGGGAATAAACAAGGAAAACTACCCCAGCCTTGCTAGAGACCTAGACATCCAAATACAAGAAGCACAAAGAACACCAGGGAAATTTATTGCAAAAAGATCATCACATTGTCGTCAGGTTATCTAAAATTAAGATGAAGGAAAGAAATCTTAAGAACTGTGAGACAGAAGCACCAGGTAACCTATAAAGGAAAGCCTATCAAATTAACAACAGATTTCTCAGCAGAAATCCTACAGGCCAGAAGGGATTGGGGCCCTATCTTCAGCCTTCTCAAACGAAACAATTATCATCCAAGAATTTTGTATCCAGTGAAACTAAGCATCATATATGAAGGAAAGATACAGTCAAATACTGAGAGACAAATACTGAGAGAATTTTTCAGACAAATACTGAGAGAATTCGCCATTACCAAGCCACCACTCCAATAACTGCTAAAAGGAGATCTAAATCTTGAAGCAAATCCTGGAAACACATCAAAACAGAACCTCTTTAATGTATAAATCATATAGGCCCTATAAAACAAAAATTTAGGTTACAAAGCAAAAACAAAATACCCAAAATACACAGGCAACAAAGAGCACAATTAATGCAATCGTACCTCACATATCAATATTAACATTGAATGTAAACGGCCTAAATGCTCCACCTAAAAGATACAGAACCACAGAATGGATAAAAAATCACCAACCTACAATCTGCTGCCTTCAGGAGACTCACTTAAGACATAAGGACTCACATAAACTTAATGGGGTGGAAAAAGGCATTTAATGCAAATGAACACCAAAAGCAAGCAAGGTTAGCTATTCTTATGTCAGACAAGACAAACTTTACACCAACAGCAGTAAAAAGAGACAAAGAGGGACATAATATAATGGTAAAAGGTCTTGTCCAACAGGAAAATATTACAATCCTAAATATATATGCACCTAACACTGGATCTCCTAAATTTATAAAACAATTACTAATAGACCTATGAAGTTAGATAGACAGCAACATGAAAATACTGGGGGGACTTTAATACTCCACTGACAGCACTAAACAGGTCATCAAGACAGAAAGCCAACAAAGAAACAATGGATTTAAACTATATACCTTGGAACAAATGGACTTAACAGATACATACGGAACATTTCATCCAACAACCACAGAATACACATTCTATTCAATAGTGCATGGAACTTTCTCCAAGATAGACTATATGATAGGTCATAAAACTAGCCTCAATAAATTTAAGAAAATTGAAATTATATCAAGCACTCTCTCAGACCACCATGGATTAATAGAAATCAACTCCAAAAGGAATCTTCAAAACCATGCAAATACATGGAAATTAAATAACCTGCTCCTGAATGAGTATTGAGTAAAAAATGAAATCAAGATGGAAACTAAAAAATTATTCAAACTGGATGATAATAATAACACAACCTACCAAAACCTCTGGGATACAGCAAAGGTGGTGCTAAGAGGAAAGTTCATAGCCCTAAATGCCTACATCAAAAAGACTGAAAGAACACAAATTGACATCTAAGGTCACACCTCAAGGAACTAGAGAAACAAGAACGCACCAAACCCAAACCCAGCAGAAGAAAAGAAATAACCAAGATCAGAGCAAAACTAAATAAAATTGAAACAACAACAAAAAAAAAATACAAAAGATAAATGAAACAAAAAGCTAGTTCTTTGAAAAGATAAATAAAATTGATAGACCATTAGCAAGATTAACCAAGAAGAGAGAAAATCCAAATAACCTCACTAAGAAATGGAGATATTACAATTGAAGCTACTGCAATACAAAAGATCACTCAAGGCTGTTATGAACACATTTACACACATAAACAAAAAAAACTAGAAGAGATGGTTAAATTCCTGGAAAAATACAACCCTCCTAGGGTTGCAAAGATTTAGACACCCTGAACAGACCAATAACAAGCAGTGAGACTAAAATGGTAACTTAAAAATTACCAACAAAAAAAGTCCAGGACTAGATGGATTCATAGCAGAATTCTACCAGGCATTCAAAGAAGAATTGATACCAATCCTTTTGACACTATTCCACAAGATAGATAAAGAAGGGATTCTCCCCAATTCATTTTATGAAGCTGGGATCACCCTACTACCAAAACCAGCAAAGGACATACCAGAAAAGGAAACTACAGACTAATATCCTTGATAAACATAGATACTAAAATCCTTAACAAAATACTAGCTAACCAAATTCAACAACATATCAAAAGATAATTCATCATGATCAAGTGGGTTTCAAACCAGAGATGAAGGATGGTTTAATATACACAAGTCAATAAATGCAATACATCACATAAACAGAATTAAAAACAAAAGTCACATGATCATCTTAATTGATGCAGAAAAAGCATTAGACAAAATCTGCATCCCTTTATGATTAAAACTATCAGAAAAATTGGCATAAAAAGGACATATCTTAATGTAATAAAAGCAATCTATGACAAACACACTGCCAACATATACTGAATGGGGGAAAAGTTGAAAGCATTTCTTCTGAGAGCTGGAACAAGACAAGGATGCCCATTCTTACCACTTCTTTTCAACATAGTACTGGAAGTCCTAGCCAGAGCAATCAGACAAGAAAAAGAAATAAAGGGCATTCAAATAGGTAAAGAGGAAGTCAAACTGTCACTAATCGCTGATGATATGATCATTTACCTTGAAAACCCTAAAGACTTCCTCCAGAAAGTTCCCAAAATTGTTAAAAGAATTCAGCAAAGTTTCCAGATGCAAGATTAATGCACACAAATCAGTAGTTCTTCTACACATCAACAGCAACCAAGCAGAAAATCAAATCAAGAACTCAGCCCCTTTTACAATAGTTGCAAAAAATAAAATACTTAGGAATATACCTAAACAAGGAGATGAAGGACTTCTACAAGTAAAACCACAAAACACTATTTAAAGAAATCATAGATGACACAAATAAATGGAAACACATCCCCGGCTCATGGATGGCTATATTCAATATTGGGAAAATGACCATATTGCCAAAAGCAATCTACAAATTCAATGTAGTCCCCATCAAAATACCACCATCATTCTTCACAGAGTTAGAAAAAACAGTTCTAAAATTCGTATGGAACCATAAAAGAGCCCACATAGCCAAAGCAAGACTAAGCAAAAAGAACAAATCTGGAGGCATCACACTACCTGATTTCAAACTATGCTATAAGGCCATAGTCACCAAAATAGCATGGTACTGGTATAAAAATAGGCATATAGATCAGTGGAACAGAAAAAAGAACTCAGAAATAAATGCAAATTCTTACAGTCAACTGATCTTTAACAAAGCAAACAAAAACATAAAGTGGGTAAAGACACCCTTTTCAAGAAATGGTGCTGGGACAATTGGTTAGCCACATGTAGGAGAATGAAACTGAATCCTCATTTCTTACCTTATACAGAAATCAACTCAAGATGGATTAAGGACTTAAACCTAAGACAAGAAACTATAAAAACTCTAGAAGATAACATTGGATAAACCCTCTAGACATTGCCTTAGGCAAGGATTTCATGACCAAGAACCCAAAAGCTAATGCAATAAAAACAAAGAAAAATAGCTGGGACCTAATTAAACTAAAAGCTTTTGCACGGCAAAAAGAACAGTGGGCAGAGTCAATAGACAACTCACAGATTGGGAGAAAACCTTAACAATCTATACATTTGACAAAGAACTAGTATCCAGAATCTACAAACAAATTCAAACAAGTCAGTAAAAAAAAAAAAAAATTCCATCAAAAAGTGGGCTAAGGACATGAATAGATAATTCTCAAAAAGGAGGTCTACAAATGACCAACAAACATATGAAAAAATGCTCAACATCACTAGTGATCAGGGAAATGCAAATCAAAACCACAATGTGATACTATCTTACTCCTACAAGAATGGCCATAATCAAAAAATCAAAAAACAGTAGATGTTGTCATGGATGTGGTGATTAACAAACACTTCTACACTGCTGGTGGGAATGTAAACTAGTACAGCCACTATGGAAAACAGTGTTGAGATTCCTTAAAGAACTAAAAGTAGAACTACCATTTGATCCAGCAATCCCATCACTGGATATCTACCCAGAGGAAAAGAAGTCATTATTCAAAAAAGATACTTGCACATACATGTTTATAGTAGCACAATTCACAATTACAAAATTGTGGAACCAACACAAATGCCCATCAGTCAATGAGTGGATAAAGACACTGTGGTGTGTGTGTGTGTGTGTGTGTGTGTATACACACACACACACACACACACACACAATGGAATTCTACTCAGCCATAAACAGGAATGAGTTAACAGCATTTGCAGAGACCTGGATGAGACTGGAGACTATTATTTTAAGTGAAGTAACTCAGGAATGGAAAAGCAACATTGTATGTTCTCACTGGTATGTGGGAGCTAAGCTATGAGGACACAAAGAAATAAGAATGGCCGGGGGGGTGGGTAGGAAGCGGGGGCGCCGCGCGGGGCCGGGGGGGGGGGGGGGGAGGGGGCGGCAAATAAAAAAAAAATTGCCGGGCGGAGGGGGGCTGGGGGGGGGGGGGCCGGGGGGGCCGGGGGGGTGGGGGGGGGGGGGGTGGTGGGAGAAACAATGGACTTTGGGGACTTGGGGGAAGAGTGGGAATGGGGCGAGGAATAAAAGACTACAAATATGGTGCAGTGTATACTTCTCGAGTGATGGGTACATGAAAATCTCACAAATCGCCACTGATAACACCTGTACCACAATAACTTATGGAAAAATGATTTTAAAAAAGATATCATACTACATTTTCCCCTTTGAGCTTCAAAAAGTTGTGATAAAAGGATCTTAATAATCACTTTCTTTTACATGGTCAAACAAGGTAAAAAAAATGTTTTAGCTTGGATTGGATCCACAGTAATTTCAAGATGATAAGAAATTATACTAATAGAATAAAGTACATGACCTTACATGCATTAGAATATACTTCATCCTCATGTGAAAGTCTACATATCCTATAACCTGTGAGGAAATGGGCTCAGAAAAGATGACTAATGTGGCCAACTTCACAGGTCATGTAAGTCAGAGGTCCCTGACCCCTGTGCTGCGAGTCAGTACTGGTCAGTGTCCTGTTAGGAACCGGGGCACACAGCAGGAGTTGAGCAGAGAGCAAGTGAGTATTACTGCCTGAGCTCTGCCTCCTGTCAGATCAGCAGCTGCATTAGATTCTTATAGGAGGGCAAACCCTATTGTGAACTGCACATATGAGGGATCTAGGTTGTGCACTCCTTATAAGAATCTAATGCCTGATGATCTGAAGTGGAACAGTTTCATCCTGAAACCATCCCTTCCTTCACCCCTGTCTATGGGAAAATTGTCTTCCAGGGAACCAGGTCCCTGGTGCCAAAAAGGTTGGGGACTGCTGATGTAAGTGACAGAACAAAGATTTAAATCTAAAGATGATCACAAACTCTGTTTCTCTCCTGCAACATGAAAAATAAAACTTGAGATAGATATACTCTATCAAAAACTTAAAAGCTGATTGAGTCAAGGGCTGAAAAGAAGTGCCACCTTTTACCTCATCACTCTCTCTTATCTTTCAGCTCTCTCACCAAAGTTCTTTGACTTCATGTTTTTTTTTTCCTATTTCTAAATTTAGTATGCAAAAGGAAATGCAACTAGAAAGATTATTCAATACACTTCCAATTGCAAAAAATGTTTCTATGTTAATTAAACTTAACATTTAAAATGGATAAGGTAGATTTCTCCCAAACCTTTTGAAAATGATAAAGCTTTTTAGATGAGAGATTGCATGTATTTAAAATGGGTTGTGTTTATATAGCTGAAGGGTGCCACATCTGTTCTTTCTCACTTTCTTAATAGAAGTGAAACAAAACAAAGGCTACTA
Organism: Ateles fusciceps; assembly: GCA_036589455.1. Lineage (NCBI taxonomy): Eukaryota > Metazoa > Chordata > Mammalia > Primates > Atelidae > Ateles > Ateles fusciceps. The sequence goes on from JAZHEH010003462.1 coordinate 482,688, forward strand.
CTGTGTGTGGCGGGGGAGGGGTGGAAAGGGAGGGGGTGTTAGAGAAACAAAGAGAGAAGGAAAGAGCAGTGAGATGGGAGAAGGAAAGGGAGATGGAATATTTTATTTTTCCACTCAGTGCTTTTGCATTTTGGAAGGCAAATGCTCAAAGTTTATTGACTTGTACTCAGGGGAGAAGCTCTCAGATCACATACACTTGTCTCTTTAGATAACTCCATAAATTACGATTGCTTTTGTTTGATTGTCTGGTGTTGCTGACATTTGGAAATTCTTAAAAAACTCTTTTAAATTTTTATACCAAATCATTGCTTACTCAAGATGCTTTATTGTAAGCTTTCCCAAAGTGTCTTGTAGAAATAGTAAAGAAAACATAACTATGTTTCTTTTCTAACAACTTTTCATTTACAGTATCATGTTAGTTACATAAAATTACTTTTTCCATATTTTATCTGTGTTTTTTTCTATATTTTTCTGTAATTGGAAATGGATTGCAAAAGTATTTCATTACATTTATAATGTCAAGGATGCCTAGAAATATTTTCTTTTCATGACTAAATTTTCAGCACAAGAAAAAGTTGATTGCAACTCAAAACCAAAATACACATTACCTTAAAGGACTATTTCAAAGATACTGCTATTTTTATAACAGTTTTGGACTTGATTTATTAAATAAATTAGTAAGACTCAATAGCTATTTTAAAATAAGATTTGACTTTAAAAAATTACTCGTATATTGAACAAATATAAATAAGACTGATTTTCAACTAAAGCCTTTCAATTTTTTAATAGAAGCCAGTGCCCATATAAAGATTGCAACTTTTTAAGTTGTAGTAGTTTCAATATGCTGAGTTCAGGCTTATTTGAACTGATGCACTACATACATTTTACCATGTCTTATGGATTATAACTAACTAGTAACACATTATGTCTTCCACTTCTTAATATAAGATTTATTCTAGTAAATTAAAAATGTTTTATATAAAATTCTGACTTAATCAAAGCAAGCTTTTTTTTTTCTTTTTTTGAGGCAGGGTCTCACTTTGTTACCAAGGCTAGAGTGCAGTGGTGGGATCTCAGCTCATTTCAACCTCTGTTTCCCAGGTTCAAGTGACCCTCCCACCTCATCCTCCTGAAGTAGCTGGGACTACAGGCATGTACCACCATGCCCGGATAATTTTTATATTTTTTGTAGAGACAGGGTTTTGCCATGTTGCCCAGGCTGGTCTTGAACTCCTGAGCTCAAGAGATCCACCCATCCTGGCCTCCTAAATTGTTGGAATTTCAGCATTCTTTATCCTTTATTAAATGAGCAATTTCCAAGACCCTACTCCATCTATGTAAAATACACTTGGTCTTAAAGATGCAGTCACTTTTCTCACTTATTCTAGAGAGGGAAAGGATGATGCCATTTGGAATTATAACAAGCTGGTATAATAGGAAGAAATACGTCAAACAGACACAAATCGCAAACAAATGTTTTATAAGAAAAAAATTGGTACTTGTAAGCAAGAGCATTGGAGGAAACAATTTTTTTAATGAAATGTTTTATAAAAGAAATTGCTGGCACAAGAAAGTTTCACTTAAAATTGCATAACAAGAAAGTGACAGACCAAATTTGCTCAATTTCACAAACTCTGTTATCCTTAACTTCTTTGGTCTTATACAGGCCAAAATGCAGGTAAAAAAAACATTTCTTTTATACTAGCATGAACAGTTAGGAAAGGGCTGTGAGGCAGGAAAACCGGCCCTGATCTCAACAGAAGGCCCTTTTCCTGTTTCCCCGTGATGGGGAACATCCTTGGTCTTCAGAGTAAATACCTGTTGCTAGTGAACAGTCAAGACAGACAGATGACCCTAGCTATCTTGGCAAAAGTAGAGGGTAAGAAAAACAAAACTACTTCCTGTTATGGATACGTCAGTGAGAAAAAGTTAATTGTTTTCACAAAAGGTCTTTTTAACAATCAATCAATAATGAAAAATCAAAACCAATGTAACAAAAGAAGGAAGTTATAAGTTTAGAGATACAAGTTTCTTGTCTACTAAAATATATGCATAGCTCAAAATTCATGGGGAACTCTCATTTCTTCCCATTTTCCTTTTTTTTTTTTTTGATGCTTTGCCACCTATTCGTTTTTGCATTTTTTTTAAATTTACTCAACAGTTATTAATACTTACCTACTTTTTGATGACACTAAGCTGAATTATACTCGTTCTTTCTAACATATTAACTCAAATATAACTATGTTACCTCAGGTCAAACCCTAGCTCAGTGTTTCAATTAAAAAAAAAAAAAAACAAGAGTCTAAAATTTTAAGAAAAATTGAAGATACGTTTAAATCATTATTAAAATCTCTCGAATAGTCAACATCATATGACCCAAAACAAAATATTCTAAAGATTCTATTCTTAATCTAGTTTCCCAAGCCTCTCCCATCACAGCTGCTTCTCCAAAATTCTTTTTTTCTTCCAAAAGCACTATTAAATACTACTAGTAATATTTACTACTAGTAAATATCACCTTGCTGTTGAGGAAACTCAGTCTTTGAGAGGTTCAGGAAACTCATAAAAATCTTACAGTTGAATCTTTAGTTCAAACTCAGAACTACTGCATCCTCTCATTTTTATGCGGCAGAGAAAAAAATTAGAGTCAAGAGCAGATGAGCATGATTTTCTAATTGACAAATCCAAATTTTCCTGGGGAATCTTTGTGTTATCTATCTCTCTGAAGCACTGGGTTTAAAAAAGTTAAACAGATTTCCTTAATATACAGAATTTTTGCATCCTTTGATATGTGTGTGTCTCAATTGTGAATGCACAAGAAAAAATATAATATATTAAGCTGCCCAGAAGTATTTTGTCATGAAAACTTTTTGTTTAACAAATAGCATAATAGAACTAGAGTTTCTCATAACATATTCCAACAAATGCTGTGCCAGGGCTAACTTATGACTTCAGTATCTGTATTTCTTTCATCTGTAAACTCCTGACTCATATATTCAGTTGCCCACTGCAGATTACCACTGTGTGGATAAAGCTCAACATCCCGCCTGACATATGGTAGTCTCCATGTTCTCTCCAGGTCCCATCTCCACCCTGACCTTTATGGGTTACATTAACCAAGCCCCATGTCCTCTGAATGTGGGCTGTTTTGGCCTATAAGAGCAACATCAAGAGATAATAGAGTAAGACAAAGAGAGAGATCTGGGCATTTATTCTCTAGTTTTCTCCCAGGATCAATGAGAATTTCTCATACATCATTTTACAACCAACCATCATTGGTTGGTGGTTGTGGTCCCTAATGAAGGACACAACCTTCAGATGTTCTGTTTGGACATCTCTTCCCTAAAGCTATAAGGCTTTCTGGATGTCTAAACCATACTATTCCCGTGCCTCTTCAGGTATAGGAGTGATAAAGTCTTCCTACTTTGGCTAGCTTTGGGGTAGCTGCACCATAACCCTGCAAACCTTTAAAAATAATATATTTATTAAACTCTCTTAAACTATTCATATAAGTATTCCAGGGACCCCAATACACTCAGCAAGCCCCAAACTGAACTCATTATTATCTCTTGAAACCTGTTCTCATTCTTAGTGCTATTCAGTTAACCAAGTCAGATAAGAACTTGAGCAATTATATTCAGCTCTAACACTTACTTGCCATTTTAGGAAATGGAAACAGACTGAGCCTTGGTAGGGGACACCTGGCTTCCAATTCCAGTTATACCATTTTTAGAGCTGTGTTATCTTAGGCAATTTACTTGATTTCTCCAATCTTCTCTGTAAAATGACATAAATCATATTCACTGCTTGCAGTTGTTTTGAGAGTAAAATGTGATTGTTTAAAAGAAAAGTAGCATAAGTCTTCCCATGGGCAATATTCTCCTAAATTTGTCTTAGAGTCCCAACTCTCAAGCTCACGCCTCACCAATCTACCCTTTCTATAGTTGACACATAATCTTAAAGACAAACCTAATCATACTACTCTCTGCTCAATTGCCTAAGCAGTACCACACAGTCTGTGAGGAGACGTAAAAGCTTTAGCTGTGTGCACAGAGCCTTCCACAATATGGTCCTAGTCCTGTATTGAGAAACCATATTAGAGTTTTAGGTATACTGACCAATATCATGAAAGCAATCACCTTACTAACTTCTATGGATACCAATAAAAAGCTACCATAAAATCAATGGTTTTTTATATGTGTAAGAAATCTCCTGATATAAAAAATAATATTAATAGCAACCAATGGTTGAGTAACTAACTGTGCTGGAAAATGTGCTATGTTTCTATTAGCAACTCTCTAAATCAAATAGGTGGTAAAAGTAGTCAGGTTTATATAATTCATCATAATTTGTAACTAAAGACCAATCCTATTAAAAATCACCTAGAGATACGACTTTATTTCTCCACAAAACAAAGAAAAATATTATGTTGATCTGAAGTTCAATAAAATCTATTATGTCATAGAATTAATAAAATAAAAACTGAGGCCAAATTTCTATTTTATTACTTTATTTCATTTTTTACTTCTCAGGATATATCTCACTGAGGAGCTAAGGTAATAAAGTTCTTGGTTTAATAGAACTGTAAATAAAACCTTACTAGCTCCTATAGAATATTGTCTTCAGATGCATCCTATGGTAAAAATTTATCTTATAATAAATTTTATATAATGTTACTTTCTCCTTTGTATCTATACAAATTCAACTAACTTTCTCTTTATGACTCAATGAAAGACTTGCAGTTTCACTTCATAACCTTGCCTCATTCATATCTCATCTTCCTCCTAACTTTGACAGCCTTTATGATCTATGTAACTTATTTTTGGGTTTTAGTAAATAATGTTTCAGAGTATTATCCATTGTCCCAACAAGTTTGACATCTCTATCTTATCTATTGTAGCTATTTAACCACTAGGTAAAACTGTTTAGGGTTTATATGTAGGGTTCACTCTGTTTTTATGGCAGTTTATTACCAATCCACTAGCCTGAAAAAAAAAATAGGCATGAAATCTTTGGGTATAAAAGCACAGAGGGACTTTAGAGACTATTTAAGTTTGGTCCCCACCATTGATAGGTAAAGAAATGGAGGTCCTAAGAAGTCAATTGATTTATCAAAGACCATACAACTGATTAGTATCAAAGCTGAGACTGAGTTGGATTCTGGTCTTCTCTCTAGAGTTCTCTTGTTCATATACAAGTGATATCATTTATAATATTATTTATAATTGCAACACTAAGTACCAGTCATATATTTATTCAACAAGATATAGGGTACTTGATAGTAATTTACCTTTCTGTATTCAGCTTCATTCATGTAAATTGCAGATATTTAATGGAATATTAAAAGTAATTTAAGTAGAACTTAACTTCTTTCTTCCACATCTTTGTTACAACAGAGGAATCCTGGTAATTTTATACTAAATGCCCAATAATTACTTGTGGGGTGAAAGTAGGGAGAAAGAAATTATCTGGTATTGTTGATTAAAGATGAATGGAATCACATGTGGTAAATTTGCTTATGCAAGGATTTTATGAAACAGCTTTTTTGCCTTCCTTGGAAATTGGGAAGAGGATGGGCAACATTGCCTGAAGTTGTTCTGTCTAACCACTGAGGAGTCTACGAAATACAGCTCTTGGGGTAAGAGGTTAGCAGGAATGCTGAAAAACATTTGATGATAAAGGGCCTTTCATGCTAAGAGCTAAAATTACCTATAATGTGACTATTACAAGGCACTACTTGATTTGAGGAAAGCGACTCACATAATTGAGCTCCATTCATGAAATAAATGCATAACTACAGTGTCCCTTTGAACTTGTAGGCATTTCAGCCCTGGTAAGAGCTCCCAACAGACATGGGAATTAAAAATTGTTCAAAATATGAGAATTAACATTATACTTAAGTTAAGTTCATTTTAAATTAGTTTCAGTTATATCCATAATTAAATACAAATTGATAACAATGACCAGAATGATGATGTGAAGTGGTTATTATATAAGATCTTTTAAAACCCTATTGTAGCCAATTATTCCTGGCCAAATTCTAAAAAATAAAATAAGAGTCAAAGGAATTAAATGATTTGATATATAATTAATCCCTTCGTATTCAAAAATTCAAAGTAATAAAAACTTCATTACGGCAGACAAAGCATGCAATGTGGGAAAACATGGAAATCCCAGAAAGGCCAGAACAATTTCAAGGCACTAAATAAGTGAACTGAGATAAGAAGTACACAGACACTTCCCAGAACAAAGCAAGTGCTGTGGGAAGTTTCGTTTCTTAAGTGCTATGAAAGCACAAAGTAGGCTTTTATGTATGGGCTTTACAGTTGTGTAGTATTGGCTTTTTAGATTTATAGATGTGTAGTATTCTTTTACCCATAAAGAGATCCACAATTTTTTTAGATTTCTACTAATGAAGTTTTATTAATCTCCTGTGAACAAATTAATAATCTAGTCTATACATGAGCTCTGGTTTTAAAAAACATTAAAATCGAAATATGTACATGCTCCTACATTTTGACCTATTATAATTGTATTCCTCAGATCAAATAGCATACTTTAGTGCCACATGAAATTTGCTTTTTTTTACGTGAAGCCTTTTTAGAATTTCTTTCTTTCATTTTTTTTTTTCTACTTGGTTCTAAGGAAGTTCCAGACTAAAATAGTGCATCAAGAGGACTGGCATAATCAGCCTCACTAAAAACAGCTTGATTAATACTAAATATGTCCTAGCTCCTAATCAATTATGTTAATGAAGTCACAGGCAGCACATCTGCAAGCCCTGACAAAGCCCATGATCTCAGCATTGCCTGATAATATAGACTCTTGGAGCTGCTCAGGGTTAGCAGCCTCTGCGCTTTCAGAGAAGAAACTGACAAAGGCTTGTGATCTTCAAACCTTGTTGTTTTATTCACCACAACATAGTATCAGGTTCTGGGATGAACTGTCAAATTACATTGCTCTTTAAATGCAATAACAGAACTGAAGTGTCCTACTTAACAAATGACACATCCTTTTCTAAGTGACAGATTGCTAGGCAAAATATTTGCTACTTGGTATTTTATGAACCTCTGCTAGGAGATAACTTGGCGCCAAACACTTGAATAATCTGACTATCAAAGTCTCCCTCAAGTTGGGAAATCTGAATTCCTTGCTTTATGTCCATCTGGAAACAACAACAGAATTAGAATCCCATGAAAAATTAAGGCAATGTTATTATTTATAGATGTTGTCTTTTCCAGTGAACATTTTGGTCAGTGAGATCGTCAGTTCTGTGTCAAATTCTCCGAGTCATATGAACTATTATAGTCCAAATGCCAAAAGAAATGTAACTCTGATTTTTTTTCTCTCTCTCTCTCTATTTTCTGTTTTTAGACTGGTTGTTTCTAAATCACTTGTTTACTCTTTAGGTAAGTGATACATAATAGTAGCCTCTTCCTGGATGAATCCTCGTGAGTGTCATCACTTAGTCTCAAGGGGTGGCCAAAGCCAATGGGCAGTTGTGGAACAAGCAGGCTGGAGCATCCACAATGCACACAGAAGATCCTTTCCAATATGGGACAGAGCTAGAGGTTTCTACCTTTTTGTAGAAGAGGCTGTGATCTGAGGGAGACCTCCATTTGTACTCTTGTAAAAAAATTAATGAGGCTTTTAGCTTTAATTACTGGTGTTTTTACATCTGCAAATTGAGTCTTGACAGAGAAGGAACTGTTTTCTATTCATCTCTGAATCCCCCAGTATTTTGGACAATATCCGAAAATGATCCCATGGTTGGGATTTAATAAAAGCTGAAGAAATGGATGAAGACTTAAAGAAATGACTTTAAATTTCCAGCAAAATTTATTACAATGCTGATCTTGAGACATCATATTTTCAAGAATTATTAGTAGTATTAACTACCAGTTGTATATAGTACTTATAAATGATATATATACATTCAACAGTATTTGTGTGTGTGTGTTTGTGAGTATATATATATTTTTTCAATTCTCACAATAATGCTGTGAGATCAGTGCTCTGCTTATCTCATCTTAGAGATGGCAAAACTCATGAAGAATTAATTTAAATAACTTCCCAAATTTATAAAGCTAGGAAAAGGTGGAGCTCAGATTCAAACCCAGCAAATCTGGCACTAGACTCTTCAAAGACTAAATTGATCAAGTTGTGGTAAAATTGCAAGAGTTGCAAGGCATAGCCTTATCTGTTTGTCCTTATATATTTTTTGCTTGATTCCCAAAGTACTAAAGTGGACATCCTTCTGAAAACTGAAGGTCACTAATATAGAATCTTAAGGGGACATTTTTGATTCTCTAAAAAGAAGCAAATTGCAATTTTAGAAAAAGTAAATTGTAGTTTAGATGTACAGGTATGTAGGAAAATATTGGATTTTGCTATTGCTTTGTTACTATTTTTTATTGTTGTTCCTCTATATTATATTTTATCTATGATAGAGATATATGAAAAAAAAGTACTTGCCTTCAAGGGCAGGTGATGCCAGGGTGGTATTGGAAGCTTGTTCTGTCGGTAATGGGAGGTGGAATGGCCGGGCTTTGTCCTATACATACAATGTAGAAATTGGCATTGAAAAAAAAGTATTAACAAATCTAATATCCACAACTAAAAAGCTAGATCTGTCCCTTACATGCATAATTCATAATACCAAGCCAATTATAAATCATATTATTATGCAATAGGAAAGCTGTTATTAAGTGAGATCTTTAAGAAGCTACCTTCACAAATTCAGTTATCTTCAGAGCCATTTCTGAATACATTATTTTTCATAGATGTATATACAATGTTAAATATATCTACTGGACTTCATTAATGGAAAATGTACATGCACTCAAATTAAGCAATTTATTTTTAATACGCACATTAAATTATGGAAACTAAAATCCCAGAAGCTGAGGGGGAGTCTTAATATAAAAGAAATTACTATTTTTTTCCATTTAACTAAAAATTCTCCAATGTTGTAATACGAGCAATAAAAGAAAGTTGAAATTCATAGGCCTTTTGATATCGAACAGATATATTTTTTCTACCATAATAAATGACCTGTAGTTAAGTAAATAATGAGCCAAAGGGAAAATATATTCAGGTTTACAGAACCTTGAGAGCTTCTCTCAAGTCTCCGAGCTTATTATGAGCTATAACAAAAGAAAGAAAACCTACAATCATTTCCAAGTACTTCTTTATCCCAAGTGATTTATTTAATTAACCAATACCATCCAGGCCATGAACTGTCAACATTAGCTATCTTATGGTCCCATATAAATTGCTTGCAAAACCTTTTATCACTACTTTTCATTCCGTAAACTTCCGCTGTGTGTTTTTTATCCAGAAATCAACATGCAACATGGGCATGTGTACCTTCTAAAATCTCACTGACAACTAGATATTATCAAATGTCAGCAGACCTGCCTGCTTACTGAAAGTTTTCCTTTTTAGAATTCACCAAAATTAGTTCTCTATGGTGTAATATGGTTTAGCAAGCAAAGTTATTAGAGTTGCATGAACACCACATTCCAGGCGTAGGCTGTCATGTCACATGAAGTTCTGTTCATCATATAGTGTTCTTGTAGTTGTTACACTCATACAGGTTGATTATTAAGCATGTTTAAATATTTATGGAACCCAAAAATACTGTTTCATAACTTATAGGCCATATGCCTAGAAAAATATCAATTTATAGTATTGTTAATTTTTTTTCCTATGGAAGTAAAGATTTGACTTAAACATAATATAACATGGAAGTTTATTTTTTTAGTTGACAAAGAAAAAAATAAGGCTTGAAGGTTGAGCCACATTGCCTTTCCCTAGCTAACATTTATATAGTGTTTACTATGTGCCAAGGATGATCCAAATGGTTTTCATGTATTAAGTCATTTAATCTTCACAAGCTGTTTAGGGTGTGCATATTAGTCTCATTTTATAGTTTTTAAAACTGAGGTTAACTGGAGCTTAGGCTACTCAGCTCCTAATAAAATGGAACTGGATTTCATTGCAGGTTCTTTCCAAGTTACAGTTCTTAAAGCTCCTCTCAGACTGCATAAGCCTAACAGAAGGGTCATCTATCAGGAGTCTGTGACTACAACTGACGAGGGACAGAGGAGTGAAGCCTCTGCCCTCAGTTTCCACTTTCTCAGTGGTCAAAGGGATGTATACTTGGAAAGATCTATTCCTCAAACTTGTTTGAGGGCCATTCTTGAAAAAAATAATTCTAAGGTAGGGTAGTATTTTGTAGCATTGAAAATAAGTTACTAGGACAAAGAAGGAGTCAATTAAATGACCAAACTTTTAAAACAGAAGTGTCCATAAATACATACCAATTATTTCTAAATACTAGGATATATAGATATCTTCAATAGCGTGCCTATTGAGTCTACGCTGCTTGCTACCTTGTTATATACCTCGGTGAAAAGTAGTGGATGTATGATTATAGTCTTTTATAGTCTTGTTGAGTTATTGAGGGACTTATTATAAAATAAATAAAATTATTTCCCTGGAAATTTCACGTAATTTATACTATTACATATTTTTAGATTTATCTGAAGAAACTATTAAGTTATTATTTTATTTAAAAAAACCTTTATTGCATACTTATTATATACAAGCACTGAAGAATTATTAAACCCCAACCCTGTCTTCAAGAAGTTTCCAATATACTGGCTGAAACAGACCTCTAGACAGATCATTATATCATAGTGTGTTGAAGGAAAATCATATATACAAAGGATATATTGCAGAAACAGTCTTGAAAGAGAGTAACTGAAAAGCCTAAAAGGAGCCTGCCAGGTAAGAAAGGATAGGGAAGACAGAGGGATTCCAGGTGGAAGGTATGTGATAAATAATAAAAAAAGCCTGGATGCCAATATATATATATATTTATTAAAACACACACACTGGTGCTTCTTCAGCATAAAGTACAATATCTAGTTGATATTGGAAATTCTTCACAACTATAATACACTTTTTATTCTGCTCTCTAAGATGGCTGATGGCATGGTTGTGCGGCAGTGGACCACAATTGGTACAATGGGAAAGTAGGAACATAAGCAGAAAAAAAAGAAAGGAGAAGCTAGCTGGCTGCTTGTCTCCATGGTGACAGTGATATTAGCCCTGGCAGAGAATTACTAACTCAGGACAAGTTTTTGTTGTGTTAGGTTACACCAAAACAAATCAGATGGATCATACTTGATCATGACACATGACTTTGGTCCTGACTCACATAATAAGTAATGTCAGATAATCTTACTGAAATCACAAATTATTTTGCTAGGTGAATGAATACATTATACATAAACATATAAAATAGTACATAATGACTTATATGTATAATACATTATACATTATATGCAAAATACATTATACATATAACATATACAATAATGCATAATTAATTATATTAAATATATATTTATAATATAATGTATTAAATATAACATATTTATAATCCAGTTCTACAACAAAAGCAGACTTACTTAGTATAAAGACTGCATGCTTAGGAGTCACAAGGGTATAAGTGATAGCTTCAGATCCGTCACTGAGAAGCTGTGTAAATTTGAAAATCTCATAACATCTCCAAGCTTCAGTTAGGGTGTTTATTAAATGAGGATAGTTGTAAGGGTGTTATAGGGATTAAGTGATGAAGCACCCAGTGCATGGTAGATACTCAAAATATTAATTCTTTTCCCGATAATGTATTTACAATTTAAATCCCATCTAATTACACAAGAAGATTTGAAGCTGACTTTTGAAGTAAGAAAACAAAAACAAAGAAAATTGAACATGACAGAAATAGCAGAATTCATTTGCAGAAAAGAGGCTTATAATTTTATTAGGAATATATTCTTTTGGAATTCCTGAAGATTGTTACTCTCTGAAGGAAAGATTTAGGCTGTTGAAATTTACGTTTGAACTCTAAAGGTGCCCTTCATTTTACAAGCTATTACCTGAAAATCCCTCTGACATTCAAACACAGTAAATTGGCTTCATTTCTGTTCCTTGAGTGATTTTGGCTGGCTTATTTCCATAGTACCTGAATGGTAGGTTTGCAAATTGCTAATATTTTATTGTTTTGAGTTTTTTCCCATACAAGTCAATTTGATTGTTTTTGGTTTAGTCAAATTCTTTTGGGGATAGTGTACAGTGTATGTTCATTCTAACGATCTAAGTTACTGATGTTTTCTTTACTTGGCTAGAAATGACGAATGAGATTACTCAGAATCTTGTCAAGGTAGGAGGCTATGAGCTGAATTTCGATTGCATGAAGGAAAAAACAGTTCACCACACTAAAGTTTAATGTATCTAGTTTCTTTATAAATGAGATTCCCTGATTAAAAACCATTTCAGAACAACTGAAGCCTACTCCCTCTATCTTGTAACAGATGTTGGCACTATTTTTTTCTCTAATATCTAATAGAGATTTTATCATTATTATTTTTGAGACGGAGTCTTGCTCTGTCGCCCAGGCTGGAGTACAGTGGCGTGATCTTGGCTCACTGCAACCTCCACCTCCTGGGTTCAAGCAATTCTGCCTCAGCCTCCTCAGTAGCTGGGATTACAGGCGCACACCACCACATCCAGCTAATTTTTGTATTTTTACTAGAGACAGGGTTTCACCATATTGGTCAGGCTGGTCACAAACTCCTGACCTCGTGATCTATCCGCCTTGGCCTCCCAACCTGCTGGGATTACAGGCATGAGTCACTGGGTCTGGCTGCGATTTTACTTCATAGACCTTCGTTGAATTTTCCTGGAGGTATGAAGAGTTACATCCAGAGAACCCTGAACATTTTGGAAGAACCCCAAGCCTGCAAACAATGAATGGCAATAAATCCTGCGGACTGGAAAGGTATGAGAACCTCCAAGTAACCATTGAGTTAAAATTTATTTACATTAAAAACACACAATATGTGAAATCATTACAAATTCCTGTCTCAATTTGTTCTTGGAGGTTCATAGAAGGCATTTATAAATCTATGACTAAAAGTAAAGTGAGAAGATGTGAATTTAATAAGGAAATGATAGTCGTTTATTAAAACAATAATATTACTTAAGTATTGGTATAAGTTTCCTAGACTACTTTTGTAAGATGTAGAATATTTTCAAAGTTTGGAATTTAACAAATACTAACATTAAATAAAAAGATTGTTTTATATTTTAGGCTGAGATATGTGACTGTGCTAAGGTCCTATATTAATAGGGACCCCTTGACCTTCATGCTTCCTTATGACCACTTGCTTTTGCCTTGTACTCTTGGATCACTCCTTTTCCCAACCACATCTATTAAAAATAATTGAATTGCCACTCATATAATCCCAGATGTTCAAATTTGCCTATTAAACAAAGACCTCTCCAACTGGGAATAAACTGAAGAAGTTGAGGAGTTTATGTGAGGTGGGGCAGGCAAAGGAGGTTTTGACTTCCAATACAGACATCTCTATACGTTACATTTGCGTATTGCTAAATGTCACCACTGTACTTTGCATTTCTTTTCTTGTCTCTAGGGACTTCTTAACCCCAAGGGCAACCATAGAGTCCTACACAGCGAAAGATACAGCAATGTGAAAGAGGCCTGGATAGAAAAACAAAGATAGAGTCAGTGAGCCAGGGCCAGAGCCAGAGAACAAGAGAGAAAGGCATAGAATGGAAAGCACAGACAGAGAAGGCAGATGCATAGAGAGACAGAGATTCAATGGGAAAATAAGGAAGGAAGGAAGGAAGGAAGGAAGGAAGGAAGGAGGGAAGGAAGGAAGGAAGGAAAGAAGGAAGGAAGGAAACAAAAACGTTCTCAGCACTACAACTTCTGCCTTGTTCTCTTCCAGAACAGTATGAGCTCAGTTTTTTTTCAGTCTTTCAGTTTTCTACAACTAATAATTTGCTCTTTCAGTTAGTGGCAAAGGCTTAACAGCAAAGGTTCATCTTTAAAATTAGAGAGGCACTTTTAAAATTTATGATGCTAAGCCTTTTGTTCTGGATATGGTATGTTGCACAGGTCTACGAACTGAGATTTCAGGTGTCTAGTCTATAACCTTATTCATTTATTTATTAAATCTTTGAGTGTGTATTTCTTTTTGCTTTTTCTCTTATTTTATTAGTGTGTATTTCTTGAGTCATTATCATACAACATATACAGGTCTTCCACTGAGGATACAATAATGTATATGTTGGACAAGATATGTAAAAGTGCCTTGAAGAAACTTGGTCTTGTGAGGGGACAGACAGGAAACAGGCAATTATCACCTAACTTAGGTCTATTGTGTCAAGGTAAAATAAGAATAATAACATCTGGGTTAACTGGGATGTTGTGAGTGTTTATGGAGATAATAGTACAAATGAAATTACTGAGGGACAATGGTGAAGAGAGGGCCCTATCATGGAGCTTACATTAGCGATAGAAGGAGACAGGTGATACAAAAGCAGGACAAAATTTCAGATTTCAGAACGGCAAGCAAAATAGAGTAGTGAGGCAGAGAATGACTGGAGAAAGAGACCATGCTGAACTGGATAATAAAGGAAGAGCAGGGCCCCACTAAACTACATGGAGTTTTGTGCACATTACATGAGCTCATATGGAACATTTTAGGCTGCTCATGTAAGTTTGGATTTGTCCTACAGGCAGTAGTAAGCTTTTGAAGGGCTTTAGCACGATAGGACAAAAATAATATAAAGAAAGGATATAAGATATATCAGGAGATCAGTTGGAGACTGTTGAAATAACCCAAGTGCTGGCTTGGACTACATAGGTACATTGAGAAATACTTATTGAGGCCTACTCAGTACCAGATGCTTTTCTAGGACCTGGAGTTATAGCAGTGAACAATATAGAAAAAAAAAATCCCCTGATTCATAGAGCTAAGACTCCAGTGGACAGAGACAAAAAAAAAAAAAAAAAGCAACTAAATGAGTAAAAAGGAAATGAGTACCCTATAAAAATGTATTAGGGAAATGTTATAAGCAATGCTATTCGGAGCAATGATATGGTCAATGAAAATCAGAAGTTGTGGAGAAGGGGATGAATTCGCAGTACGTTTTAAAGTAGACCTAATAAGACAATGAATTTGATGTGGCAAGTGAGAAAAGTAAATCAAGAATGACTTTTAAAATTTGACTTGAGTGTCTGGGAAAAAATAAGAACAGTGCCCAAATAAGGGCAGAAAATTTTCCATTCACCCAGCTACTTATGAACTCATTTGCTTAGTCTTTATTGCCTCTTGCATTATATAGTTTTCAGTTTGCTGGAATGGATCACCAATGAAGAAGCCAGAGATGGTTTATTTGGTTATCCCAATAATACGTATTATTGTTATTGTACATATATATAATATATATAATTACATCTTATTGTATTTGTATATACAAATACACATATTTGTGTGTTATATATGCAATATGTAAATATATATTAGTGTAAATACATAAATATAAATGTATGTAAATATATATTAATATACATTTAATATATAATTAACACATATTACATATAATTAATACATATTAATATATAATAAATATATAATACATATATGTATATTATATATTATATATGTAGTATATACAAATATATTGTATTTGTATATACAAATATATATCTTATTGTTAATTAACTCTCAAGGGATTTTCCATAATTTTAGAAAAGTTTTAAACAAATGGATTATTTAACAAAAATTGGCTGTGTGACCCTACTATAAGGTGTTTAAAACACCAAAAGTTTAAACTTCTTAGATCAAAGGACATTCTCCAGGCCAAAATGATTTCTTTGCTTCCTGATTAAAAGCTTCTCTATTTCCATGTGCTATTACATATTTGAGTATTCACTTTGATGAAAATCAAGAATAGTAGCCAAATACATATTTCATGCATTCTTTTGATTAAAAATGATAAAGATAATATTAGCGTTTTTTTCATTCTCATCTCCAATTTATGAAGTAGAAGTAATTTTCCGTGGAACAGCCAACTAAAGAAAGGAAATAAGATTAATTCAGATTATATCATTGTTCCATTTATTCTTGTACCCTGCTTATGACAGAATACCTGATGTTTGGGTATAACAAAAATAGATGCTTAGAATCATAGAGTTTAAGAACGTAAAAGACTTTTGAAATCAGCTATTCTAACTCCCTAATTTTTAAAATAGACAAAGGAAAGGTCTCTGGAAGGATAAATAGCCTAACCCCAAGATCATGCATTGAGAACAACCCCAATATAAGATTAAAATTTTTTAACTCCATTTTATTTTTCTATTTAACCAACTATTTGGACATTCAAGATAAATGCCACTTATTTTACCTGTTACCATAAATGACTCATAACCCTTGACAAATCTATAGGTATTCATTTCCCAAGGTAAAAAGAAAAAGTCTAGTTTTTTTACGTGGTCATTTTCTTTTTAACCTTAGTTAGACATTGAATGGACTTGATATATCCTATAAAAGAGGCCCAATACTTAAAGACCAATCTCCACATTAGCTGACTAATTTCTGCAGTTCTAGGTAGACTGTCAACTGGGATATTTTTTAAACTTTCAGAATTACTAAGTCTTTCATTTTTAAAAAATAATTTATTCTAGTTATCTTAACAATATCTGTTACAACTCCACAGAAAATCATATTTGCATATATGTAAGGGAAAGGGGAGATAGTGAAGACAGAAGATAAAGATAAATAGGTAAATATGAATTGTGTTTTTATTTTAGTACAAAGACTAAAGCTGGTAGGAAAAGAGATTAATGAGGCAAAGTGTATGCATTGAAGTCTCAATTAAAAATAATAATGTATTTAATGTATCTAGAATGCAAATGTCCTAACTTGCCATGGAATCATCCAACAAAATGTTCAATACATGGGATTTCAACTTTTCAGTGATAAAACTGCCTAGAACATGGCTAATTTTAGCCAATCCTCAAAGCTTAGCCCTTTTAGCTCTTCTTGGACTCCCCCTCTACCCATTCCCCTGACAACACTTTATGCTCTCAGAGGACCCAGTGTATGCTTTATCCTCTGCTTTTCTTGTTTTCACCACATTCATTTATTTACAAGTTTAGTTTTCTTTTTTTTTTTTTTAATTCTCAGTAGGCAATAAATAACTTAAAGCTAAAATATGGACCATTTTAGGCAATAAATACATGTTTAGTAAAGGAAAGAGCATTATTAAAAGTGAAAATGATTGCTTAAAAGAGTGAGTAAACAAATGAATATTGCTAAATGCCACTCTGTTTTACTGTTTCTGAAGTGTTTTAATGTGAACGGACTGAATTATAGTATTTTTAGAGCTCTTGGTAAAATGTGAAATAGTTCCAAATATATACAATGAAACTTTCACTTATTTATTTATGGATTCTCCCCCCAATCATTTATAGTTCTAGAACAAAGTATTTATTTCCTTTCTGGGGGAAGTTTACTAGTTTATGAGTAGAACACTAATCTTTCAAAGAAAGTTATACACATTTCCATGGTTAGTGGGAAGAAGTCAACTAAAGCTTCAAGATGAGGAAAGACATCTTCATTATTTAAACAGCTCTACTAACATATAGCACTTGTAATACATTCTGAATATCTGTAACTCCCCGCAAGTGGAAAGGCTATGTCAGTTATCTATTGTGGTATCTTTTAACCTAATGAATTCCGCACTCACATGTGAAATTTGAAGAATGTTTTAATGCCAGAAGATGCCTTAGAGTTCACTGAGAACATTGAAACCAAAGCAGATGGATGACTTGCCAAATTCATCCAACTGACTTACAGCTAAAACCCAAGTATTCAGATTTCCATTGCAGTGCTCCTATACAACAGTATCCTGTCTTTGAGCTTGCATTTGCAGGTATTTCAAAAGAGCATGGAGGGAAGGGAATGAACAAAACCTAATATAAAATTTTAGAAAATATGCAAAACAATTTCAGTTAATTACAGACAGATATTACATCGCCATATTATATTTTAGAATTCTAGTTTATATAATTTTAGAATAATAAAGAAAATGTAATATTCCATATTACAGTAGGAAGATATAATTGATAGGCATCTTAACCCTTGTTTTATCTGAGGATAACTTAAAATTCAAAGAACAGGTTTTCAGCCATCAGTTATGACAATTCAATATTCAAAGTTAGAATGACCTCAAATTTCTGAGATATTGTTTTTCAATGTCAAAAATATTTAAATTTTTTTTATCAAAATGGAGATGCCTATTCTCTGAGGTGCTGAGTGGCAGAAGTGGCTATAGAATAAATATCATTCATTTCATTAGAAATCCATCTTTCTTCACGGAAAATATTTAAAATATTAGATTTATGTATAAATTTTTAGGTCCATAATTAAATATAACTTAAAAAATGACATTCAAGAAAAAACAGAAAACTGTAAGTAAAATTTCAAGCTGAAATCTCAGGCTTCATTTATATCCCTCTGCATGCCCGTCTCCTCTCACATGTTAACATACTGACTCACTAATAAGTAAATCATAACTTTATTTATTTAATTGAATTGATCTGTGCTATGAATACAGAAGAGATATCAGTTCTCATAATGCTGTTATTTACTAACCAAGTTTTCACAATGCGTATTCCTGAAAATGAGTCCATTGAATATGTCATAGCCTCTCAAGTTAAAATGTAATAGTTCAGCTTTTATATTCAGTATTACTTTTCAGAGATCCAACACATACTAGTGACTCACTAACAGACTGAAAATCAAGTCATATTGAATTACTGATTTTTGGGAATGTGAGTGGCAAAGAGAAAGGTGAAGAAATACGAAGAAAAATGGTTCCCAGAGGTGAAATCATTACATTTACAAAACATATTAAAATAATTTATAAATAGGGTAACAAATTTGCTTCTTAAGAGGTAGGAGGCTTGACATTTTTGTAAACTACCTAAACATGGAAAATAAATAATGCCTCCTGTCTCCTATCTTTTCTGGTTGTTTAACTTTAGGATTCTACTAAAAAGGTTATTGACAGAGAGCAGCTGGCATTGTTGATTGCTAAATCAATTCCCAGACTCCTAGAATCTGTTGTGTTCATTCCAAACAACCTTAAGACCCACCAACAACTTCAGAGATGAATTTACTCTGTGTTTTCTTTCATCTCAATTTGCTGTCATTCTAACCATTAAGAATACAATTTCACTTAAAAATCTAATCATGGAACTGGATGATATTTTATCAGGCCTTACAGTCAGCTTAATGGATACTCAGAAATTTAAAAGTAAACCATATCCAAGACTCTCAATGATTTTGGTAATAAACCATTTGTGCTTTCAAGTATGAGATCACAGTCAACTCTGCCTGTGGTTTCTATGCCAGATTCCTTTCACTCACCAACCAACAAAGGCAGCTAAAAGTTGTTAGCCAATTAGCTACTTTCTGTGGCCATTATAGTCACAAGGTTTAGGTGTATATGTCATATTTAAGTTATAAGGGAAACAGCGATTATGCATTTGTCTTAACTTGTAGCACTTAGAAAACAGAGTGAAGAAAAAGAAAAAATAAAATTAAACCTAAGTGGCAGGGACCCTCCGTGTTTAAAAACGTATTTGTAATTCTCCCTAAGTCCTGGAGACAATATATAGCCATTTGAGAAAATTCTACAATTTCCCCAGGTTCAATTTTCTTATTTCTGAGTTGAAGAGGTTATAACCCACCACACAAGGCTTCGTGAGAAATACATAAGATGATCCATACCTAGAGCTTAGCACAGTACCTGGCATACCATTAGCACTCAGTACCACATGTGTTACATCTACTTTTATAGTCCTCATGTTGTCATCACGATTATCTCTAACAAACAATCTTCAAAACTTCAAAAATCCTTAAAGAGTGGATGCAGAATAATATCTTGAGAACTACCTGAGTTTCCCTCCAATTCCAGACTCTGTAAATTTTTTCTCATTATCCTTAAATGCAAGGGGATAATTGTTAAAGCTATCATGTGGCATGTGAAAAAGTATTGCTTCTCTGCCAAACAGAGATCTAATTCATACGAAATAAAATCAATCTGGCACTTTTTAATCACTCCATTAAACTATTTCCATACGACTTGGTATTTGGCAGAAGGAAGGGTGCTGCAACTGTAATACCTCCCTTCCCCTTTGTCTCCGCCTGCGGGAAAATGCCTTTCCTTTTTTCTATTTTTTAGCTCCTACACACGCAAATATTCTATGTTCACAAGAAATTCAGAGACATGAAAAGCCTAAAGCAGAGCCATAGAGCCAATTAAAAAGAAATCTTGTTTTGGAGTTTACCTCAGAAGGAGAAAAAAGAACCTGAGGTTTTACTTTAGCAGAAATTTGTCTACAGGGTGCTTTAATAAAGATGAAAAAAGTTCACACATTTTCAACTACAGGCATATAACATAAACTTAAATATTTTATAGAAAAGGATAAAATGGAAGCATGTTAATAATTGTTATTTAATAGGCTTAACATGACAATTAAATTCACAAATATATTCTCACTTGAATGACACATTTGGAAGTCATCCAATCTCTCTTCCTGCTTTATATTGTGTATAATTGATACTACGTTGTCATTTAAAACAGCACACACTGCTTATCCAAGGTCTGCCAAGAGGGTATTTATAATCACATTAAAAAAATAATATTCCTCTGGGAGAAAATCATTATTAATGTAAACATTGTCATGAATTATAGAAAATGGAAAAGGTTTACATCTTAATGCAACCAGTATATAAGAGAATATTAAATCATCACTTTGTTTCTTACAGGGAGTTTCCTTATGACAATATTGCCATAAGGAAATATTGGTACTTTTTTCACATCTATTTTCACTCACTTTCTATAAGAAATTGGAATTGAAATTATTGCAGACAAGTCTTGTGTACAAAACAAGGACTCATTACCCAAACACTGTGGATGGTTACAACAGAAAGTGGTTTATAGGTGATACTTTTTCCCTCAGGAAAGCAGCATATTAATCACAAAGCAGAAATATGGAATCAAATAGGGCAGCAGGCATTTGTAAGACAGAATATTAATAATTAAGTGTGAATAACTAAAGACAAACACAAGTATGAATGGTCTAATTTGGAAGAGAACACAGTGGTATAGATCACACCTGTGGTGCAGTATTTTGTTCAGTTTTTATCTTGAATTGATTTCTTATTTGAAATTATTAATTTTTTAATATGACATCCAATTTTATTACCACTTCTTCCCCCATTTGGGATGAACAAAAATGACCACATAAATAGAAACGATACTAAACTAATTGCAAGTAAATAATAATAACAACTACAATAAAGCTGAAGATAAGCATTGATAAACTATGCCTTGATATAGCCTGTTCTAACCGCTGTGGCCCTTTCTCTGGAATTTTATAGAGAGTATAATCTGCATCATACGATTTAGTGCTTAATTAGTACCTTCTATTTTTCTCCAACAGCTGCTTTATATTGTTCATTGTTTTATTCGTGATCTCTAAACAAATTGTTATCTCCTTCTGGTGTGAAACTCTTGTTATGACTGCTGGCATTAAGTACATACTAGGGATTCAATAACTGCTGAGAGATTGATTAATACAACAACTTTGAGCATAGCAACTCAGATGTTGATGAGGATGTAAATAGGAGAATATACTGTCTTTTGAATGTGGAACAATTATTACTGCTGTGCAAGAATAACAGTATTATTATGTCTTAATGCAGGATACTTTAGAAACCAAAATATGAAATATGTTGAGCTAGAATAAAAGTCATAGAATTGACTAAAAACTGCTGAGCAACTGGTTGAATAGTCTATAATCAGTACAATCAGTGTAGTCATTAACACTACAATCAGTAACGTTAATGTTAACACTGCAAAACTGATTTTTGTCTTCATCTTTTGCAAACACAAGAACATTCTCTACAGAAACAAAAAACTATAGAAAAGAGATACTTGTTTATCAAATAGATCTCTCTGAAAATAGTCCATTATTTATATCAAAATAGTTATAGACATGTTTATTATTTTCATATTTAAAAATAAAATCTGCTTAAGAAAAGGGATAAGAACTATGCATTTATAGAAATGGTTAGAAAGAGTCCTATTCTCTATTTTTTATCCACTGGGCCACACAAATGAACCTTAGAACAGCACTGGAAGAATATATTCATATAATTTTCTAGAATTCTTTTTCAGTCTTCACTTGTGCATATAAACTAACAGATATGATTATTAAAATACATGGTGCCCTAATATACAACACCTAATTATTTCAATAAGCTTTTGATTAAACCTTAATTTTCCTTCTTTCACATGCAGCAATTCAAATTACTCTGTATTATTTGTTCCTTTTCAGACTATTTTAGAACATGGTTTAAATAGTCCCAGTGGGTTACCTGAGAAGGAATTTATTCTTGTCTGACAGCAAGTCCATGCCATTAATAGTGACAAGGCTAGACCAAAAAAGTCACTTTAAGGAACATTCTCTCAAAGAAAGATATACCTGTAGAACCTGCCTCCTCTTTCAAAAGCATAGGAGACAAAATTCTAAGGTTGAAAGAAAAATGAAAGCTTAAGCCTTCATTTTATTGTTTTCTTTTCTGGACACAAAGGGTGTAAAGTAATATGAACACTGTATTAAGGATAGAGAAGTCTTATTCCCTAGCTTTCTCCAAAAACCTAAAGCATTTTATCCCAATGAAGCTGACTGAGAGCGTGGTAGCAGCTTCAGAGGAAACATCCATTCAGAGGTACATGGATCTATTTCTGTGTGCATTCCAGTTACTTAGAGTGACTGGAATGTTTAATGGATTGATTTTGACAAATATGACAATCTGATACATTTAACTTGAATAGTTTCCACAGACTTCAAACAACCAGAAAGCAACACTCATGAGGGTATGGCAAGTCCAGGAACTGTGTGCTTCCATAATTAAGCCTAGGCTCTCTCTCATTTTTTCTCTCACTGTAGTCTAATTTTGTACGCTGCCTGAAGTTTACTCATGCATACAGCAAACCAGTCTTTGTTAATTGTCAGCTTCAGTCTCTAGAGATACTATCAATAACGCCTTTAAGAAATCTTTACACAGGTCTATTTGCAATACTTAGAAACCTGTCATCTTTTAAAATAACAAAATTATTTCCACAAATGAATAGAAAGAGCTGCTCTGAAGTGATCGTTAACTTTTGTCATTGAAATAAATATTCTACACCCTGAATTCAATTCAACAAACACATCAGGTTTCTGGCAAGGTATGAGACAGTGGATATTTAAAGATAAACATATATTGAAGGTATACATAAGCAGCAAAAAAAGATGTTCTAAGGAGAGAATACTACTGCTACATGAAAATTAAACCAGAAAGCTATAAGAAATGGGTAGAAAATCACAATTCTGCTATATCATTCCACACCAAACACTTAATAATGCTTATTATGGTTATTATAGTTGAGTGTTTTATGTGCATGTATATGCACATTGTTTAAACTGTGCATTAACTCTATAAAGTTAAGCCTATTATCTCATTTTATAGATGAGGAAAGAGGCTCAGAAAGTTAAGTAACTTGTCCATGTTCATTTGAATTTTTTCTTATATAATTAATTCCTCTTATGGCCTCATTATTCTATTTAATTTTTTTATCTTCTATTTAATCCATGGAACCAACGCTCTTCTCTTTTAGTTGCTCCTAAAATCTTTGTGCAGTTCATTCTGTAAATCTAGTATCTCTAGTGGTTTTGTTATCAGGGAACTGAGGAATTCAAGGACCCAGGCTTTCATTCACAGTAAATTGAGAAGAAGCTCCATTTTCCAGACTGTAGTGAATCTGATAGTCAAAAGCTTCCATTATTAAATTTAAAGGGCATACAAGTGGATTTCCAACAGAGACATAAGATGACTTAAATTGCAGTAAATAAAATGGACCCAAACATATTTTCTGAAAGATTTTACTCTTAGAAAAACGTTGTATGTCTTAATGTCTTATAACGTCTTGGGTTCTCTTGGTGTAAATTCTTTTTTAAAACCATTGTTGAATAGTAATATTTATGATGGGCTTATTGTGTATTTTCTCTCAACTTGGAGACCTAGAATATTTCCTCTGTGTAAAAATGCCAATCTATTTTTGCAGCCTTATTCAATAAATTCATTGTACTACAGAAGTTGCTGTTTAGCTGATAATTTTAATTCACTTACAGTAAGACACTTTTCTTGTATTCCCCCTGGTCCTTCAACTAAAAGAGTTAATGTTGGAAACATCACCGGAGGCACTTGGAATAATATTCGGCCTCACAGAATCACATTTCAAGCTTGTATAAACCAAATAGAGCATTTTATTTTTATCATCTTTAATAGGGCCAATTGCATAACCTTATCAAAAATATAAACAGATGTACAACTATAGGCATTAATCATATTAATCATTTTCTACTTTAATAATAACAATTTTTTTTTCTGGATGTGTGTATGTATGCTTGATAGCCAGCCAATAAGTTCTACATAAATTCTACCTGGGCTTCATGAGGACAGGCACCACTCATATTTTGTTTACTGCAGAATCTACAGAATCTAGCACAGTTCCTAGAATTCAGAAGACAAACTACATTTGTCTAAATTCTATAGGGACTTCAGAATTTGTCCATATGATCCTCATAACACTATGAATTATGCAATATTACTACCAATGTTATACAGTGGATAGTAGAACCAAGGCTAGGAGACATCAGATGGCTACAATGGGCAAAATAGGTCTGGTATGTTATTTGTTGATGTGGTTCTGAAAAAAAACATTTTTCTCTCTTATCAAAATTCTACTTGTAATAGTCATTATATATGTGCTTAATTAGTAAAGAAGAGCCAACACTTGGAGAGCTATGTACTGTAAATGCACTTTGACCATAAATACAAAACAACAGAACTCAACCAAAGGAGGAAAGGAAGATATATTGCTCCATTTTATAAACAGGCCAAGTTCTAGCAGCTTCCTTACTGCACTATATTTTTAGTGGATAGTCATGCACATGTCACTGTCTGTCCTCCTTTAAGTCTAGACTCATTTAAGTATCCACCATATACATGAATTTAAATTGTCAGATACTTTGTAGAATTTTGAGTTGCAACATTAATTTCTTAAGTTACACATAGTTCTCATTACCACCCATGAATAAGGACTTCCTAAAGTTTACCCTTCCTTCCTTCAAAACTATTCTTTAGACACACCAGTTTTGGTCATATTCTACAAATGTTTTTCTCATTTCCGATCCCTTAAACAGACTACTACCCAATCATGCTTCATGAAATGCTGCCTTTCTTCATTGTTCTGCTTAAAATCCTTCAAAGACTTCCCTTTATGCCAAATATCAGCTCTTTCTGATTGACCAAGTGTTTTATAATTTGTCATCAAAAATATATCACTTATTATTGTCTGATGTTTTCCAATCTTAGTTTATCCTCTTTTCAGTCTGATATCCTCATTGTCTTATAAACACATCAATTTCACATACACTGTAATGTTCACGTTCATTTCTCTCTCATTCACATACAAACAAAGCAATCCCAATGTATTCCTCAGCATTTAGTCAAGTATTATTCATCTTTCAAGTTCTAGATCCACTCCATCTTTTTTTGACAGCAAGAATTGCAGATGTTTCTCTTCTGAAATTTATAACATTTAGAGTTCGTATTATACAATCTGATGCCTAAGTCTGAACTTATTCTGTGATTTACGATTTCTTTTTCTTCTTTTAAATAATTACTCATTTCACTTGCTGCAGTCAGGGATCATTTTTTAGTATTCTTATATCCTCTACTATGCTAAGCCTGGGACTGCTGAGCATGCAGAAGATATTTAATATTTGTACTCTGACTTATTTACTCACTTTCCTAATGACCCCATCTCCACCTCTGACCTTTCTCCAAAACTCTACACTTGATAATCTAGCTGCTTACTTCAGTTAGAAGTGCTGTGAATTATCATTGCACCATATAGATGTCACAGTTTGCTGTGAGAATTAATG
This sequence comes from Ateles fusciceps, assembly GCA_036589455.1. Lineage (NCBI taxonomy): Eukaryota > Metazoa > Chordata > Mammalia > Primates > Atelidae > Ateles > Ateles fusciceps. Next base: position 508,642 of record JAZHEH010003462.1, read on the forward strand.
AGATAAGCATGCAAAAAAAATTGTAATGACCCTTGGAATTTAGCAGATGCTAAACAAATAATATTTGGACTGGAATCTTCACATACTTCCCTTTTGCAATAAGATACAATCTGTGGCTTGACAAATATGTGATGAGTTAAAAGTCTTCCATTTCTCCGAGCCCTGTCCAGTCCAGTGAGCATTGATTCCACTGTCTTCCTATATTCCCTACTTAAGGTATCCTTTTATTTTTTACAGACCAACAGCCTCTACATAATATTTTACTTTCCTCCCTTTGGATATCTATAAATCCCATGACTCTCCCTCTGCAATAGCTCTAAAATCATCTTAATTTTCTCCATCCCATGTTCTAGGATGAGGTTTTATTTCCTTTCCTTTGACTATTATTCCTGGTTGGTCTTTTTAATTTCATTCTCTCCAACCATCTTTTACAACATTTCCAATCTTGTTTTCCTTTCTAGATTTCCTGAGTACTAACCAAAGTGTCTTGGTTTGCAATTCCCTGTCTATGTCTGGGAAAGAAATAGATTTGGTATTAAGATAATACTGAGGACTGTAGAATTAGACAGTCTTGGATTTGAATTTTGTCTGCTACTTTGTGCCACTTGGACAAATTACTTAAGCTCTTTGTGCCTCAGTTTTTTCATCTATAAACAGGGATGATAGTATACTCCTTCCAAGGTTTTTTTATTATGATTATATAAGATTTCAAGAGCCTAGCAGAGAGTAAATATTTAGCAACTGGTACTCACAAAAAGCACTTCAACATTTTGCGATTCTGTGCTTTGATAGTATCATATCAGCCTTGTATATTTTTACCCTCAATTTCATGTAGACATATCCTACCAATATCTCAAGGTCCATTTCAATTTTTATGCCTTCCATACTCTCTTCTTTGGTCTTTCACAATATGAGTACTAGTTTTTTGCAATAAATATTCATAATAAAAAAGAAAGCAAAGAAAGGATATGGGAGAATATGTACATATATTATGTCATTTAATCATTTAAACAACCTAAAGTAGTAAATCTCATAAATAAACTGAGATTCAAAAAAAAACAGAAAAACAAAAGTAAGGGATTTAAATCTTGGCTTGTATGACCACCGAGTCTATATTTTTCCCATTGTTTCTCATTAAACTATCAGGGTCCACTGGAGCCAATCACAGTTTTTTTTTTTAAGTAGTTCTGTTTGTAAACATTAATATTTCTTGACTTATTTGTTTTCTTATAGGTCTTCCAAGGAACAAAAGGAACTTTACCTATTTTTTAAACAGAATAAAACTCATTATATCTTGTAATTACCAGGTAACAGCATTGGATAATTTTAAACATTCAAGGCACTTTATGGAAATTTCATGATCTTATTTTTTTTTTCTTATATGAAGCATTTTCTATTTCATCAATGTAGGAACTGTTTCGTCATTACTCATCAATTGTTCCCAACAATGCTTAAAACGAAAACAATAAGGAAACAGAATAATGATGAAATTGCCTAGAAAGATGATGCAACTGTAAAATATATCATCATTACCCCATCATCACTATGATTGTTTATTGGTTGACTGAAATATTACAACACCATTCAGGAAGATATAAAAGAAGCCTGGAGACACCTCTTTTTTGAGACACCATTTTTACAATCTACTTTGTTTCACTGAACACAGTTTATAATTCAGAAAAAAATTTTCCATTCATAACTGTGAATAGAAGAAAAGTGACAGAGGAAGATATTTCAAAATTATTAGATGAATTAGAAGATGAATGCAAAAAGACAGACAGCAGTAAGCTAGACTCTAATGATTAGGGTAAAACTGAAATTGATTATACGAGTGAAATCTCAGACTATGAGTCTTCATAAGACAATGAATTTTCTTAAACTTGAGAATCAATGAGTGAACAATACCCTTCAAAGAGAAAAAGAGGAAATATACTATAGTAGTTTCCTTTATCCATAAAGAATATATTCCCAGATATCCAGCAGATACCTGAAACAATGGATAATGCTGAATTCTATGTATACTCTGTTTTCCTGATCTGACAACCAAGATAGCTAGTAAGTGACTTACAGGTAGGTAGCTTATACAGCATGGATACACCGGACAAAGGGATGATTCACATACTGGGTGGACTGGAGCATGACAACATGACGTGCTCCTCAGAATGGTGTCCAATTTAAAACTCATGAATTGTTTATTTCAGAAATTTTCCATTTGATATTTTCAGACTGTAGTTGTGGGTTACTGAAACTGCAAATAGCAAAATCATGAATAAAAGGAAACCACTATATTCTCATCTAGTTAGCCGTTTAACAGGAAGGACTTTATCATGGTAATAATTTGTGACAAGAACCCGAGCCATCTCATTTTGCTAAAAGAGCCTGTCACAGTACTCTTTCTTTACAAAATTCATGTGCCAAAATCTGTGGTTTCTAAGTGCGCAAATGCTAAAGAAAGAGAAAGGCAGGCATCCAAAAGAAATGAACAGTGTGAATTTAAAAATAATTGAATGTATTATTGTAATCTATGTTTGTAAATATAAAAATAAAAATGTGGCTGGGCGCGGTGGCTCCCACCTGTAATCTCAGCAATTTGGAAGGCTGAGGCGGGTAGATCACAAGGTCAAGAAATTGAGACCATCCTGGCCAACATGGTGAAACGTCCTTTCTACTAAAAATACAAAAATTAGCTGGGCGTGGTGGCACATGCCTATAGTCCCAGCTACTCGGGAGGCTGAGGCAGGAGAATCACTTCAACCCAGGAGGCGGAGGTTGCAGTGAGCCGAGATCATGCCACTGTATTCCAGCCTGGTGATAGAGTGAGACTCCGTCTTAAAAAAAAAAAAAATACTACATTTTGATGATACACATTCTAGAAAAACCAGAACTATTAATGTGTAATATAACCTATTAAAGATTGGTGTCTTCAAGATGAATACTCTGAAGGCTCATAGATGATAGCTAATAAGCAGTTAGTTTCTTTCTGAAGATACTTCCCACATGAAGTACATACAACTTTGAAAACAGGGAATATAAGATAGAAACATTTTGTTTTGCTGTATTTAAATTCTTATCAAAACTTTCACTCTCCCTTTATTTCTACTCATGTAAACTGTTAGAAAAACATGAATTAAGATATTTTTTAAATAATTAAAATCCAAATGGTTGATAAATAGAAAAAATTACTCATTCCTGGTATACCGAGATTATAATGTATATTTTCTACATCTTTATTGTATACTCATCAAGTTATCCTTTTTTATACAATTATTTATGTCTCAGCTTACCTGTTTTCTGGGCTATCAGCTTGCTGAGAGGGTTTAACAACTAATTACTGAGCAAACATTTAAAATTACTAAAACTTTTGTTTTGTGAAAATAATTACATGATTGGATTTGGAGTGAGTATGTTTTTATGGAACTATGCCTACCTTGGAGCCGGATTTTTTCAGAAGTCTAAAGCAAAGCTAAATTGTACCTAGTCTTGTCTAATACAGCCAGTGAGCTCTGAAATACATTAGATTAAACCATTAAATAACAGTGAGTATAATGCAATTACATTTGACCTCTTCTCAGAGGGATTAAACCAGAAATGTAGTTAAGCACCACTAAAGTTCAAGAAAAGGATCTTAATAAAATGAGAGTACTAACTTATTCCTTGAGGCTCTTTCTAGCTATGGACCTAAAACCCACTGAAATGTAATGAGGCTGCCAAAGAATACCTTATTACAATCAGAGAAGATTTTGGTAGGTGAGTATGCTCAATTTAAAGAAAATAAATGACACAAAAAGCAGAATAAATTACCTTGACATCATTCTTGGCTCAAGTAAAAGTCAGACAGTAGCTGAAATTTTAATAGTAGAATAACTTCTAAGGGATAAACTTTAACTTATATTAAACTTTAATCATAATAGCTACAGAGATGAAAGCTAAAAAAATTATTAAAATTACTAAGCAAAAGCACACTAGCCCTGGTCCTTGTACTGGACATTTAAATTGGTTTCTTTATCTATAGTGAATATAAAGAGGTCTGTGAACCATGTGATTTCTTCCTTCCAGAAATATGTCTCCTTAACTTGGATGACTCTGCCCAGAAATCCGTGCAATTTATTAAGCCCAGATAGAAGTTGGTGAAGAAGAAATATGAAAATGCCAAGCAAGATCCTGATGTGTTTTTTAAAAAATAGTCTACCTAAATGAATAAATTTATCAGTATAGCTGTCACTTAAGAAAAATGTGCTAAGCCACAAAAAAATTGAAAAGAAAATTGGAATTACTGGAAGGTTGATAAAAATAAATAAATCTGAAGGAATATAACTTGACCATCTGTACTATCAATTTCCAAAAAAAGAAAAGAAAAAAACCCATAAATTGTGTTTTAATGTTGCAAATAATGTCTGTCTTGACCAGTTTTAATAGTTCTCTCTCATGAGTAAGTGACAAGTAGACTACTTTAAGCCCTAGGAAAAAAAAGTGGAGGTTAATCAGTTTCAAGACAGCCACGATAAGACAAAATCAATCTCTTTCTTTCTCTATCAATCTCTCCCCCGATCCTCCTCTCTCTATCTTCCCTAAGGCAGGTTATGAGTTATTCAAAACACATCCTATATAACGCTGACCATCTGCACAACCAGAGAATCTCATGGTGAAGTTGTTAGGTCATTAAATGGAGAAAGTATTTCTGGAGAGGGGGAGACCTTCACTGTTCATAATATACCTAAAATTATAAAATGCAGATACAGGTCTATGTCAGTTGCCCATAGGACCAGTCTTGATAGCATGCATTCACTTCCTAGATTTAAATAGTATTTTCTTCATGTTTCAACTTAATATAGAATGAGTCAGTACAAGGGAATTTTGATTCAATACAACCAAATGAACTTATCCTTATAATTTGCACTGGTTTATTAAGATGGTCCCTATAATTGAAGTGAGGATTATCACTGACCCTAGGATAGTGTATATTCACTATTCACTACAGATAATCAGAAAGAACAATTCAACTCATCTTCAGGTTTTTAGACAAAATCGTAGCTAAAAATTTTAAGGATATCTTAGAAGCATTTTATTTGATGGGTTAAAAGGCAAAACTTGGGACTTATGTCACAGTGTCAGCACATTTCATCAGCAAGAGTTTTCAATTTAGAACTGCAATTTGGGCTACTTTTGCGGGTGTGACAGCAAACTACAAAGGAAATACTGAATCCCAGAGGGAAAATTAAATTGTAGTTTTAAAAATTCATTACCAATAATTAATAATGAACTCTAGCTAAACAACAACAGGTGTTCCACTAATCCCAAACAGAAACAGATGGAAGCACAAATGTTTTATAAATAGTGGATACATGCAGAGCAATAAACTCTGCAAGTATTGTCTTATTCTTTCTCAGTCAGAGTCAATGTCTCACCACTTGCATTTTCACTAAATTAATATGCCAAGATTAAATTTGTGTTTTTCATTCCTTATTTTTGAAAGTGCAAGTCATATTTAGTGCTTTTTCACCCCATCTTTTGTATTGCCACACTGACAAAGATAACGTTTTTGAACTTTCTTTAGAAACATTTATGTAACCTCATACAGTGTGTTAAACGAAACAAAAGGTATACTATATAGGCTTCCCTTCCCTCCCTTCTTCCTTTCCAGCTCCTGGACAAGAAATATTTGTTTTCAAGTGTTTCTTTCATTTCTTAAACCTTCAAAATAATGAATTTAGGTAGACGAAATAAATTAAGAAATCAATTAGTAAGTCAATTAGTGGTACAAAGAAATCTAATTTTATGGAATTTGGAAATTATTTTAAGGGGTTGGAATACTCTGTAGTGTTGTAGATCTGAACTTGGGACTTTTTAGGGTATGTTTTCATATGCCTTTAGAAGGGCTTTCTCTGTGTGGTCATTAACAAAATCATCTTTAATTCATGCAGAGATGATTTTATTATTTCTTCTGACGTTAATCTGTAGTTAGATTTTCAGAAAGAAATGATTGGTATTGTGACTGTTAAATGACGAGCATCCCTCACTGAATTTCTTAGTGCATCGTTCGCTGTGTCCTGAGACTTTCTTAGGAATTATGTTTTATAATCAATAAATAACTACTATGACTTACTTCAGTGGCACAGAAAACACATTGTTTTCTTCAGATAATGAAATTTTAAAACTAATGGAATATAAAGAAAATAATGCATGTTAGTCATTTATTAATTTATGCTCATCAACAACATAGATTCATCTCATCTCATATGTAAGTAAACACCTAGTTGACCTTATAAAAATTATGTGTAGAGTATGACTTTCTTGAACCAACACAAGTGAAGAAAATGGTCAGCAAAACTTTGACCTAAAATTGAACTTGTTTTTTTTTTTTTTTTTTTTTTTTGAGACAGAGTCTTGCTCTGTTGCCAAGGCTGGAGTGCAGTGGCACAATCTCTGTTCACTGCAACCTTCACCTCCCAGATTCAAGCAATCTCCTGCCTCAGTCTCCCAAGTGCCTGGGATTATAGGCACTCACCACCATGCCCAGCTAGTTTTTGCATTTTTAGTAGAGACAGGGTTTCACCATGTTGACCAGGCTAGTCTCAAACACCTGATCTCAGGTGATCCACCTGCCTTAGCCTCCCAAAGTGAGGAGATTATAGGGGTAAATCACCGCCTCCAGCCAAATTGAAGTTTTTATTTATTTATTTATTTTAAGACAGGGTCTTGCCCTGTAGCCCGGAATGGAATGTGATGGCGCCACGTAGCTCACTGTAGCCCCAACCTCCTGGGTTCAAGCAATCTTTCCACCTTACCCTACGAAGTAGCTGGGACAACAGGTGTGTACCACCATGTCCAGCTAAGTTTTAAAAATTTTTGTTTGGGCGTGGTGGCTCCCACCTGTAATCCCAACACTTTGAGAGGCTGAGTTGGGGGGGATCACCTGAGGTCAGGAGTTTGAGATAGGCCTGACTAACGTGGTGAAACCCCATCTCTAATAAAAAATACAAAACTTAGCTAAGAATGGTGGCACGCACCTGTAATCCCAGCTACTTGGGAGGCTAAGGCGGGAGAATTGCTTGAACCCAAAAGGCGGAGGTTGCAGTAAGCCAAGATCGCTCTATTGCACTTCAGCCTGAGCGATGAGAACAAGACTCCATCTCAAAAAAAAATTTTTTTTTTTTGTAGAGATGGGGGGTTTCTCTATGTTGCCCAGGCTGGTCTCAGACTCCTGGTCTGAGGTGATCCTCCTGCCTCAGCTTCCCAAAGTACTGGGATGACAGGTATAAGCCACCACACCCAGCCCTAACATTGAATTTTTGATATAAATAGATTGGAACTTGTAAGTGTTGAGAGATTCTCTTCATGTAGGGAACTCACCAGGCAGGCTGTGGTAAAATGAACCAATTAAAGTTACAACATTTTGTTGTGTAGTCACTAGATGGTTTGTCAACAATACAAGGTTTTGACTATGATCTTCATTTTGAATGTAAGGACACTAAAGACGAGGTGGAATTCAATTATTTGCTCAAGGCCTAATACTAGAAAAGAATGGAGTTAAGAATTATCACTGTATTTCTGTCCAAAGCCTTGTCTTTCCACTATATCACACTACCTTCCTGAAGGTTTATTTATAATTATGCTATGTTACTATATGCAAATATCAATAGTAATTATTTTCACCAGTTAAGTTATAATTTTAGGGATTTTCCCCCTCATTTAAATTTCCTACTGAAAATGTAGAAGAAGGAAAAGAGGAGGAGGAGGAGGAAATTACTTCACTAGAATAAATTACTGGGATTAATGACATTTTCTGGAGAACAAAGGTTCTCGTCTAGTTTTCTAGAGCCTAATGTGTTACCTATTGTTTTTGATATGATATGCCTCTTTGACAACATATGCATAAATTATGATTATATATAATTACATATTTTAGAAAGACTTTCACGAAATAGTTAAGAAAATAAAAATATAGCTGGCTTTAAGCAATCAGCTTCGATTATCCTAACATAAATGAGCTCCTTCCTTAACAATACTGTCTTCTTGGAAACGTTTTCCCAAACATGCACATAGTTTTGTCAGTTTTAAATCTGCAAAAGGCATAGTACAAGCAATCAAGTTACTTATTCTTAGTTCAGACGTTAGTAAAAAAAAAAACACCTTTTTATACTCTGGGCAACATTTAAAGATACAAGACAAGGTAGATATATTCCTTTAACTCAAAATCCTTCCCCATTGTGTTGAACATTAATTTCAAGGTTATTTATTTCCATCAATAGTTCTTTGGAGTGGCTAAACCAAGTTCATGTATAAGGGAGAAAATTTAAAAGTTTTGGAAAACAAAGTATAAATATTTGAAATGTGATGATTTTAATATGAATTGTGTTCACTACTAAGAAAAGAAGGATACTTCCATTGTCATGGGTCTTTTCTTCTAAGTTTACTAAGAATAAAATAAGATGATTCACTGCTTCAAGACATTATTAAAGATATTAGCATTCTTTATATATAAAGATATTAGCACTTATTCTACATTTCAGCTGACTTTATTTGCAATAGGCCATGCAGTGACTGAAAGTAAAATTAAGGCCTTAATGTCAGTTATTACCACCGCTTTTTATTGGTTTTATTCTAGATCTACACATGCATTATGCAATTTTTAAAAAATGAAAATACAGTTAGGTACATAAAAAGCCAACAATCTTAGAAACAAAGACTATTAAAACAGACATGTACAAGAATTGCTTAGAATACCTGGTTTTAAATCCCCATGGACAAACATGTCAATCATATATCGACAGAATGCATACTGATCTGACAGAGTAGAAAGAAAAAGAGTAATGAAAAAATGTCATCAACACTTCATTTTTTACAGAGAAATGATTTAACAAAACAAGCAAAATAGCACAATTCTATTTTCGTTACTACAATATTTTCTGTGAAGGAATAATTTGCACTCATATGAAAATACAGAAGGAAAGAAAGACAATAAGTGTAACGCTTCATTTCTCCCATACGAAAATAGCTTTAAAAATTGAAAAAGACTAGTTCAGGTTAATCTTCTAATGGGGTTGTGTTCCAAATAAAAACCTATTTTATCAAATAATTGATTACAAGTCATCATATTAAAGCAATTTTTCCCATTTGTCTTTTTATAAACTTTCAATAATGAAACAGAAGTTTTACAAGAGGGGAAATTGTTTCCAACTTGGAGTGTTTCATCAAAAACTCAGTCCCAGCCCTTCTGCTAATTGTCTCTTATCAGCTGCAGAATGTTTTTTGCAAAAGACCAGCAGGAGGGCTAACCTCTTTGCAACCTGTTAGGCGGCCTCTGAATAAAAATGCCCTTTAATTGGGAGAGTAAATCAAGAACAGACTAACAGAACCAAATGATATTGTTGTTAAATTAATCAATGGAGCAGTCCTCTTATGATCATCTTGTGAACTTGACTAGTTTATGGCCTATGGTAAAAGTAAACAAACAAACAAAAAACATAGCGTGTGAATATCATTTTGGGCAGACTTGGTCTTCAGGAGTTGGGTTTTTTATATTCCCTCTAAATTAAAGATATTGCACTTAATGTTAAATCCTTACAGAACTTTAGACTCTCCTGAGATCAATCCAACTCAAAGATCAATTGATGAATCTTTACCATATCTTCTTTAAAGCATATATATTACTAAATGATTTACATTTCAATATTCCTTAAATAGGCATTTTATTAATCCACCAAATCCAAGGCAGCTTTTAGGACCAAGAGAGTTTATTGGATTTAAGCAATATGACACATTCTTAATTGCTCCAAATTATGCATGTCAAACATATGAAATAACAGAGCTTGTTACTAAACAAACACACCTCTAAAGATTTTTGTAAACCTTTCTTTTTTGAGTATTAACAGCATTTTTAGAGTAATCCATTTTATTATAAAATTCTGTCAGGTCTTTAAAAAATAAATATAATTATTGTAGAAGATGTAAAAATATAATCTTTTTCATTAATACCTAAATCTGGGTAGGCCAAAACTCATAAAGTTCCAAAAATTTACATGTCTTTTAGTTGTTGAAATTGTAGCACATTTTCCCACAGGAGAGGTAGGGAATGGGAAGGAGGCTAGTCCTCAGATCACTCCATGCATCTGATTTGCCCTTTGATGTACTGGCAGTAATAGCTGGAGATTCTGATCCCAGGACCTAGGAACCCTATGATTGGGAGAAACATAAGGTTAAGGTAGAGGGTATTTTCTCTTTCCTAGACACAAGACTGTTTTCCTGAGCAAGACTGTAGAACTGGCAATTCGGTTCTAAGAAAAAGCAAGATGAAAAAGTACATTTCCCTTAAATGGAAAGTTTGAATTTGGACCAGTGTGGACTTTCTGAAATTAGCAGTATGTTCCCTTTACTTCAGTACTTTAAGTGACTGTACTCTTTTTAGATTTGTTCTCCATATACTCTAGGAGTGGTTCTCACAGGGTAACTTAAACATGAGAGGGGAATTGTCAAAATACTGATTTTTGGGCTCCATCGCCAAAAAAAAATTAAAATGGCATGGATCTGGACTCTAGGTAGATGCATTTTATACAAACTCCTTAGATAGGTCTAATTAGAATGCATTAATTACTGATCTAAAACCTTTCATTTGTTTTCCCACAATAATTACTCCTAGAGGCACTACAGACTCCCATGACAGCAAATAAGGGTCTTTGTTATTATATGTGTTGGAAGTTTAGAACACAGGGACTATTTGTAATATAACATCCCCTCCAAATGAACTATTATCTGCCCCAAATTGTGATGGGATGGTTAAATACATAAAATGTTAAACAGTGCACTGAATTAATTAAAATCTTCACACTTCAGAGGTTCCTCTTTAGCTGAATGCTGATAGTGTAATGAAACTTTTTAGCTTTTATGTTGAAATATTATCCAAGTACAGTCAGCCCTCCATTTCCCTGGGTTCCACATCTGAGTATTCAACAAACTACATGCCTATAATCCCAGCACTTTGGGAGGCTGAGGCGGGAGAATCACTTGAGGTCAGGAGTTCGAGACCAGCCTAGCCAACATAGTGAAATCCCATCTCTACTAAAAATACAAAACAGCTGGGTGTGGTGGCGGGCGCCTATAATCTGAGGCTTGAATCCAGGAGGTGGAGGTTGCAGTGAGTTGAGATTGCGCCACTGCACTCCAGCCTAGATGACAGAGTGAGACTCTGTCTCATATATGTACATTATATATATATATATATGTATATATATATATATTATACACACACACACACACGTATTAATAATTACGGCTACCATGGTTTTGTCTGTACTGAACATATACAGAATTTTTTCCCTTATCATTGTTTCCTAAACAATACAGTATAAGTATTTACAAAGCATTTATTAAATATATTGCATTAGGTATATAAGTAATCTAGAGACGATTCAATGTATAAAGAGGATGTGCATAGGTTATATGCAAATATTAGTCCACTTTATAGAAAAGACTTGAACATCTGTGGATTTTGGTATCTGCAGGGAATCCTGAAACCTATCCTCCACAGATACTGTTGGACAACTGTACTTTACTTATATTTCTTACATTTCCTAGATCCAAAAATCTTCATTTAATTAATAAACCAATAGCCCAATGAGCTTCTAATCATAAATAGGAAATTTCTTATGAATTCACAGGATATTTTTTAATCTAGCAAATTATCTGCTACAACACCTAGGAGGTTTTTGTTATATGTAAATAGTGCTGTGATCTTGTTGTATTCTAATGGCACCAATATATCGATAGGAATATGAGAAAGATGTTTTCACTCCTATCAAAGCTGATAGGGATTCTCAAATATTTTAAATTAGGATGCCCATTTCCACCTGTCCTTGGCATTGACCTTAACAATGTATAAGAATTCTAGGTAGGTATGGATTGGGAAGTTTGCAGTTTATCTGCTTAACCTATCTAAGAATACAGAAAAACCAAGCCTTCCTGATTTTGGAAGATTTGTTTTATAAAAATGTTTCTTTAAACCCAACTTAAATATTATAGCAGAAAACTTTTCATAAAGAAAATCTAAATTGTACTACCATTCTAACTTTAATAGTTCTGAGATAATAATTTATATAATGTTAAATTTGCTCATTTAAGTACTTTTTTCCCAAATGAACATTTTTCTTGGAATAACACATGCTCTCCATTTCTCTCCTTCTTGATCCTCCGGGGCAGTGATGGATGTCACTCAAATGATGCCTAGTTGGTGTTCCCTGTGGAGTGGTAACCAAGGAAAACTACATTCTGGGTGCAGAATGTCAACAAAATAACAATTTTTTAAAGAAACCTCTAATGAGGATGGGACACATATAGTCCAGGGCTCTATAACAGATTCACATTAGCTATACTTTCTCTGCCTGCCACAAATATTTAAATAGTTGTTCAAAAAATAAAGAAAGAATGAGTGAATCAGCAAAGTGTGTGGCAGCTGGAAAATTTGTTTTTCCTTCTCCTCAGACCTCCCAGAGGTCGTCAGAAAACTAGGGAGCAACGTCTGATTATGCCAACTCTTCCTGCTCTATAAACAGATTCAGATGGGTTTATAAAAACTAGATTTGTGTATGTGTGTGTTGTGTGTGTTTATGGTAGGTGTGTATATACATATATATCTTATCTCTAATGCTTTAAGCAGAAAGAGAGATGTATTATTTCCATATACAATATTGAGAGTAACTAAATTGAATATATTCACCTGTATACTATGTAATTAAATAATTACTAGTAAGCATGTGTCCCATGTGCAAATCTGTTTCCAAGTGAGTAAAGGACCTATTTCTTTAAAAAGAATGAGCTCTATTTCTTTAAAAAGAAATATTTAGAAATCTACATTAAAAGAACGCCTCAAACATATTAGGTCTAACTTAATCTATGTGAATAAGTATTCTCTTGGCCAAAGAGCTAACTCAACAATTACACTAAGTAATCAATATAAAAATTTCAAAACCAAAGCTTCCCAAATTAAAAAGAAAAAAAGACACTGTATCTTTATCTTGCTTAGTTAAAACCATAATGTGATTCGTTTCTTTAATTTAAAAAATGCTACTAATTAAATCTTTGCTTAGTAAAAAAATAAAATGACATATTTATATGTCTGACCTGCCATTGAGGTTACTTTTGATTACTCTCCTAATGATACATTTATATAATTAATGGCAACTCTTTTCAACAGTGACACATGCTTTAGCAATTATAATTGTTTAGCTGATAAAATCACATTTGTACTTTTGTTTTTAACTCTAAATGATATTTGAATGTCGTTTTAATAGATAAAATAGCTCTTTGTGTAGAAGTAAAAATAGTAGACCAAAAATAGATATGGTAATACAAAGCTGTGTCTTTAATAAATCTGATTACTGATAGAAATGAAATACATATTTGTGACTTGGAAAATAAACATTATTTTAAAGTGTTCTGGTGATGAGTCTTTATGAATAAAATATGGTTCCCAAATCCCCAAAGATATGAAAAATGAACATCAAAAAATACATTAATGTTCCTAGTTGCTAGATAAGTATTTTAATATTTCCAAATACAACAGTCATCAATTTTTACATTTTATATTTATGGTTAAAAATTATAATACAGTTTGTAGGTCTTAATTGGTTTCGTGTGATTATTTTTCTTTTTGAGCAGCAATCTAAAGTGTAAATGATTTTAGGATCTAAGTAATCATACCAGTGAATCCAAAGATTAATTCTGCTGGTTTTTATTATTACATTCAATATATTGTATCTTTATTTACTTCATCCTTTTTGTCTACCAAAATATTTTATCAATGACATAATTTTGATAGAAATAATAATTAACTTTAAAATTTTTTATGGTGATATAATCACCTTGAAAATTGAAAAAAGTTTTAGAGCTCCTACGTTTTAATGTCACTTATATATTAAAATATTAAATACATTAATATTATCTAAATTTAAAAGTTTGTGGATCACTAAAGAAAAAATATTTATTTCCTTTTAAAAATATATATTTTTTAAATATGTATCTTTTGTCATATAAATCAGAGTTGACAAATACTACTCATGAATCAAAGTTTACAAATACAAATTCAAGAGAAAAAATAAAAATACAGAGTGGATTAAATACAAGTGGCTTGCAAATTTCATCTTTTGTACCTTATAATGAGGAAAAATTACTTTCAGTTTTATTCTCCAAATAGCTTGCTCTGTGACAAAATTGTAAGATTTCTTAAACTAAAATCTAATAGAAGCCAATTCTTTGATACAGTCCTTAGGTAACATTAGTCAAAACTGCTACAAAGGAAAGAAAATATTGGTTTTGCAATGGCTCCAAGAAACATCAATTACAGGAATAGTCCCTACCTATTAGACCCTATATTCTGTAAAGGTGTCTCAGGATTAATTGCAACCTGGAGTCAGGAACGGACTTAGGAAAGGAAAGGGTCAACAAGTGCCAGAGATGTGATGCAATAAGACCCTTAGTTGCCCTCCTAAAACTTCAGCTCTGTGTAGTCACATAACACCCTTCCATAAAAAATTCAGGTTTATATTCCATCTCCATTTAAAGTGCTATATTTTTGCAAAGTGGGAGATGTGTAAGTTTGACATCACTCTTGCTGAAGAGTGGCACAATATGTCACAGTCAGAGTTCTCTAACATTACAAATTTAGTCAATGGAAACTGAAAAAGAATTTGAGAGCTGTCTTTTCTCTAACATCTTGCCTATTAAATGAATTTAATAATTTGATTTATATTCTAAATGATGTGCTCTTGCCCATGCAACAGTAATATATGGATAGTTTTCACAATATTTACTCTATATGGTGTGAATATGTACCCCTTAACAAACTCCTTAGGAATTGCTGTCATTTTGGGGACCACTTTTCTCCAGAGTGTGATACATGCAATCTTTTTTCCACCTCTTAATAGAAAATTCATGTCTCAAAAATTCAACATTTATCTTTAATCTTTATGTGATTCCAGATGCTATCTCCAAACCCCTTTTAAAAATACTTCAAAATGCCTCTTTAGATATGTGAACACATCTTAGTATTTTTATAAATAAATATTAATTCCCAATTTACTGTATTTCCTCTCTGATATATTTACTTTAATATCTTTACCCCCGTTCGAAGTCTGATTATGGTCTTTTTTAGCTTTTAATTTCACCGCATGTGCTTTTTGCCCAATATTCTTTTAAAACCTCCGGCAGCCTCCTGCTCTGAATGTTTACCTTTCTGTTCATGCTTTGACACAGTTGCTTTCTCTTTGTCCTCCTTTTCTTTGGGTTTTGATGGTGTTTTCTGTACTTCTTTTACTTTTGCAGCTGTTTGCTTCACTTTCTCCTGTTTTCCACCTTTCACTTCCTTTTTAGTCTTTTCTTCACTCTTTTCTGGAGTCTTAGTTTTCTTCTCTTCTGTATGAAGTTAAGAGATGTTGAAATATTTTTGTTTATTTACAAACATAATGTTTCATCTGTACTAGGTCATTAAGAAAAACTGGAAAAGAAAGAGAGAAGAAAGGAAAACAATAGAAAAATACTATTCCTAAACATTTGTGACTATTATCAGAGTTTTACATAGTTTATGAAGTGCTATATTAGATAGACTACTAAAGTGTTGTGGATCTTAATTTGTACATGGAAACACTATTTTTTAAGCTGATAGGAACATAGCATGTCAAGAAGGAGGCATTTGTAATATGCAGGGGATGGATATACAGGCATGTTCAGTGAAAGACAATGTCCATATCAAAGAGCCCAGTGAAGTCGTCTCCTTTTGTAAGTATGCGATCATTTTGCTCCATAACTGAAAAATCTAAAGGGTCATTCAAGAAACTGAAATGCCAACAAAATATTTTTAAAGACAATAATTAAGAACTCAAGTGTAAAATTACCTGCATTGGTGTTGACTAATAGAAATCAATCAATGAAATCTGTTAGAGGAAAACTGAGAGAGATATGGTCTCTAATGATTTGGCTTTGGAAAGACTGAAACTGCAGAAATTGAGATACTGGCTCCTGTTTATCTTAATTCCAGTGATAATTCTACTAGTTTTTAAAGCCCTTAAACATATCCTCAGAAATGGAAAGGAGAATAAATAAAAATATATAAAAATACATATATAAATTAGAATATATGTATTTTTTTACATACACATATTCTTAATTTGATATTTTCTGTATTTTGGAAGAGGGAACTGGGATGCAAATGAATTAAGCTGTGGATCATTCAAGCATCTTTTAGAAAGCAGTAACAATGTAGCATATTATTTGTGGAAAACTGTTCATAATAGATGCTGCATATTGGACATTACTTATTGTATGTGACTACATATAACCACTATACACCACAGCAACTCTACTACAATGTTGGAATCCTCTATGTCATTTGCTAATGTACTATGTGGCCTTTATTGTCACTCATGTTAAAGAATTTTATGAAAAAATGGTTTCTTGAGTTTGGTACCCAAATGATGATTTCAGGCTAAGCCAAGATAATATTAGAAGATCCCACTGAGAGAATGAAAATGATAATGCCAGATGCCGGTTAGATTGCAAAACAAAAATCATCTGTGGTACCACACTTAATTGACTACACCAGCATCTTCCAAAACACTGTTCCTCAAATACTTCAGATACTTTACAGGACGATGTTGATACTCTATTAGGTGTTAGAGAATATCCTCATGACCAAATTTGGAAGCAATAAGCTAACTTGGTCCTTTAGCTTGGACTTTCTCAAGGCTAAAGGATATTGAGAATTTTCAAGAAAGAGAATTATGATGCCCATATTATCCAATGTTGTTTAATCATAAAATTCTCATACAAATATTACCCAATTACTCCATAAACTTTCTCTCTCTCTTTTTTTTTCTGAGATGGAGTTTTGCTTTGTCATCCAGGCTGGAGTGCAGTGGCACAATCTCAGCTCACTGCAACCTCTCCCTCCCAGTTTCAGGCCATTCTCCTGCCTCAGTCTCCCAAGTAACCAGGATTACAGGCACCCAGCATGATGCCTGGTTACTTTTGTATTTTTAGTAGAGACGGGGTTTCACATGTCCATAAATTTGCAACATCTTTGTGGCTTCTGTGACTACACTCAGGGGATTTTCTGCTTCTTCCTATGAATCATTTCTAAATCTCCTTTGCTGGTTTCTGTTCTTTCCTACAGTAAATGCATACATTTCCATGACTGGAACCAGCAGCTTTCTGCAGATGACTTTAAATTGATATCATTCCAGAATTCCACACTGAAATGTTTATTACTGTCTGTCTGGAAAGAAAGTTTCAAAAGTTTCACTGGAATGGTCAACAGCACCTCAGTCTCATGCAGTTCATTATTGTTCACCACAAAAACACTTCTAGATAGTTTATGTTGACCTGGGCTCACAGATAGTTGCTGGAGCTCTAAAAATCAGCATAATAATAAAAATATCTGAATACATTTCAGGATAGCAAAATTAAAACCCTGCAATATCTGGCTTCCTCCTAGCTCCCATCTTATGGCATCTTTCCAGAAGTTTCTGCCTCTACTGGACTGCTTTCTTTCGCTTGAATATTTTATGTATTTTCCATTTTTCAAATATTGTCAGACTGCATTCTCCACATTTTCTATATTTTTCACATATTTAAATATTTTTCTTTTTTTTTTTTTTTGAGACCGAGTCTTGCTCTGTTGCCCAGCCTGGAGTGCAATCTCAGCTCACTGCAACCTCCGCCTCCCAGGTCCAAGCAATTTTCCTGCCTCAGCCTCCCAAGTAGCTGGAATTATAGTCACATGTCACCATGCCTGGCTAATTTTTGTATTTTTAGTAGAGACAGGGTTTCACCATGTTGGCCAGGCTGATCTTGAATTTCTGACCTCAGGTGATCCACCTGCCTCCACCTCCCAAAGTGCTGGGATTAAATTTTTCCATGGTCAATCACGTGAAAAAAAAAAAATGGCTTTCCCATTTGAATTAATAATGTCTTCCCCAGAGCTTCTATTTGTCTGAATTTTTATTAAAGTATACATTTTATTATTTATTATATATCTTGTATTACAGATGGTTGTTGATCTATCTGTCTTCCCTACCAGACAGAGAGTGCTTGAGGGTAGGAATTCTATTATTCATTTTTGTATCACCATAGTGTCTAGCACAGTGCTTTTTTTCAGAGAAAACGCAAGGTAAATATATACTGGGTTAGCAGTTTCGATGAATGAGAGAGTAAATGTTCCACTATACTGGTATCACGTGTATTATACAGTGATATAGAGACTGCATAGGTAAATATGTGTTTAGAAATAAATTTGCCTAAACCTGTTAATTTTGCCAACTGTTTTTTTGTTGTTTATACTAATTTGTGTGAAATTGTCATATTTGCTTATTCTAAATGACAGCTATCCACTCCTTGTAAGTTACAGTTGATTTAACCTTAATACTATGGAATTAAAGATATGTGAAATTCAGATCTATTTTTAATGCCATTATAATTTATAAGTGGGCAATGATTATTTTCTAAGAGGCAGAACCACATATATAGCACACTCATTATAATCGACTTTAAGTATAAAAATAATAAAATATTTTCTACCTATTTTAGACACTTCTCAATCACCTTTACCCTTGAAATAGATACCTTTGCCTCATGTTAGAAAAAAAAAAATTGGTGAGAACTGAATGATATGGCTATAATAAAGAAAATATCATGAAACCAAAGCAACACTCAACTTCTATTTACTTTTAAGTTGTGTAGATATGCTTCAATTTTGTGCCAAAATATTTTTCCTGATTTTTCCCTGAAATAATTTAAGTGATGGACTTTATTAAAGAAAGTCCATCCTTTTTGAAAAAACAAAAAGGATTGCCATGTTGTATTCAAATTACCCCATTTTATTTAAGAAGGCATTTTATTCATGACTTCTGTCAAATGGAAAACAAAATATTCTAATCAAAAAATGGCATCAGCATATTTGATTCAATCTTGACATTAACATGATCCATTAAGCTACGGAATCAGATTCAGAATGTCTGAGGCCAAAGTATTAAATAGAACAGTATCCCTCAATAAAAATACTAACATACTATACATTTTTGATATTAGAAAATAACAAATTTTGTCTTTCATTTCATGAAGAACTACAAACTGCTTTATTTCTCTCTGCTTCGGTTTCTTTGCATTAAAAAAAGAAACACCACTATATCTGCCTCTTCCTCTATGGAAGCTGTGGAGATAAGTAACACTGAGCAAAAGAACTTTGAATTCTTCAAAATAAGTAGGTAAACATTGCTAATACTAAATCTGCATAATCTACATGTCTAGAGCTCTTGGAGTTTCCCTAGAACTTACCCAGAGTTTAATATACAGCACAGATTACTATATCATTATTATTTTACATATGAAAAATCTAAGTATCAAAAAGCCATTTATCAAAAATGGTGCAATGAAATGAGTCAGGAGTAGAAAGAGTAGAATCAGAATGCCTAACCCAATTTCTAATCACAGTAAGTTGCACAGTTATTAATATTAACCTAAAAAGATGATACAAAAAAAGTTTTTTAAGACATATAAGGGCAGATATACACATACATAAACCAAGTAAAAGCGATGTCTTCCTCAAAGTGACCAAGGCAGCAGTAACCTCTCCCACTTCATCAAACACACAGACATCTGAAGGTCTGAAGGTTACACTGACTTCCACATCAATTAGCCTGACCCACATTTGGCTCACCTCACTCAACTTCTCTATTCATTATTGCCTTCTTCTTCTTCTTCCCTGTCTCTGTTACTTTTAATGAACTACATAAATAGGTTAGCTTTCTCAATGGATATGGGGACCTATACATGTATTAAGGTAGACATTAAAGGTCTACTCTTCCCCCAGAAGGAATCCCTGAAGTGTTCTAACCAATGGCTGCCTTTGAGCAAGCAGTACTTGCAACAGAGCAAGAAACATGCTGCATTCTATGCAAGTGCCTCTGGAAATCACAGCTCTTCAAAGGGCTATTCTACTTTAACGGTTCACAACTTTCAAAGGTACTTCATAATTTTTTCTATCTTTAGTGTCACATAGAAGGCTTATGCCTTTTTAATCTTATTTTGTTTGATCAGAAATCACCTATTATATAAACAACACTTTCTATTAATTTCTTATAACTATCATAATACATACACATATAAAATAAAAATTAAAAATATATATTGTATACAAACATGTATACACACATATACATATACATGTTGTAAACACATATATACATATGCATACATATATGCATGCTTGTGTGTGTATGTCTATGTATGTGTGTATCTCCCCTAGAATAATGATGTAAATACGTAAATGGAAAGTATTTATGGCAAGCTGACTCAAGATGGCCCCCAATGATTTCCAACTTGTGGCATTCATATCCTTGTGCAATCATCTTCCCTTCAATATGGGTTGGCCTAGGAATTTGCTGCTAACCCATAGTATATGGCAAAGGTGATTGAATGTGACTTCAATGATTAGTTCAGATAAGATTGTAATTTCTGTCTTCCTGACTGTTTCTCTCTCATTACATTTAATGAAGCCAGCTGTCATGTTCATGAGACTCTTGTCAAGGAACTGAAGATGTTCCCCAGCCAACAGCCAGCCAAGAACTGATTGGCTAATAGTCCTTGAGGAAGTGAATCTCACCAACAACCATATAGTGAACTTGAAAATGATCCTTCCTCAGTTGAACCCTCAGATGAGACTGAAGTCCTAACTAACACTTTGTTCCGCCTTGTGAGATTGTGAAACAGAGGCCTAAGCTAATCCATGCCCAGATTCTTGATCCACATAACTGTGTGATAATAAATGTGCATTGATTTAAGTCTCAAATTTCATGGTAATGCTTTACAAAGCAATGAATAACTAATACAGTATTTAGCAAATTTTTTGAAAAATGAAATGATGCTTGAAGACCTGTATTTAATTATTTTTATAAAGAAAACTCAATTTATACTCACTTCACCTGGATTTTTGTCTTAACCCAATCACATACTAGTTTTATGACCTGGCAAAAAATTTTTTCCCTCTCTCTAGAGGTCACTTTCTTCATCTGTTAAACTAGGTAATTAATTTATATGATCTTTAAAATGTCTACTAGATTTCATACATCGATCAAATATGATTTCATATATATGTAATGAAATAAGTTAAATATATACACCAAATTTATTTTCATTTGCTTTTATGAAACAGGAGAAACAAAATAAAATTACATTTATTTATTTTAATTAAATCTTAAAAGTAAATTCATGTTACCTTCTAAAAATGTTTCAATTTATAGTTTATATTAGCTTTAATAAATATTTGCTTATCTAATGGAAAATTTATTAAAAATATATCTGGTTCAAATATCTCATTATTTTACATCTAGTAGATAATCAAACTGAATCTTAAAAGTAACTTCTAATTTTTACATAAATGGGTAGTTTCTTAAAAATACTGAATTGAGGCTTCTAACTGATTACATAAAACCTATATTTTAAAAGATAAGGAAGCAATTTAAATGTAGGGAATAAGATTAAATTACTGGATAAAATCCATTTTTTTCTAGTAATGGACAGATAAATTTAATACAGAAAAACTTTGTTATTCAATATGCTAAAATATATAATATTAAAGTGATTTACTAATAAATATATCTGGGATATTACCAAGGTACTCTCAGTTCTCAAACTTTTAAAATATTGACCGAGATTTATGCATGACCTTTTTATTTTTTTTAGACAGAGTCTCTCTCTGTTGCCAAGCCTACAGTGCAGTGGCGAGATCTTGGCTCACTGCAACTTCCACCTCCAGGGTTCAAAGGATTCCCCCTGCCTCAGCCTCCCAAGTAGCTGGCATTACAAATGTATGCCACCACATCTGGCCAATTTTTGACTTTTTAGAAGAGACAGGGTTTCACTATGTTGGCCAGGCTGGTTTTGAACTCCTGACCTCAAGTGATTCACCTGCCTCAGCCTTACAAAGTGCTGGGATTACAAGTGTGAGCCACCATGCCTAGTCGACCCTTTCTTTTTAATACAAGAAAATCATTTACTATGCAGAAGTCGTCGATTTGACTATTTTTGCTTTGATTGTCTGTGCTTTTGAGGTCTTACTCAAGAAATCTTTGCACATACAAATGTTCTGAAGCATTTCCCCAATGTTTTTTTCAAGTAGTTTCATGTCCTACATTTAAGTCTTTAATTCATTTTGAATTAATTTTTTATATGGTGAAAGATAGGGGTCTAGTTTCATTCTTCTGCATATGCAGCTTTCCTATTACAATTTATTGAAGAGACTGTCCTTTCCTCAATATATGTTCTTGGTGCTCAGTAGCAAAATAAAATGACTATAGTTAACAATAATTTATTGTATATTTCAAAATAACTAAAGAGTGAATTTGGAATGCTCCCAATGCAAAGAAATAGTATATGTTTGAGGCGATGAATCTCTCTATTTTAAAGACTCATGGTATTACATTGAGCTCACCTGGATAACCCAGGAGAACCTACCTATTTTAGATCAATCTTCACTACTTCTGCAAAAATGTTTTTTGCCATGTAATGTAACATAACCACAGGGGATGACACCAAGGGGTGAATGAGGGTTATGGGGCTCAAAATTCTATTTACTACATATGGTGAAGCTCTTCACTTTCCTCTCACATTTTGAGATTCTCTGTTACTGTAAGTATTCAGTTTAATTATTCTTTTAGATATTAAAATTTAATGTAAGACCAAATTAACTTTTTAATGTAAATAAAATAACAAAAGTTTACAAATATCCAACTATCCATTACCCAAAAATTAATCTTTCAAAATATTCAGTTATGGAAATAATAAATGGAAAAGTTACCTTTTGCCACTGTCTTTGTTTCTGGTTTTTCTTTTTTCTCAATTTTTTCCTTGTGAGTTGCTTAAATAGAAAATTTTACATTAATACACATTTTAATAGATTTCAAAACCAAGCTTTCTTTTGATCTCAGTTTCATAAGCACTAAAATCTAATTTGTAATATTTTGAAAATTCATCACATTAATAAGTCTAATTAAGAAATAAAGAGGTACCAATGTAATAACAGCTGTATAGAATTCAATGTAAAGGTGTAGGCATTAAGACTTAAAAAGCACTTTGAAAATCAGTTCCACTCTTTTTCAAGTTATTATTTCAAATAGATAAAACTTTTAGGGAAGACAAACTGAGAGTGAAAAATTTTTATAAGAATTTGTCAAAAAATATCATTATGTTTATTTTTAAATTTCAAATATATTAAATTGTGTGATTTGGTAGTTTCCCAAATCATCATACATTTCTCAATATTTACATACTATTTTTTCAAGAATAACAATGGTAATTAAACTATGAAAATTAAATAGTAAAATATGAGGTTTAATTGAGCAGTTGATAAATTCTGGATATTGAATTACTAGAGGAAAAATTAGTTCCACATATTTCCATTTCTACAACTATGTAACAAGAATAGTAATAACATACATCAGCTTTACTTACATCATTAAAAAATGCGTAAAATATGTATTCAAAAATCTATTCTTTTTAAATACAGTCAATGAATAGTGTCCTCCAGAATCTTGGAGAGATGATTTAAGCCTCAGAAAGCCTAATGTTCAGTTGATGACCAAGTGTCCTTGATAGAGGCAGAGCTGCTGAGAGAGCAGGTGCCTTCTCCTCCAGAGTTTTAGCCTCTCCACTACTCACACCTGCCCACAGCCAATTCCACTACCACTTGGGATTATGGGTAAGAGCTTAGACAATATTAACAGAAGGAGCATTATGCTAGGCTAAGCTGGGGTAATATGCACACAAGGTTACAGGACTATATTATAATAACATATCTCCTAAAATGGAAACATCCTTTAATTGGCATACAGTAAATAAAAAGAGCACTTAAAATGCAGCATTTTATTTCTGCTTTTCAGTTTGAATACATTCTTTTGCAGCACTTACAATTTAAGGGCAAAAAAATCCCAACTTTTTTTTTTAACAGAAAACATTTAGCTACTGTGAAGTTTGAAAAAAAATCACAAGAAATAGCAGATTATTTCATTGAGTCAGAATATGCAGAACCTAGT
Source organism: Ateles fusciceps (assembly GCA_036589455.1). NCBI lineage: Eukaryota > Metazoa > Chordata > Mammalia > Primates > Atelidae > Ateles > Ateles fusciceps. The sequence goes on from JAZHEH010003462.1 coordinate 532,713, forward strand.
GCTAATGTTTTCTTAACCCAATAGCAGACAGGAAATGGTCACCTATTTCTAGAACAGAGAAAGTAGATGGCTGTATTGAAGTTCACGGAAATTGACACAAAGTAAACATGAAGAAAAATTACAACTATTTAATTGAAATTTTCTTTTTCTCCATAGGTTATTAGGGTACAGGTGATTTTGGTTACATGAGTAAGTTTTTTGATAGTGATTTGTGAGATTTTGATATTTTTAAGTGTAAATATACCATAAATAATATATAAACATGTTTCAACTGATCTGATTCCTAAATGTCATAACACGTTCTACCTAAGTGGAATGTTTAACAAAACAAAAAAGTTCAACAGACTGTGCATACTCTGGATGCCTAAATCAGCTGAAGTCTAGCCCAGCTATCCTAGACACAATCCACTCTAAAACAATAGCACAAATTAAGTCACAATCTTACTTCACATCATACATTGAAGTGGATTTTTGAGGAATTAAAGTTAAATTTAAAATATAAAACAATCTTTTTTGACTGGGCGCTGTAACTCACACCCGTAATCCCAGAACTTTGGGAGGCTGAGGTGAGCAGATCACTTGAGGTCAGGAGTTTGAGACCAGCCTAGCCAACATGGCAAAACCCCATTTCTACTAAAAATACAAAAATTAGCCGGGTGTGGTGGCGCATGTTTGTAGTTCTAGCTTCTAGGGATGCCGAGCCATGAGGATCCTTGAACCCCGGAGGCAAAGGTTGCAGTGAGCCGAGGTCACACCACTGCACTCCAGCCTGGGTGGCAGAGTGAGACTCTGTCTCAAAAAAAAAAAAAAACAAATACAAACAAACAAAAAAAATCTGTTTTAAACTTGAGGAAAATATTAGTGGCTATTGAACTGATTCTTGAATGAGAATTCAAAGCCAGAAACACCACAAGATAATGTCAACATACATAACCACATAAAAATTCAAGAATCTAAACATATATGAACTCACACATGTCCATTCACATGGACAGAAAGCATAGCATTAACTGTGAAACAAAGTCAGAAAAATATTTGAAAAGAAGTTATAGACTAAAGGGTACACATACCCATAACACGCACACACACACACACACACACACACACACACACACACATATCATTAGGAGAAATGGTCAGTTGAGTGTGAACAGTTACACACAAAGATATATACATCATTAAAAAACATATTTGAATCTTTCCACTTATAAATAGTAAGCAGTTAATACTTTGCAGGGACATCAATGAAGCTGGAAGCCATCATTCTCAGCAAACTAACACAGGAACAGAAAAACAAACACTGCATGTTGTCACTCATAAGTGCAAGTAGAGTTGAACACTGAGAACACATAGACTTAGGGGGAGCATCACACACCAGGGCTTGTTAGGGGGTGAGGAACAAGGGGAGGGAGAGCATTAGGACAAATACCTAATGTATGCAGGGCTTAAAACCTAGATGATGGGTTGATAGGTGCAGCAAACCACCTGGCACATGTATAGCTATGTAACAAACCTGTGCGTGTATCCCATAACTTGAAGTAAAATTTAAGAAAAACTAAGAAAACATGACACATTCAAAGGAACACAATAATACTCCAGTAACAGGCCTCTAGAAAAGGGAAATCTATGAAATGCCTGTTCAAAATAATAATCTTAAAAAATCTCAGAGAGAAAAAAGACCACAAATAAACAATACAAAGGAAGGAGAAAAATAATCCATGACATGAATGAGAAATTTTGTAAAGAGGTAGATATCATAAGGAAGACCCAAACAGAAATCCTAGAACTGAAGAATTTAATGAATAATATAAAAAATAAAATTATCTGTAACAATTAACTAGATTATCAGGAGAAAAATCTAGCAGAAGAACATATGCTCATTTAAACACCATGAAACTTTTTAAAGAGAATGAGGAAAATAGTGATATGAAAAGATTTCTAGGATGTATTGTTAAATTATAGAAGTTGCATTATAGGATATACTAGATTTTATGTAAAAGTAGGGAGGAAAATGACATGTATTATCTGGCAAACACATAATACAGCTCTGGAAATATGCATGTAAAATTCACATGAGTGATTTACTGTGAGTATGTGGGTTTGGCATGAAATGGGAACCAGGAAGCTGGGAGCAAGGTAAGAGGAAGGTTTTCACAAAGTATCTTCTGTGTTGAGCAATTAGATCTTATTATCTATTCTACATAACTAAATAAAAAATTAGAAATTAAAGCAGCCTAACAGACAATCAAAATATGCAAGCTACAATAATGAGATCTACTTTCTTACCTATCAAACTGCCAAGTATTTCTAGTATAATATCCTCATTGCTGGCTAAGGCAGTCTCAAAACTGCCAGAAGAAAAATTGACATAACATTTCTGGAAAGTAAAGTGGCAACTGAGTTCAACAGTCTTAAGTTGTTATTTCTCTCAATCCAGAAAGTCCTTTTTTTAGATTCTATTCTGAGAAAATAATCCTAATTTAATTTGTGAAAAGGCATGGTCATCTAAAATCTGAATGTAAAGAGCAGGAAGTCAGTGGGAAAGGACTTAGTGTAATATGACAGTAATGACAATAATAAGATAGTGACAGTAACAAGAATAACTTCATACCTTTCTTTTCAGGTTTTTCTTTTTCTCTTACTTTTTCTTTTTCTTTTTCTTTGTGTGTAACTGAAAAGAAACAAATAAATACTTTTCATTTAAGTAGGAATAAATGAGATGATTGCATGGCAGTTTTTGATATTCAAAAACTTATCAGCTACTTTTAGAAATTTTCCTTTAGCTAGATTGAGATTTTATATATTTAGAGGTTTAAACTTCAAGATAATTATAGATTTGTTTCTTAGTCCTGTTTTTATTTCATATCCAAGCACAAACTAGTTAGTATCCAAACCAAGTTTGATTGCAAAGATAAGAATACCCATCAGCTTTTCCAAATCTTTAATTTAAAGAATTGGAAAATCTTTTAAAAATTATCATACCATATGCCAAAGGAGCCTGGCTTTGATATTGGATGAATTCCAGAAATATGAGGATGAAAATACAGAGATATAATTTTTTGATCTTGAAGCAAAGAACAATCAACCTAAATAGTATGTGTTAATCTTCTACAGAAACATTCCACACTAAAAGTTTTAAAAAATATACTGGAATAAGACTAGAAAATACCAAATCTTTTCAACAAAAATAAAATTTAATTTAATATGAGCAGTAATCCCATCAGTTATTACAACAGGGCTAAAATTTAAGTCATAATCTTACCCCATGCCTTAGTCATAATTCTTATTCATTATCCATGCTAGAAAGATGAGACTCATCCCAATTTGTCTTTCTCTTTTATTTTTTCTTTTCATTCATTCACCAAGCTCTTTCAATCATGCCTTTTTAATGTTTCTCTTATTTATTTTCTTTTATCCAGTATTATTCTCCCTATCATTTATTTACACAAGAATATAGGAAGAACACCTGCTATGTGCTAAAGACTCTGCTAAACAAGATAGAGTTCATTCCTGTCTCCATGATGTCAATAAGCTAATGGCTAGTGGATGCTAAGCAAATAATTACAAAGGTAGGTAACTGCAGGGAGTCAAATTGCTATGAAGAAAATACGCAGAGTGGAATGTTGATGTATAAAATGACCTAATCTAATCTGTTTGTTAGGGGAAGGGCCCTTGGCAGAAATGACATTTAAGATTGTGAGAAATGAGAATAAATTAGCCTAGTAAGAGACTAGGAGGGCAAAGGGGAGAGACCAAGTAACAATTCAGAAGTTGAAACAGGATATCTCCCCTTTTGCATATTATTATACCTATCATAATATTACAATATCCTGACTTTTCTTTTGAATGTTTAGATTTTAGAATTTTATGTTTCATCATAAGCTTTCTAACACGAAAATCTGATATCATTCACTCCTCTGTTGCAAATGTTAATGTCTCCTCATTACTTAACATGAAATCTGTCACATAATAGGTACTATATAAAATATAAAAATACTTTACTGCTCTAGTGATCTGACATTTGCTTACTAACTCCATGTTTACCAACCCAATGTCATCTACAAAGAATTTCTCCTTGAACTTTACATTGTCGTTATAACTAATGCCAGTAGCTCCACAAGCACACCACATGCCTTCATGATGCCTTTGTGTCTCTGCCTGTATGTGTCTTCCAACTAGAATTACCGCACCCACATTTATTCATTTTCCTTTCACTATTCCATGCACCCTTTCATCTTGGTTCAAATGCCTCCTTCTCTGTAATGTTTTCTTTGATCTCTACTTATTCCATACACCAGTTGCACCATGTACATAATTCTATTTTAGCAATTTAATAGTAATAATGATATTGTGAATATCTGTGACTACTCAGTAAATGAAATCCTTAGGGGCTACACCATATTTATTTTATTTTATCTTTTTGCATTTCCAGGTCATCACATGGTCCCATTCACATAGTAGACTTTTTGTAATATTTTTGAATAAGTGAAATTCTGAAATATTTTAAGAGCCACTTTTATCATCTAGTTAAATTTTGTTTATGGATGATGTGGTACAGCTATAATAGGCACTGCTTGCTTCCAATTATGTGAAAATTTTTGACAATTCATTAAAGTTTCTCATATAATTAAAACCTACTGAGAAAAGGGAGGAAAAAAACTCACCTTAGAACATTGAGATGTTGTTTTTTCCACATCTAATGGTTCTTTTAGTTGTTTCTGAGCTCCTAAATTCAATATAAATACCTCACAAAATAAGGTGAGGAAATCACTATTCATATGGACCACAAATGTTTTATTTTGGTTCAATTGAATCCCTATTAATTAAGCAAAAAACTGAGAGAAAATCTTGGCAAAAGCAATGCATCTTTTAAAGTTTCTCTGAGGGGAACCAAGTTTGTGTGAGATAAGCTGTGCTTTCAGAGTCCTGATTGGAAAGACCCCCCAGGGGAACACCTAATCTGTGTCTCTGCCTCTGTAAGGAATGAGAGACTCACCCACCTTGGACAGCTGGTTGTCCATTCCACTAAAGGATTTTCAGATTGACGTGTGCACAGGCATAAACGGGAGAATTAACACAAAATCAAAGAGTGAAGGGACTGAATTTGGACTCAAATTAGCATATTAATGCCTCATTCCTGTTACCCTAGGGAGAAATCTAGTTCCTCCTAGTTGAAGTGTTGATTTCCAGACCCTGTACTGTAGGCTAGCATTTTATTATCCCCCTCAGAAATGGCATCACGCTTCTTAGTGAAGCAGCTGGATCCTTGGGCCCTAGGGAGCTGTTCATAATGGCAGACAGCCACTGAAGCTTCTTGGACAGAAACTTCAAATTTTGGCAAGACTTTTCTCAAATACCAAGTTTTGAAACGACTTTCAAAACAGCAAGGCAACTATCAGCAACTGCCTCGGTAATCACTCTAAAATAAAAGTGACCTGATACAACAGCTGCATTTGCTTGCGCATCTCTTTGCTTAGAGCCCACAACCAGGAGTTTTCATAGGGAAGAAGAGTACCTCTTTGTCACCAGCCCTGTTTGGCAGGTTATATCTTAGCCAGGACAGTTTTTAGCTCAGGACAGATTAAGCTTCTTGCACCTGCTAGAGTTCAATTTGTTTGTCATCCTTATTTATAAGAAGCGAAAGTCCCTTCAGTATGCTGATAATTAAAAACAAATGGAATCCACCAGTTGGAATGACCCTGATGTCTGGCATCTGAGTTGGCATGGTCATGCTGTTCCTGCCCTTGCCCAGACTCTGACCTTCCCCTGCCCAGAACATTCAGCTCAACTGGACCGAAGCACATCTCTCATCCTCCCATCTGGTCCCTTTCCAGCCCTCCCAAGCTGTGCTCTGTGCTTTTGTTTTTGACCCTGGCAGCTGCCATATGTCTTTTTTTCAAGTATATCAGAGCTTATAATGTAACCCTGTGTTTTGTTTTGTTTTGTTTTGTTTTGTTTTGTTTTACAGGGAAAAACACCTCCTTAAGGCCAAATAATGGGAATCAGGTTGTCAGAGTTCTTTATTTAATCATCCTGTTCTTATTTTGAAAAACAGAAATTGTAATGCCAAAAGTTTTAAAGTGCTGATTCATATAGGCTACTACCTTCTTCAATTGATGGTTAACAAATAAATTTAACCAAAACTCTAAAACATACTTGGCTTTAGACTACTGCATAGGACTAATCTTGAGTACCCAACCAAAAAAATCAGATGGATAAGCAGGTAAGCATTACACCTTTTCATTAATAAAAAAAAAACTTTGAGGAGCATCATTACCTGTAATAAATTTTACTGTTTTTTCTTTTAACTAATTCCTCTCATTTTCATATTTCTTATGCTTTTTTGGAGGGGGGGGTAGATATTAGAACTAACATAGTCCATAGGCCTTAAGTAGGTGAACTTTTCCAACAGCTTCATAAAAGTCATATATAGTTATGTTTTAATTTTTAATTTTTTAATGAGAGAGCATGATACACGTTCATCTTCCCTTAAAAAAACAAAAAAATTCTGTTTCAGCCGCCATTAAGAAAAAAAGCCAGATGTCGTGGTTAGTGTGTATGTCTCTGTGTGCATGTGTTTTTTTGTTTGTTTGTTTGTTTGGTTTTTTAAGTTTTGGTAACTAATTTGTAGAAATTCAGTTTGGTGGTAAACCAAAATGATCTCTATGCTTTTTAAGGGACAACCATGAACCTAATAGAAACGCAATATTGAGTTAAAAAACTTCTTAAATATTATATTATTCATTTTTCCTAAAGGAAGAATTTATAATTTTAACTTTAATATAAGTGCACAATTTCAGAACTGATAGTAATATAAGAGGTAACCCTACCCTGAACTCCTTTGTCCATGGATAAGGTCACACATGCTAATAAGAGTTCATGACAGACTGGGAAAAGAATGTAGTTATCTAATTATTAAACCAGTACTCTTTCTTCAAAACTATGGTGCCAGGTCTGTCCCAGGTTCTGTGCAGACTGTAAACTTTTTATGAGCCAAACGTCCTGATGGAATTCTCCAAGCACATCATCTACCTTTCAATAGTGTACATACTTCTTTTACATAATAAAAGCACTTTTATTTACCTATTAAAGTGAAGATTTGGCAAATTACCCAAAGATGTAAAGCTAATATGATACTTATGTGTTAAATCACAAAATAGATTTTATAATTCTAAAATATTAGTTTTAATTTCAAGTTCAATTTAATTGCATGAACAATTTCTTCTTCTCCTGGGGCTACATAGCCGTAGTAAGAACTATAATCGCTTTCTCATAAGTGAACATTCACTATGGAGGCTGTGATGCATAGTTTTGTGCACACTCTTCTGGTTTCCTTGTCCAGGTTTATCTTTCATGATTGCCAAAGAGGGAAAGAAAATATATTTTGTACTTTAAGAAGTTGATTAAGTGTAGCTGAGAGAAGAAAAAAGTAAAAATTTAAGCCAGGATGACTAAATGAATTGCGGACGTTAAGAGCATTTTTATAAAGGGCTTCAGGATACGTAAATACATTTTAATGGTCTGCTGTATGACTTTTGAGCCTCACCATCAGCTAAATCCCTTGTCAGCCTATGATTCCAATCCTGCAATTGTTTCCCCAAAACTGAAGGAGTTCTAGGCAAATCAGTGTTATTATTCTGAATCACCCTTTTTAAAAACATCCCTCTGATGTGTGTGTGTGTGTGTGTGTGTGTGTGTGTGTGTGTGTGTGTGTGTGCATGTTATGGGTTGAATTGTGTCTCCCCAAAAAGATGTGTTGAAGTCATTACCCCCAGAACTAAAGAATATGACTTTATTTGGAAATAAGGTTTTTACAGAGACAATCCAAGTTTAAGTCATGAGGCTAGTCCCTAATCCAATAGGGCTGATGTCCTTATAAAAAGGGAAATTTGCACACAGAGAAGGATAGGCACAGAGGGAATGTATAGCCTGTGAAAACACAGAGACACAGCGAGAGCATCACTTGAAGATGAAGGCAGGAATTGAAGCACTTCGCCTACAAAGCTTGCCTGCGCACCTCCAGAGGCCAGGAGAGAAGCATGGAACAGATTCTTCATCACAGCCCTCAGAAGAAACTCATCCTGTGGAAAACTTGACTTTGGACATCTAGTCTCAATAAGGTAATATTAAGGCTAATATTAATACTAATACTAAAAATTAGACTTCTGTTGTAGCCCTTGAACCAAGTTCCCACCTGGTTCCTTGAGGACTAACCTCAGGTTAGCTTTCGTGTCTTTCCTGTTAAGTTTCAGAGTCCACAACTGAACCACAAGCCACTAATTCCTCTGAGATCCTTTCAGAAAACTGCAGTCAGACTTACTCAACAACTGAGGTTGCCAAACCCCAAACTGCATCTCTCCTTTAGGACATCTCTGAAGTAGCTACTACACAGTGGTATAATTGTGTATTTACTTTTGCAAATCCATCATTAACTGGATCTTTTTCATCATGGAATTTTTAGTGCCCAGTATGGTGTTTGGCACAAAGTAGGTACTATAAATAAATTAATGTGTATTATCATAGTGGCTGTGGCCACTTTTTCCATTTACATGAACTGCCTGCCTGAATACACCCTATTCCTGCTGTCTAGCCCACTCTGAAGTTGATCATATGCTGTCTGTCCAGCATACATTTCTGTTAAGTAAACTTCTTCCTCATTTTTGAGGTTACTTTTTCACCCAACCACCTGACAATCCAGGTGGGATGTAGCTGAAACCTACTGTTCTGCCTGCCTGCCAGGCTGTCCTATTGTCTAGGAGCCTTCTTGGAAAAAGTCCACATGTTTAGTTATATGTTTACCACTGGGTTCCTGATTTGTTCTGTTCTACAAGTAAATTGACATGTTTAATAGTTAAATAGAAGCCCAAATGTTATCTATTATCACCAATAAAATTCACAATTGTAAAAAAAAAGAAAAGGCAATATACAGTAAACAAACAACTACATGGGGAAAAAGCTAGAGGAAAATTAGAAATACCTTATAATTTTTCTCCAGATAATTGGATTGTGGGATGGGGTTCCTCTTTTTTTTTTGCATTTTCCAAATTATCCATATTTATCTGTATTATTATAATTTTTGTGTTTTGGTGTGGGTGTTTTCAGATTATGTATTATAGAAAGTTTCTGTTTTACTATTAAATTGTTGTTGCCAGTGACCACGTAAATCCAACTTAAATTACAATGGCTTAATTAAAGCTAAATGTGTGCGTATATATATATATAGATATAGATACACACACACACACACACACACACAGAGAAATGTCAAATGCAAAGTTGTCTACAGGAATCCAGTAGAGATAACAAAATAGAAGAATACTTCATTCACAAATTAAATCATTATTTCAATATTTATTGAGTGTGTTGGGTTCTTTGTTAGATATTATAATTATTTTTAATTTGATATAAGCACACAAATTTAGAGCTGGTGAAAACCTGAGAGACTATGAGCCTGAATTCCTCTTTTCATGGGAAACAGAATCTTAAAAGGAGTTACAAGGTTGACCTAGAACATACAGGAAGACATAGTTGCCTACCTCAGTTAGTTAGATCGACACATACCCACAGTTAAAATATGCTGTCAAAGTGCTTGGAAGAGTAAAAGCTAGGGTATAACAGCATGGAGAAAATGCTAGAATGCCCCCAGTGAGGAACAGCAGTGCGGACTTCTTAAAGGAACTGACATTCCATTTGAGAGTCAAAGAAATAAGCAGGAGAGACTACACAGGAAGGGCCTAAAGGCAAGGGAGAAGACAGCATGCAGAAGGGCGCAGTTATGAGACAGTGACCATGCCTGCTTAGGGACTATTCAACAGGTCAGACTGCCTGCAGTACAGGGGACATCAGTGGGGTCTGGAGTGCTAAGGGTGGCAGGGAAGGGGAGGCTGTATCTGTGGGAACATTGGTGAGGACGTAGCAGAACAGAGAAGACATGATAAACTATGAAGCTGGAACATTGTAGGGGTAGCAGTCATCATATAAGGAAGGTTTTATATACCAAGTTAGAAAATGTCACTTTTTTCTCCTAGCACTGGGGCACCAATGAATGGATTTAAGGCCATAAGTGACTTGATTAGCAGGGACCTGAGGGATTAATGCTGGGAAGTCAGTTAAGAAGTGACTGCCACAATTTAATTGAGAGTTGATTGTGGAGATGACAGCAGTTGGAGAAGAGAGAAAGTCAACTAAATTATAGTAATGAGGAGCCAAGTAGGATTAAGCTCTAGTGTTGAAAGAGACCAGGAGGTCTATGTCAGGGACCAAGCTTTGGTGTTGAAAGAGAGCAAGAAGGCCCGGCGCAGTGGCTCACACCTGCAATCAGCACTTTGGGAGGCTGAGGTGGGTGGATCACGGTGTCAGGAGTTTGAGACCAGCCTGACCAACATGGTGAAACCCCATCTCTACTAAAAATACAAAAATTAGCTGGGCACAGTGGCATGCGCCTGTAATCTCAGCTACTCAGGAGACTCAGGCAGGAGAATCTCTTGAACCTGGGTGGCGGAGGTTGCAGTGAGCCGAGATCGGCCACTGCACTCCAGCCTGGGTGACAGAGTGAGATTCCGTCTCAAAAAAAAAAAAAAAAAGAAAGAAAGAAAGGGACCAAGAAGTCTATGGCAGGAACTAAAATTTAAAAGCCTTCATAGATGAGGCAGGTAAATTAACATGTACCCCAGTGGCAATAAGAGAGAGTGGTAGAGACTGTGGCACACAGAGGGTATAGGCCCCACTTAAAAGCACCCAGTTGCTCCTTATCTAAAACACTGGCTGGTTAAATGAAACCACTGTGGAATATACTTGAACTCTAATCCATGAGTTCAATAGACAGTGATTCTAACACTGGCTACTCATTTGAATCATTAGGGCAGCTAGGCTCAAACACTGACCTTACTTCTCAAACATTAATGGCCTCAGGATGGAGTCTGCACATTGATATATGTTTTTAAAAGCTATCCTGGTGATCTAAACTGCAGTCAGGATTGAGTACCATCCCTGGCAACAACGGCTCCTAGATGTTGAGCATGAATGATTTGGGTGGACGATGATGTCAGTTATTAGGACAAAGAATACAGACAAATGAAGACATTTTCTGCAATAGATGTTAATATGGGCTTGAACACATTGGATGAAAGAAGTCTGTTAGTTACCTGTGTAAAGTCAGGTGGGAATTTTATAAGAAGGCTCAGAGACTTTTCATATTGTACACCTTCAGCCTTTTCAAATATCAAAATTAATTAACCACATGGTCTCCTAAATTAGTTGATGTCTTAAATGAAATGCTAAGGGATTATCCAATTAAGACAATACTCAGGATATTCATGACATTCTTAAGATTTTATTTAAGAAATGTGCACATTAAAGATGCATTTTTAATGAGGAATTTATACCTTAAGGGAATGACGACACTACATTGGCCATACATAAACGGTGTCCTATTGCCAATGTGACTAAGCTCTTCACATACAGTAAGAAAAGCAAAACAAAGAAAAAACAAAATTTTAAAGCCAGCAAAAAACAAAAGAACTCATCTTGCTGCCTAAAGAAAAAGCAAAAATAGTAGTTATTCTGACTTGCTCTGATCTCCCAAATAATGATAGTTTGAAATTTCAGAAATTTCCATACACCTGAGTTTCATAAGATAGTAATTTTACATCTTACTTTTGCTATGCTGATACCTGAAGATATACAGAAGTCTTTGTGATGATGCTGCTGTTTTTCTACCATGAACTGTAAACTTGGTAATATTTGCCATTTTGTGGTTTCAATCTTTAAATACCTTTATCTTTCTATTCACAAACATGAAAAATTGCTCAACATCAGTAATCATCAGAGAAATGCAACTTATAACCACAATGAGATATCATCTTACACCATTCAGAATGTTTACTATTAAAAAGTCAAAAACAATAGATGTCATGGATGCATAGAAAAGGGAACACATATACTGTTAGTGGCAATGTAAATTTATTCAGCCACTGTGGAAAACAGTATGCGGATAGTTCAAAGAAGTAAAAATAAAACTACCGTTTAACCTAGCAATGCCACTATTAGGTATCTGCTCAAAGGGAAAGAAAAATCATTATGTAGAAAAGATACCAGCACTCATATGTTCATCACAGCACTATTCACACTAGCAAAGTCATGAAATCAACCTAAGCATCCACCAGTGGTTGATTGGGTAAAGAAAATATGGTATATATTCACCATGGAATACTATGCAGTCATAAAAAAGAATGGAATTATGTCTTCTGCAGCAACATGGATAGAGCTGGAGGCCATTGGTCTAAGTGAACTAACTCAGAAATAGAAAATCAAGTATTGCACTTTCTCACTTACAATGGGTACACACGGACGTAAAGATGGAAATAGCAGACAAGAGGGGATCCCAGAAAAGACAGAGATTGAAATGGGGACTGAAGCTTGAAAAATTACTATTGGGTATTATGTTGAATATTTGGGTGCTGGGTACACTAGAAGAGCTCAATTCCCATTATTATGCAACATATCCAAGTAACAAACATGTACATATATCCCTTGAATCTAAAAGTTTCTTTAAAAACTTGTATTTTTGTATTTAATTACCAGTTCCTCTAAACTCTGACTGGCATGCATGCTTGTCAAGAATCCTTTCTAAATGCTGGCTTCTAACCCAGATAATTTAACTAAAGACCTTTCGAAAAGTAGGAAAAGATTATGGTAATATCCCCCTTTATGAAACCCATACACTGTGATCTTAGTTTACTTATTAATTAGAATATCCGAGTATTTACCATGGGTAAAGGAAACATTCTTTAGTCATCATGACTGAGAACTTTTATTTATGACAAACAACAATCTCTCTAATTATTTGCAGTTAGTCCATGTATAACCTTTTATTTAAAATATATGTGTAGAGAGTTATTTACAATTGCAAAGGATACCCAGACTGTTGACTGCTAGAGAAGACTGATTAGCATTTCTTATCATTTAACATGTGGCTCTACATCTGACTGTGGGTATCCATTGTCGGATATTGCTTCAAATATGAGTGTATTCTGCAAGATCATTTTGACCTATAACAACTTTAATTTGAAACCATCACCCTGACACGGAATCAGCATTCTCGAAGCTAACTTGTACTAGAGCACTCTGCTTAGTACTCACAACTACTCCATTGGGGTTAACTCATTCTACCTGTTCCCGAGGGGCCATTGATATGAGTCACAATTTAATATTTGGTAACCTCAAAAAATGTTAAATTATGGTTGGAAGTTTATTCTAAGCAAACGTAATGTTCCACTATTACTATATAAATTCAATACAAGGTCACAAGTACATACAGTATTCTGATTATATTTATAAAATAAAATTTTACCTTTTTTATGAGGAAAAAATCCAAGGTTAATTTAGTTCAAGGTAAATCTTAACTAACATGTCAGAGCTTGTGCCCTAAAACCATGATAAGTATTCATTGCCTGGTTATCAGTTTAAAGACATACTTTAGCTCCATAAACTGCTGCATTCTTTCCTGATGAAAAATATCAAACAAAATAAACTGAGGGACCAAGTAGAAATAAAAGTTAGCTTGATATGATAAATTAAAATCACTTAATGTGGATGCCTATAAAAGATACCTAATTTTTTAAGAAAAGGAGTGAGAATTGAAACTGATTATTTGATGCTATAAAGTCAATTAGCATATTAATATGGAATTGTTTTAGAAATACATATCCTCTGGGATTACATATTCTGTGGTTTTTTTTAATCCCACTTGATGGGTCAATTATATAGGCATAGACTCCCAAGACTCTCCCAGTGAGTTCCATGATTCTAAAAACTTTTAGAATATCATATTGTCCCTTGAAGGAGAGAAAAAAAAGAGAGAAATAGAATGTGATCTAGCTTCCACCATAACCAAAATCTTTTGTCTCCCCCCCAAACACACCAGCTTGAGCATAATGAATCTTTTTAGACTCAGATATTTATTGACTCATTTATAGTCATCACAGACTACTACTACCTTTCAAATACTGATCTTTTCTTCTAAGGGTTCAAAATGTTTTGATAATAATTTAAATTCCTAACTATCCGTCACATACAATCATAACTGACATGGAGTATGGCATACAGAAGACAGTATTTATCTACATACAAGATCGGTTATAAAACAAAACATTTCTTTTCACTGAACTATTTGAGAATAAAGAGCAGGCATTAGTCTACCCCATTTACAGATAGGAAACTAAGCAATAAAGTGAAATCTTTGGTTCATATTCACACACAAAATTTGTGGAAAAAATAAGTTATCTCTGTTTTCCAGCACAGTGTGGAAAAGCTGAAGCTCTACTTTCACTTTCTTGAGAAATAGTTACTTTTACAAAATATATTTGGTCTGCTCAAGAAATATATTCAGGTTAATAATCTCCAGCTCAGTCTTTGAGAAATTTATTTTAAACTTCAGCCAAAGTCACTGTTTTAATTATGGAAGACTTGCTAGTTTAATAAACCCACTCTACAGCCCACTGCTCAAAGTCTTTGACATCAGAATTCTAATATAGCCAGGTCCAAAATGCAAATGGTGTCATCTGCATTACTACCTCCATTCCAACAGCACTGTTATTAAATTAATAGCGCAGTCTGCAAGAAAAAAATAGCAGAGACCCAAATGGTGTGGAACCAGTTGAGTTTCTGTTTAACCTTCAGCAGATAGAAACACAGAGCCAGTTCAGTCATGGTTCACTTAGTCAATCCGTACTCAAGAGCTGTATCCAACCTCTATGACCAAAGGAATTAAGAACCAAAAAAGGGAAAGAGAACAGTAAGAAGACATTAGTTTCCTAAGTACAAATATAAATAGGTTTCAATTGAGTGAGCTTCAATATTCTGATTGTTGAAGAATTGGCTGACCAATCTAGAATGAATTCAAACATTAATATCTGTAGAATGATTTGAGCCCTTCACAAAAAGGAAGTACATGAAGTATATTTTAAAAACAACAGCAACAACATGGCATTGTAATAATATAAATTCATATGCTAGTATAATTTAGTTGAAACTTTCATTGTTTGAAACTTTACTATCTGCAACTGTGGTACTTACTACAGATAATTTTGCACTGGCCAGTTTTTGACATAGTAAATACGGGATAAAATTCCATTTTTATCTCAGAAATAAATTATCTCATTTTCTATCTGTATTGTACAAATATAGTTATTATGAGATCCTTAGTTTTGCCCTATATTTTTCAAAATCATGTGAAACTGAACATTGGAAAATCCTGTGCATGCTTAGAAGAATATATTTTCAAATGTCTTGGTTCCTATTAGTTTCTTCAAAGTTTTGTGATTATCCCTTCACCCCATCTTAAAAGTAATGCTTGTAAGATGAGCAAGACATCGTTGACCTCTTAATATGCCTCTGCTGCAAGATTGCAGTTACTGGATTCAGTTCAGTTGAAAGTGATATTAATCATCATGTTGTCAGTATCCAACTATCCCTTGAGGCTGTGCAAGAGAGCTGTGGGATTTCTTATATGACCTCTGCCATGAGGTCATATAATGACTCTGCATTTCTACACCAGATTATAAAGATATTTGTTGCATGACAGAAGGAATTCAGGTAAAAAAAAAAAAATCAACTCTGACAAGTTACAGTAACTTCTTAAAAGAAAAAAAAAGTATTTCCTCAGTAAGTCAATATATATTTGAGCTATTCCCTTAGTAAGTAGAAACCAGTTGTAAATAATTTAAAAATTGTCACACATTTTAAAGTTACTTTGATTCTAATTATTAAATATCACTTAAAGGTTTATAACTGAAATTAACTGAGTAGTAAATGTATTATTTAAACAATATCAAAAATGTTACAAAAAGCACTAAACATGAAAATTTTTCTTTCTCCCATATGAATACGCAAAAATGATATCTCCAAATGATCTAAATGAAGAATAAACGTAAAATTAAATGTTTACCTTTAGTTTGTATTTTCCTTTCAGGTTTCTCCTGTTTTTCAGTCTTATCTCTGTGTATTTCTAAGAAAAAATAAAATTTATAATTTTAAAACTTTGAAAAGGTTTAAAATTTAAGCCATAGCCATGACCTAAACATTACAAACCTACCACAAAGTTTAAATTATTATACAGTCTCTAACAAGTTTATTGGAGTCGAAAAGAAAGGAGTCTTTGAAACATATTGCTAAGCAAATCACTTATTTATAGAAATAAGGGAAAAATTAGAGTTATCTTAAAATTAGAGTTATTTGGAAAAGCTTGAACATTTAACAGAGCTATGTTGTCACCATTTTCAGTGCTAAAATTGGTCACAAACTATAATTATGTTTTATTTCATTTACTCTCAATACAAATTAAGAATCCTTAATAAGAATGTCATTTAGATTTAGGAAGATTTAGTCTTTACACATTAAATTAAGAATTTGTGAAATGAACTGTAACAACTATCTAATAGGAAATATATCTCAGAAGTATTGACTCTAAGCTATGTTTATAATCAGCATTTGGCATTACATTTAACCAATAATTACTGCAAGCAGATATGACACATTTCATTGAATAAGTTAGTTGTACAGTTTTTCTAAATATCAGGTTTTAGCAAATATATTCAGTTTGCTGCTAGCTTCAGTATACATATATTGCCAAGGCTAGGAAAATGGAGTTAATTCTGAGTTTTCAGTTAATGTGGATAGAAGTAAATTTGAGATTAGAGTTTACAAATATGATTACTACCTTTGAAAAGCGACTTAATCTTAAATATCATGGTTTTTCTTAGAAAAATGCTAATGAGGTTTACTTATTTATTTATCACAACTTTATTCCACAGATGGTCTGAGATGGTGCTAATTACTGTACACATTTTAAATTCTCCATTTGTAAATTTACATTTGCATTTTTGTAATTTTTCCAAAAGTCTACTAAATTGAGATCAACCATAAAAACAACCTAAATATCTTCAGAAAAGACAGCCACTGGCTTTCATTCACCTGTTAAAAAAGTAACCACTATTATAAAGATTTTCTTTCTAATTTTCCTCATTAATTAGTCATCTTAATATTTACAGGGTCACTAATCTACTCTTATCTCTTTGAATACGGTGATGGAGATATGAACAGGTAAGGCACCCATTTTTTTTTTTTTTTTTTTTTTTTTGAGACAGTCTCACTTTGTCACTTAGGCTGGAGGGCAATGGAACAATCTTGGCTCACTGCAACCTCCACCTCCCAGGTTCAAGTGATTCTCCTGCCTCAGCCTCCTGAGTAGCTGTGATTACAGGCACGCATCACCACACCTGGTTAATTTTTGTATTTTTAATAGAGAAGGGGTTTCACCATGTTGGCCAGGCTGGTCTTGAACTCCTGACCTCAGGTGATCCACTTGCCTCAGCTTCCCAAAGTGCTGGGATTACAGGCATGCGCCACCATGCCTGGCCTGGTACTCATTCTTATCTCTAAAAATAATTCTCCAAAATGCAAGGAAATATCTTCAATAGGAATATATCAATAGGAAATGTCCATCTTCCTGTCTCTCTCACCATTTTGTTTATTTGTTCCCTAATCTCCAAATTTTACTCTACAGCAGGATTTCTTACCTTAGCACTACTGACTTTTTGAATTGGGTGA
Organism: Ateles fusciceps; assembly: GCA_036589455.1. Taxonomy (NCBI): domain Eukaryota; kingdom Metazoa; phylum Chordata; class Mammalia; order Primates; family Atelidae; genus Ateles; species Ateles fusciceps. The sequence goes on from JAZHEH010003462.1 coordinate 550,320, forward strand.
AGCATTATTTGGGAAAAGGGCTATTTTAGGACATTCAGCAGCATTCCTAGCCTCTATTAGATGCCAGTAGCCCCGTATCCACCTCCCAATCTTGACAATGAAACATGTCTGCAGACTTTGCCAAATGTACCCTGTAGGGCAAAATGAATCCTGATTTTGACACCTACTGCTCTAAACCTACATGATAACCAGTGTAATCACTACCACTGTCTAGACCTATAATATCCAATGCAGTAGCAACTAGACGTGTGCATATTAAGGACATGATATATGGTTAGTCCAAATTGAGATGTGCTATAAGTGTAAAGTATACACTAGATTATGAAGACTTAGAGTAAAACATTTTGAAATGATATTTTGGTCATATTGGTTGTGATGGTTTTATTAATGGCTCAGTTTGGCTAGGCTATTATCCTGTTATTTCATTGAACACTAATCTAGAGTTCCTTGCAGGTATTTTGCAGATGTAATTAAAATCACCAATTAGTTGACTTTAAGTAAGATGATTTCACAGATTTTGTGTAATTTGGATAGGCTTCTCTGATTTCATTGGAAAGCCTTAAAAACAGGCCTGAGATTTCCCAGGGCAAAAGAAGGAATTATGCCTGTGAATAACAACTTCAGTTGATAACTTCTAGGTTCAATCCTCCCTTATTGATGGCCTGTCTTACGGGTTCAAAACGCTTAGCCAGTTCCAACAATCACATCAGCCAATTCCTTGTAACAAATTTTTTAAAGTATAAATGTATCTCCATAATCTTCTACTGGTTGTACTTCTCTGTTTAATCCCTGATTGATACATTGAATTAAATAAGATATATTATTAAAATTAACTTTATATTTTTCTTTTTACTATTTTAAATGTGGCTACTAGAGAATTGAAAAGTACATATGTGGCTCCTATTAATTATATTACTACTAGACAGGTCTAAGGCAGGTCTAATCCCGGGGGGAGCAAAGGACCTTTATAAAACTTTAGGTCATCCACAGAGATAAATTGTTTTCAAACGAACTGAAAAAACAAACTTGATGTTCTCTCCTGTCAATACTGTTTTGCTTGCTCCCTCCTCTCCAAACCAACACATGCTATGAAGAAGACTGGTGCTTTAATTCAGGTCCGTAAAGCAAGTGAAATATCAAAGATTTAGAATATTTTTTGGATATGCTAAGAAAGTTGCCTTTAAGAGATTATTCTTTACTCCTAGTAGGTATTAACTGAAATACAGAGATGGAATGACATCTTTAAAATTAAAAAATTGCACAGAATGCTACATTCACCATGTTATGAGGAGGACTTAAAATCGTCATTTAGAGTAATATCTTTTTAGAGGTAGAGGTGTGTGCATATGTGTGTGTATATACGTGTGTGTCTTCCACAGACACCTGCTGACCATTCAAAACAATAAAGAAGGGATTCTGGAACTCACACGGGAGAATAAGAGGTGAGTTAGACTCTTCCGCTGAAGGTCATTTACCCTGAAAAATCCTGTCAGAGCCTCGTAGTCTAACTTAGATTTTGGAGAAGAGACTGTTTGGACAGAGTGGTGATGGTTTTGGGGACTAGACAGACAGTCCTTGTTGGTCATAGTAGGGTTTCCTGCAAGGTAGGTGAAGGTTTGCACATCAGAGAACAGATGAAAGAAGCACTGGCAGGAGCTACCTTGCTCCTCTCAGCTCTTGTGTACTTAGCCATATCCTGACAAAGGGAATGAGTAGTAGCAAGAATTGAAATGAGCAAGGAAGCATCCTCAACAACAACAAAAAAATAAAGACAAATCTCAAAAAGACTAGCGTCAAGACCACCACTCAGGAGAATGGAAAGGCCTGGCAAATGTATTATCTCTCTTTCCCAAATACATAAAAGGGAGGTAACTCTAAAGTGAAAGGTAAATATTTTCATGTTGGATATACATCAGAATAAGTTTTACTTAAGCAAAAATAAATAAAGGAAAATTAGACTGAAAAAATGGCAATTTATTTCAAACCAGTTATTTTTCACTCTGTGATAAGTAGGGTAGTTGCAACCCAGTTCTGCAACTTAGATCAATGTCACAGCTAAAGCCTCAATTTTTTGTTTTCCTGATTCTGCACTTCAGCCTTATACCAAACTAAGACAACCTCACTGCTCTGGGCAGATGCAGGCAGTTTTCTTGTAAGCAGAGATTGCTCATTTTTAAAAAGATACACACACAGTAAAGTCCATACAGCTCACAACAAAGTATGCAAACTTACATAGGCAGTTTTTTGTTTTACAGGTACATTCTCAAGATGAAATATTAATATTTCTACAGAGGCAAACATAGACAAACACAGCTGAGCTAGTAAAGACATTCACACACCTACATTTCTTTGCTCAGGAAGACAAAAAAAGTATTTCTGATGTTTCAGACTTAAGGGGAAATTAAATGTTTTTCTGCATGTTTTATTGCAACATTGCATTTTCTTTGGGGACTGGATTCCATCATTGGTGTCACAGACTGTGGATATCAGATGTCAGAAGAATCCAGTAAAGTCTCCCCATAGTGTGCCAGTTCTGTCTCCTTACACTTTAGCCAGGAAATGATGATCATTCAAGCTCCCATCCAATTGAATGACATGTTACCAATTTAGACTTTGGAAAGATATTTTTCTTATAGGCAGGCAATACCTGATTTGTTACCTTCATTTGATCTTTCCAGCTAAGGCTATACTTGTAGAAATTGGAAAATCAAATTCAAAAGATTCAAGTCATTAAAGATGGAACTTTATTGTCCAACGATCTTCAAATAAAATTAAGTTTTCTATGTGATGTTAATACTAGCTTCTAGTTATTTAATAATTTGCAAAAATAGGTGAGTATCTCCACTTAATATAACATGAAATAATGTAGAATAGCATAAAATTGCACTTAAACATCATGACACTTTTTGAGGACCGGTTCACTTAAACCTGAACCAAACCTGGATAAAGAGATTTAAGAAGAAAGGCAAGGAAGGAGGTGAATAATGATTCACCACCACATATATGTCCTTTGCAATTAGGTGGATGTACAATGTCTCTGAAAAGGTGTTAAGTCTCAGCACCAGATGCCAGTTGGAATCATAAACTATATTTGTAACCAGTAAATCTGAAAAATTGTTTTGTGTCTTAGGAAGCATAAAGGTCAAACTATCTTAATCCAGGTGTGTGTCTGCCCATAAATCCTTAAACGTATGAGTTTCGATTTGAATTTTGAGAAGGGAAGAAGGGGCAAAAAACAAGGAAAAAGAGCTACAATTATCTTAATGTGTTAGGAGGCAAGGATCCCTTTGTTCTGCTGAGTCATTGGTAGCCTTAAGCCTAATAAGAAAGAGTTAGTGCTCCACTAATGTTTCCCGTGTCAGTAATGGTTTCAAGAGCATTGAAGGATTTAAGAGAAGGGCAAATTAATTTCAAAGAATGTAGAAAGTGTATTTCTACTTCTTTTACTACTCCTGACTTTCCCCTAACATTTTTCTGGCTGCTGGTAGGGAGGTATGAGTGATGATAACTGGAGGAAAAAGAAGATATCGCCTCTTAGATTCTATCGCTATTCATCTCTCACTCTAAAACTAAAAACTTTTGAAATCCATAGAAAACATTATCATACTAGGCTTTAAATGCATTTACAACTTTCTTTCCTTAAGGAACTTAAAGACGTCCATGCTTTATCATTCAATGGCGATAACAGTGAAATATATCCTCCTCACGCAGACTGTTTTTCCAAAGTATGATGTCAAACAAAGGAGGAGTTATAATAATTTATTATGGTGCTGAGAATAAATACAAACTAGTCATATTTTTAGATTATTCTTTATTTCAGGATTGCAATAATCTGTAAATAATTATTTTAGTAATCATATGAAAGATGTTATACATCTATAGTATACTAATACAATTAAAATGTCATGCATTTTGATAGAAAAATGTAGACATAGAAAAAACTATTAAAAGATCTATACAAAAATATTTGCATCTCTGACATCCATAAAAATACAGCCTAATGTTGAAGATAATTAACTCTGGAGTCAATCTGTTTGATTCAAATCTGATTTCCATGCTTACTAGATGTGTGAACTTCATTTCCTCATCCATAAAATAAGATTAACAGTAGTATCTACCAGATAGGATTATATGAGGATTAAAATAGGTTTAACATATTTTATGTAAAATGTAAAACATTTAGAGCATCACTGTGTGTCAAGTAAGCATCATGTGAATGCCAGCTATTATTATTACTTGTCTCTTTTTGTCATTAAATAACCAAGTTTAATGAGAGCAAGAATTATGTCTGTTTTATTCCACATTAAATTTTCAATGCCTGGAATATACTAGCCACTTGAGAAATGCATACTACTTGAAAAAATATTCAACCACAATTATGAGTTATCAATTCTTGCATATTTTAGAAGGTGGTGATGGATCATATTTTACTTATTTTTTATAATACAACTCTCAAACTACTATTTAACTACCAAAATGATACAGTTGAAAATTTGAAAAAATACTTCATTTCTAAATATTTTAAATTTCTCTTAGAAATACAAGAGAAAGTTATAAGATTTTACTACTTATAGAAATAAAATAAGATATGTCAAAGGTATTAATACATTGCAACAGTTGGCCAAGTATGGTGTCTCACACCTGTAATCCCAGCACTTGGGAAGGCTGAGGTGGGTGGATTGCTTGAATCCAGGAATTCAACATCAGCTTGGGCAACATGGTGAAACCCCATCTCTACAAAAATAAATAAATAAATAATAAAATAAAGATTAGCTGGGTGTGGTGGTGCACACCTGTAGTCTGGCTACTTGGAGACACAGACAGGAGGATCCCTTCAACCCAGGAGGTCGAGGCTGCTGTGAGCCATGATGGTGACACTGAATTTCAGCCTGGGAAATAGAGCAAGACCCTATCTCAAAATAAATAGATAAATAAAAAGAGAAAACGGAAAAACAACTGCAACAATTGTTTGATAGTTTTTTATATTGCAGAAATTTTTTTCATACTGTTTTTTCTGGAACACTGAAAAGCTAAATTATAATTAAATTAAGGACATTAAGCATGTTTTTAATACATTGCTTTATTTCAAAATTTATTTATAGATGTTCATACAAAAACTAGATAAACAAGTGAATATATTATCCCTATAATAAAATGTTAATAAAATATTATAACTGTTTCAACAGAAAAAAAGTGAGAGAGAGATTTAAATATAGAAAATACTACTTAATCAAGCTTAAAGGAAGGGGCCCAAAATGTCTATTCCATTTGTTTTTCAGGTTTGGTATTATTACATTTCTCCAGCATTTCTTATTAATAATTAGGATATTTCAGTAACAATCTACATTCTGTTTTATCTTATAACACTTGCCTCTATATTTATGGTATTCTATAAGCAGAAATTATAAAAGTTTAGCCATTTACTAAATATATTTATGCTGGACATTTCATTTGAGAGGATAAGGATAGATTTTAATGCTCCCCTTGGTAGTCCAAGTTAGAGTTTTCAAGTATTATGGAGAATTTTCTTGTTCTAGTGGTGTGTGTTGAATGTCCCATAGGCACATACAATTACTGAAAGGGTGGAATCTCTAAAGTTTCACCAAATTACAAGTGAAGACTATGTCTACCACAGAGTCAATGGTAATCATCAGGCCAGTTTATTTCCCCCAGACTCTCTGAGCTCAACTTCCATATGTAATTTAGGAAGAGAGGCCATGGGTACTCAAAATGAGAACACTGGTAGTAGCAACAACCAGTGCAATCAGAATTAGTGAGTATAGGTTGTGTCAGTGATTCCTGTGAATGAACTGATTCTATAGTGATGTATTTCTAAATTATTTTGTTATATTACATGTGTTTTGCTTATGATTTTTTCTACTTACAATTATACCAAAGCTTGCTGTTGAGTAGATAGATAGTTTATAATTTTGTCTAAGACTTACATGGCCACTTGAAAGTATACAATTTTTCTCTATTACTATGGCACACTGTAAATAAATTCAAAATGTTATCAATTGAAGATTTTCAAATGACAGACTCAAGAAGTCAAAAGGATAATCTCTGTCGCCACGGCAATCATCCTGATTCTTTTAAGATGACAATTCTGTTTATTAACTTATTTTAAGGGTTGTGGATTTCCAAGAATGCCTCTTACTGTGTTTCTCTAGGCATTTCACAAGCACCAGATAAAATAAAATGCCTTCTTACATTATTTCCCACTTTAATATTAAAAAAGAGAATTATTTATTGACTCAAACCTAGAATCTTTATTTGTAAGAATCTGCCAATTGTTATTAGGGCAGAAAAGATTAATTGTAACAGAAGAGCAAGCAAATCTTGTTACATATTTAGTGGCTAATTAAATTATGTTAAACACAACTATTTTACTGAATTATCAATATTTTAGATAAATATACCAGATTATCTGTAGGTGTCTATGTAATATTTGATTTTCTGATACTTTTTGTGCTCAATTGGTAAACAAACATTTCTTGGGAAAGTGTACTACTCACCATTAATGAATACTATAAAAAGGAATATTCTCTACCCCTTGAAGCACATAGTATGTGTATGACTAAGTGGGCAACCACTATAGATATGGTGACAGGAAGCTATTAAGAACAGTTTCTTTGAGAGATGTTGAAGCCCATACATGTAAATTATTTTGGATCTTTATTTTATTGTGTTTGACTACTTGGTAAGATAAGCTGAACTTTTTTAAGAAAAAATAATAATTTCAACAGTGTATACTAATGACCCTTAATCATTTTCAAAATAAATATACTAAGATGATATGTACCTAATCTCATTTTTGACTTTCAGTCTGTTATCTCTGGTTAATCCATTTTTCTTTTTGAATTGTATTTTCTCCATCTATAAATGAGATATCATTTTCCACATGTACATAAACCAGGCAGAGGTAGAAATGATTGCAAAGAATACCTTTAATAGGATAATCACTGGTGAAGTTTGCAGATTTGGAGATTTGGGTACGATTTTGATTTTGGCTGTGTTAGCATGTTTCATATTTGATAGTATGCTAGACAAGATCAATGTGTCTGTACATCAGAATTATCTGGGGAGATTTTAAAACATATCTGGAGAGATTTTAAAACAACATTTTAGCTCAATGTTGAGCTACAACTCAAATGCTATCAATTTGTCTCTCATGGCATGGAAATTTTTAGAGATCTACATTTAAATAAATTCTCAGATAATTTCAGAACCACAGTCCAAAGTGAAACTACTGTCTTGATCAATGTTTCTCAAATTTTAATGTGCATATGAGTCATTGGGGATCTTAAAAGACAGATTTTGATTCATTAGGTCTAGATAGAGCCTGGATTCTGCATTTCTAAATAGGTCCCAGATGATGCTAACATTGCTGGTCCGTGGACTACGCTTTGAATTTCAAAGCTCTAGTCCAGATGAAACTCTTGATAAAATTATCACTGTATAGCATCATAATTTTAACCATAGAATCATAAAATATCATACTTGAAAAAGACTTGGACATCAGTAAATCCAGCAGTTTTGTTTTACAGGTGTGAAAACTGAGGGCCACTGAAGGTAAGTGACTTAACCATAGTCGTTGAACAGCGGAAAGGGAAGCAACACAAATACCTCCTTGTTGGATTCATTCAAGCTTATCTCAGTCATGCCTAAAATTTTGATATGTTCAGATGATGAGCTTCAACTATCGATAGTTATTCCAATGCCTTAGGTCAATGTGACAGTGATATATATTAACTTAGTTTGTATCCCATCACTCATATTTCAGGATTTTCTTAACAGTAGATTTATACACATTGGTCACTGTGTGTAAATAAATTTTGTATTTATTCACTTATCCTCGACTGTTTCCCACACTGGCCTCACGATGCATAAAATTCCATGTTTTTAGAATTACTGTTTTGGGTTGCAATGACTCTCATCGTGATTGTGAGTTAGAATAACATTGCAGAGATTTTAAAAATTCAACTATTTCAGACTTGACCCCTAGAGATTCTTATTTAGCAAATCAGAGACGGGAGGTAATCTGGAATTTGGAAGTAGAAACAAAAATTAGATGTTGTAGACATTTGTGGCTTTCTTGCTAGAATTCATTATTCCTGATAATATTCCTCTTAATTTTAGGAACCACTTTTTTTTCCCATGCTAACCCACCCTTCAGTTCCAAGGGTGGGAGCCTATTCCATAGGCCTTGACAAAGTGTATGTTGCATCTCTCTGTCCAACTGATTGGTTCCAACAAGGATCTGCTACTAAATCCAGACTAATGGGAGTGAAACATTTAAATGTTTTTGCAGAGACATTTGGGAGAGAACAGCCTCTTCTGCTGAGTTGCTAAGGTAAAATAATTTTGGCTCCAACTTTCTGGTCCCCATAATAGCCACTAGGAGAGAAAAGCCTGCCTGAGATTGAGACAAATGAAACGGAAAGAAAAGCAGGTTCCAGAAGTGAAGAAAGAGAATTTTACTAATAACATGATACAAAAACCTGCATAAGGTCATTTCTGAAGCCAATTCTACTCATGCCTTTTAGTCACTTGAACAGAAAAAGTATTTTTTTTCACTAAGCCAGTGTGAATTGGATTTTGGTCTCATGAGCAAAGTAGTTCTAATTAAGACATCGCTTGAATCTGACACACAGAGTTGAGAACCATTAGTAAGGCTTCTGTTAACTTTTTTTGTTGTTATTCATTTTATTTTTCAATAGTTCCTTTCTAAATGAAAATCTATAATTTAAAATAGGTAAAACTTTAAGCCATCTTCATTTAACTAGCACTTTAGTTTCTCTTGAATTTGAAACAGGAAACATACAGAACTCAGAGAGAAGATTCCGAAATACATTAGACCTAACAGCTTCCCCCTCACGTACTTTCTCTATGACTCATCTTAAGTACACATAGAAATTTAACACCAATGAAATTACTCTTGCTCCCAGAAGAACTACATAAAATGGTTGGGCCTGAGTTGAGCTGTCTCAGAGACTCTCTTAATTCCTTCTGATGTTGGCTTTAGCCTGTTAATTCAGACTCTGGTTTGACCCACTATTGTTTGTTTCACCCTGGATTGGTTTGTTTATCTTAACAGAGATGTGCTCTTTTAGTAGCAAGAGGTACTACAGTTGCCTGAGTCAGTGGGCTCAGAGTTACCGCTTGGCAACTGCCTGGAGAAGTGATTGGAGCCTGAATCTCCTTTACCTCACCCTCCTCAGCCTTTTTCATTTTGAGCCAACTTCCAAACCTACTGTCTATTCTCTCTGGGTTTTGTCCCTCTCCCTCCCCCCATCATACGTCTGATCCATGCTGGGAAAGACAGCCAGAAGATAAAGCTCTAAGCTCCTCATGCAGCCTGAGAGCAATATGCAATGGTACAGTTATGAAGATGAGTTTTGATCTAGATTTATTTAGAGGAAACATCCAAAGATAAATGTATCTACTTAACAACGTTACTAGGGCCTACCTAGTAACCAATATTCTGAGGCTATGAATTTTAACAAGTTTAGTCATCTTTCCATTCTCCTTCCTTTTTTTCATGCATCATATTTTTCAGACACTTAATGTTCAGCCCGGTGTAAACCACTGAAGCTGCCAGCAAAGATGGATGCAGTGAAAGCTCTGACACACAAGTACATCTATCCATCTTACTCCCGATGACCCGATACAACCTTCTGAATGGCCTAATCCTAAAGTCTTGAATATTTATGATGCTTAAATTTCGTGGCTCCTTCTCATTCACTCTGACTGCAAGAGCTATTGTGGATTTTAATAAAGTTAGAAAAATACACAATGAAAGAACTGAGTTAAAATTTACCAGGCAGCTCTTTTCAACTTGCAGAGCTTTAGGGCAATTTAAACATGTGACTACAGGGGGAAAAGTAATTTGTTTTGCTCTAAGTGAGGAGTCTCTTCCTCTGCCATTGACATGCATCAAGTACAATCTCAGGGAACATCAGCCTTTATGTTGGCTCCAGCTGGACAATTTCTTATTTCAAATAGCAAGTAGTTAGCAAGAAAGGAAATTAAACAATGTAGATGGGCTTCTGGTGCTTTCCTCTAAGGCAAGAGATAATCCTATAACCCATAAGGCCACCATGCTCCTAAAATTAAAGATCAGTTTCTCCTGTCCAAAAAACTAAGTGTGCATAGCTCTGAATGACTACAATTATTCTTTCTTAACTTTAAAGATAGATGTCAGGAAAAGACATTACAAAATCTAATTTATTGTTAGAAGCCTATTATTGTCTTCTAAAATTACATATTCCAAAAGATATAAATGCTGTAATGATTATTCTTGTATACAGATATATATATAGATGGAAATTTATGTAAGAATAAACTGTAAAAAGGAGATAGAGATAGGTGTATCTGTTAAGTTGCACTTCAAAGTATTAGTACCAGTGTTTTATTAATAAAATAAGTAACAAACCAGTATTTTATTTTTGAACAAAAAGAAAAATACTAAGATATCTATGCTGAAAAAACATATATTTTTAACTTTGCTTTAAGACTTTTGGATTTTTGCTTCTCTCTCTCTCTCTCTCCCTCCCTTTTCTTTCTCTGGAGGGAGAGAGAGAGAGAGAGTATTTGTGTGTGTGTGTGTGTGTGTGTGTGTGTGTGTGTGTGTCTGTCACAGAGCCTGGGCCTGGTTTTAACTTTACGGGTCTTTGTGAATAATTAAACGAATTAAAATTTATTTATATTTCTAAAAAATAGACTGTATCCATTTATACCATCATTACTATTATTAATAGTTTCATATTCTTTCAGTTCAATTTATTTATGATAACATCATATAAAGATTTACCCTCATTTTTTTCAAATATACAATGCCCCAACTATTCTATCTTATTTACTGTCTTATTTGATCATGTATCCATTAAACTTTTAATTGTGGTCTTTGCAGGACATTTTACTAAGTAAGGTTATCTTTTATACCTTTTCAATTAAGCTGTAAAATACCATGTTGCATTGATCCTGATACTAGCAATACCACGTCAAAACTCTATTACAGTCATTTATTATTTTATTTAATACGTTTTCATCATTAGTCTTTGGGAATGTGGTAAGCAAATAGTACATGTTCTCTCCCACCAGCTCATTGCTTGGCTCATAGAGAACACTTGAAAAAGATTAATTGAATAATGCATTTGTTGATTGAGTTTAATCCCAGAGGCATAAAACATGTCCGTATTCTGTATTAGTGATTAGCTAAGGATACACATTGTACTGTTGTGAAATCTTAGACCTCTGTGCTTTGCTACCACTCAGAAACCTAGGAGTTACCCAGAAAACAAAATGTTTATTTTCAATTACAATCATCTTCAATTTTTTTCCTTTTACGTTTCTTAGAAATTTGGCAAAACTCTGCATCCCACAAGTTCTAAAATTTTTCATCATAAGTTAAAAGGTTACAAGTGATATAATTTAAAAGTTGCCATTTAAAAATAAAGTTGCCTTATCCCTTTTAAAAACTGAGTTGATGGACTCCAAACACTATAATATTTTTAGATGGCATTATCAACTTAAAATATATATCAAAAAGTTCTTTCTTAACATTTGGAAATTTTTTACCTTTCTCTTTTCTTTTTGAATTTATATTTTCATTACACCTTTCTCACAAAAAATTTATTCAAGAGCTATAGTAGGATTCTCTAAGGAAAAAAGTATATTCATTGAAATTTTAAAATTTCCTTTATATCCTCTAATATTTAACCTTAAGACTATAAGAATCTAAGAATCTAAAGGTTAATATATTGCAAATCTTCATAAGTTACTATTAAACCTGAAAAATGAATTTTTTTTAGAATGCCATCTAGTGAATGGAGCTTTAAAAATAGTTCACCTATCTGTGGATTAATGTATTCTACAGTTAGAATGAGACAAGGTTCATCAACAACTCTAAACCTATATTTTACTTTTAAAGATGCAAGTATTGAGAAGCCTTATGCACATCTGTACACACACACACACACACACACACACACACACACATCTTATTAGGGCAATGTTATTTAATTTTATGTGTCCTTCCAAGTAATGTCAAATGACGTAAAGAACTAAAAACAAATTTATTTATATTTGAAGCGAAAATAGTAAAGTTATAAACTTGGGCATGTTCTCAAGAAGATCAGTTTTAGAAAAACATTCAAATGGCATTTAATTCCTTTAAATCTCTCTGCACTTATTTACCCCTTAGAAAGTAAGGCATTAACATATCCATGATGTATACCCTGGTGTGAAGAATATTGCTCAAAAGCACACTTCCAGATGTGCAAAGTATACCACTATACACAGTAAATAATTTTTTCAGGAAGTATGATTTATAATAGTATTTTGTTTTCATAGTTATAATTTTTAGACAATTGTGTGATAAAATCTAGTATTTTCTAAAGATTCAGTGCCTGGTGGTCTCATCATGAAGTGAGTGTTTGGTAACAGAACTTAGTATTTTAAAATTTTGACAAGTTGAAAAATAACTATGTATGAAGAATATAAAGACACTAGGTACTACATGTAATACCCTGAAGCTATATTTATATATAACAACAGATTCCACAGACTAGCAGAATCAAATATCTTTCATTCATATTAATAATCTGTTTAATAATCAATACTGCACTCTTGAGATTAGTTGACTGCACCATTATTTCATATCAAATTAAGAACTGCAGACTTCAACCATAAATAACAAGCTGATTGAATTTTTATTTTGTTAAGAATAGCAATAACCGAACAAATAAAACTAAGTATGTTTAAATAAAATGCTTTAGGTAGACACAGGACATATAAAATGCTACAGTCTGATAATTTTGGCAATATGAAATGACTAAATATTATTGAATATATGTGAATTGAGAAGAGTATTAATGAAGAGTCATTTAGATAGATGAAAATCACGTTTTAAGAGACTATCATTTTATATCATTCTATATTGCCCCCAAATTCCTTCTTAAACCAAAATTTTTAAATGCAAAACTAAATAAAAGAACCTATAAGGCAAGAATAATTTATAGAATTTCTCCCCTAATAATGTTAGGAGTATACTTTAAATGTAGAATGTGTATTATAAATGTTATATAAAATATTACCTACTACTTTAAAGCTCTCATTGCCTCTGTACTGCTACCAAAGAAAAGCCTATACATAAAAATAATAATTACAATAAAATATATCTCCTTGAGTTCACTTTCAACTATGGTTTATTATTACATAGCCTCTGAACCCAAGATAGGGCATATGAGATTTTTACTTAAATATCAATTTGTTTTCATGTAACTCTGTGAATAATACTATAAAGAAAATACATTTAGGTGATTTTAAGTCAATTATCCTAATTTTGAGTATGTAATCTTTAAAGACATTAGTGTATATGTGTTTAAGGACATATATCCCTTAGACTATGTTTGACTAATAAGCATTTCCAACATATTTTAAAAGTCCCCTAAACAACCATTTAATAGTTTTTCTGTTAAAAATTTGATTTGGTGAATCAAGGCAAATAATTTAAGAAACCATAGTAAAACAGTTTTGTGTGAATTTGGAGCTTATACTAATTACTCTATGAAGCTTAATTTTAAAATAATTTCAAAGAAAAATTTAAATCAAAAGAAGAGATTTTATTAAATAATAATTTATGAAAATATGGCTTTATGATATTCTTATGGAATTCAGTTTATAAGTATAAATGAGCAAACATTATTTAGCTGTTTTCCCCTCTTCCATTTCCAATGAAAATAAACGTGCATAAGCTGTTATTTCCAGATAATGACTAATACCTCACTTAAAGTTTGACTGTGTTCTAGTCACTCTTTATGGGAAATCAGCTATAAAAAGACCCTGCTCCTGATCTCTTGAAGTTTATAGACTAATCGAGACTCTCTAAGCCTGAATTTGATGGCCAAATTCTGTCTTGAGTGCTTGAGTTCTCATTCTGGATTTGTAGGTGAAGAAACCCTTCATTTCTCCTCACAGAGCTTTGTAAACACATTCATTTCTGGATGCCTTTGCCAGTTGAGTTTGACTGGCTTAGCTCGTTGTTGCTGCATAAGTTACAAATTCAAAGTTTGTAAATTGACATACACTAAGTGGATTTGACCCTACATAGTGTAGGGTAGTCATCATTTTCTCAGAGAAGGCTGAAACTGTAATCCCACTGTTTGGATCCACAGTAGGTCTTAGGAGACAGCAAGAGAACCCAGTGCTATCTGCCTGGGTAAATACCCTCAACAGCTTGCTCATATGTAGCAGTAACTAAAACATCGCAATTGTTTCAAGTCTGGCTTAAGTGTTGGCTCTTTACTCACAACCAATGTACCTCAGGATGGTACCACCTCCTTCCCAGTGCCCCTTCCAGGTGCAGTTCCTACTCCTTCCTGTAAAAATCCCTGCCCTGCCCATCTGACATTCTTGCTCCATTGCTGTCCTCCTTTGCCCTAGTTTACCGCTGTCATCATTCAGGTTGCCTTATCTATTCCTGCAAGGAATTCCTCTACAGCACATCCAGACACACAAAGGTGACTCTACTCCATGACAATGACATGTCACAATACTGATTGGATAGGAGCCTTTGCCTCCTAGACAGTTATGTCCCTCACCATCTTGCTGTCCCGGCCCATAGTCATCACCTAAATTGCAAAATAATGCTGGCTAGAAAATAAGAAGAAAAAGAATAAGAATAAAAATTTTAAATCAATAAATCTAACCATGGTGAGAATAAATCATGGGTGTCATTATTTTCCAGACCATTTCTAAGGCTACAAAATTCTTCCCTCATTCCTCAAATTCCAGCTCACTTGTCTATGTATATATGAATTCATGCAAATCTACTGAAGAAGCATTCAAAAAATAATCAACAGAAAAATAGTGAGATCACCTTAATTGGAAAAGAAATTGAGTATTTTCTTTTGCTGACTATAAATCTTGACCTAATTATTAAACAAAACCTTTATATTAAAATAAATTAAGGCTACAACTCAAGGAAATGTATTTGAACTATGCTGAAAACCAATATTACCATAAGAGAAAAAGAATTATTATCAAAAGTGAAAACAACCAACCTTTTTTTCTTAAGGGAGGTTCCTCTATTTTTCCTAAACAAAGATAGAAAAAAAAAAGATTAGAAAATATTTTAGCATAGCACAATATGACATCACTATTTTTCCCTTTTCTTTTGTTCACTTAAAAATATATTAGTTTTAACTATTATAGTCCTTATATTACTTTGCTTCCTAAATTCCAGTTTTTAAGTATAAACTTTGTTTATGTACATTTATTTAAGATTGTGTCATTTTTATGAATTCAATAAAATTGTGGCAGTGATCCAAATTATACATTATAGGTTATATATCGTGTTAATTTCAGTTCTCTATTGTTCATCTTGAACTCTTACTGGCACCAAAACAAATATAAATTCAGGAAAAGTTATAAAAGTACTCTAACAATAAAAGCTTTCCTGGTAGTCAAGGCTGAATACATGATTTCTGATGACTAAGACTGACCCTAAAAAATGTTATCTAATAGATGGAATCACAATGCTTTGTTATTTTCATACCCATTCAATGGCAGTTTTTATGTGGTTTGAGTTGGCTATTTCCTTTTACTCATTAATATATATGAGAGAGCACATAGGTTAGTTGCATAATTGTTATGACACTTAGAATATGTCCTTCTATTCTACACCACCATTTGGTTCAATAAATTTACTCTTTTGATTATGCTTTTAGCAAGATTGCTTTCTGCTATTTGACTATAAATATGACTTATGCGTATAAAACACTTACATGTATTTTCAGTTTTACTGTTTTTATTTTAACCTTCCTAGAGATAAACTTAAAAATAACTATTTTTTTTTTCAAAGAAGCATATACATGTGAGTTTGTATCATGGTTTTGTAGTAGTGCATAATGAGACTCTCTTTGCTGTAATGATACATTAATACTAGCATTTAATTTTGACATATTTGCCATAATGGCAGATAAGCTGTAAGACAAAAATCAAATAAAGACCAATTTGCTGTGTTTGGCAGCCTGTTGATATGCTTTTAGCAGTCAGAAGTGTATTCATTTTGGTTTAGCTTGACCCAAATGCTTATTTGAACTTAAACTGAGGCAAGCCATTGTAACACATATCTAATATTGATCCTAGCAGTTAGATATGTCTCTATGTTCTTTGTACCTTTATCCGTGTCTTCGTCACCATCATCATCTTCTTCATCAGCATCAGATGAGATGATGTCAGACAACAAAGAAAAGAAGCCATAGATCCAGTCCGTGGTTTCCTCCACAGCATCATGTACAAGTTTTAAAGGATCTGAGCCAATCTTGGCAATAGAGCTTGCTAAAAGTAATTAAAAAAATAGAAAAATTTTGTGATCATTTCCAAAGAATTTAAGAAAAGTTGTTTTTACTGATTTGTTCTTTTGACACAATAAATATGTCAATTTCAAGATTCTAAATATCTCCTGGCTACAATTTTTTTTGCTCAGCAATAGAAATTTTATTTTGCTATAATATGCATGTGTGCCAAGAAAGAAAATGCCCTTGGGAAGTTTATAATCCAAATAAAAGTTAGCACAGGAAAAAATTAGGAACGAATTAAAATAATGTGTATTTATATTACCCAAATTGCAAATAACCCATGTAACGGATGTTCAGGAATAAAAGAAATTATTTTGGCCCATATTGTATGGGACAGCATCATAGAAAAGATGGCTCTGTAAGTTTTCAGACAAATAACAACTTCTCCAAGTTTAGTAAGGCAGTCGTGGCTAAGTTAAGACTGATAGATCCATTTATTCTAATTTGTGACACCACAGGAAGAATCTGGAAAAGTCAAGGTGGTGATCATATGAAGCTCTATTTGGAATAAATTGGATTTATCTGTTAGTCATCCCTGTCCATGAAGTAAAAAAGTATTTGAACTGAACTGCTAGTAACTTCAATGGATAGAATCTGTAAGTCTTCCCTTTTCTATGTCCTAGGAGATATAAAATGTTTGCAAAATGAAAGACTGAATCATAAAAAATGCAAGCAAGTAGATTAGAAATTTCCTATATTTTGTTCTTTCAATGATATGAAAACTGCTCTGAAGAGGCAAGCATAGCCTTCAGGATGTGATTAAAGAGGTGATCTATCTAGAAATATGGTATAAATTGCACCTGATTTTTTTTATCAATCTGTAATTAAATTTTAGAGCTATGTTTTCTTTAATTCTAAAACTATTTTAGCTTTTCAGAGACTCCTCTGTCTTTGATATATTTAAGAGATGAGAATTATATCAATGTATTATACTATCTAAAGAGTTAAGTATATCAAATTAGGCTTTTACTCTGATTGACATAGAAAGTCATTGAAAGATTTGAGCCCAGAGATGAAGTGATTTGACTTCCTTTGCTGTGTTGAAGACTGAAAGGGTTCCAGGCTGGAAACAGGGGAGACATGGATGAAGTCAACTGAAATAATCCAAGAGAAAGATGATGGGGATTTCTATCAAGGTGGTATCAGTGTGTGTGGTGAGATGCAATTAGATTCTGAGTGTATTTGATTGACAAAATTAACAGTAGACTCTTCCAGTGTGGCTTTTTGATGTGAGAGAAAGAAATACAGACCTTCTAGGTTTTTGGTGTGAGAAACTGGAAGGAAGAAAATGCCCTGAAATGGGGGAGGACTGGACAGAAACAAGATTCTTGTTGGGTGTGGATGGGGTTGGGAGTAGAAAAGTAGCTGAGTTTTAGACTTTCAAAATTTGGGTTGCCTATTAGATACTTAAACCAAGATGTAGACATTTGTATAGTGCAATGTAATCTACAAAAGAGAAGTTCTACCTGAAGACAGGAACTTCAGAATCCAACGCAAGTCAGAAGGTATCAAAGCCATAACAATGAGTGAGAGCACCAAGCAAGCTGACCAAGAAACACTTTAACAAATATCAGGGAGATAAGTCAGAGAGATGGGGAGGAGCTGCAATGATTCTGAGGAGAGATGACAGAGAGAGTGAGAGGCAGAGCAGGAGTGAGCAAGAAAGAGAGGGAGAAGGAACCAAGAAAGTGTAATGCAGTAGATATCAGGTAAATAGTTTTGAGGACAGAGTGAACAACTGGCAAATGCTGCAGATAGGTCTGGAAAGTCGAAGACTGAGAATGGACCTTTGGATTGGATGCTAAGGCTGTCACTGGTGACCTTCAAAGAGCAGTTTCAGTGGAATGCATTCAAGATGAAATACAAAAATCTGGAGGCAGTGAATATATTTTTCTGTATATGACAGAGATTGAGTAATACTAGAAGAGGAACTAGGATCATAGTGAGTTTTTCTGTGTTTAAGCACTGTTCAAATACGAAGAATATCCCATGGTTTATGTTGACAGGAAGATCTCACAGAGGGGAAAATTATATGAAAGAGAGGATTTCTGGGAAAATTTTAAATTTTATATTCCATTGTGAGGGATTTGTGGAGCACACAGACCATCCAGTGACCCCAAGGTATAAATTGCTGTTCTCTAGGAAGCCTGTCTCCATGATTCATTGATAATGTATTTTCACTCTTTGCACCCTATTTTACTCCATTCCAGAGAGTTTCATGTGAGCAAGAAATGGCCATTTGAATGGTGAGATTAAACCTTAGAAAAAGGAAATGAAATGGAATTTTATAATTGCAACTGAGAATTTTAAAAGAATCATACGTAAGGAATTGGAGTGTTCTGGCACCATTAAAGGCATTTTTAGCACTGGTATATTTTATACCTGATGGAGAAATCTGCAAATGAGATTTTTATGATGAGAATAGATGGAGCCTATCTCTCCATTTCCTGTCTTTCTAAGTGTTAACTGAAGAACTTAACAATAAAATCCAAGAAAATTGATATCAGTTTAATTATCCTTATGCTTAAATGCACTGTATGTGCTTTGCAGACATATATATATTGCCTGGCTCTAAAATAGTCAAAGCAGGCTATTTTTATGAAGTTACTGTTCCTACCTTGAGATCAGCTTCTGATTTTCTGATTTAAATAAGACAGTAGTCCTGAGGTTGATTCTTATTATCTCTTTCAGATCTCACATCCAAATCCAGATCATATCCAATGGAAAAATATTATTCAGTGTAAACTAAAACTTTTATTGATGTCTTTTTAAGGAAATACTTAGGTAATTGTACTTTCTTAGCTCTCATGTTTTCATAAGTTTAATTATATACATGACAGTGAGGATCATCTTAAAAATAATAGTCGTCAGACACCATCATAAAAACTTTACATGTATTAACTCACATTTTGTTCTCAATAACCCAATGACATAGGTATATTATTTTATACCTTGTTTTTAAACATAGGAAAACTGAGGCACAGATAATTTAAACAAGATGCCTCAGGTTACACAGCTAGTAAGTGATGGAGCCAGGTTTTGCACCCATTTTAGGCCACCAAAGCAAGATTCTTAACTATTATGCCATATGCTGTCAAACAAAAAACATAAACTCACAATTGATTCTAGGGTTATATTTTGGGTGGGGAGATTCTAGAAGGGGTTTTCTTTCTCTTAAAAAGAACAAAGACTTTACTGATGGGAACACAAAAGCCTGGAGCTGCTGCAGTCATCTTGTTACCATGAGAACAGTAGCTGACTCTTTGAGAAAAACAAGGATTAAAACTAGAAAAAAAAAAATGAGTCCACGATGACATTGCTAAGGTCTTGAAGTATCCAATGTTGAAATCACCCTACCTTCAGCACTTCTGTTATATGAGATAAGAAATGTTTCCCAGTGTTCAAGTTATTCTTAATTGTATCCAAGGTTTCTTACAGAATAATATACCACTGAATGCCGGGAAAACTGCTTTAGGTTACTTGTGGTCAATAATTGGATTCTTGGCACTGATGAAAGAGTGCCAAGAGATACAAGAGAGGCCAAGAAAAGTTTAAAGTTAAATAAGATTTTTATTTGTTCTCTGGTTTTGAAACTAAGCTATGCACATACTTAAATTTCTAAATGGGACTATACAAGAGAAATAGTCATTTTCTCTGCTTCCCTTCTAGAGAAGCAAGTCCATAGTTTCACTGTTATCTTTGGCAATCAGTCTTACATTCTGTCGATAATATTTGACCTTCTTTATTTTTCATATCCTGAGAAACACCAGCAAACAATGTTTATGAGCTTGGGTTCTGATTTCAGACTGATAGCGTTCAAGCTCAGCTTCCCACCCAATGCTGTGCCTACCATATTGAAACAAAAGGAGAAATAGTAATAAGCATCCTGTCTTTATTTAAAATGTTGATATTTTCTTCATCATAGGTTTTTGCATTAATTTTGAAAATTTAAATTCTACATGAAAATATTATTTATTTTGATTATTGAGTATTTTGGAGGACTCCAATTTTGCACCCATGGTATTTCACTCACTTTTCTCTAGTCCTGGTACTTCCCCAACCTATTAGCTGTATGATATTGAGAAGATTCACTTTTGACATGTTTGTGAAACTTATCATTGCCTCTGCTTTTCCAAAGTCACTATTCTAAATCAAGACCTCAACCCCTTAGTGCCTGTTACTCCTCTATTCAACGTCTCTCTACTGCAATTTATAACATATTTGGTTCTGGCAAACAGTATATAGTGGGAAAAAGGATGAAGTACTCCGTGCTTCCGTTTTCTGAACCATAAATGACAGTAAGAATAAAACCGCGTAAGGATATAAGAATAAAACCACATAAAGATCTATAAGTATTACATGAGACAATGTAGACAAATCAAATGGTACAGTGTCTGGTAATTAGTAAATATCAATGTGAAGAAATAAGCATGATGGTTGAATGATGAAAATGTTCTTTTGAGCTTGCTACCCAGCACTAATAGTTTCCCCTCCCCTCAACAGGAGGCCTACATATGATCTTAATTTCTCCCAAAGTCTTCAAGTGCTACAGAACTGGTGTTTCCAGCATTCTCTGAGGCACTTGACACCTAAATTCTGACTGCAAAGCATTCAAACCCAGATGATTAACCCCAACCTTAATGTTACCCTCATGCTTTCCTTATGAAAGGGAAGAACAACTGAAAGGTGTAGTCTCTAGATTTGCCCACTTGCATCTGTCTGAGCCACTCTACAGGAAGGCAGACCACAGGGGTCTCAGGAATCTTCTGCCCTTCTGCCCATGACTCTGCTTGCACCAGATGGCACTTATTGGTGTTCCTTCAAACACAATGTACATGAACTTTTTGGTGTAAAACATGTGTATTAGGTTCGGTTTCATTCTGCTGGTAAAGACACACCTGAGACTGGGTAATTTATAAAGAAAAAGAGGCTTAATGGATTCACAGTTCCACATTGCTGGAGAGGCCTCAAATCATGATGGAAGGTGAAAGGCATGTCTTATACGGCAGCCAGCAAGAGAGAATGAGAGCCAAGTGAAAAGGGAAACCTCTTATAGAACCATCTTATCTCGTGAGACTTATTCACTACCACAAGAACAATATGGAGGAAAAGCACCCCCATGATTCAATTATCTCCCACTGTGTCCCTCCCACAACATGTGGGAAGTATGGGAGCTATAATTCAAGGTGAGAGTTGGGTGGGGACACAACCAAACCATATCAGCGTATAGGGCAGAACATATAATTTACTATTAGATAGTTATCAATTTAATTTTCATAATCATTTAACTCAAACATATGACAATGCTCCATAAATGCAGGCTGCTATAAATATTAGCCTGAGATCACTTAGTCACTATGCCCTCATAGCCAACCGTGGTAAGGTCCACGAGATCTAAAGACTGCTTTCACTGGAACTCATGAAACAACTAATGCTTGCCCCTGACCTCCCAGAAAATGTTCAGATCCAAATATTTGGAACTAAATTGAGGTAAGAATTTTTTTTTAATGTTATAAATGACCCCCAAACCAGGAACAAATAAACTTGGTGTTGCTTTATGTACTTCTGCATGGTAGTACTCAATATGAGGTTGGCTAAACAAAACAGAGATTTCTCTTGCAACAATTATTGAGCACTGATTATGTACAATATCCTAAGTGTAATATGTAATTGATATCTAGGTGGTTCTAATTTGGGTATGTGAGGAAAGTTATTTCAAAATATATAGAGGTAATTGTAAGGAAATAATTTTAAGTGTCTACTTTTTCTTTCTGCAAATATATATATGTGAATACCTTTGCTTCTGTTGGTAAAATTTTTATCAAGTTAAGAAAAATTTTAGCAAATTATGTGTCATTTAATATGCCCTGAGTTACATGTCAATTTTTTCTTAAACTACTGTAAAATTACGTAGTCTTTGTCTTGAAGGTAAACAGATTTTCTCCGAACTTGCACAGTGCCAAATGAAACTCAGATGTGTTTTCTTATTCTCATCCCATCCCCTAAGATGGAAAGAAGAAAACACAGATATGAAAAACAAATAAAAAATGTTTTTAAAATCTGAGTGCTGGGTCAGTATATGCATAAAACAATGCTGTCTCCACTAAGTTAATAGGTTTCTTATACTCAGAAAAGTAGCTGAGAGAATACAAAAGCGTATGAAACTGTTTGGGCTCAAAGTCTGGCATCATTTATAATAGTCAACTATTTCCTAAGGATATAGGGTAGAAATGCTAATTTAATTTGTTTCTAGAAGAATTCATTGGAAACAAAAAGAATTAACAGTGAATTTAATAGTCTTCTGAGACTTTGGGTTCTAGAGTTTCCAGCATCAACAATAGTTGGAGCAGATATTTAAGAATAAACAAAAATACGTGCTTATATATTCACGGTGAAATTTGCTGTCTTCATCGAAGTGATGTTTACTCAAGACATTGTTCTTTAAAGCTTTTTAAGTTCAAATAATTTCTCATAAGTTGGGCTACTTGTCCTGAGTATGTTTGGTTGAATTCAATGATGTTAAAACTGCCATTTTTAATTTTTGTCACCACAGTGGAGGGGGTTTCAACCTCTTAGAGCCAAATGCCTTTTTTCCTCCCATGAATTTATTGCTTTCTTATTTTCTGTTTTATTTCAAGTTGAAAGCAAAGACAAAACTAGAAACATAAGTAAAACATCCAAGGAAGTCAAGAATTCAAAAATGTTTAATGCAACACCTTTATTTCTATATATTTAACTCCTAAGATGAGTTTATATCCTGCAAGTGGACGTTTCTAAAGGTATACTACTGAAATTACATATTTTTCTATTATTTTTTCTTGAAAAATGCAGGAAGGATGGCTATACTTGTATGTATTACTTCAGTTCCAGAAGCAACACTTGATATTTTGGCATCTGATAAGCCACTTTTGTGGTAACCAAAATAGTAATAATTTATATTCCATGTTTTAAAAATAGATTTTCCACACAGAAACATTTTGAGAGCGGCTCATTTTTTTGAGATCCTCTTTTTATATTTACTTACATTGTTCCTTTAAAATTATTTATACTAAAGGGTTAATTGGAGAAGACCTGGCTAACTGATGGCAATTTGAGAGGAACACAGGTAAAAATCATAACGAAATGCAGAAGTGGAGGCCAATGAAAATTGAATCCAGCTACTGTGCTATATTCTTTGCATTTGATAATTTTATTGACAGTATAAGAGTATTTTAAGGATCCTCACATGAATAAAAATGCAGAATTCAAGCTATGGTATAAAATTTCCTGGAAACTAAATATGTAGATTAAAATAAATTTTTTATTTATTTAACACTTTATGATTTAGCAAGGCATACAAATATTGGATAATTTGATTCCAGACTGGGTAGTCAGATTGTGAAATAAATTATGAGATGCTTCTATAGAGCACTTTCAGATGCTTTCGTGAAAAGTATGAGGAAATGTCATTTTCATATATTTAAATGCCTTACTTTACAAATGAGTGAATACTTTGCTATTGCCATAGTTAGTAATAAATGTTCTATTTTCAAAATAAAAGATTTAAGTAGTTGTATATTATAACCAACAATAAATCACAATTATATAATTGATTTAACTTCAAAACTAAGTGTCTGAATAGATTTTCATTCAATATGATTTTTAACATAGAGACCACATATAAAGGTTGAAATTCCCTGGTGTCTCTTATCTTTACCCTCAATGAACACTCCTTAAAGCATGATGACATTAAAAGTTGGGTTAATAAAATTCCTATGGCGCTTCTAATATTAAACTCACTTGGAAGATTGATTTTACAAAAGTTCTAATTGTGACAGAATTTTTTCCTGTTCTTTTTTCCTGTTCAGTCTCTCTTTCTCTTTCTTTTCTTCTCCTCCTCCTCCTCCTTTTCTTCTTCTTCTTCTTCTTCTTCCTCCTCCTCCTCCTCCTCTCTCTCTCTCTGTCTCTCTCATCTCTCTCTCTCCTCATGCCTTCTGGATACCACCCATATTAGATTACAAGGATCAGTCTGTCTCTTTCCTGAGTTCTGTGGTCTAAATGTCTATGCCCCCACTAAATTCATATGTTGACATCCAAATCCCAGAGTGATAGTACCTGGAGTTGTGGCCTCTGGGAGGCAATTAGGTCCTGAGGGCAGAGCCCTCACAAACAGAATTAGTGCCCTTATAAATAAGGCCTAAGAGAGCTCACCCCTTCGGTGATGTGAGGAGCACAGCAAGATGCCTATGGGCTGGAAAGTAGGTTCTCACCAGACACCAAAACTGCTGACAACTTGATTTGGAATTTCCCAGCCTCCAGAACTGTGAGAAATAAATGTCTGTTTATAAGCTATCCAGTTTATGGTATTGAGGAACTGTGTTATAGGGACTTCCCGGGTCGGCTGCGGGAGTGTTTGGAGTGCAGGACTTCAGCTTTCCTGCCTGTAGCCAGCTATGGCCCTTTGCTTCCACTTTCCCGCCTCAGGCTGGCTGGGGCCCTTTGTTTCCATTTTCCCGACTCTGGCCGGTTGAGGTCCTTTGTTTTCACTTTCCGGCCTCAGGCTGGCTGGGGCCCTTTGTTTCCACTTTCCACTTTTCCGCCTCTGGCCGGTTGGGTCCTTTGTTTCCACTTTCCCGCCTCTGGCTAGGGAGGGGGTTTGTTTCTGATTTTCCTGCCTCTGGCTCTTGGAGGTGGGGGCTCTATGACTCAGGATTGTAAAACAGTAGCCAATCCGGTAAAGGATTCAAAAATCAATTAATCCAGAAGAAGTTTGAAAGAACCCCTCTCATTGGAGGAGAACATGAAGGAAGAGGGAATAACTCAGGGGGAAAAGCTCCAGCCCCCAGCCTGGACAGCACCCTTTCCGGGTCACCTTCCATGGGCGTAAATCGCACTATTGTACACTCTTTGGGTCCACGAGTTCTATTTAAGCTGTAACACTCACCACGGCACCGACGCCCCTTTCCCCATTCTTTGGGATTAGGAAGGCCAAGAGCCTAAATTCCAGCCAAAAGTCTGTTTCTGTGGTGACCCAGCAGTTAAGATTTCTGGTTTTCACCCAGGTGGCCTGGGGTTCAATTCCCGGTGTGGGGAACCAAGAATTCCGGCTGCAACTACTCCTCTTGCAGTATTTTGTTATATCAGCCAAAAGAGACTAAAAGAGTGAGACACATGCAAAGGATAAAATAAAGGGTAGGATGCAAAACTCCTGAAGTACATTGAATTTTAAAAGATAAAATCCATTTGATTTGCAATTTTGAAAAAATAAAATACTTGCATCTGCAAGTATTGTTGGATATTTAGATGCTTTTAAACCAAAGGAAAAGCTAGGATCCTGATTTAAAAGCACTTTTGGTGAGCTAATTGTTTTATTGACTGCAGAAGGAAATGACTGTCACTTTGCTAATCTACATTTGAATAGTTACATTGTAGCTCCAATCCTTGCTTTTCAATATCTGAGGCATGGGCATTTTCCCTCTGCTTTTAAAAACTTTCTCAATTGAAATTTTTCCATACTCATCTTTACTATTAACTTACTTCAGTAGTTTAGAAATGTGCACTTGTGTGGGACCTAATGAAATTAAACACAAGTCTCCCTAGTTACATATGTCGTTGTTTCAGTATATAATAGTTTATGGCAATGTAAAACTAGGTTACTTTTTGCTGTTGCTCACGTGTTACTTCTTGAGGCAAAAGGAACTTTACTGAATGCAAATAGATGTACACTTCACCTCTTTCTCAATATGACCCCAATCAAACAATTTTTTACCAGCAAAATTGTGCGACAGATGTTTAAACCTGGAATATTTCCAGCTAACTGGAGCTAGGCCTATATCAAATAACGGGTACTTTATATATCAAAGCAAAATAAAAAATAAAACTTTTGGCTTCTTTTACCCCTGTCAACTATCTACATGAAAATTAGGAAATATATTATGCTTTTATTAATGAATATATATAAAAGGTGTGACTATTAAATTTGCTTTCTCTTCTTACAAAAAGTCCATGTTAAATATAAACAAGATTTGAATCTATGCATATAATATAATAAGAAATGGGAAACATGATTTATTGTAGGTTTATGAATTTCCACAGATTTGTTTCCAAACTAAGATTCAACAGAAATAATTTTCTGGTAGCATAAAAGTCAAAATAATATACTATTCCAGTTGGATGATTTACTTGGATCACTATATTGTAAATTTAACAGATTAGTGGAGAAGAGATAATATAGCAATTCACATATTCTGACTAATTATTTAATATCTATTTCTTTCACCAAATTGAGGTTTAGTTTTGGAAACTTTGTTTTTTGTGCGTTTATTTTTTTTTTTGAGATGGGGTCTCACTCTGTCACCCATGCTGGAGTGCAGTGAAGTAATCTCAACTCAGTACAACCTCCACCTTATGGGCTCAAGTGATCCTCCCACCTCAGCTGCTTGTCTCCCAGGAGGAGTTGAGACCACAGGCTCATGCCACCACGACTGGCTAATTTTTTGTAATTTTGGCAGAGACCAGGTTTTGCCATGTTGCCCAGGCTGGAACTCCTGAGCTCAAGTGATCCTCCTGCCTTGGCCTCCCATTGTGCTGGGATTATAGACATGAGCCAAAATGCCTGGCCAGTTTTGGAAACTCTTGGCTTTGTTATCTACTCTAGCTATTCTGCTGCTCAATGATAGCTGAAAAAATAATTCTAAAGTTCTTTTCATCATGTCAAAATGTACCATGTAGTGCCGTGAATTATGTTTACTGTTGTATAAGTTAACTAATTATTTCAGGATGGTTCTCTTTCTCCCTCAACATAAAATATAATGTTTTAATCACTAAATTTCTATTGTGTAATTGGTAGAATTATGTATATTCACATGATATTTAAAAATTGGAATTCGTGTGGTTTGTTCATCTTTTTGAAATATGCCTATTCATCCTTTTGAAGCATTAAAATATGCTTAAGTTCACAAAAATTAAATCAAAATAATACTAGCTACAATTTATCTAACAATACTATGTGCCACTCAAAGTTCTAAGCATTTTATATCTATTAACTCATTCAATGATCACAGCAAATATATGAAGCAGATACTACTATTACGAACAGAGACAAAACTGAGGCACAGAGAAGTAATTTGCTCAAGGTTATGCAGCTACTAATTGGTGTAGTCAGGAATCTAGCCCAGTACTCTACCCCCTCACCCTGTGCCTGCATTTAGCTACTTTGGTTCTGGTCTTGAAGTATATGTGTTCTTTTGTTGTTATTACTTTTTTGTGTTTTCACTTATTTGTTTTATGTTAGTGTGTATGTCTGCCATGTATGTTAAAAAAAATTAGCAAATAACTTTGGTTAGTTTATATAATTTTATTCAACCAATAAATACAGCAGAAAGCAGGTCAATGAGAATAGTAAAATAAATAAGACAATCCTTATTTTTGAGATGCTTTTGGTCCAATCAGGGAGATAGACTTTTAAGAAGGTATTTTAAATCTGAAAGCACTATTGATGTATCATAAACTAATATTTTATAAAGTAATACTATGCTTATGCTGAGCAGAGTGTAAAACACACTATCACATTTTCTTTTATTAATTTACTTACTCATTAATTCTATTATCTCCACATTCATTCAAATGTATTGAGCTCATACTTTGTGCAAAAGTTCTAAGCACTAGAAAAATCAATTAAATGAAATAGACAAAGTATTTTCCATATAAACCTAACAAATCAGTGGAGAAGAGATATCCCAAAAATTACAACCAATTAAACATATGTATTTTATAATAAGTTTTATAACAAAACAGTAAATAATATGATGAGAAATTATGATATGGTAACTTGATTTTCATTGGAGGTTAAGGAAAGATTTCTTTATAGAAGTAACTTTAAGCATAGCACTGCATAACACTGATTTGCAATGACCAGGCTTTCAAAAAGTAGGGTATGTAACAAATATAAAAGTAGGGTATAATAACATCTGGTGCAATTTATAACTGTATTAATTTTTACAGATAAATTCATAAATACTAATATGAGAGCTCATTTGTTAAGGTCCAAATAAGTGGCGTAGAGCATTGATTTCAGACTTTCAGATCTCTTGACCCTGAAATCCACCACTAACCGAAATCTGGAGATCTGATATAGAACTGCCAACTTTTTATTTTGCAAAATTTACATTTAAAAACAATTATAAAAACAATATCTGGTTTTACCACAATTTCAAAAGAGAATTTTAAGCCGACAGATGTAGGAACAATATAATCTAAGAATTAAGAACACTTCTTAAAAATGAATACATTTTTTTCTTTATCTTTTTCCTCATTTCATGAAGAATCAATACACTTATTAGAGTCTGGGAAATATTGAATTATAGAACTCTTTGCTTCCTTCAGGTACTCATAGGCAGACTGAAGTTGGGTAGTAAAATGCATCTTTTTAGCTGTAATGACCAAGAGAACCAAAGAGGCCTGGGGCAGTGAGCAGAAAATGCAGGATTTGAGATAAGATTTGAATCAGAGTAAGAAACACTCAAAATGTGCTTCTTGAAAACTCAGTACACATGAGAGCTGATAGAGTCTAAAATGTTGCATTTAGTGTTTCAGTCTTCCATGTTTCTTAAAAAGTAATAACGTATTTGTGTGTGTGTGTGTGTGTGTGTGTGTGTGTGTGTGTAAAATTAAATGTTAAATTTATACTTTCTGACTGACTTTGGGCCTTCCCTAAATAATTTTACTCTGCTAAGCTCGTAGCCTGACAAACAGTGCACCTGCTTAACTGGGCTAAGTGCCAAGAAAAGAAAAAAAGTCAGGAAAATTAATTTCCAAGAGCAGTAGATAAATGGCACACCTCATTAGAAAATCTATTTAAAAGGCACATCAGGAGATGTCTGCAAGTCTTTTCATAAGAAATTGATGCTTCCTACCATCATGTCCTTGCTGGCTCTCTTCTCAGATTACTGATGTTACTTCCTGGTAATAATACTCAAATTCAAGTTACATTTAATGAGTCCCTCCTATGTGCAAGGCACGTTATGTTTTATATAGATTATTGTATTTAAGTCTTACAAAATTGGTTTGAAATAAGTATATTTTGTGGAATGCTTGCAAAAATTACCAAATACACTTTAAGACACTGTGGTGCAACCATATAATAATGTTTTCCTCTCATGGATGAGGGTGCTAATGAATGATGATCCTTGTACTTAGGCAGGAAAAGCTAAGTTACCACACTCTATTGCTGTACACTCTGACCTAGAGGAAAATTATCAACACCCACTAATGCCTTAGTTTGTAGTGATTTCTTTATAAATCCTGTTTGTTTGAACTTCTAACTGTTTAGAGAGAAAGTTGTCACTTCATAAATAAAGCAAAAGAAATTTGTAAGAAATTTAAACCAAAGCCTGCAAATTTTGGCCCCAGAAGACCAGAATACATTATCAAGGCACTCCTCCATTTTCTGAGAAGGGGGTCTTTCTGACTGAGTCTGCAGAAGCTTGAGGGAAAGATCTCCAGCAGCCTTTTTAACTCCCTAGCCTCAATTACTAAGAGAGCAATGTTTCTGTGTCCCCCAGTTCCCACTTAGGGTTTTCAAAACATCCTTCTTTGAGGAAAGAACTGAAGTCAATATGGATAACAGAGTGATCATACATCTTGGTTTGTCCCTGATATCCTGAGGTAAATCTTAATTGCTCTCCATTTCACTCTCACAAGTATCCCATTTCAGTTGTTAAATTATATAGTTGTCCCATATGAAGGCTTTGTTCACTGTCAACACACAAAGCTGGAACTCTTTTCCAGAATTCCCTTATATGCATGTTTTCAGGTAACAGTTGGAGACAAGAAATTGCTACAAGTTATGGGAAGCACAAATATGGTAATAATGAGGCCATTGTTTATTGTCTGAAGGTTGGTGTAGGGCAGATGTTTTTGCAGCTCATGATCACAGAGAGTATAGTTGCCCTTGTGAGGCAACAGCCACCACATCTCCAGCACACACTGGGCTGGCTCCTTTAGCATCTCCAAATCCTGGCCAGGTGTGCCTGCAGTTCCGTGGGGGGAAAGGCATCAATTTATCCTGCAGCTCATCCGCAGAATCATAATTTGTGTTGGTGAGAGATAAACAAGTCCTCCAGTTTGTTCTTGTCAGTTTCAGTTTGTCCCTAGTCCCTCCCATTCTATCCATTTTGCCTTCTCAATTTCCACTCTGACTACTTTCCACTCAACACCAGATGCATTGCAACAGTTTTACATAGATTAATCAGCTGCCATGAATTTGTAAACCATATAATAAACCCTTATTCTATATAATTCAGAGTAGCTTTCGGCTACTGTGTCAAACAGTGACAGATATACATCAATATTATTTGGATGTTATATTAAGTAAGAAATGTGGCGTACGTGAAATATCTTTTCCAGTCTGTTTATTTGGTGCCCTAAAATTTGTGTCATTTGATAAGAAGAATCAAAGTCAAAAATTTTGCAGAATAGAAAGCAAGATGTTATCCCCCATTTCACAGACAAGAAAATATAAGTTCCTAGTCATGTTGGCTTGTAGGTTCATGGAGCTGAACAATGAACCCAAATCATCTAAATTAAGCACAAATAAAAGCCAATTCTGCATTTCCCGTACTAGTAGAAAATATATGCATAAATCAAATATAATTCTGAAAATAGGGAATGTAAAGCTTGCCCAGAAGAGAATCATTCTTCTCAATCCAGTACAGTACATGCTTATGAAAACAGATTTTCATTTCTCTATGAACAACCTTTTCGTGGCTTCACAGCATTTACCTACTTTTCTAAAGTTTCAGATATTAACTGAAGACCCAGTGGCAGCTGGCCTAACTTTCTGGCCTTCCAAATCATTTCTGGCATACTTTCTTTTACCACTAACTTTATTTTGTAAATATTAACAATTACATATTTCAAAGATTATCACCGAGCACAAAAGATTCATCATGATAATATTAATCCTTAGCAAAAGTTTGAATTGTGCCTATCAAAATTGACATTAAAATATGAGAGTATAATTTACATTTCGAGACTGTTATTGAAACCATAATTTATATAGTTCTTTCATTTTTGTAATACACAGATTTCAAGAATTGCATATAAATCAAATGTTTGTCAAGTTAATAATTGTACAAGTATACTACAGAAATTATCATTGAAAGGAATTTGTTCTTATTTTATAATTTGCATGGCTACCTATAATTAGACTTTTAGATTAGATTACTTAAATATAAGGCATACTTATAGTTCCCAGTAGAGTTTCCATTGGACCACTACAGTTAAGTTCTATGGACAATGCCTATGTTACTGGCATTTCATCTGACAGGGAAATACTTCAGTCTATGCAAGCTCAAGGAAAATAAAATTTCACAGAGTAAGGTAACCAAGTGTTTTTTACTTAAAACTCTAGGTCATAATTTTATATTATAGACATTTCAACTGTATATATTTTAAGAGCCTTTATCACACAATAAATTGTGTATTGCCTATTTAGATTAGACATTTATGACTCTGGATAAATAGCCCTTTTACTTTTGCTGACATCATAGGACTTAGCTCTACTAGTTAGATGATGCTCATTTTAGTCTAGCTACCAATGATATGCTGGCAGAGTCATCTCATTCACACCTTGTATTAGATCTTTCTTGCATTGCTATAAAGAAATATCTGAGACTGGGTAATTTATAAAGAAAAGAAGTTTAATTGGGTCACAGTTCTGCAATCAATACAGAAGCATGGTCCTGGCATCTACTCAGCTTTTGGTAATGCTTCAGGGGGCTTACAATCATGGCAGAAGTTGAAGCGAAGGGGGTAGCAAGCACGTCACATGGATGTCCAGAGGAGGAGCAAGAGAGAGAGTGAGGGTGGGGGGTGCCACATACTTAAAAAATCAAATCTCACAAGATCTCCTTCACTATAGTGAGGAAAGCACCTAGGGAATTTGCCAAATCATTCATCAAAAATCCACCTCTATTAAACAATAATATCCCAAGAGACCCCACCTCCAACGCTGGGGATTAGCATTTGACATGCGATTAGATGGGACATATATCCAAACTATATTATTTTATCCCTGGCCCCTCAAACCTCATTGTCTTCTCTCACTGCAAAATACAATCATCCCCTACCAATAGTCTTTCAAAGCCGTTAACTCATTCTAGCATTAACTCCAAAATCCAAAGTCTCACCTGGAAATAAATTCCTTCCACCCATGAGCCTGTAAAATCAAAATAAGTCATTTACTTCCAGGGTCCAATGAAGGTATAGGTATTGGGTAAACATTCCTGTTCCAAAAAGGAGAAATCAGCCCAAGGAAAGGAGCTAAGGCCTCATGTAAGTTGAAAATCCCACAGGGCAGCCATTAAATCTTAAGTTTCCAAAATAATATTTCACTCCATGACCCATATCCTGGGCACACTGATATGAGGGGTGGGATCCCAAGGAATTGGGCAGCTCTACACTTGTGGCTTTGCAGGGTTCAGCCCCAGAGGCTGCTTTCACACATTGTTGAGTGCCTACAGCTTTTCTAAGTGCAAGGTGGAAGCTGCCAGTGGATCTGTCATTCTGGGGTCTGGAGGACAGTGACCCCCTTCCCACAGCTCCACTAGGCAATGCCCCAGTGAGGAATATGTGTGGGTCCCCCCAGCCACACATTTCCCTCTGCATTGCCCTAGTAGAGGTTCTCTGTGAGGGCTCTGCCACTGCAACAAACTTCTGCCTGGGAACCTAGGCTTTCCAATACATCCTCTGAAATCTAGGTGGAGGCTTCCAAGCCTCTTTTACTCTTGCACTCTGCATGTCTCCTTATGGCTTGTGCCGTCTGGAGTGGCAGCCTGATCTGCACCTGTGGCCTTTTAAGCCACAGCTGGACCCAGAGCAGGGAGAAGGTAGACAGCACACTTCTGGGGCTGACCAGGGCAGCGGGGGTGGTGGGCCTGGCCGAGGAAAACATTATTCTCTCCTGGACCTCTGGGCCTATGATGAGAAATACTCCTGCAAAGATCTCTGAAATCCCTTCAAGGCCTTTTCCCCATTTTCTTGACTATCAGCGCTTGGCTGCTTTTTTATGCAAATTTCTCTAGCAAGTGGTTGCTCCACAGCCTACTTGAATTTCTCTTTCAAAAAAGCTTCTAGCCTGCTTGAATTCCTCTCTCAAAAAAGCTTTTTCTTTCTTTGCCACATGGTGAGGCTGCAAATTTTCCAAATTTTTATACTCTTCATCCCCTTTAAAGATAAGTTCCACTTTAAGTTTTTTTTTTTGTTGTTGTTTTTTTTTGAGACCGAGTCTTGCTCTGTCACCGAGGCTGTAGCGCAGTGTCATGATCTCGGCTCATGGCATCCTCCACCACACGGGTTCAAGCGATTCCCCTGCCTCAGCCTCCTGAGCAGCTGGGACTACAGGTGCGCCACCATGCCTGGCTAATTTTTTTTGTATTTTTAGTAGAGACGGGGTTTCACCATGTTGACCGGAATGGTCTTGATCTCCTGACCTCGTGATCCGCCCGCCTAGGACTCCTAAAGTGCTGGGATTACAGGTGTGGGATACCACACATGGCCCCACTTTAAATCATGTTGTTGTTCCCACATCTTAGAACAGGTTGTTAGAAGCAGCCAGGCTACATCTTGAATGTTTTGCTGCTTAGATATTTCTTCCAGCAGATACACTAGGTCATTACTCTCAGGTTCATACTTCTACAGATTCCTAGGGCATGAACAGAATGTATCCAAGATGTTCGCTAAGGCGTAAAATGAATGACCTTTGATCCGGTCTCCAATATGTTCCTCATTTCCATCTGATACCTCTTCAGCTTGGACTTCACTGTCCATATCACTATCAGCATTTTGGTCTCAACGATTTAACCAGTTGCTAAGCAGTTTCAATCTTTCCTTCCTCTTCCTATCTTCTTTTGAGAAATCCAAACTCTTCAAACCTCTGCCCATTCCCCAGTTCCAAAGCTGCTTCCACATTTTCAGGTATCTTTATAGCAATACCCGACTCCTGTTACCAATTTTCTGTATTAAGCTGTTCTTGCATTGCTATAAAGAAATACTTAAGACTGGGTAATTTATAAACAAAAGATGTTTACTTGGTTCACAGTTATGCAGGCTGTACAGGAAGCATGATGCTGGCATCTGCTTGGATTCTGGAGGGGCTTAGCTCACAATAGTGGTGGAAGGAGAAGAAAAAGAACAAGCATATCATATGGCCAGAGAAGAAGCAAGAGGGAGAGAGTGGAGGGGGGAGGTGCCACACACTTAAGCAACCAGATCTTATGAGAACTCACTATTGTGAGGACAGCACCAAGGGGACAGTGACAAACCATTCTCTAAAAGTTCATCCCCCACGATCCAGTCACCTCCTGCTAGGCCTGTCTCCAGCACTGGGGATTATAATTCATCATTAGATTAGAGGAGACACATATCCACACTATATCACACCTTTATGCCAATAAACCCATATAACAGAGTTCTATATTTTCATAATTTTATAATATCACATTTCTTCTTGACATCTGTGGCATAGCCATTTCCTGACAAGTAAAATTCCATAATGAGAAATAGGAGATCCCTGAATATATAGAATGCAAATAATAGTATTTATAGTATCTGGGTCCTACTGATTCTACTCCTGTTGGAGAAAGAAAAAAGGAGAGGGGAGAGTATATATGAAAGAACACGTTAAAAGGTTAATGAAATATTTTTTGCTGTGGTAAAAGGGTGATAAGAATAAATTCACTCATCTAGTCATTTAACATTTACTGAGCACTTGGCTGATTCCTTTCCTAAAGAACTCACTGTCAATAGAGGGTGTCATATGTGAAAATAGGTAAATACTGTTTAAAATATGTAAAATATCTTTGACCAAAACAATGAGCAATGTACTCAAAGAGTGGGTAGGCTATAATGAACATCTGTCTTTTCTACGTTGTATTATTCCTATTTTACTCCAAAGTCATAAGGACATGTGGACACTGAAGATGTAATATCTCATTACATGTAATTTTGTGAAAAACTCTATTTTCAGGAACTCTATATAGGATGGCTTGGTGGGAGAAGCAAAGAGTTTGTGTAGCAAGGAAGCTTAGGACCAGATGTCAGAGGGGCTTAAAAATACTTTAAAACATTCTCCATTTGGCCAAAAGTTTTTCGTTTGGTTTGATTTTATATTGCCAAGTGTAAAACCTACAAATTATTCCTTATTAATGCTTCATAAAGGACCACGTCCAAAATAAAATCTTCACCCAAGCTTTTTAACTACTATCTTTATGAACTGCAACATTCAGCCTTTGTTCAGCTCTTGCAAATAAGGATATCAATTTCATTGGAAATCCATAAGTACAACAGACAAAGAAAGAGAATGGAAGGAAAAGGAGAAGAATAAAACAGATTTCAATGATCCTCAAGCACATATGTGTGGTGCTTTCTTTCTCACACTAAGATGAAAGAGAAACCCAACCAGATCTTGGAGGGAGTATTGTTTCTTTCAATTTAAATTACTTTTAATTTTAAAGCCAAATTTCATGGATCTTACCTGAAAAGTTTTTGTAATCCACTAAATCAAACATAACGATGGCAACAGCTGACCACGTGATTATCAGGGCAATGACCAGAAGCCAGGCTGCAGGGGGAGCTGAACGTCGTTACTATGTCTTCTGTGACTGTCCTCTTCAGCACTTTTCCAGGGGATTTGGGCACAGATCCATTTTTGCTGTCTATCACAGTTGTGGTTGTAGATGCATTTCCTAATCAAAAATTCAGGAAGGAAAATACAATTTAGAAATTCACGTTAAATATCGATGACAAGAAACACTAACTGTATGAATGTTGAACCTGTTTATACCACTTTCTAGAGCAGACACAACTCTTTTGTGGCAGGACAAAGCCTCCCTGCCCACTAGCCCATTATCTTTTCCTCAGCATTTGCTGTTCACCTTGAAACTCATGTGCTCATATAATCAGCATTTCTCATCTCCCAAGTCCTGTGAGGGGAAAATCAAAATAAGTGATAAAATGGTTCAAACAGATAAAACTTTTGAATATTTTAACTTAATTGCATAATTGACCCATCTAGTGAGGTCATCTAATGAGGTCATTCACGTTTGTTTGTTTGTTTGTAGGGGCACAGAAGACCTAAGAGAATGAGGTTAAAAAATCTTTCTATATCCAGTAACTCTTTTATTTCTGATTTTGAGTCCACATGTTCATGAGAGAAAATTCAAAAATATAAAAATAAAATAAATAGATAATAGACATTTTTAATCTCACCACCCAGAAATAACCACTGTTAATATTTTGCACCTATTTTCTGTACGTATATATAAATATATAAATATGATTTATTTGTTTTTGACAAGTCATTAGCACATTGTCTTTTACTTTTTTTTTTTTACTAGGCAATATATCAGATATTATGTTTTATTGCCATTATGTATTTCTCAAAATATCACTTAAGTAGCTTCATGACATATAGTTTTATGGCTGTGCATAATTTAATGAAAAAACTGTGCACCATGGGAAATGAAAGAAAGAAATAATAATATGTATTGAGAAAAATGGCAGAAATTTTCTCAATACATAATATTATTTATTTCTTTAGGAGAGAGTCCTAAATATAGAATTTCTAGGACAAATAACATAATCACTTTTATAGCTTTGAGAATACATGCATGTATTTGAAAATTAGTATCTTTTGAAAATTGTGTCTGCCAGTAGTTGTGGTGCCTTATCCTTGACTATACTGAGTGTTACTGATGTTTAAAATTTTTGCAATGACATAAGAGATGATTTGAGTTTTATGTGCAATTATTTGATTACTAGAGATGAGCTTTTTATATGTTTATTTTTCCTTGGTATTTATTTTCTTGTGGGTTTGTGCTCCATTTTTTTATAAACCTCCTTTTGGTGGTTCATAAAATCACACACACACACACACACATATACGATAATAACACTTTAACCTTTATGTTGCTTTTTTTTGGTGGCTCTTTACCTTTTCTTTTTATGCTATTTTTATATACAGAATGTACATCTAACAATGTTATAACTCATTCTTCTATAAGATTGATACCATTGTATGGCTAGAAAGCCTCCTGGATGGAGAAGACATTTCTGATTATCTTAGCTGCTCT
Source organism: Ateles fusciceps (assembly GCA_036589455.1). Lineage (NCBI taxonomy): Eukaryota > Metazoa > Chordata > Mammalia > Primates > Atelidae > Ateles > Ateles fusciceps. The sequence goes on from JAZHEH010003462.1 coordinate 587,794, forward strand.
AGACTAATAGAAAGTTAAATGTAGAGGTAACTTAGAGATCATCTGAAACAACTATTTCATGTTACATTTAAGAACAATTGAAGACCTACCAGAAAATTAAAGTGATGTTCATAGCACTTTAAATCCCAAATTACACAGATTGAAGTAAGTTAAATTGAATACTTAAGAGAAAAAAAAATTTTCTGCCAACCCAAATATTTTTGCCAGAAGCAGAGTTTAAAAAAACATATTTTTATGTATTAAAATATAGACCACATTGTCTACAATAATTTAAGAATTACATGCCAAGAAAGAAAAATTTGATTTATTATAAAATACATGATAGTTTCAATTTTACTATTTATCTCAAAATTGCAACATTTCTATGTGATGAATACATAAGAAAATCTAAATTTTCAAATTTCTCTAACATTTTTCACAAAGTGAATTTTACCCAACCAAAAAGAGCAGCTATAGTTTCTCTTACAATGTGTCCAGTAATAATTGAAAGGTATTAGCCTTTGTGCTCTTTGAAGACAAGGTGGAATTAAAGTGCTTCTTTCCATCAGTCTCTTGCTCTACCATCACAATTCTTCCTTTCAGCTATGTCTAGTTTTTCATGGAAACAGACAAGCAAAAAGTTATGCCTTGGGCTTTATAGATAAGAGATTGGAATTAACTCCTGACTTCTCTTTGCATTACCCAAATGGCTAGAAGGTCACTATTACACTACCTCTCTGAGTGAGAAGCAACTATATCTGATGAATGAGATTGGTAAGGCTCAATTTGCAGGTGTGTGATGGTGGAGAAATAACTCATGCAAATTGTTTGACACATTTCCTGATCATGGTAGTCATTTAATAAATGACAATACAACAACTCCTGAATTACATAATCATTATTATCATCACCACCCTTTTCATTATTACTATCATCACCTTCATTGCTACCAGCACAACTATAATTCTGACAACTACAAATATCACTCTAAGAAAAAGCTAGAAAGGCAGGATTAACCTCAGAAGCAAAGGTGGAAATACTGACTCTTCAATAAATCCAGGCATTTGTTTCCATTTAACAAGCACATACACTAGTCTAAGATATTTTTAGGAAATTATAAAAGGATTCTCTAACTTCCTTGGTATTCTTTCCAATCAATTAATTTATTTTTTGTAATATAGGAAAAGAGGAGCATATAGTATAATTTATCCCTAATAGAGTAGAAGCTGTTTTGTCCCATTAGCAAAATTAAGATGATCTATGGCAAATAGGGTTATTTCATCACAGGACAAGTGTTATCACTATAACTGAATTCTTTAAATTAGAAAAATAATCTTTGAACCCTTCAAACAGATATGAACACAGGATGCTTATAGCGTTAGTCCAGTTTATAAGATAATTGTCAAGTATTGGAGAAAGAAATAACACTGTCAGCAAAATTAGGTATATTAGTTAATAAAGTCTTTAATCTTCTGGTTTCTTTAGCCATAAAATAATACTATCCTTCTCTTTATAAAAATAAGATCAATAATATTAAATTCTATGACTACTCACGAAAGAAAATCAAATGCATTCAAGAGCACATATAACTAAGTAGTAGTAACCAAACAAAATTAGTTTTTTAGTCAATTTTTGGATAAACAGTGACAAATCTAGCCCCATATTTTCAAAAAATTTAAAAGCTGATAAGGAACATAAGGTGCAAAATAACGTAATTAAGATATTTAAATGGCTTTAGGTAGAAATTAACAATAGTGACACCAAATCTTTGTTTCTGAAACAATCAGAAAAAAATCACTTTTCTGGAAAATCTGTGGGAATACATATCTGAAGTTCATGAACTCAATTTAGTGAAAATAATAGCAAGATGGAAAAATGCCTCTAAAAACCAGGTTTCACAAACTGCACTTGAGGTAATGCTCAAAGAAGGAAAAATTTAAAAGAACTCATATAATATCCTCTCATTGATTTTTGTGCCAAATTCACATCACTCCTAATGGTAGTTCTGAAAATGGATGAATGATAGGAGTGATTTGAAATGCAATTTAAGACCCAAGTGGGCTACAAGTGAATCAAACCTTTGGAATAATGATTTGCAGAAAAGTAAAATAATTATGAGTGTTTAGGACTGGCCTACCTGAAAGTTGATATGTTGTAATCTCCAGTTTTTTAACCCCTGGAAGTCTTCCTACTGCCACTAAGCAGAGAACACAAGAATTGCTTTTGCACTTCAGAATCACTTTATTAAGTTGTATATTAGCAACTATTTCTGTAAACAATATTATATATACCTGCTTTGCATACTGAAAGGGGTAATTTTACTGAGATTTGATACAAATTAGTTAAATCCTGGTCACATTTTAAAAAGGCAAAACATTGAAAACTGAACATGAATGTGTGTATACACACACACACACACACACACACACACACACACATTTTCCTTTCTTTGATCAAAAGTTGAGAAAGGATAAATATTCAGAAAGTAATGCAAGCTCTGAGTTAAAAATGCCTTTTATGTTTTTTAAACAACTGGCATAATATGAATTCTAAATTTTTATTCACTTAATAATGATCCTGCCAATCCAATTATGGTACAATTTTTTAAAAGATGATAAATTAATACTAAGTTATGTTTCTCATTGTCCTTTTTTAAATCTTCACATCCTGAAAATTTCCACTTAAGAATTAATCAAGACTCAAAGGTAGTGAAAATATGTTCTGAGTATGCAACTGCAAAGCCATAAGCAATTTGAAAGTAATCTGAAGGTCATCCTTCTTAAAGAAAATTATGTGTTGTCCTTGTTATGAAACACATTAAGTTGTACCTTTCAATTTCCATTCAAATTTACAGCAGAAGCCACACAGAGCCAAGAGGAATAAAATTGAGAGGGAATAAATTGCCTTCTCTGACAGCTGGTCAAGATAAATGCAAAGAACAGAGTGTGTAATCTGAGATTATTGAATGTTTGAGAAGCACTTTAAAGATGACAAGAGGTAGTTATTGATATGGCAGAAAAAAAATGAGAGGTAAATATTACTAAGCAATTTGACATAGGCTATCCTTCTTGAAAGTTGGTATCTCCGAATCAGAGCAGAGCAGCTAGGATATGTGAAGTACTTTCCATGGCTACATTTTAATTCTATTCATTTTAATTTCATACAAAATTTTGATAGACAGACAGAATCAGCTGCAAAAGAAGTAGGGATCTCACTTAATGGCTATGTGACTCTTTTCTATAGAGTAAAAGGAGGGGGTTGCTTATAGAATGGATCCAAAGACTGACTCCAGAGTCAGGTTATACACAGAAGAATAAGTCATAAGCCTCCTGATAGAAGTCACTTAACCTCATTATGCCTTATTGATCAGATGAAGAAACTGCCAAGTGCGCTTGCTTATTATTATTCTTTATTTTTCCTATGGGACACTGACAATACACTCTCTTTCAGGATACTCAAGGAAGACACCTGCATTCTAGAATGGTATCAATGAAACATTGCATTCTTATTACATAAAAGTATTAATTGTGAATTTTGCATTTCACCCTGTGATATGGGTTGTGTAGTACTCTTACACTGTATCTTTCATTCAAGATGTATAGAGCAAATGAGACACAGGAAGTATATACTACTAAAGGTATTATAGGTGTTATTCCTAAATTACATTAGGAACATAATTTCCTATTACATGTAAGAGTGACCCTGGCTACATTGTTTGTGTTCCAGAACACATGCATGTAAGTAAGAACTTTGTAGAAATACCAGCAGAAAGACACTTGGGCAGATAAAGGTCAAAAGTAACAAATTCATTATTGAACTTAATTTTTTTAAACACTTCTAGTGTTTATAAAATGTCTATGTATTATACACAAAGAAAGCTGTGAAGATTAAATTTTTTTTCTACAAGTTTATATAAACTAAATGAAAGTAGATTTTGAGAGGCAGGATAATTCACAAACATTATCTTTACTAAAATGATATGTACATTTAATTGATATATAATATTAATAAACTGTAATAATACAGAGTAATTTTTAGAAGAATAAAGACTAGGCACTTAAACAACAAGTAACTGTTCACTCTCTTTCAAGGATGAAAATTTCTTTTGTCTCAAACTAGACACTTTTAATGAAAGCCCTAAATTTGCCACCTTTTCTCCCAGGTTTTTGGAATATGATCATCATAATACAATTTCAGAGGCTGTTTTTGCAACTTAATCTGCCTGGTGAAGTTGACAAATACATGGTTTTTCTTTTTGTTTTTGGGAGTTTTTTTGTTTGTTTTAAAAATTATCTGGCACTCCTTCCTACTCACCCACTCCATCCACTGTTTCATTAAGTGAATTTCTTTTTCTAGTGGTGGGACTAGAAACTGAACCAGTCCTGTTTCCCAGCCATAGGAATGGACATTTAAGCCACGCCTAAACATTCAAACACTTTGTGACTGTGAAAGGATGGGACAAACAGAGACCTCCACATTTTTGTGCAGAACAATTGGGGCACATTCTCTTTCTGCTAGGGTTACCAAGCCGGTAAGATGTGAGTGGAGCCTGCAGAGACCCTGTAGTCTACCACTTGAAGAGTCAGCTGCAAGTTGGAGAAAACCAGAGTCCAGATACCACTGTGTGGGCTCATGGAGCCAGCTGTGCCTGGAGTCAGATGTATTTCTGGACTTCCCAGTTATATGAGGGTATATAAGCTGCTTTAACTTGATTGTTTATATTACCAGGCTTCCTGAGTTTTGACTGATACTATCGCCCCTGCTAGGAATGTAAATTATTATTATTTTCCTTCATCTCATTGCATCATGAGGAGTGTGATCAATCAGAAAATCTGAACTTACAGCATCTTTTATAAAAATTATTTTTAGTTTTGAAAGAAAATCTCAGATCTCACTCTTATCTCTCTAATGGCTGAGATGTCATGATCCTAAGTGAGAAAAAAGTATTTTGTGGTTTGCAAGGTCAATACCTGTTATTGAAGGGCTTTTTCTAGGAAATGGTTGCTTGTGTTTTCCATGAGTGAGAGACCAAGATCTCCCCTCCCCTAGCAGCAGATCTTCACTGCTATGGTCTGAATGTTTATGTCCCTCCAAAATACACATTGAAATCCTCACTCCTAGGGTGATGGCATTAGGAAGTGAGGCCATTGAGGAGTGATTAGGGCAGGAGGGTGGAGCCTTCATGAATGGAATGAATGCCCTTATATAAGAGGTCTGGGGAGAAACTCTTCTCACCTTCCACCAGGTGAAGTTAGAGTGAGAAGACAACTGATTATGAGAAGGCAAGCCCTTATCAGAAATGAAATCTGCCTAATCTTGTACTTCCCAAGTCACCAGAACTGTAAGAAATAAATATTTGTTGTTGATAAACCACCTAGTTTATAGTATTTTGTCATAGCAGCCTGAGCAAAGGAAGACATTTGCTGTGATTTGCTAACCTACTTCTCAACAGTGCTAATAGCAAGTAACGGATATTCCTTCTTAACTCCTGTAAACTCAGTCTCCCCCTAACTTTTGAAGTTTGCATTTTCTTTTTTTAAAAATTTTATTTTAAGTTTGGGGGTACATGTGCAAGTGTGTTATATGTAAACTCATGTCACAGGGGTTTGTTGTACAGATTATTTCATCACACAAATACTAAGCCTTGTTACCCAACAGTTATTTTTTTCTGCTCCTCTCCCCTCCTGCCACCTTCCACCCTCAAGTAGGCCCCAGTGTCTGTTGTTCCCTTCTTTGGGTTCATGAGTTGACATCATTTAGTTCCCATTTACAAGTGAGAACATCTGGTATCTCGTTTTCTCTTCCTGCATTAGTTTGTTAAAGGTAATAGCCTCCGGCTCCATCCATGTTCCCACAAAAGATATGATATTATTCTTTTTATGGCTGCATAGTATTCTATGGTGTGTATGCACCACATTTTCTTTATTTGATCTGTCATTTGTGGGCATTTAGGTTGATTTCATGTCTTTGCTATTGTGATAGTACTGCAAGGAACATTTGCAGGCATGTGTCTTTATGGTAAAATAATTTCTATTTCACTGAGTAATGAGATTGCTGAGTTGAATGTGTTCTGTTTTTAGTTCTTTGAGGAATCATTATACTGCTTTCCGCAATAGTTGAACTAATTTATACTCCTGCCAACATTGTATAAGTGTCCCTTTTCTCTGTGACCTCACTTCTGTTATTTTTTGACTTTTTAATGATAGCCATTCTGACTGGTGTGAGATAGTATCTAATGGTAGTTTTGATCTGCATTTATATAAAGATCAATGATAATTGAGCTCTTTTTCATGTACTTGTTGGCTGCAGGTATGTTTTCCTTTGAAAAGTATCTGTTTATGTCTTTTGCCCACTTTTAAATGGAGTTGTTTGTTTTTCTCTTGTAAATTTAAGTACTTTATAGATGTTGGATATTAGACCTTTGTCAGATACGTAGTTTGCAGAAATTTTCTTCCATTCTGTAGGTTGTCTCTTCACTCTGTTGATAGCTTTCTTTGCTGTGCAGAAGTTCTTAAGTTTGATTAGATCTCATTTGTCAATTTTTAGCTTTGTTGCAATTGCTTTTGGCATCTTTGTCATGAAATCTTTGCCCATTCCTATGTCCAGGATGGTATTGTCTAGGTTGTCTTCCAGGATTTTTATAGTTTTGGGTTTTACATTTAAGTGGTTAATCCATCTTGAGTTGATTTTTGCATAAGGCATAAGGAACCTGTCCAGTTTCAATCTTCTGCGTGTAGCTAGCCAGTTATTCCAGCACCACTTATTGAATGGGGGAGTCCTTTCCCCCATTGCTTGTTTTTGTCAGCTTTGTTGAAGATCACATGGCTGTAGGTATGGGGCCTTATTTCTGGGGCCTATATTCTGTTCCATTGGTCTATGTGACTGTTTTTGTAAAGTACTGTGCTATTTTGCTCATCGTAGCCCTGTAGCATAGTTTGAAGTTGAGTAATGAGTAACGTAATGCCTCCACCTGTTTCCTTTTACTTAGGATTGTCTTGGCTATTTAGGATCTTTTTGGTTTTATATAAATTTAAATTTTTTTTTTCTAGTTCTGTGAAGAATGTCATTAGTAGTTTGATAGAAATAGTATTGAATTTATAAATTGCCTTGGGCAGTATGGCCATTTTGATGATATTGATTTTTCTTATCCATGGACATAGGATATTTTTCCATTTGTTTTGTCTTCTCTGATTTTTTAGAGCAGTATTCCATAATTCTCATTGTAGAGATTGTTTACTTCCCTGGTTAGATGCATTCCTAGGTAGGGTGTGTGTGTGTGTGTCTGTGTGTGTGTGTGTGTATGTCTGTTTGTGTGTGTGTGTGTGTGTGTGTGTGTATGTGTGTTGCAATGGTGAATAGAATTGCTTTCCTGATTTGGCTGTTGTTGGTGTATAGCAATGCTACTGATTTTATCAGCTAAAGGAGCTTTAAGGCCAAGACTACTGGTTTTTTAGATATAGAATCACATCATCTGCAAACAGGGAGAGTTTGACTTTCTGTCTTCCCATCTGGATGCGCTTTATTTCTTTCTCTTGCCTGATTGCTCTGGACAGGACTTCCGATACTATGCTGAAGAGATGTGGTGAGAGAGTGCATCCTTTTCTTGTGCTGGTTTTCAAGGGAAATGCTTCCAGCTTTTGCCCCTTCAGTATGATGCTGGCTGTGGGTTTGTAATAGATGGCTCTTATTATTTTGAAGTATGTTCCTTCAATACCCAGTTTATTGAGAGTTTTTACCATAAAGTAATGTTGAATTTTATCAGAACCTTTTTCTACATCTATTGAGATAATCATATGCTTTTTGTCTTTGGTTCCATTTATTTGATGAATCAAATTTATTGATTTACATATGCTGAACCAACTTGGAATCATAGGGATGAAGACTACTTGGTAGTGGTGGATTAGCTTTTTGATGTGCTGCTGGATTTGGTTTACATGTATTTTGTTGAGGATTTTTGCATCAATGTTTATCAAGGATATTGGCATGAAATTTTCTTTTTGTTGTTGTCTCTGCCAGATTTTGGTATGAGAATGATGCTGGCCTCATATAATGATTAGAGAGGAGTGCTTCTGGTGTGGTTAGGCTTTGTGTACCTATTCAGATCTCATCTTAAATTGTAATCCCTATAATCCCCACTTGTCAAGGGTGAGCCAGGTGGAAGTGATTGAATCATGGGTGCGTTTCCCCATGCTGTTCTCGTGATAATGAGTGAGTTCTCACGAGACCTGACGGTTTTATAAGGGGGCTCTGCCTGCCCCGCCCACTCAGCACTGCTCTTCCTGCTGCCATGAAAAGAAGGCGCCTTACTTTTCCTTCACCTTCCACCATGATAATAAGTTTCCTGAGGCCTCCCCCAACCATGCTGAACTGTGAGTAAATTTACTTCTTTCCTTTATAAATTACCCAGTCTAAGGTAGTTCTTTATAGTGATATGAAAAGGAACTAATACACAATTTCAGTAGGAATGGTACCAGTACTACTTTGTATATCAGTTTATAATAGAATTCAGCTGTAAATCTACCTGGTCCTGGGCTTTTTTGGTCAGTAGGCTACTTGTTACTGATTTAATTTCAGAGCTCATTATTGGTCTTCGACTTTACATTTTCAACTTAGCAGGTCCTTATCATTCAGAATACTAGTTTTTCTACAAATAGTAAATTGAATTTAAAAGTGAAAAGCAGTGATGAGAGCATTACCATGTAAAATCAGTAAAATTTAAAAGCCACTAAAATTTAAAAGGTAAATTTAAAATTTAGAACCACACAAAAGCACTTTAAGCCTTGAGAAAAATGGGACTGTGATCTGAGTTACCTATGGTTACAACTTCTCAGATTATAGATTAACTCACCTGCATATTTTTCTTGTTCTCTGAAATGGCTAGAGAGAATTAAATGACATCAGGGGAAAACCTCTTGCCTTCTAATGAGCCTTGTTAAAAAATTAACTTTCTCTTCGTTGTCCTGGTTTGTTTAGAACAGATGACAGAAAACCATGATTATTATACCCTTTATAAATAATATTAAATGTACCCTCTCAAAAAGAAATTCTGCCTATCACCAATCAAATAGCTATAACTATGCAACAACCTTGTATAAATAATGTTGGAAAACTGCTAAGACCTCATCTGTCTCTGTCTCTATGTAAATAAAGCCTGAATAGCTCTATTTTGGAACACTGACTCCATTCCTTTGTAGTTTGCATTTCCAAGTGGTATATCCTCACACTTTCTACTTGAAGAAACTCTCCTTAAATTATTAGAGTGTGACACTTTTGATTATTTTAGGTTGAGGGTCTTGCGATATTGCCCAGGCTGGTCTCAAACCCCCAGCCTCAAGTGATCCTTCCCTAACAGCCTCCCAGGTATCTGAGACTACAAGGAAGAGCCACCACACTTGGCTGGAATTCATTGTTTTTAGCCAGATATAGTGAATTCCTAACACATTACAGGTGAGGCCCATTGTGTTTTACTAATTTAAATTGGCCAAAGGTTCCTGATGAATCTGTATTTATGTTTTTAAAAAATCTTATTAAATTTCCACTGTTTAACTCTTCTTCCAAGATTTACCTCAGATGTCAACCCCTTGACAATATTTCCTTAATCTTTTGACCTGAACTCTACTGTTCTTTTAACACTACAACATTTTTTGATGAATACAACAATATGAACAAAATTATTCTGACTTTTCTCATAGCTGTTTGTTCTTCAGCAAGGCACTAGGTAGGGGTCAAGTCATCCATTCTTTCATAGCACTTAGCACAGCACATTTTGCACAGTAAGGCCCCAATACTTATTAAATAAGAGAAATATTAGAAGTGTTGCTACAGGAAATCAGCTTTAATAAGTGTCATGTTAAATAACCTCAATATTTCTGTAGTATACAGTACATAGTGACCTCTAATCAGAGAAATAAATGAAACAACAAAACATTTTTATGATATGAGAAAATATTGAGAGGTATGCTAGTGGTAGAAGTAAGAACATATACGTTCAAGAAAATCTCTGAAAACGTGCAAAGTTTTGCAGGTCCAAAGAAGGCTACAACAGTAGAGGAAAGACTAGTGGGATAGAAAAAAAATGAAAGAAAGCATATATTCACTAAATAATGTCAATCATTAAACAGAAACCTCTTGGCAAGGAGACAATTCCAGATGTCGTTAAAGCTTTCAAATTCCCAAGTGGCAACATCTGGAGAGGTTTCTAAAACCAGATTGAAGAGATTAAATGTGTAGATGGCCAATCAAAATGAATCAAACTCTGTAACGTAAATGAATGGATTTATTCTGAACTAAATATAAGTGACGAAGGCCCAAGGCACATCTCTAGAGGTCCTGAGAACATATACAGCTTTATTTTACACATTTTAGGGGGACAAAAGTTACAGGCAAAACCATTAATGCATTGACGGTATACGTTGGTTCAGTTCAGAAGAGTGAGACAACTTGAAGTGGGGGGCAGGTCATAGCCAGATTCAAAGATTTTCTGATTGATGACTGGTTGAAAAAGTTAAGTAAGAGTTAGGTTATTTAAGAACCTAGAATCAATAAACAGTTGTGTCTGGGTTAAGATAAAGAGTTATGGGGATCAAGGTTCTTATTAAGTAGATGAAGCCTTCAGCTGGCAGGCTTCAAGAGAATATATGGCAAATGTCTCTTATCAGACCCAAAAAGGTGTTAGACTCTCAGTTACTCTCTCCTGGATCAGAATAAGATCTGGAAAAGGAGGGCATTCTCTACAGAATGTAGATTTTCCACAAGAGATAGCCTAACAAGGCAATTTCAAACTAGGTCAAAGAAATTTATTTTGGGGGTAAAATATTTTTATTTCTTTTAGGGCCTGCTATCTGTCATATGATGCTATACTAGTCAGGTTGGAATATGGTATCTTATTGCTGCAAAGAGTCTGTTTTAACGTTAATGCTGGCCAGTTGCACCTGAATTCCAAAGGGAAGAGGGTATAAGGAGACACTTCTGATACATCCTTCCCATCATAGCCTGAACTAGTTTTTCACATTTACTCTGGAATTCCTTTGGCAGAGACCAAGGAGCCATTCAGTAAGTTGGGAGGGGGTTAGATTTTTATTTTACAAAACGAATAAAAATGCTAATCATCAATTTACAAATGTGTGATGATTCATGGGTTTAGTCTGCTTGGCCTGCCATAACAAAATACTATCCATGGAGTGCTTGAACAGGAGACATTTACTTCTCAGAGTCTGAAGGCTAATTTGAGGTCAGGGTGCCAGCAAGGTTGGTTACTGGTGAGGCCTCTCTTCCTGCCTGGTAGATGGCTACCTTCTCTCTTAGTTCTCATACAGCAGAGAGCAAAATCACTGGTGTTTCTTCTCATAAGAGCACTAATTTTAGCATGAGGGCCCTTATTACTTTATCTAAGCTAATTACCTCTGAAATACCATTACCTTAAGGGTTAGGATTTCAACATGTAAGTTTTATGGGGCAGGGCTGGATGCAAATCAGTTCATAGCATGTATCTTTTTCTTGGAATGTTTAAAGAAATGCTCTGAAGGCTATTAATATATGTTAATCTTGATAAGCATAGACATTTTAATAAAATAAATGTCTTTCATGTTAAAATAACAGAAATCATGGCCAGGATTCCTTATTACCATGACATGCTCAAGTAGCCTAAATGAAAATGTCAGAGGGCACTATATATAGTAGGACAATTTTGGGATAAACAGTTATCAATAGGACCCATGAAAAGACCTTTTATGAGGATTAATTTGACAGGTTGAATCGGGTTCATTTTAGAAAAATTATTCATCTTCCCCTCATGAACCCAGAAAAGATGCAGTAAGATAAGCCATTCCAGAATTTGTCCAACTTTGTGAGTTAGAAGTTTGGGGATGGAATCTGTAGAAAATCTCCCAAATTATGTGCATTCAGTCTCATGGAAATAGTAGCAAGACCCTGATTCTTAGCAAATATCATTTGAATAAGATAAACATAAGCTCCATTAACTATATTCAGTTATTTTGGAAAATTAATTTTCTAGCATTTTATGTTTGTGTTGATACATTTTCTTCCTGGGCCAAATTTGCACAAATGAAACATTTTACCTAGCCCCAGTATCCTCCTCCTAAATTGTCCTATTGTCATTGAATTGCAAACCCACTGAAACAAAAAAGACTTGAGTAATGACATATCATTTCAGTTTGGAAAAAAATACTAAGCTGAATGCTTCAGAATCATTAGCTTTCCATGATTTGTTGACTCTACTGTGCGTTTTTTTACTTTCTCTTTCCTAAAGATATTTTCATGGAAATCAGCTCTTCCTTAAGAATTAATCAACTCCTGCTGCTTTACCCCACATACAGTCATAATCATACTATTGTGTCACAATAGATTCTATTTTACTACCTGTAAAAGAGTAAGACAGCCCCCTCTTTCAAAGGCACACAAGGTAACCATAAGCTCATATAGATGTATCCACTAATGATGATAAGTACTACATATAAAGCTTCTTCTGCTTAAAACTATAGTCAGATAATGGTAGATTCTTCATATTGCCATTAGCTACCTTCAGGAAACTTATGGAAATGCAAGAACTAAGACCTAAATTTGTTTTCTGAATTTCACTTCTCCGAGTATTCAGGCAAATGTGCTGAAGCAACTTGTTTTTCAAAATATATTTAAATATAAACAAAAGTAGTCCTATGTTTTCCACTTATAAGGAAATTTCCATCCATTTGTTGGAAAATAATGATATTTTATAATTGCAATGTTTAATATGTATGTGTATATGAATAGAGATTTGTTACAGCAATAAGTCCCCAACCCCCAGGCCAGGGACCAGTTAGGGACCAAGTCCCACAGCAGGAGGTGAGCAGTGGGTGGGAAGGCAATGCTTTATCTGTATTTACAGCCACTCCCCATTGCTTGCATTACTGCCTGAGCTCCACCTCCTGTCAGATCAGCGGCGGCATTAGATTCTCATAGGATCATGAACCTTATTATCAACTGTGGCTGGGAGGGATCTAGGTTGTGTGCTCCTTATGAGAATCTAATACTGATAATCTGTTACTGTCTCCAGTCACCCACAGATGGGACTGTCCAGTTTCAGGGAACACACCTCAGGGTTCCCACCAATTTTACATTATGGTGAGATGTATAATTATTTCATTATATATCACAATGTAATAATAATAGAAATAAAGTACACAAGAGATATAATGTGCTTAACTCATCCTGAAACCATGCCCCCGACCTGGCCTGTAGAAAAATTGTTTTTCACAAAACCAGTCTCTGGTGCCAAGAAGGATGGAGACCACTGTTTAAAAGTATATAACCAGTAAACAGGGAAATGACTGATTTTATTGAGTGCCCAAGAGCTTTGATATAAAAAAAATTATAATAAAGTACACCTACTTTCATGCATATTTAATTATCAGTAATATAAATTTGTCAGTAATATAAATGGACACTTTCGTGACTCCAGAATTAATGCTATTACTACAATTGTGTTGAAAACAAATCTATAGAGTATTTTTTCTCTCTCATAAACTATTTAATAATTGTGTGAGAAAATTTGTATTTAAATGTGGACACCATTGTATTAACATATTATATTTGCTTTACTTGAACCCAAATCATTTTTATTTATTTATTTTTTTGAGACAGAATTTTGCTTGTTTCCCAGGCTGGAGTGCAGTGGCACAATATTGGCTCACTGCAAACTCCACCTCACAGGTTCAAACAACTCCCCTTCCTCAGCCTCTCAAGCAGTGGGGTTACAGGCATGTACCACCAACACCTGGCTAATTGTTGTATTTTTAGTAGAGACAGGATCTCAAACTCCTGACCTCAGGGGAACTACCTGTCTCAGCCTCCCAAAGTGCTGGGATTATGGGCATGGGTCACTGTGCCAAGCCCCAAATCTTTACTATTTGAAAGGTTTAGAACAGATCATAATAGTTTAGCCCAAACCTCTATCTTTCTGGATTCAGTATGCATATCTCATGAAGGAAATACACATATTTTATGAAGAAAATGCAGCCTGAAAATTTAGAGAGATAAGATTTCCTAAGTGTTTTGTTTTTATCATTTAATCTATGAAGAGAAAAAAAACTCAGCAGCTTCCTGTGCCTTTCAAAGGACTTTTAAATGAGCTTGAAGCTCCTTTATGTGCTGCTGAAAAGAACATTAAGATATTCATGCCCGTATTTCAAAAGAGCAAGCAATTAGGTAAACATAAATAATACTTTATACAACACCTTTCTTCTAAGGAGCTCACACAGTTTTAGAAACAGGCTGATAAAGCTGCACACATCTAGAGAGTGGGGGACAAGTATTCTTTTCCTCTTTGATATGAAAGGAAACTGAAAAAGAAGAGTTAAAAAGAACCAATTTTCTGAAGTCTACTCATTATCAGAGTTTTCAAAGTACTGTGTATTGCTTAGTCTTCAACATTCTCATCCAGTTTATCCAAACAGACCTAAGATGGGGGTCTTAAATTTTTTGTGAGGAAGAAATGCCACTCATTGGCAACTAATAAAAGGCTTTTTCTCTGGGCAATTGCAGTGCTGATAGAAAGTATTTTAAAAGCAAAGATATAAACAAAATAATGAATGAACTTTTTCTATCTGGCCCCTTCACACTGCTTAATATTTCAGTTTTTACTAAACAGGAGAGCAATCATTTTATCAAGAATTCCCAACATAAAATTACATCCTCAGCATCTAAAGGAGTTTAAAAAATAAGTGAAAAATTAGAACCTTGTCCTCTAAGAACCAATTTAGTGTTTACTGTCGGGGGGACTCAACCTCATATTATTGCTACAGACAGGGAGGAAGCCACTTTCCTTGGAGTCAGTCCAGGGTGGACTCTAGACATTGGGACTGTCAGTATTAAAGGAACAGTGAATTCCCTATTATATCATTTCAAATAATTTATCTGAATAGGATTTTCCTTGGGAAAAAAAACAATGACAAACCCGTATTTCTGACATTTAAATCACTCAGAGCAGCAATTTCTGTGAAGTGAGCTTTATAAGCTTTATTTGACTAAGCTTATTCAAGCATTGCAACTGCATTAGTATCAGCAAGCCATAGCTGATTCAGTAAAATAGGCTTTATAAAATTGTGGTTGCTTTATAGCTTGTGTTTTTGGAAACTACTAAGCAGTCTCCCTTGAGTAATGTGGATCTAGGGTTATGCTTTGCAAGATGTCTGCCATTCAATGTCTGTTTCTATCTTAGACCAAAATAAGAGAAATGAAAACCAGTTTAGAAATCATTTTTTGTTGAATAAAAATCACTTTCCTTTTTAATTTGATAACAACAGGGGAACACATTATATATTCAAATTTGAATGTTAAACTCATTGGTTCAGTATTAGAGGAAGTTCTTCAAAAATAGCATCAATTATTTTACCCATGTTACTTCCAATTAAACATGTCTTCTTTCAGAAACTACAGATCATAAAAAGAGCCAGATCATTAAAAAAGAGTTTTGCTAAGGCAGTTTTCATAAGAAAACCATAATGGTTAATATGCTAGCCTCAAAATTTATTACAATTATATTGCTATAGGCTTATATAACATCTCTGCACCAGTGAAACTGAAAATCATCACACAAGCCAGATTTCTGGATGTATATATGGCTTCCTGGGAAATATTTCATCATTTCAGAAGCCACAGTGGCTCAGAAAGAGCACTTTGGTAATAAAAGAAGTCCATCATATGAGTAGGGCTTACCAAAACTTAACTGTGGATGAAGGTTGATTTATCATTTGGCAAAACAATAAATACTATATTAGTTTGCTAGGGTTGTCATAACAAAGTACCACAAACTGGGTGACTTCCACACAACACAAATGTGTTGCCGCACAGTTCTGGAGGAAGTGGAAGTTGGAAATCAAAGTATTGGTAGGGTTCCTTCTGAGGGCTGCAAGGGAAGAATCTGTTTAAGCTTCTGTCTTTGGCTTGTAGATGTCTGGCTTCATGTTAACATGGAATTCTTCCTCAGTGTGTTTCTGTCTCCAAATTTCCCCTTTCCATAAGGATACCAGTTATAATGGATTAGATCACAACTTAATGACGTTATTGTAACTTGATTTCCTCTGTAAAGACACTATGATCAAATAAGGTCATACTCTGAGGTTCTGAGAATTAGAACTTCAACATAAGGAGGTGGGAAGATATAATTCAACCCATGAAAAATACCATATGGTCCCCTCACCATACAATAAAATTATCTTTTAAAAGTTTAAGTTAAATGTATACCAATGCATTAGTATTAATGAGTTGTGTAAAATAAAATTTTGATTAAATTGTAGAGAAAATTGATTATTTCTCAAATTCCAGATGCAGCTAAAAGCAGTGAAATTATCCAAGGGATGGCTTCTGGTAGTAATTAGTTTGGTTGGATTAAAAATTATTTGTGTGTAGAAAAATACATACTTTAAAATATGTATGCATGTCTGCACATAAATGCAAACACAATGGATGAGTGAGGCACATGCCATCAACATATTTTAATGAAATGATAGAATGTCAGAATTCAAGTAATTGCATTTAGACCAGATATTAAATGTAGCTATTTGTCTAAATTATTCATTTTTTCAATACATTGAAATATTAGATTCTTTAAATGAGATTTTAATATTCAAATAATCCTATTCTGTATACTTTATGAATTTATAAACTGTAATGTAAATAAAGACCATATATTTTATTTTTCCTTCAAGAAATCAATATTTATGGACATTATACTTTCCAAGAAAGCTTTAATATAGGTTGTAGTGTTTATGTAATTTAATTACATCATGTCATTATAAAAATTTATTGTTAAAATTTTAACAATAAAATGTTTCTCCAAAGGAAAGCCACTTTCTTCACTTTTCTCAGAAAAAGCAAAATTTTATCTAATGATTAAAAAATGTCTAAAGCATAATGTTACCAAACAGAATGAAATCCTGGTTACAATATTTGTTAAATAATTCTATGATAATTTGTTCAACACAATCCACTACCCTCAGAACCTAAAACACAGGGATCATTTTAGAGTTAATAAACAACTGAAAAGTTACAGTGTGAAATGCCAAAAAATGCATTTTCATGTATTTTTAGTATTAGGTGGCATGGCTTTAGATTTTAAAAATCAAGCTTACTAAATTTATCAGTTAATTTTGAGAAATTCTAAGTTGTGAAATGATCAAATCCCATTCTCTAGCAAGAAGGCCTGATAATTGAAACAAAAAGCAAACAAACAAGCAAAAACAAAAAAAATTCTAAAACACGGCTCCACCCAGAATATGCCTCTGTGGTATGCAAACAGCAGTAACTTGTGCCGTCTTGAGACTCACAGTTCCTTATACAGAAAATAATGACAATTTTTGAGTCCTTGGAATCCATAGTAATGTTAAAATGTGTGTTATAGCAAAATAGCAACATTTTCTGGTGTCCTGCAAATTATTTCTTTTGAAATTTAAATGAGAATAATCTATAAAATCTAAGTCTTAATTATGTAAAGCAGAACATTTTAATGAAATCGCTTATTAATATATTCCATTGTCCATTTGTACTTTTCATAGATCTTATGAATAAAATTTTTTTAAAGCTCATTCTAGTAGTGTCTCCTATAAAATAGGATTTTGTTACTTTTTAAATGACACTTTCTGTAGTCACATCCTTCTCAGACTCTATGACTTAAATCAAGCCACTGGTGAATGGAACAAAACCAATTTGCCCTGTAGTGGATCCTGATGAAAGACTGAGTAGTTACTAAGTGAACTTACCATAAAGAGATTTGGAAACCAAAGTGAGAAATTAAAAACATACAAGTAAAGGCATAGGTCCTTTTATTGCCCTTCACTTTATCACATGTTGCAGATACTGCACTTTTACAAATTGAGGATTGTGGCAACCCAGCATCCAGCAAGTCCACTGAAATCATTTTTCCCGCAGCATGTGCTCACTTCATGTCTCTGTGTCACATTTTGATAATTCTCACAATATTTCAAACTACTTCATTGTTATTACATCTGTTACAGTGATCTGTGATCAGTGATCTCTAATATTCCTATCATAATTGTTTGCACCCATTAATTGTTTACATACACCATGAATCCCACCCATTCAAGAAGGTGAACTTAATTGACAAATGTTGTGTTCTACTAGCTGGCCATCCCTACTCTCTCTCCCTCTCCTTAGGCTTCCCTATTCCCTGAGATACAATCAAAATTAGGCCAATTAATAACCCTAAAATGGCCTCTAAGTGTTCAACTGGAAGGAAGAGTTGCAGGTCTCTTTTAAATCAAAAACTACAATGATTAAGCTTAGCAAGGAAGGTATGTTCAAACTTGAGATAGGCCAAAACTAGGCCTTTTCCACCAAACAGCCAAGTTATGAATACAAAGGAACAGTTACTGAAATCAATTAAAAAGTGCTACTCTGGTGAAGACATAAATGACAAGAAAGAAAAACAGCCTTATTGCTGATTTGAAGAAAGTTTGAGTGGTCTGAGTAGGCTAAACCAACCAAAACTCTCCCTTCAACCAAAGCCTAATCCAGACCAAGGCACTAACTCCTTTCAATTCTGTGAAGGTTATGGAGGTAAGGAAACCGCAGAAGAAAAGTTGGAAGCTAGCAGAGGTTTGTTCATGAGATTTAGTGAAATAAGCCATCTCCATAACATAGAAGTGCAAGGTGAAGCAACAAATGCTAATGTAGAGGCTATATGCTGCAAGGTGTCCAGAAGATCTAGCTAAGATGATTGATGAACGTGGCTACACTAAACAACAAACTTTCAATGTAGATGAAACAGCCTTATATGGAAAGAAGATGCCATTTAGCACTTTCGTAGCTAGAGAGAAGTCAATGCTTGGCTTCAAAGCTTCAAAGGATAGGCTAACTCTCTCATTAGGAGCTAATGCAGCTGGTGATTTTAAGTTGAAACCAATGCTCATTTACCATTCTGGCAATCCCAAGGCTCTGAAGAATTATATTAAATCTACCTTGTCTATGCTCTGTCAGTGGAACAACAAAGCCTGGATGATAGCACATCTGTTGACAGCACTGTTTACTGAATATTTCAAGCCCACTGTTGAGACCTAATCCTCAGAAAAAAAAAATTTTCTTTCAAAATATTTCTGCTTATTGACAATGTACTTGATCACTCAAGAGCTCTGATAGAGATGATTAAGGAGATTAATGTGGTTTTTAATGCTTCCCAACACAAAATCCTTTCTGTAGCCCATGGATAAAAGAGTAATTTTTATTTTCAAAAGTTATTTTTTAAGAAATAAATTTTGTAAAGCTATATCTAGTGACTCTTGTTGGATGTAAATGAAGTAAATTTACAATCTTCTGGAGGATTCACCATTCTAGATGCCATCAAAAACATTCGGGATTTAAAGGAGGGGGGTCAGAATATCAACATTATCAGGATTTCCTTAACAGTTGATTCTACCCCCTCATGATGACTTTGAGCAGTTTGAGACGTCAGTGGAAGAAGTAAGTGCAGATGTAATAGGAATAGCAAGAGATCTAGAGTTAGAAGTGGATCCTAAAGATGGAACTGAACTGCTGCAATCTCATGATTAAACTTGAACAAGTGAGGAGATGCTTCTTATGGATGAGCAAAGAATCTACTTCTGATGAAGATGTGAATATTGTTGAAATGACAACAAAGGATTTAGAATACTTTGTAAACTTAGTAGATTAAAAAACTGGCCTAGTTGGATAGGATCATTTCCAATATTGAAAGAAATTTTCTTGTGAGTAAAATGCTATCAAACAATGTCACATGCTATAGAGAAATCTTTTGTGAAAGTCAGAGTTCATTGATGCAGCAGACTTCATTGTTGTCTTTTGTTAAGAAATTCCCACAGCCACCCCAGCCTTCAGCAACCACCACCCATTGGTCAGCAGACATTAGCATCAAGGCAAGATTCTTTAACAGCAAAATGATTATGACTTGCTGAAGGCTTTGATGATTGTTAGCATTTTTTAGAAACAAAGTATTTTTAAATTAAAGCGTGTATATATTTTTAGACATAATGCAATTGTATATGCAATAGACTACTGTATATATAGCATAGATATTTTATATGCACTGGGATACCCCAAAATTAGTGTGATTTGTTTTAATAAGATAATGGCTATATTGCAGTGATCTGGAACTAAATCTGCAGCATTTTCAAGTTTAATATTCCTATATTGTTGTTATTTTCCTTTGAAGATGACTTTAGTTCTTCTGAAAGTAAAGAGTAATTAGAAAAGGTCTTGTCAGATTATTTTAATAAGGCATTAAGACTATGCCATGGCTCCATAGGAAAAAGTTGTGATTGGAGCAGTAAACTGGGTGCTGGAGAAAGAGTTCACTGAGGCACCCTAGATGTGTCACTTCATTTGTCTAGCAACTAGTCATTTTCTGCAAATATAAATCAGGGACTGACCCTCCCTACTATAGTAACCAAGATCAATGGAAAGTGGAAGCATGTAAGATTCTCCAAGGTAAACAGCAGTGCTCAGTTAAGTGCCCTTAGGGAATGTACCCGATAGCAAAATCCTAAATGCAATAGATATGCTATTGTGAGGTTAAAACAAAAACAACAGATCATGTCGTAGATTCCCCCACTTCCACATTTAAGGCCCTATGTATAGCCTTAAAATTACAAAAAACATAGAAGAATACCAAGGATTGCACACATTACATTTTAAGAAACCCTAGCTCCCATCACTCATCCCTTCTAGTTATATACTCCAGCAAACCCCAAATCTGTGTGAGTCCTGGGACTCATGGTGATCTCTCATTCCTTCATGAATTTGAGTATTCTATGTCATAAATCTGAAATAAATTTTCCTGATTGTCTACCTTGCCACCTACTCTCTTTTCAGGACTCAGGTTTGTTGGAACACAGCCATACCCATTCATTTTCATATTGCTTTTTGTCTATCGTCTATGTGTTCCTACCAAAGTAGCAAAGTTGAGCAGGAGCAATATAGACCATACAGCCCACAAAACCTAAAACATTTACTAACCGGCCCGTTACGAAAGAGCTTGCCAATTTCTGCTCTTTTAGTCTAGAAAAGTAACTGACCTAGTAGAAACTTTTTAAAAAATTAGTACGTTTTTTAAATTGGGAAGTAAGAATTTAAGTTAACATTTCATAAATACGAATCAGGCATAGGGGAGGCATATGGCACAGGAAGTAACAGTAGTGCTAGGACGGGACAGTGCTGGGTTTCAATCCTGACTTTGTACTAGCAACTGCACCTCCGTGTTCTCTATAAAACAGGTCATTAAAACTACCTCATAGGATGATCAGAAAAAATAGTTGCAGTATTTGGCAAGATTTCAGGCACAATAGCTGTTAACTCCTTTTCCCTCTATTGACAAACTCCCTGACAATTTATTAATTGATAACAATGATAAATATTCTTACATATAAATATGGCTTTTTACGGTGTCTCTCTGGGGGAAAATTACTTCAGCTCTATCCATTTATTCTTTGCTCTGTACATGAAATTCTAAAATACTGATATTAAACTGCTTTTTCATGTATATGATAATTGGGGTTATGTAACTGAGAATATAAGCCCTAGAGGCTTAGAGTTTTATTTATTTGAAGAGACTTTACATTGCAAAGTACACAGCTGATACTAAACTCATTCATAACTACCATTATAATAAAGCCATAAGATGTAAACAATTTAGAAATTTATTTCTTCAACCAATGTTCAGAATGCATAATGGGTAAAATTATGCATTTTCATTCATATAAAAATCATACTGTTTTTAATGCATTTACTACCAATTGCAAAAAAGCACACTATTGACATTTGGTTGTTAATCCCTTCCACAATTTGGTGCTATTTTTTTATTCTAAACAAGCATTATGTCCCGGAAGATTTTTTGTAAGGTGGTTATTTGGAGCACAAATGTATTTCCCCATTTTAATTAAAGAATGTATGAGGGTTGGTTATGGTCTCAGTATCAAAACCTTTTTAATGTTATACAACCTATCAAAACCTTTTTAATATACAGCTAAATTGTCATATAAATAAAACCCTAGACATCCTCACACTTTTAAGTATGTTTGCAGATTATCTAGTCTGGAGCAAATGCTAGTCATCTCAAGCATCAGTTCTTTCAGGAAGTCTTGGATGTATGCCCCAATATGAGATAAATGTCCTTCCTGGATGTTTCCAGAATATCCTTTTTGTACATATTGGCATATTATATTGCAACTGCCTGTTTATGTTTCCAGATCTCCCACTAGAACATAAGCTCCTAGAAGCTTCTCATATTCATCTGTATACCTCCGGTGCCCAGCACAATGACTGACACTAGGCAAATATTATTGAATTGGTGTGCAGAGTTGAATACTGAATGCCTCATGGTCCCTTTTATGAAATAGATGCTTGGAAAATGTGTACTGTATTAGAGGTGAACCTTTGTGCCCTTTTGTGTTACCACTCCCAGGCAGTTATTCCAGGAGCATATTTTGTACCTGAACCTGTATCACCAGATCATCACAGTATCTGAAGGCTTATTAACATGTGAATAAGTAGGGTGCTCTTCCTCCCACTAAGTTAAGCCCCCAGAGGGTCTGCATGTAGAACACCATTGAATCTTAGCCCTGCAATCAGACCTCTGGGAGGAGGAGCTGAGAAAGGAGGAATACCCTCCTGGGACTGGAACCTCGGTTCAGGGTGTAAAGGGGAAAGATTTAGCTTTGGACAATGATGACAGGGCTGCTCAGTGGACAATGGAGAAAATCGGTGGAGTCCTGGCAGTGGAGGCCTAAAACAAGGGTAGGAAGCTTTATTACAGGAAAGGGATGGGGACATTAATTTGAGGGAACAGAAATAGTGGTAGGTGTTCTCAGTTTTTCTGGGTCCTCAAGTTTTGTCGTGGTAGAGACACATAGGGATATGAAGCAAATTCAGAGTTTTGTGTCCAAAAATATTAACAGCTCTGGTTATATAGCAGGTGGAGAAAGAGGGATGAGGCAGGAGAACATTCACCATTCAAAATCACAAATAATGATAAGTATTGTTGAGAGACATTCATAAGTACAGGGATAATTCTATTATCTAATTTTTGCTTCTTACATTTAAACTCTAGAGAAAAGAATTCTGTCTTTGTCTAGCACAATTGCATCTATTGAATAGTATTGTATGCACTTATGGCTGTTAGTAAATTGTTTTAAAAAAATATATATTGTGTCTATCAGTTAAATGAACATAACTGAAGAGTTCCAAATATGAAAATACTTGAAAAAGCATACAGGCTATATCTACCTAATTTCTTATTTTTCTCCCACTCTCTCACCAGCAAAAGGAGACAATTTATTTTGTTAGTATACAAGGCTGGCTAAGAAAGGCTATTTAAAGAATACCATAATCAATTTTGTGATGATGAATATTAAATATATGCACATCAATTTTTAATAAAGATATCAGTATTAAAGTTTTATATTTTTCTGGATGTATAGCAGAGATAGAATTTAAGTAGGTAACAAAATATATCCTGCCATTGTTAAGTCTGACTTTTGAGGACCAAAATTTATCAACTTTCTATGAACAGCATAATGCTTTACCTTACAACAGAAACTCAGAGTGATATGTTGTCATCAACAGCTTTTGTTCACCCCTGTGGTATACCTACCCATAAGAATTAAGAGAGTCAAGTTGCAGCCCTTTCTGTACATTGAAAAGCAGGTTTCATTGTAACAGGGACTATATTTTCAACACAAAATCAAGTATAATGGAGAATCAATGGTGATCTTTGACATGGCTCTAGTTACTCCACATGCCCCATTGGTGCTAACTGGTAGAAGGAGTTCCTTCCTCTAAGCAGTCAGGGCTGCTAAACCAGAGCTCAGGGCCTCTTGCATAGAGAACATGTCAGATTTGCACACTTTCTCACTTCTTTGTCCAGGTATCCTTCTGCAACCTGTGGCAGTCCCAGTTTTGAACTATATAAACTGGGGAACTGTAGGCTGGCAAGTATTAAAAAAACCAGTTCAAAAGGTTTTACTTGTTTGTTAGGTTAACAATATTATATTAATACATTTGTGCAACACTTCAGTTTGTTAGACAATTCATATATATCGTATCAACAGATCTTCTTGAGGATGTTGGCAGCTAATCTCTTTCTCACTTGAGAAAGAGGGAAACTGAGGCCCAAATGTTGTGTGGTAAGTACTGGAAAATGGTGGTACAAGAGTGAGACATTGTCAATTCTATTAGCTGGAACTAAGGTATCAAAAATAATTGTAAATACCTAATGAGTGGTAACTGTGTGTCAGGCACTACTCTAAACACTGGCGATATATTCCCTGCTCTTATGATGTTTACATTCTAGTGAGGAGAAATTACATTTGAATCTGTTTTTTAATGAGTTTGAATAAAACTACACCACCAACCTAAATGCCCATCAACCAACAAATGGTAAAGAAAATGTGGTATATATATACCCCATGGAATACTACTCAGCCATAAAACAGAATCAAATAATAGCCTTTGCAGCAATTTGGATGGAGCTTGGGGGCATTATTCTATGTGAAGTAACAGGAATGGAAACCAAATATCATAGGCTCTCACTTATAAATGAAAGCTAAGCTAAGAAGGTGCAAAGGCATTAGAATGATACAATGGACTTTGGAGACACAGAGAGAAGGGTTGGGGGGAAAGGGATAAAAGACTACATATTGGGTACAGTGTACACAGCTCAGGTGATGAGTTCACCAAAAAGTCAAACATCACCACTAAAGAACTTATCTGTGCACCAAAAACCACTTGTACCCCAACAATTATTGAAATAAAACACAAATTAAAATAAATAAAATGAGTTTGAAGAGCAAACAGAGGTTCCCTAACTCATCTGACTCCAGGAGTTACCCTATCTCAATGTGTTCCCTTCCATGTGAAGGGCACTGCTAACAACATAGAGAAACTGAACTCCATGAAAATCATCTACCTAGGATAAACTTCCTCTCTTTGCGCTTATGGTGGAAAGCGCAACTTTTAAAAGGAAACTTGTTATTTCCGTAAGTCAGTGGACTAACACCCACAGCCCAGGACAAAATCTCAAACCAGAAACAAAGAAAAAACAACTTAATTACTGTGTTATTCACACATATCAATGACTTCATGCTATTGCTTCAGTCAAAGGACAGTAATTTTAAAAAAGATCAATATGTGATTTAGATTTGCAAGATTATGCAGCACTACTAAATTAAATTTTAATGTTGGATGTATTATTTAATCTAGAATTAGTTCTCACTTAAATTTCCGATATTTAGAACTCAGACTTTTGTTATTCCAAAGACTAATGTATAACAAATGGATAGGTCAAAGAACTATTGAAATCCAGTCACAACCATACTATTTATTTTTACTATTTTTCTGTGTGTTAGTTTCCTAATGTAATCAGCACCAAAAAAATTAGAAAGGCATTAAAGAGAAGAATGCTTGTGTTTCTGAGTTTGGTTTTTCATGAGTTGTAAACATAATCTAAACTAAGATCACAGACACACAATTAGAACTAGAAATGAGCAGCCTGATTTAGTCTTATCTCAGAGGCCATTAGGAAAACTGTCAACACTCGGTTTTATCGTTCTAACCAAATTCAAAGCATATCTTTTCCTTTACTGAAAATTTAGTATTATAAATTATGTTCACAGTTATATTCCTTCTCTCAAAGTTTCTTTATTTGCATATGTATCTGTTTTTTCTGTATTGAAGTCTGTGATGATTTTTCAAGACACCTTATTTTGATATTTGTTTTGTTTTTATCCCATAGCTAAATATTATAAAATGGGCTCCATCTATTTATACATTTATTTATTCAATTATCCCTCCATCATTCATGCATTTATTCATCATACATTTATTAATTGTTTACTGAGCACTTACTATGTTCCAGTCATTGTTTCATCTTATGATAATGAAAAAGATCGACCTAGAGGCTATATTCCCTAATTTTTAAGGATTCGAGTTTCCTTATATTTCGCTTACTGCCATTGTCCACCTTCCATAGATCCTGAACCCTTTGCTGATAATGATAACTGGAAATTCCCTTGGATGTTTACTTTGCAATCATTTCTTAGGAGTTAGATCTTTCCAGACATTTTTACCTTGCAGCATGCGTTTCTGAAGATACCATTGGGCATAAACTGAAATTAGCAATTCACATGCATCTAATAGTCTACTTTTCTCAGATTCATCAGTTCCAGTAATGTACTCACCCCTACTGATATTCTCTTATGCGTTGTTTAGAAAATGTGACTAGAGTTAATTTTTTTATCAAAAGGAATAACATTATACTTATCTGCAATAAATTGATGAGTTACCAAAAGATTGCGACAACTAAGTCAACTACTAAATTTGTCCTCTTTTTCATGTGACAAATGAATATTGAGCACTTGCCATGACAGTGTTGAAAACAAAAAGGCAAGATCTGATCCTTCCCTCAAGGATCTTAGAGACTGCTGAGCAGACAGAGAAGTGAACCATAATCATCGCACTGTTAATTGTGTGTCAGTGTCATGCACAGGCTGCTGTGGGAACATAGTGTGAGGAGAACAACTAAACCAGGCAAAGGGGCACCATGTATATAAGCTTAAAGGATGAAAGAAGCCTGTATTCATGACACTGCAGGTTTATTCACGTTGCTAGAGGCAAAGACACTTGTAGCAAAATGGAGAGAGAAGAGGATAGATAGGTAGGCAGAAAATACATCTACAATGCCTGTAAGTGCTGAAATGAAGAGGCTGGACTTCATAACAAACAACATGGCAAGCCAGAGCTAAACATTACAGAAGGATCTTAATCATATTTGTATTTTGGAAAGTTTATTTAAACAGCTGGGCACAGTAGTTGGGGTAAGACTCAGAAGCTAAATTAGAAGATTTTGCAGAAATCCAGGTTTTTGTAATAAGAGGCCGAACTCTCAGAATGACATGAAGAGTAGAGCAAGAGATGGTTCAAATCTATCCAGGAAACAGTGTCTGCAGCACTTAAACTATTTGATGATTAGAGAGTGTTTGTCTTGTAGGGATAATGATATGATAAATCAAGGGTGTAGAACCTCAATGATTTGATTATTAGTGTTCTAGCTTTAGAAAGCAGGTAGATAGAGAGTGGTGTCATTCACCACTATGGAAAATCAAAGGGAAAAAAAAGTAGGTTTGCTGGGGAAAATTATGTGTAAGATGATTCCTAACTCAAGACGGTTTGGTGATGGCAGCCAAGAACAAATAAAAATGCTTTTTGGGCAACGTGCAGTGGCTCACACCTGTAACTCCAACATTTTGGGAGGCCAAGGCAGGTGAATCACTTGAGGCCAAGAGTTCAAAACCAGCCCAGGCAACATGGTGAAACCCTGTCCTCTCAAAAAAAAAAAAAAAAAAAAAATCAGCCAAGCATGGTTGTGTGTGCCTGTAATCCCAGCTACTCAGGAGGCTGAGGCAGGAGAACTGCTTGAACACAGGAGGTGGAGGTTGCAGTGAGCAGAGATCATGCTGCTGTACTCCAGCCTGGGTGACAAAGCAAGACTCTGTCACAAAAACAAAATCTTTTTAACAATAAAAGATTGCATTCCTGAATAAATTATTATTTGTAAATCATAATTAACTTATGCCTAGTAAACCTCCTATTTTGTTTTTGATGGTTAGCATCACTGAGTAAAATTTTCAAGTTTAAGTTTCGGTGGCATGGGCAGAGACTGGCCTCATTATCTCTGTGAAAGAGGAAGCAAAGCCGAAGTTCATTATTGGAAAATCAATCCTTTCAAATGTGTGGTCATTCAATGTGACGAAACTGAAGTTCATTTCCTAGTTTGCTGCAAATAAACAATTTGTTAAATATATTTACAGTGCAAGCAAGATAAAAATGACATTTAATGAAATTATAAAGAACAAAATTAAATAATTTAGTAGAGTGAGAAAGACCATAAAGAGATCTTTTTAGTAATTTAAGTATCAACATTATTTGTAACATAACCAAGTATCACTCATATTATTTTTAATATAATCTGAAAAAATATTTTAATGTTTTAATCCATATATACATATATATAAATTTTACATAAGTGCATACATACATCTGACCAAATATAGACTTTTACTGAACCAGTATGTTTTTTTTTCCTTTGTTTTCTATTCACTTTGTTTGTGGCATAATTTGTTGTACCATAGGTTTTGTGTGTGTGTGTGTGTGTGTGTGTGTGTGTGTGTGTGTGGGGGGGGAGAGAGAGAGAGAGAGAACATGTCCATCTTATTAAAAAGTATATTCTAAATTTTCATTCTCAGGAAGTTCCTCATCATTAGGCTTTACATATAGTTTTCTGGTTTAGTCAACAGTTTTATTGTTTTTATATTTAAGATGTTAATCCTTCAGTAGTTACTCATACATGGTAGAAACAGAGGTTCACTGATTTTCTTCCTCATTTATAAACTTGTCCATGCAGTATTTATTAAATAATCAATTTTTAATTGTAAGCAAACTATTCTTTGTTATGTATAAGGCTCTAATATTATTTTTAAAATTATTATGTGACAATTTTCAAAAAATATAGCTTCATCTAGCTAAAGTCTATAAATATTGGGTTAGATGTGCTAGTTATATTGCTTCTAATAAATATTCAAAGAATTTGTGACTAGTAAAGTAGAAATGTTTATCTTTATACTATATACAATTATCTTCACCATTAGTGGCACGTGGTATATGCTGCCAAGCACTAGACTAGATACTGAGGTCCCCTGGGAATTTGTTGCCTCTGAGAGTGCCCCTACACATTGATAAGCCTGAGCTTTTGCCTTTGCCTCCACTGAAAGAATCTAGAGGGTTCTCTTCTTACAAAACAATTTGAAAACACTGCAAAACTTTCAGAAACAGTCACAAGTAGTTCTCAAAAAGAAACTGAATTCAATTATGGTATTGGATTATTGTATTAATTAGGGATTACTTTATTGATTCATTTTCATAAATTATTCTGCTTCTATTATGAGGTACATGGTCTTTAACATTTTAATTCTGCTAATTTGGAAATGTGAAAGTAAATATGCTTCACAGGCTAAACTCAACGGGATTTATAAAAGCAGCATTGTGCTGGAAGGACAAACTCACTATTGTTAGTAAAAAATGAAATAGGTTATAAATATTGATGTATGCCTATGAAGAAACTCAGAAGAAACCTCAAAAAAGATTCAGAAACTGTGATCATATACTTCATCTCTATATACAGATTACATTAATTTAGATGATTACTGGACCTTATCATGTGTAGATTGTATTTTCAGCACATGGCCCCCTGCTGAGTTGAACAAGCATTTGGAGAAAGCTTGCAGTCTCTCCACACATGGTTTGCATTTGAATTTACACACACCATTACAAAACTTGCTGCAGCAAGAATTTTAAAAATATCATCAAGTGCTTTCCATATAGAAATAACACAACTTGTGGATGATATTTATTTGCCATATAAATTCTAATTTATAACTGAAGATACTTTAATTTGTAAAGAAAATATTAAAGCTTCTTTTCTTTACTGTTAAGCTACTCCAGGTCTTCACAGCCTACTATGTTACAGACATATAACGCTATTAATAACACATTTAGATTTATGCTTTCTTTTTCTTCCTTTTTCTTGTTTTTTAAATTAGAGATGGGGTCTCGTATGTTGTCCAGGCTTGTCTTGAACTCCTGGACTCAAGCAATCCTTCCACCTCACCCTCTCAAAGTGCCTGGATTACAGGCATGAGCCTCTAAGCCTAGCCAAGACTTATGCTTTCAAAATAGCTTTTCCTATGAAGAAATGCCAATAAGACGTCAAATATACTTCAAAATTTATGAACGCAAGTGAAAATAATGATATTGAACTTAGGAGCCTGAGATAAATGTGATACTTCAAGGGGCAAACTTATATATATATGACATATATAAACTCAAACAACATGGGCTCATTTCCTTTCTGTACATCTTACTGGTTGACTGGGTAAATTATTTAATATCTCTGTACTTTAATTTCCTTATCTTTAAGTTTCATTATTAATATGATCTATCTTCTAGGGCAGCTATGATAATTTAATTTAAAAAATACTTGGCAATTACTTGCAATTCCATCCTGATCCCAATGGTCTTCAAAGTGTTATTGCCAGTTCACTTTACCCTTCCCAAAACATTTTCACAAAAGTTGTATTTGTCATAAATATCTTAGTGAAAAAATAACTAAATCGGTGAGAATTGAAAGCAACCAAGAAAAGGTATATATATCTCAAATATATGGTTGTAAGTCATTTGAATTTGGCAAAATTTATCCTGAAATGTATAGGCAATTCGCAAAAGAAACAGAATTGAACAATAAATGATAAACCTCAATCTTATTATGCAACTTTAAAAATGATACATTTTTTTCTTATATGATCAGAAAACATTCAAAAGTAATTACATAGTACTGGAAAATGTTTGAAGAAATGAAGATTACCATACTGAATATGGTTGTTAAAACTGGGATAAGTTTTCTCGGGAAAATTTGTCATTATGTCAAATGCTTAAAATCACATGCCTTTGAATCAGCATTTTAAAGTTTTACAAAGGAATGAATCACACTGAGCAAAGATATGATCATTTCTGCATTGTTTATATTCATGAAAAAAAATGGAAGCAGGCTGGTGCAGTGGCTCACGCCTGTAATCTTAACACTTTGGGAGACCAAGGCGGGTGGATCACTTGAGGTCAGGAGGTTGTGACCAGCCTGGCCAACATGGTGAAACCCTGTCTGTACTAAAAATACAAAAAATAACTAGGTGTGGTGGTGGACACCTGTAATCCTGGCTACTCAGGAGGCTGAGCCAGGAGAATAGCTTGAACCTGGGAGGCGGAAGTTGCAGTGAGCTGAGATTGTGCCACTGCACTCCAGCCTGGGCAACAAAGGGAGATTCCATTTCTTATGGAAGCAATATTCAAAAAGAACAGCTAAATAAATATTATGAAATATAATATATCCATGCATATGCTGAGTAAAATTTATATTTACTTATAGGAAATAATTCAAGAAATTTTTATGAGAGAACTCATTGTAAAACATTAGTGAGCATAATCTTATTTTTTGTAAAAATATATAATTATATGTGAAAAGAAATTAGATGTAGTTTTAATAAAATAATTTATCTTTGTTTCTGTTATCTGTAATTTCTTTTATAACTCAAACATATGTTATTTGTGTATTTTTTTAAAAAATCTATCTTGCCAATCTCAAACTGCTTGATAAACAATTGATTATTAATTACATGAGAGAATTAAATATAAGTTGACAAAACACATATGGAGCCAATTTAGGGAATTAATCACTTCTTTCTTTGTTCTTCTCCAAACTGACTTGAATTGGTTCTTAAAGACGTCACTCACATGTTTCCTCTAAATAGAACTCATTCCTGAAACTGTTCCCACTTTTGTCCCTAGCCTACGAGCTGGTATCCTACTTATGTGCTATCATGGTATTGTGTGCATAAATTAAAATTGTTCTCATAAAAAGTTTATAGTTATTATACTACATTAAAATTCCTATCTTTCCACCCTACTAGTCTTTATTCCTAGCTCCTTCTACTACATCTAGCTAAAAAAGGAGGAACTTGGTATATGATTGTTCAGCAGATGGATGATGTATAAGAAACTTTCCAAATAATTAGAACTGAATTCATACTAGAAATCCTGAAATAAGTTTTTTTCAATAAACTAAAGTTACAAATGGAGAACAACTTTATAAGGGACAACTATAAGTGATTTCACAAATAGCTTTAATTTTCACTTGTCCAGTTGACTTTGCAAGTGAACAGAATGAATTCTTACATGCAATACCTATTAAGAGTCTCCAAAATATACTGAAGTTTAATAAGTTCCGTGTCCAATGATGCCTCAGTAAATGCCAGAGTATTAAAAAGTTAGAGAGAATAGAGATAAAAATGAATATACCAAAGAGCAACATGGCTCAACCATAGTAATGTACCATTCTCACTGTGAGTTTTTTACTCCCTAAAAACAGGTCCCAGCTTCAAATCACTGCAGCCTCTACTGCTTCTTGCCGCTTGGTAACATCAGTTCTGTGGCCCAGGAAGAGCTCTGAGTTACTGATGACTCTCATTCCATGTGGCTATACGTTCATTCACTCTGCAATGATTTACTGAGTGCCTACTATGTACCAAGCACTCTGCCAGGTGCTTGTATTCAAAAGGTAAGCAACTTTTTTTTCATAGTCTCTGCCTTTACTGGGCCAAAAGTAAGTGACAGAGATATCTATTAAATATAATCATATAAATGAACAATTGCATCTGTGGCAAATGCTGCAAAGGAGACATATCCATTCTATGCTAGCCTATAATGTACCTTCATCTTAGCGACAGTTGGATTCTGAGTAGAAGTTAATGCAAGACCAGACACCAAGTGCCTCCTCTTTTCTTTTAAGTATGGGGACTTTCTGGAAACAAGGTTAAATGAATGTAGTCCCTCATGTTTTTCATAACATTTAACAAAAGGAAAAAATTGCATTAAGTTAATTTGAGCACCAAAGTGGGACTCTAGGAGTCTAAATACATCTAGGAAAGCAGATCAGATCTTAAAAATTTGCTGCAGATTTGAGAGACCTTGTAGCAGAAGACCCAATTAAGTCACACCCAGACTCCTGACACAGAGAAACTGTGGGATAATCAAGACTGCTGCTTTAAGCTGCTGAGTTTGTGATAACACTGTAGCACAACAAAAGAAAAATAACCTAAGAGCCCAATAAGCTGAATCAACTCTGAGAAGACTCTATTTACCTTAGTCATTTGTGTGCATTCAGAGCTGAAAGAAGTAATTTACTTAGGAATTTCATAATTTCTGTAAAATACTAAAATGTGATTAGTATGTGAAATAAAATTGAAAAGTAAAAACTCAATGTATAAAAATAAGATTTTACTGTAAATTCTAAATCTGATAAATGCAAATGCAAATGCTTTTGGCATAACCAAGAGAACTGAATTGAGTAGAACAAAAATTACAATATTTTTACAAGATAGGAGAGGGGGAAAAAAGAACAATGTAACAATTACCCCCACTGTAGTCTGCTTAAGTTAGAGGGACATTATAATCTTTATTATTATGAGTAAATAAAAATGAAATAATTTTATGTATTATGCATTTTATCTATGTATGATTCATGCGTACACCTACGTAGATACATAATTCTTTAGAGCTCTCATAATATTGTTTGATCAACAAAAGAGAAAAGAAATAAATTAATATTTATGATGTCCTATTATGTGTAAGGCAATGCTGGTACTTTCATATATATACTGTATGAACTGTCATTGTAATCTTTCTATCATAGATAAAAGTGCATTTCAGAAAGATAACATGGGTATGTCACATTGTGAGTACAGGATTTTAGATCTATGATTGTCTGACTTTTCACATAATTTTTTCACCAAATATTCTTGATACACAGAGCTGATATTTAGTCAGTAAGCACAAGCCCAGAATCAAGGCTGGCATTCCATCTAATTAGTTTGGTGGGGATTTTTGGATCAGTCAGAACCTTTGCTTTATCGGATAATAAATTTTGAAATATCACATCTACACATTCCCAAAATACACTATTGAGATTTGTGCATAAGAAGTTAATATGACTAAAAATCTGGAAATAATATACAGCATATGAATAAAAGTTTTTCTTGCTTCAAATCTTTCAACTTAAGTCAAAAGCTAAGAATGATGTTAGCGTTCAACAAAACAAATAGTCTCTATTAAGACAGTTGTGATCTGCTATATTCGAGTTCAAAATAGAAGAGGGAATTGTGTTAAATCTTAACAGAGATTTAGGAGAGGACATCTTTTAAGTGCAGTAGCTGTTCACAGGCATATGATCATCACGTATCACAGCCTTGAACTCCCGGCGTCAAAGTATCATTCCACGTCAGGCTCCCAAATAGCTGGGACTACAGGCATGCACCACTGTGCCTGGCCTTAGATGAGGATATCTTGACAAAAGTATGGTTAGGCACAAGTAGTTTTCTAAGGAAAATGCTGAGTACCTTGCATGGAAATATTTAACTGTAAGGTAGATATCCATTTTCTTTGACTTTCTCACAGTTTAAGCATATTCCTGCCTACGGACAGTGGAAAGACTAGAAGTAGTCTCCAGGTACATAATTTTGTAACATGAATACCACTTGTATTTTAACATGAGATTGCTTGAGGTGGTCTTCAACTCATTCCAACTCTACTTTTCTATAATTCCACCCATTTATTATTATGACATTTCTTTCTCATCATAGAAATAAAATCAATAACTGAATACAGTATAAAAGTAAAATTAGATGCATCAAATAATAAGGAAAAGTGGTACATTTGGTTAATGACCTAAAATAAGTACAAGGGGCAATTGCATCATCCTTAACTTATGCACTGAACAAATCTGAGGCTCATATTGTGTGCGAACGTGTATCCTAGAAAACAAACTCGTGATTTGGGCATGGTCAGCTAATGACAAACTTTCCATGAGCAAAATCCCAACTTATATTTAAACTGGGAAACATTTCCAGTTCCAATTAAAATAAACTTAATGGTTTGCTGTCAGTTTAACTAATAAATTCATTTAAATATATATTTGCATGGTTTATGTTTCCTAAATAATAAAAAATTAAAAATTTATCATCACTCAGAAAGAGAGACGAGCATACTCTTTTTCAACATGAATCCATTAAAGGTCATCAACATTATTAATTAATCAGCTATTTTATTCTGCTCAATGAATTCAGTTATTCAGAGCTTGGTTGAAACTTTAAGTTAAGCATGGAGACAGCTTGCAATGCATTGTAGAAATAAATGTATTCAATAGTCTCAAACCTAATACAAGATACCAGATGATATTCAGTAAATATAAAATGATAGTAATTGATAATATTTAAGTGTTAAAAAGCAACAGAATCAGAATAAAATGTCTTGCAATTAACATCCATTTTAAAAATCGAAGCCTTCCAAGCAGTCATTAAAGTGTCATTGAAGGGTGAAAAAATTGTTTTTAGATTTGGCAGGATTGAAACTATTTGATACCACATAAACATAATGAATATGAGTTGGATGGCACAAAATAACCAGTATAGTGAACTTTCCTTCTTAAAAAGGCTCATACACAGTCTTTCAA
This sequence comes from Ateles fusciceps, assembly GCA_036589455.1. Classification (NCBI taxonomy): domain Eukaryota; kingdom Metazoa; phylum Chordata; class Mammalia; order Primates; family Atelidae; genus Ateles; species Ateles fusciceps. The sequence goes on from JAZHEH010003462.1 coordinate 622,922, forward strand.
AAGTCACAAAAAAGATAAATGATGAAAGAAAATCTTCCTCTTGTCCTTTCTCACAGGATATCCTTTGGTTTATTCATTTCAGATGAAAATCTAGAGACTGGAAGCCAAAGCAGAGTTAATTTCTAGTCACTTTTAAGATGCTATAGGATATTGATACTCAAACTGTGGTCTAAAACCAGCACCTCCTCATTTCCTGGGGGGGGCAGGGGGATGGGTCACTGGGAATGCAGGTTCTCAGGCTCCATCCCAGAACTACTAAATCAGAATCTGCCTTTTGACAAGATTCCCAAATGATTCATATGCACATTAATGTTTGGGAGGCCTGGCTGTAGGGATGTATAAATCACTTCCTGCTTCAAACCCCTCACCATACAATGAACATAAGAATGTTGCCATGGAACAGTGCTTCATTAAAGAAAAAAACCTCAAATTGACCCTTTTAATATGAATTCAAAGATACACAAAATATAAATTTAGAAAACAAAGCATACTTGCAATGTTATTCTAGAATAAAAATATTAAAACTAGCTACTGACTTTAAGCTATTGTTATACTCTTACACTATTATAGATAATACAATTTTAGAAAATTATTTTTAATTATACTTATTAAAGAATATAACAATATTATAACTGCAGAATGGTCAAATATTGAGAAATAAATGGAAATGTATTTAAAATTTTAATTTAAAATTTATTTTCAAATACATTTAAATTATAATTTATACAAAAATTAACTCAAAATGGCTTAAAGACTTAAATGTGAGACCCGAAACCATGAATCTACAAGAAAATTTAGGGGAATTCCTTTAAGACATTGATCTGGGAAAAGATTTTATGGAGAAGACCGCAAAGGCACAGGAAACAAAAGGAAAAATAGACAAATGGGATTATATCAAACTAAAAAGCTTCTGCACGGCAAAGGAAACAGTCAACATAGTAAAGAAACAACCAACAGAACAGAATAAAAGATTTCCAGACTATTTGTCCTGCAAGATACTAATGTCCAGAATATACAAGAAACTCGAACAATAGCAAAAACAAACAATAAAACAAATAGTGTGATTAAAAAATTGGCAAATGAAGTAAATTGACATCATTCAAAAGATATGCAAATAGCCAACAAGTATATGAAAAAATACTCAGTATCACTAATCATCAGTGAAGTGTAAATCAAAACCACAATGAGATATCTCACTCCAGTTAAAATGTCTATTATTAAAAAGACAAAAGATAATAAATAATGGCAAGGATGTGGAGAAGGGAACTCACACTGGTGATGGGAATGTAAATTAGTATGGCCATTATGAAAAATAGTATGGAGTTTCCTCGAAAAACTGAAAATATAACTAACATTGATTCAGAATCCCACTACTTGGTATATATACAAATGAATTGAAATTAGTATGTTGAAGAGATATCTGCACTCCCAGGTTTAGTGTGGTACTATTCATGATAACCAAGATATATAATCAACCTAAGTCTACATCAACAGATGAATGAAGAAAGAAAATAAATCTGTTGTGTGTGTCAGTGTGTATATATATAATGGAATGTATGTACGCATGCACGTGCGCATGGGCGCGCGCACACACACACACACGCAATGGAATACTATTTGTCCCTAAAAAGGAATAAAATACTGTCATTCACAGTAACATGGATGAGCTATGCCAAGTGAAATAGGCTAGACACAAAAAGGCAAATATTATTTGATCTCATTCATATGTGGCAGCTATAAAAGTTGATCTCATAGAGGTGGAGAGTAGAATAGTGGTTACTAGAGGCTAGAGAGTGTGGGGGATGTGGGAATAGCCAGAGATTGGTAATGGATGAACTAGATAGGAGGAATTACAGCTAGATACGAGGAATAAGTTGTATTGTTCTACAGCATTGTAAAGTGACTATAATTAACAATTTTTTTGCCTATTTTTGATAGCTAGAATAATGGATTTTGAACATTCCCAACAAAAAAATGACAAATATTTAATATGATGAACATACTAATTACCCTGATTTGATCATTTGATTTGGAATTTGAGACTGCAGTGAGCAATGATCATGCCACTGGCCTCCAACCTGGGCAACAAGTGAGACCCCCATCTCAAAAAAGAAAATTATATCCATAGTATACACTATACTTTACATTATTTATAAAGCAGGTTTGCAAAAAAATCAAATATTTTCTCTTAGTGCTTCATGCAGTGTCAGATATGTTATAGGAACTCAATATTTATTAAAATCTTTAATTTTACATTTTATTCTATGCCTCATAAATCAAATATATGTATACTTCATGTTTATTTATATGCATTTACACTGTGTAAATGCTGTATAAATATGTATGTATGATTTCTTACCACTTACAATTTTGCTCTGTTAATGTTGTTTTCCTTCCTGAATGTTTTCTTTTAATACTCCTCATCAAAAGAATGTCTACACTCTGCCCTTTAAATAACATCCAGGGTTTCCAGGTCAAACTGATACAACTGGCTTTCCTGTAAATCTAACTTTATGCTTATTTAATTTCAAATTTTTCTTTCTAACTTTTATTATTTCACCAAAATTCAATTAATCACCTTGTCATATCTTCTTGTATCCCACACTCTGATCACTTTTTTTTTTCTCTAAGTAATCTTATTTGAAAGATGTTTAATCACAAAGATTGTTTCAGAAGTTTAAAATCTACAGGCTTTTATGCAAGGATTAGAATTCCTAGACAAATGAAAAAGTATTTCAGAGTGCAAATATAAAAGAAAGACATATTTGAGTTTGAACAACAGAGTGATAACACATCCTTCACCTACCTCAAACAGATCATGTTTAGCTGACATGGCTATGGGTTTCATGAAATTAATCTCTGACCTGATTTTTTTTAACCACACCAGTGTCAGCTTTCTATTAATAGGCTCTTATCCAGCTGAAAATGAACATAGCTTCCTGGGGTGTGCAAGCCCAGGAAGGTGAAGGATACCCATTCCAAAGTAGGGCAAGGTGTCCTGGTCAAAGAACCAGAGGAAACCAGAGGGGTCTTTTTAAAAGTTCATTTTAAAATGCAGATAATATGAATTGTATATTGTACGTAGGTGGCTGAATATATATACACAAATACCATTGATTATAGAACAAGTCACAGCTTGTATTTCAGAAATGTTCATTGAATTGAATGGAAGCAGGTTCAATGTAGCAATATTAAGAATAAATAAATATTGCACAAGCTACAATCTCTCTCCTAAGGTTTCCAAAAATCCATTTGTGGGGGAAAAAAATGAAGTGTCTCTCTAACTTTGCCGATGATTAGCTGGAAAATGTTACTTGATAGATAAGGTCATTTCTTGGAGTGAAAGTCATTGCTGTAGAAAGAATAATCTTGTTAATCGTCAATGTATTGTTAGTTGTCCAAATTGATGAGCTCTGTGACCTTGGTAAAGGAACTCCTTTTTAGATTCACATTGCTAATATAAAAAGGAGGCTATTTATTTTTAAAGAGATTTCTGTAAAAATATTTCATGAAAAATAAATTTGTTTGTTTGTCTTTTGAAACGGAATTTGGCTCTTGTCACCCAGGCTGGAGTGAAGTGTGGCGATGTCAGCTCACTGTAACCTCTGTCTCCTGGTTCAGGTGATTCTCCTGCCTCAGCCTCCCAAGTAGGTGGGATTACAGGTGCCTATCACCACAACCAGCTAATTTGTGTATTTTTAGTAGAGACAGGTTTCACCATATTGCCCATGCTGGTCTCGAACTCCTGACCTCAGGTGATCCACCTGCCTTGGCCTCCCAAAGTGACGTGATTATAAGCATAAGCCACTGCACCCAGCCCATGAAAAATAAATTTGCAATTCTCCTATGCCAATTTTATATGGTCCTCTAAAAATTGGTCTTCTAGTAAGTAAGAAAAAGTTATAGCAATCAGATACACACTGGTATATTAGTTTTCTACTGCACCTTAACACAATACTAGCAACTTAAAACAACTCAAAGTTACCTTACAATCCTGTACTTGGAAATCCAACATGGGTCTCAAGCGGCTAAAATCAAAGTGTCAGCAGGGCTACATTCCTTCCTGGGGCTCTAGAGATAATCCACCTCCTTGTACTTTCTACCTTCTCTAGGTTACCCATTCCTGGGCTTATAGCTTCTTCTATCTTCAAAGCCAGTAGTGGCTGACTGAGTCATTACATCACATTTCCCACTGACCACTAGCAGAGAAAGCTCTCCAATTTTAAGGCCTTCTGTGATTTTATTGGGCCCACCCAGATCATTCAGGATCCCCTCTCCCTCTCCAGGTCCTTAATAAAATCACATCTGCAAATTCTCTTTTCCAGGTAAGGTAACATATTTACAGGTTCTGGGGACTAGGACATGAATATTTTGGGGGACAATTATTCTATATACCACAATCAATATTCTCACTACTCTTCATTAGTAGATATTGTGTGAGCACTCCCTCATGCACAGTTTTACTTAGGCCTGCTCAGTGAAATTAAGTATTGCTTAAAATCCATGGCGCTCAACCATATATCTTTTGGACATTCTAATTTAAAAAGTGCCCCTTCACGTTTGCAAAATCGTCAAGTGGTGTGATAACCCTAGTTGAGAGTCCGCTTTTTCTCTCCTCCTCCTTCTCCTCTTTCTCCTCCTCTTTTCCGTCTCCCCACTCTCCTCCTCTACTTCCTTGTTCTTTTTGCATGAATTTCTCTCCAGTAAATAAAACATTTTATTATAATAATCAACATTTCTTAAATATATTTTACTAAAGGAGCGAATGTGTAAATAAATCAATGATAAAATTGAAGAAGTATAACAATTGTACAATTGCCTAGCATCATGTTGAATTTGGCTGAAATAACTTTACACTAAATAAGTTACCATTATTCATTGGGTAATGTATTATGAACTTAGTAGTAGTGTGCAAGATGCATTAGAAGTCAGGAGATTACAAAGATGCTAATGTAATGTATTATCTGTTGCTGCATAATAAATGATTCCAAAACTTAGTGGCCTAAAGCAACTATAATCATTTATTTTGCTCAGAAATTTGTAACTTGGTTAGAGTTCAGCAGGTGTGGCCTGTCTCTGCTCCACAGTTGTCACATGTGGTGGCTCAACTGGGGCCTAGAGGATCCATGATCAAGATGACTCATTCACATTGCTGGAAAGTTGGTGCTGGCTGTTGGCTGGAAGCTTGGCTGGGTTTGCAGGTCAAGGTCTTAGTCCCTTTCATTATGGGACCAAGCATAGTTTCAAAAGCAGATATCCCAACCAACCAACCTGGATATGTCTGGAATTTTTATGATCTAACCTTGGAAGTCATTTTCACTGTATGTTAGTTGTTGAAGCTGTTATACAGGTCTGTTTGTGTTTAAGGGGAAGAAAAATAGGCCTCACCCCTCAACAGAAGAAGAGTCAAGGTCACAGTATAAGAAGAACACATGAGATAGGAAATCTTGCTGCAGCCACTTTTGAAAATACAGTATGCCACAAACAGACATCCATATATGAAATAACAGGAGTTTAAATTAGTACAGGAACAATAAGAAGAACAAGGAAAAGCTGAATACAAGAAATAAGGACTCCAAAGTTTAGAGACTGAGAATATGGATAAAAAACAGAACTCTGCAGGTCCAGAGAAATAGCTGATTATGGGGAAAAGTTCATGAGTTTCAGTGTGCACATGTTGGGCTCCTGGCCTTCATATACTTTTGCTCTCTTCCAGGCAAATAGTTTCTTTCTTTGATTTTTTCCTCCATCTCCATTCTTCAGATTTCCATTTCCCATGAAAAGAATCTTATTGTACATCATCATAAATTTATCATGAAAAGCATCCTGTATTATTGTATGGGAGTTTAATCCACCATAGTACATGATTGATTTGTATCTTTATTCCTAATTAATTGAAAGCAGTAGGGAATTTTTTTTAAAAGTCTGTATGTTGTTAACTAGGGTTGTGGCTCTCAAACTTTCAATATGTGTCGGAATCATCTAAAAGAGTTGTTAGAGCACAGATCACTAGGCCCTACTCTCCTCTCAGAGTTTATGATTCCAAAAGTCTGAGATGTATCCCAATAATGTGCCTTTCCAATAAGTGTCCAGGTGATGCTGACACTGCTGGTCTGGGGACTACACATTGACAAGCTCTGATCTGGGAGAATGAAACTCATTAGGAATTTTCTCAAAGTTGTTATGTCCATAAAGTTCACATGCATTCATACGTTTTGACCCAAATCAAAAAACAGAAAAGAATGTCTATTATACCCAGGTTCTTCACGAAATTTTACAAATATATATTTTTTTTCATTTTCATTTTTGGAGGTAATAAAATATAGGTAAATGGAGATAGATTCTCTTCTAATCCTTCTTTTCTCACACACTGAGGCAGAGTTAGGCTTTCCACCTCAGTAAAACCTCCTTCCATTAAATTGAAAATTGAATAATATCTGAGAGATTAAGCTAGCAAAATAAACATAAAGTAGATAAAATTAACTGTCTGAAGTTATCACCTTTTAAAGATGGGCAATCTTCATCTAAAAGCAGGAAGAGTGGAAGTGGAAACCTAAGTGTTGCCTGACTGTTAACAATAGCAATATCCTAATAAATGCCAGTAAGTCTAATTAAAGATGATGTCCATTGGATAAAAGTGTACCAAGGATTCCAGGAGGAGGAGCCTCAACAAGCAAGAACTCGGTTGCACTCACCAGTGCCAGCAAGGACAGCAAGGTGCAGAACCTAGTGACGATGAAGATTCTGGTCATATGATGGAAGTGTTCTGACAGTAGCAGGAAAATGGGGATCTTTTTTGCCCAGTGCTCTTGGCCCAGCTCCAAGTAAAATGCTTCGCAATGAGGAGACATGACATTCAATCAATATTAGTTGAATGTCTCACTCTACATGTCAATTTTTAAATTGCTGCCTACAGTCTCAAAAAGGGTTACTATATGGTGAGGATTACGATCTCAGAGACAAAACTCTGAGAAGTCCTTAGGATTCTATTCATTTTCTCTCTGCTCCTCCAGACATCCATATAATATATCTTGTGAGACTAGATCAATTTCCCCGCAAAAACAGGGCATTTCTAGGAAATATCCAAGGTCACCCTTTCTCCACATGTTCCAACTAGATTTAAGCAATCCATTTTGAGTGAGCCAGGTGTCTTCTTCATGCAGAATGCACCTTTTCACCACAGAACACAGTGCCATGAAATAAACATACATTGATAATAGAATAATCGAATAGTAAAACTAAAAACATAAAAATATTGTTCAACATGGACTCCACCAATTGAAACAAAAATCCAATGGATAAACAGTGACTTTTATACAATGGAACACTGTACAGAAAGAATAACAAACTCTAGCTACATACAACAACATGGATGACTCTTACTAACAGAATGAGGAATTAATGCAGCAAAACACAGAACAATACATGCCATCATTATCCATTTATATAAAAAACAAACTTAGCAGAACTATATTGTTTATAGATGTTGAGGTCATAAAACTATAAAGCAAAGAAAGAAAACCATTATCAAAAAAGTTGGTTCCCTGGACAGGAAAGTTCAAAGAAAGAGGAGCCTTAATTGGGAAGTGATGCCACGGTGAGAATCAATGGGTGGATAGATGAAGATGTGCTTCCCAGGTGCTGGAAATAGTTTCCTGATATGAGTATTGGTTATGCAGATGTCAACTCCATTACTTCTTAATAAATGATATATAAAGACAGTTGACCCTTGAACAACATGGGTTTTAACTGTGTGGTTCCATTTATGGACCTTTAAAATGAAAGTTATAGAAAATGTGCCTGGCTCTTCTACCTCCCCTTCCAACTCCTTAACCTCTTGTGCTTCTGCCACCACTGGGATAGCAAAACCAATTCTTCCCCCTTTTCTCTCCTCCTCACTCTATTCAATGTGAAGACGATGAAGATGAAGGTCTTTATGATGATCGACTTCCACTAAATGAATACTAAATATATTTTCGCTTCTTTATGATTTTCTTAAAAAACATTTTCCTTTCCCTATCTTACTTCATTGTAATTCTCTCTCTCTCTCTATACACACACACACACACACACACACACACACAAATATGTGTTAATCAACAATGTTATTGGTAAGGCTTCTGGTCAACAGTAGGCTATTAATAAAATTTTGGGGGGGAGTCAAAGTTATATGTGGATTTTCGACTGGGGAGTCGGTGTCCTTAACCTTTGCCTTGTTCAAGGGTCAGCCGCATATGTGAGTTATGAACCTTTGAGAGACTGTATTTTATGATGACTCATAGTATTTTTTTAACACTGAACTGAGGAGGCAGCTGTTTTCTTGAAAACTAAGCAGGACAGCATTATTCAGCAATCAGTGTCCTAATTCTTTTTATATTTGTATACAGAGTTCTTGTGCATTTTGGCCCTAGCTCAGTATTACCTATAAGCTTAATTTTAAGTGAGTTTTTATATGATTTGAAAATACATTTGTCATCACGGTAGTATTGCAAAGGATTAAAGAAACACTGGAGGTACTCTAAGCAAACATGTAGAGTTCAGCATGACACAATATAGGGTGACTCTCAAGTAAAATAAATGTGTTCCACCTTGAGGTTTATTTAGCTTGTGTAAAACCCTATCGGGCAATTTTGCAAAGTACTCTCTTTCACTTTACCCATCAGACCTGCTTCCACCTGTGCCTCTCCTCAAATTATGCTGTCACTTTTCAACTCATTAGTTAGCTCAAGGACACAGAAAATAAGCCATCACCTTTCACTGATTTTTCTCAAGGGGGAAGTATGTCATTCCATTTAGTTTGTGAATCTTTTTGCCCTATATTTCCCCGAAGTTATAGTTTTTTTTTTTTCTTTCTACTATAGAATTGTAAGTAGTAAATTAAGGCAAACAAATAACTGATTGGAGAAGCAAAATGACCTTCTCACCAATCTAAGCCCCCTCTGTTGACGTAAAAAGAATCTTCTATGTAAAATTGAAAGATAACTAAGCTTAGAGTTTCTCATAGTTGAGGATTTCAATTCCATTTCCTTTGAAACTACCACTAGCATCTATGCTTATCTTTATTTTATGTTCTTGTTAACCGTGGTGTAGTTTATCAGCTCTGATAGAAAAATTTGGGGGAGTGTTTATGGAGTTAAAACTATGGTGAGAGGTGCTACTTGGTATTAATTATTCTGCGATCTCTGGGGAAGATGATGACAACAAAATTTTCCACCCCGAATGCCAGTAAAGTTTGCCTCCTCCAACTTTGTTCATTGAACCCAAGATCAACGTATTTATTAATTTAGTTCAAAAACATCATAATTGTTTCTTAAATGAATTAATCTGGAATTTTTAGGATCTAGGGATGTTGTGCAAAACTTAATTCTTCACTTTTTCTTCTATGTCCCTGTCCTTTAATTTAGAAACATTCTTCAAGTGTTAACATAAGTTCTACTCCTTTATGTCAGCCCCTGATCAACCAAATCTGTCCATTCTCCTAGCTTCTCAGATTTCCCAGATAGTAATATCTCGTAACAGTTGATTTGCTTATGTGTTTTATATTGATTCATTCCCTAATAGCTTTATACATGTAAACATTGTCTATTTTAAACTTGAGTGATGAGAAACCAAGAAACATATCTCACAATTTTTGTATATAATTTTATACATACTTCTTTCAAGAAACTTTGAACTGGCAGCCCAGTGTCATATAGTTACATATATAATTATCTTATAATTTTTCGAGGGCTAGATTTATGAATATTTTACATTTCATCCCTAGAATTAAAACAGTACCTGGCAAAGTAGATGACAAAAATATATACAAGTAATGTTGGTTAGGTGCATGATTATCACTCTGAGTGTCAGACTTTTTGTTCCTCTCCATCCACAGGTAAGTGATAGAGTGATAGGAAGGAGATAAAATACTATGTCTCAAAGCACCTGGGTATTGAGAACCCATGTCCCTCAAAACAGAGACCCATACCACAGTGGTACAACACATCATTCTAGCCAGACCAACAAGATACTTCAAATCCAGAGGGACTGGGCAGAAACTGAGCAGTGAAATCTGGCTGACTTAATTCAAGAAGTAGCCAAAATTTTCTGGAAACTGTAGAATAATTTTTTCTGATATAACTCTCAGTCACTATGAACAAAGCCCCTAGAGAATTCTGCTGACTTACTGCTTTAATCTAGTTATTACCACTACCCTAAATACCTTCTGCTCAAATTTTCAGAGGCTTGGTCTATGGACCCTGTCATGCTTTTATAGGAACTCTTGACAAGACCACTGGCCTGACTGCTAGTTCTCATGGTATTTAGAACAACCAGGCCAAAAGATTTGGTTTTTCTTTAGCAACTGATTCTTCTTTGTTAACTTGAAGAAACTTATTTAATTGTTATCTTTCTGACAGTTTATATTATTTTATTATTTCTTCATGAACTGGACATGGTCTCCATACAAAAAAAGTAAGCTCAGAGTAGTGGATGTGGGGATGGAAATCAGCAATAGAGGTTCAAATAAAGGGAGAACACTCAGATGGGATAACAGGGAACTAGGAAACATAATAACTAGTTAAAAATGAATCTGAAACATCCAACTTTTATAGTATTATACCAACAGTACACCTGATCAAAAACTGAGTATTTAAACAAGGACTTTTACCCAATTTCTTGGCTAGGTAACTTGGTACCCTAGTCATCCCCACGGCAACATCCCACAGACTACTAATTCTCACCTACCTCCTGTCTCTTTTTTTGTCATTTCTGCATTGATCAACTGTACTCTTGATCTCCTTACTCCTTGAACAGCCATTACACCTTGACCATAGTATCATGCACACTGCAAATTACCAATGTTGAGAATAGGACAGTCTTTACTTATCCTAGATTATTTTCAACAAGTTTCAAAGTGAAATCATTAATCATAAGATTTATGAACAATAATATGACATTCTTGAGCTACATCAAACACTATCAGGCACATCTTGGAGATACCATGCAATAAGGCAAATTTTTGTATCCTAGAGTGTATGAAAGTTGTGTCTGCACTGTATGCTAGTTTATTAAATGTGTAATAACATTATGTCTTAAAAACAATGTACAGATCTTAATTTAAAAATACTTTGTTGGTGGGGATGATTAATAGGTAAAGAAATATAGTTAGAATAAGATTTAGCATTTGATAGCACAATAGTGATTACAGTCAGCAGTGATTTACTGTACATTTAAAAATAACTAAAAGAGAATAATTGGATTGTTACACAAAGAAAGGATAAAAGCTTAAGGTGATGGGTACCCCATTTATCCTAATGTGGTTATTACTCATTGTATGCCTGTATAAAAATATCTCATGCACCCCATAAATATATACACCACTGTACCAACAAAAATAAAAAATACTTTACTGCTAAAAAATACTAACAATCATGTGAGCCTTCAGTGAGTCATGATCTTTTTGCTTATCAAAGATCTTGCTTCAGTGTTGATGGCTGCTGACTGATCACGGTGGTGGTTGCTGAAGGTTGGGGTGGCTGTATCAATTACTTAAAATAAGACAAAAATGAAGTTTGCCACATTGATAGACTCTGCCTTTCATGAAAGATGTCTCTGTAGTATGTGACATTCACTCTGATAGGATTTTACCCATAGGAGAACTTTTTTGAAATTGGAGTTAATCCTCTTAAACTCTGCCATGGCTTTATCTACTACATTATGTTGTATTCTAAATCCTTTGTTGTCATTTCAACAATGTTCATAGCATCTCCATCAAAAGTAGAGTAGATTCCATCTCAAGAAACCATTTTCTTTGCTTATTTGCAACTCCTAGTCCAGACACGGTGGCTCAGAATGTCTAGTTGTTAGAGCAATCAGAACACACACATTTATTGATGAAATTCCCCATATTATATAGGGGCAGCTTGTGGTGACCTAAAACAATTATAATAGTAATATCAAAGATCAATGATCACAGTTCACCAAAGCAGATATAACAATAACAAAAACATTTGAAATACTGTGAGAATTACCAAAATGGGACACAGAAACAGAAAGTGAGCACATGCTGTTGGGAAAGTGGTGGTGATAGCTTTATTCTACACAGGGTTACAACAAATTTTGAATTTGTAAAAAAATGCAATATCTGTGGTGTGCAACAAAGCAAAGTGCAATTGAAAGAGGCATGCCTGCCATTTCAAATTGGAATCAGATGTTTTAAAATCTGTCCAGTCTTTATTCTATTATTTTTGCTCTTTCCTTCTTGTTTTTCAATGTAGCAGGGACCTTGTATTATTCATCTTTGTGTCCCCATTGCCAGACATTCAATTTGGTACACAATAGGTGTTAAAATATTGAATAAAACTGAACCTCTGGTATGACATACTGCTTTATAAATCTACATCTGGGTTGATAATTAATACCATAGAGTCTAACATTTTGTTATATTTCAGATGGAGATAACTTGCCTTTTTCTAAATGCAATACCTAATATTTCTGCAGATTTAAATTCACAAACTTGGCATTTTACTATACTATAGTAACTTTCAGATTTTACAGTACACTTTTTCCCCTAGGCAATTATATATAGGTTAAATAAGAATAACCGTGGGCAAAAATAATAGCTCCCGCAGTGAATGTCAGAGAAGTGCCACTTCATATCTGTTACTTTTGTCTACCTCAAACAGAAAATTCCCTAATCACATGATAATTTTATTTTAAAAGGAAACAATTTTCCAAGGAAAGCTTGCTAAATATGTATTTTGAACGTCTGTATAAATGGAAACTTAATCTCTCACTTCCACCAGCTCACTAATGCTCTGGACCATATTAAAACTAAGTTTGAAATACTAAGAGTTTTTTCTTTCTTTTGTTTTCTCAACACTTTACTAACCTGTGTCAGGGAGGGGGAGACTGACACGGCAAATGCATAGCAAAGATAAAACTGGTTTGTCACAATGAGTTCAGGTTCATGCTGTCTAAATAAAACCAAGTTTCCCCTATAAATAACAGGTTGCTCCATTTAAATTATCTTTGTTCTTAAAGGTTAAAATATCATGTCTTTAACTTGTTTGGGTGAAAACCACATGCCCTAGCCCCTGGCACAGATAACAAATTAGAAAATATCTAAACCATATATGTTTAAATGTAATATTTAAAGTACATCGTAAGACAGAGTCTGCAGTTTATGAGGAAACAACTTATTTACATACCAAAGAATCTCTCGAAATTGTAAATTCTGTGTGTCTTTGAAAGCTTCACTTCAGGCATGGAGATGTGGGAGATGGTTGATGTTTAGAGAGCATAACTTGTATGGAGCAGAGCAAGACTTTATTCATTGCACATTTGCCAAGGATGCTCTTTTTGGTTTCCTTTGAAGATGAAAATTAGTATCTTTTTGGATCAGGAAGTTCATCTGTCTCCACATAACCCTCACTAGGGGTAATATATATTTATGTGACAATCAAAATAAGTATTCTCCATCAAAAAACAGGCATGCCATTCATATTATACGGGGCAGGTGGGAACTGGGGACTGCAAAAATTAACCTTGATGAATCATCCTAGATCTTTAGAAGTAAAATGGAACCTAAATTCCATAAACTTGACATTATTGTATGATGTTAATGCATAGTTGCCAGATGAAGGTTTATCCCTGCTTTGTTTTTTTTAAATGTGTTACATTAGATAATATGTATTTTTAAAAATATATGAAACATGTCCCCAACGGGTTTCTTTTTGCTTGAAAGAACCAACGAATAATGTTTTAATACTGTCTTTAAGCTCCAACTAAGCATAACTATAAAACTAAAAGCTTAACTGGAAAATCTTAACCATTTTCTTTTCAAATTGATATATTCAACACAAAGGTCAATGTAGATGATTTTAAAATTGCTTAGTTGCACTGTTTTATGTTTCTCTCATATTAAATATTGTGAGCTGATTAAAAATTAATGCAAACAATATTGGAGCCTTTAGCTCTCTATGGATTCCTAAGCCTTTAGTATAATAGCTGAATAGCCTCAATTCGTTTTCGCATTGTAAAAGTAGCATGAATTTTAAATTATAGTCACAATAATGACCAAAAATACATAGAAAAAAAAAAGAAACATTTAAGCTGATAAACAGAACATTTTCATGGGTACCATGTGCTCATTGGGTAGGGAGAAAAATAGTTCCTATTCTAAATAATAATAAAAACTACAAGAAAAAGCTTCTCAGTGGACGCTAACAAGGACTGACACTACAAAGCTATATTTTCTGCTCATTGTCACTGCAAATTTTGAATCATGGATTATTTGCAGAATTTAAAAAGCATAAACTTAATTTGCTAACTAGCATAATCTTGTAAAAAGTTTAAAAAATTCCTCTGGCCATATTATTTTTAATTAACCAAGTTCCATGATCCTTCTTGTGAGGCCCCATCCTCCCCAGGCCAAGAGTAGTTGAGTAGTGGAGATAGTGTCTGAACCCCAATCTCTGACTTCAGTCAAACGGCATACACTTACTACTCTGTCACACTCTGTTTTCTTAATGCTTCTTTCTCTTAGCTCTGCACTACATTTTCTTTCTGACTTTCAGTGAACTATACTCTCCTAGTTTTCACAATCTGAATTGCTTGAACCCGGGAGGCGGAAGTTGCCTTGAGCCGCGATTGCGCCACTGCACTCCAGCCTGGCAACACAGCGAGATTCCGTCTTAATTTAAAAAAAAAAAAAACAATAAAAATTAAACTATTTTCCCAAATTCAACTTGAGCAGTAAAGAAGAACAAGAAGTTTCAGAGTCAGACTGCTCAGGTTTATATACTACCTGCCTTTCACAGTTTCTGTGATATTTCAAAGAGATAGTCATACAAAAGCTTCGTACTTAATACCCTGTCAATAAACATCAATGTTCCAAGACATAGCCCTTTTTAGACCTATCTTTGCTTGCATCATGTTGACTCCTGAGGCGTTTGTTCTCCGGTTTTCCCATGATCTATCTCAAAAACGAACTGTTTCTAATTAATGTCTCTAATTAATGCCACCAATAATATGAAACTAACCTCCAGATTCCTATATTATAATAGATAGGAAAACTGATTATTTCCATATCTGCTTTTACAAACATGAGTATATTTCCAGACTACTCTGCTTAATATGAGCATATTTGTTTTCAGTAACAACAGACTGTTCAATTTAGAGAGTAATTTGCACTTAGGAATAAATTTGGTGACCGGAGAATTCACTGACCCATATATGTTATGAAAATTAAATTCTTACTAAAATTTTTTACTCTACTAACAACATCAACTCTGTTTTTTTTTCCTTAACTCTTTATTGTGAAGAAGCTTAAATAGTCACAAAAATAGACAATATTATAATGAAACTTAATGTACCCATCACCAGCCTCAACATAATCAACTAATGGTCAATCCTACCCCACCCATGCCCCATCTACTTTCCTCTTGGGCATATTATTTAGAAGCAAATTTCAAATGTCACATCACCTCCTTCATAAATATTTGAATATGTATCTCCAAATAATAAGTAATTTAAAAACACAACCACAAAATAGTTATCCCACTAAAAGTATAATTTTTCAATAAGGTCATCTAACAACCAGAGTATATTCAATTTCCACTTATTTCATCAGAAATTTTTAAGGTTGTTTGCTTGAATCACGACCCAATCATTTCACACACTGTGATGGGTTGCTAACTTTTTACATTTCTTTTCATCTATTCTCTAGATTTTCTTGTTCTTGTTCCCAGGAACTTACTTGAAGTAACTGGGTTGTCTGTACCATAGAGTTTCCCATAGCCTACTGCCTCCTATAGTGTAGATTTTAGCATATTCCATCCCTCTATTTCTTAAAAATTGGAGGCTATTTCCTTTTCCTTCCCTCCTTTCTTGCTTATTCTTTTCTTTCTTTCTAGTCAGAAGAGTCACTTATAACTATCATTCTAATGGTTGGTTGGGGTTTGCCTTATATTTTGCCAACAGTGTGCCTTTTTTGTGGCTTCCAGACTTTTATCCATGGGTCTGTGCATTGCCCTCAAGTGCTATATAATGAAAAAAATCCAATCTTCTGCTTAAACAATCCATGCACAAAGCTTTTCATTTAACGATGCCTCTCACCATTGTGGTCCTCCTCTTTAGAATAGGCTAGCTTTCTAATGTCAGTTTTAAAATGTATTTATAAGGCTAAAAATAATATTTTATATGTGGTATGTTGCTTTATTAGGAAAATGAAGAACATCCCCTGGAAGTGACTAGGCAATGAAACTAGTGCTACCACCCCTTGTACCCCCAGGTCATCTCCACTTAAGCCAGAGCAGCTGCCCTTTGCTTTGACAAAGTAAATGCCGATACGCAGGTTGGATCACCTCATAATTTCACCATCTGTCACACTAGATGATATTACTTGTTTGCCTAGTTGTTAAGTAGTCTGGCTGTGAATTCTTGAAAACTCAAGATTACACACTTGAGAGCAACAGTGAGTAATCTTGTGCTGCAGAGTCTATGGGAGCAATGCAGTGTATAGAATACAAATGACCATTTTTGCTCTAAATTTTGAATATCAAATCCTCTCAGGTTTGATTGTTACAGAAGCAGTGAAACATCATTCAGCTAATGGTAAGGAAAGAATTTCACTCATAGAACAAATAATTCTTTCTCTGAAACCTGAAGTTACGTAATAGTTCAGAAGTTGAGAGTTTGACATAAGCTCTTCTAACATGTTAAAGAAAAAGCTATCTTGAACGAAGCATTCTAGTAAATACTAACTTAAATATATATAGGATTCCCAGCAACTTGGATCCATTACATTGCAAGGAAAATAGAGGATTATTTCTAGCCCTAATCCTGTGTGCTGTTTGAGTCGAATCCAATCTGGGCCAGATTCAACCTACCCAATATAACACGGTCCTAGGGTAGGCTCCAACCACAACCTAACTGACTAAGTTAACTATCAGTCCCACACAGCCAGAAGACATATCCAATATGACACTGTGGTCAGACATGGGTGTGAATCCTGGCTATATCACATACAGCTTTGTGAACTTTAGCACATTCTTTAAACTTTCTCAATCTCAGCTTCCTATTCTCTAAACAGCAATAATACTAGCCTTTATCTCATTTGGTGGCTCTGAATATTAAATTAATATTTATCAAGCTTAATACAGTGCTTGATATCTTATGTCTTCAGAATAAATATAAGTTGTTACTATTGCCATTACAATTATCTTTATTTATCGTGCCAGAATCAAAGGTGTTATTACTCTAAAATCCTTTGGGGTTCAACTTTGTCCTATTTCTTTTTTTTTTGAGACAGATTCTCACTCTGTCGCCAGGCACCAGGCTGGAGTGCAGTGGCACAATCTCTGCTCACTGCAACCTCAGCCTCCCGGGTTCAAGCAATTCTCCTGCCTCAGCCTCCCGAGTAGTTGGGACTACAGGTGCACACCACCATGCTCAGCTAATTTTTGTATTTTTAGTAGAGATGGGGTTTCGATCTCTTGACCTCATGATCCGCCCACCTTGGCCTTCCAAAGTGCTGGGATTACAGGCTTGAGCAACTGCGCCCGGCCTGTCCTATTTCTAATATATCTATTGCTGTGTACCTGAAACACAATTCTATATTTAGCATTATTTCCTTTCTTCCACTAGATGAAGTAAGCTAGCTTGGAACCTGCAGTGGAAATCAATGTGAACAACTAGGTGAGGTTATAGGCACAGCATGTGCTATAGTTGAATAAACACTGGAATGAGCCACAGAAGGCATGAAATGTATCCTCAGATCTCTCCTGATTTTTTATGACCATGGGAGAGTCATATAATCTGTATGAGCCTGGTCTTTCCAAAACCTGAGATAAGGACAGTTGACTAGAGCTCTCTAAGGTAATGAGTTACCTCTTATATTCTTAAGTGCCACAAACTCGGTGTGTGGTGTGTGTGTGTGTGTGTGATAAATGGATGGAAATGGTATTTGGTAAATGGTGTTAGTCTACTGACATAGTGCTTTTGTTTCAACGATGTGTCCAAAAGTGATGGCAAGGCCCAGGCACGGTGGTTCATGCCTGTACTCCCAATATTTTGCGAGGCAGAGGCAGGAAAATCGTTTGAGGCCAGTACTTCAAGTACAGCCTGGTCAACATAAGAAGATCCTGTCTCTACAAAAAAAAAATAATAATAATAAATTAGCCAGACATGGTGGTGCACACCTGTAGTTCTAACTACTTCTAATGCTGAGGTAGAAAGATTGCTGGAGCCCAGGAGTTTGAGACTGCAATGAGCTATGATTATGCCATTGCATTCCAACCTGGGCTACAGAGAGAAACTCTGCTCTTAAAAAAAAAAAAATGGTTGAAAAAGAAATATAGCAGATGAAATAAAATAAAACTATTCCAGGCTCAGAAAATAGCCTGTACCAAGGCACTGTACAAAAGTATGCCTTTTACAAAAGACTGGAGGAAGGCAATTGTAGCTGGGGCACAAAAGGTGAGAAATGCAAAGATAACGTGAAACTGTGTAGTAAAACAAGGTGCAAAAAACTTTGGATATCCTTAAAGAATGACTGTACTACCTTAAAAGGTAAGTTCATTTGAGTAGGCAGTCTTATTTTCATTCGAGAAATATTATTAATAAATTATTCCAGAAAAGGAAAAAGTGCATAATTGATGTTCAGATAACATAGATCCTAGGAACTGTTAAGACCCGGAAATGGAAAATGACCATCATCCAGGAATTACATGGTATTTCTACTTTTCAATCTTATCACTAATTCAATTATTATTATTTTTATTTTTTTTGAGAAGGAGTTTTGCTCTTGTTGGGCACGCTGGAGTGCAGTAGCACTATTTTGGCTCACTGCAACCTCCCCCTCTCAGGTTCAAGCGACTCTCCTGTCTCAGCCTCCCGAGTAGCTGGGATTACAGGCACATGCCACCACGCCCCTGATAATTTTTTTTTATTTTTAGTAGAGACGGGGTTTCACCATATTGGCCAGGCTGGTCTCGAACTCATGACCTCAAGGTGATCCATTCTCCTCAGCCTCCCAAAGTGCTGGAATTACAGGCATGAGCCATTGCACTGGGTCTAATTTGATTATTTTTATGGGTAACTCCAGGAGGTCTTCCAAGGTCCTTTTAAACTCCCCCACAGAGAGAAGGCAGAAACAAAAGTTCTATTTCATAATCAAGAATTTTCCCGTAAAAAGTCTTTTTAATCAAGTCCAAATTCTACAAAACATAATCCACAAGCAAGCCCAAGATGGTTTAGTCAACTGACTTCCTGAATCACATGGGAGCCCAAGCCCTGAACAGAGGTAGAGAAACAGAAGATTAAGACACTCATAGCTATCTTAATAACTGTGCAGAACTAAGCAAGAAGTTTTTATAGCTAGCTTTCTTTAAGGCAAACTAAAAGCAACATGACACAGAATATCTAAGGAATAGGAAAAATTCTATTTATATTTAGTTAGCAAATTCTGAACTAAAATTGGTAAAGAGTAAACCTGATATCCTCTCACAGAAAAGAAAACACACACATACACAAACTAGATTTAAAGGCGCTGGCTTTAAATATTAGTAATGCTGTGGTCTTGAACAAGTCACAGAAAATTTTAGTTACAGTTCTTTTTCTGCCAAACTGAGATAATAATGCCTACTTAATTGAACTGTGTCAGTTTTAAATAAGTAAATACACATAACATTCTGAGAAAAATATCTAACACATAGAAATCTGTTAGTAATTGTTACTAATTTGGGGTGTCAGACTGAATTTCTCAGTGCAGGGTACGAATAAGGCAATTCTTCTTATAAATATTGACTGAATATCTCCAGCAGAAATCATTGTGTGTCCATACTAATTTCTACCCCAAAAGACAAAAACATATATTCTGTTTTTCAGTTGTATGAGTCAAAGCAAATCAGCGCAGCATTTAACTTGGAAGCTGTTAAGAGCACCACCTGTCTGATTTTCTTACAGCTGTCAGAAGCAAATTTTAGATCCACCTCCAAAATTTTTACCTCAACTAGAACCAGACTATATCTATATTCAAAGTAATTTAGTTTTGAAGGGCTCCTTCATTCTAAGAAATATGTGCATATATATATATTTACACACACAAAGTATATATATGAAATATATATATATAAATATATATATAACTAGCAACCATCAAATAAAGATATGTATTGTAGCTACAGCACATAGCTTTTAGTAAAAGCATTGAAACAGAAAATATTTATAGAATCATAAATATTGACATTAATTATAAATATGTTACTATTAAATAGAAACATAAAAATAGAATTCACCATTAAGAGGAAAATGAAGAATGAATTTATGAAAAGAACCAGAATTCTAACACTTAATTGCTTTATTTTAAAAATCATATTGATCCACAGTAAGTTTGTGGAATCCAGTCTTTGTCTCTGTATTTCCATTAATGGTAAAATAGATACAAATGTTGTGGGAGCATTTATGTCTTAAATTATATAAATCATATATATGCATACATGTTTTACATACTCTAGTTGGAAAGGAAAAACACATTTAAGGTCTCCATTTAAAAATATAAAGCAAAAATGCTTCAAATCATTTTTTAAGTTTAATTATTAGGTATAATTTTTTAAGTTCATCATGGTCTCCATCCTTGCAAACTTTGTAGTTTTTGCTGGATAAGATATCAGCCTTCACATTACATGACCATAGCTATTTATAGAGGTGTGGGTAACAACTGTTAACTAGAGGGGACTTTGGTATCACAGTTTCCACATGCAAAATTTAAGAGAAATCTCTCCATGCTCCTTCAATATATAGATCTGGCAAACTCTCAGCTCCTAAATCCGCCTCTCAGATCCTATATATAATCATTGAACAAGACAGTTACCTTAAAGCAACATTTTAAATGGACACATCGACAGTCAATGTAGCTGTCAATTTGCACATTTTTTTTTTCCCTTACTTGATACTATCGGAAAATGGTAGCAATACCTTCAGCAGTGATCTCAGTCATGGTGGTCGTCAAAAGTAAAAGTCAGTTGAAAACTTCCCGTCAAGTAGCACTTTGCAGACTATTTGGGGATTTGAGAACTCTGGTAGAGGGTTCTGTGTCAAAACCTGGGGGCTCTTCGTTTTCCTGGCTGTTTCTGCTGCTTCTTTGTTGTCCTGTTGAACTTTGCTTCTCCTCTGTAGAGTTCTCCCCCTGGAAACAACCTAAGCCCTTTCCGAGCAGCACTTGTGGCTCAGCTAGAATTATCAGCTTCAAACAAAAATAGCCTCAGCTCCCTAGGACTCTTCAGCATTTTTTTTTTTTTTGGCACTCTAGAGGAACACACACACAGACATGCCAGCTCTCCCGCCCCCAGAGAGAGACAGGCAAAAAAAAAAAAAAAAAAGAAGAAGGCAAACAACTACAAAGTACCACCTAAGCCCCCATAGTTTCTCTAAGTTAATTACAGATCTTGGAGTCTATGTCAGAAAATATGAACTAAAGAGTTGAAAGTAATCTTATCCGTGAGAGCTCAGATTTATTCTTAGTGCTCTTAATGGTCAGAGCATTCTTCTTTCCCTTATTTGGTTTGGGGAGGGTCCCAAATGTCTACCAGAAGCAAAGGGGAGGGTAGTATTAAGTAATTTTCTGAAAGTTGTATTCCTGTTGATCCAAATCCACTTAGCAAGTGCAGTTATTTATACAGAGCTACACTTAAAATTGCAACTATTAAATCCTGAAGCTTTCTTTTATAGTAGTCATATTGCAGGAGATTAATATTTTCTGAACACTGGCCAAAAAGAATTATGTAACATAAAGTTACGGTGTGATACTTTAAAACTGATGGATTGATGAATTACTATCTTTTTAATTACCTTTAATACCTTACTAAGAACTAAATATCTGCATTTATTTATGCAGCAAAAGGAAGGGAAAGTAACAAAAATTTAGTAGTTCACAGCCAATATTTTAGTAAAACATTTCAACTTTTCCTTATCTCAACTTGAAAAAAAAGTATTATAACAGCCACTAACAATTAACCAAATTGGCTGATTAGCATTTCACCTTCCCACTCCTAGACAGGTATTAATGAGCAAAAAAATATTCAATAGTTGGTGGTTGGAAGGAAAAGGAGAACCAAAGGGCATTGATCATCATAAACTCTAGCCAATCCATTAATATTCAAGGGGGTGACTACACTTTTATTTTATTCTCATATTCAACCTAATAAATGCTTGTAGTATAATCTTTTAGCTTGAACTTGCTGCCTTTTGTTGTCAGACCTCCTGAAGTCATATGGTACTTCACAGATTATGAAGCAAAGCCATGTTTGTTATTTTTAAAGTTCAGACTCAGAAGAGTGTTGCAACAGCTATTTCCGTAGGCGATGATCTCCTCCCTGTTAGTGGTTTTGTCTTTATCTGCTGCCTCCATCCCTGGCACAATAGAAAGTTGCTCATTTATCAGCTAAATAAATAAATTAGCAACAAATCTTATTTATAAAAAGGAAATAATTACATGATTACACTCAAGACTTTATTCAAAGTTCTGCATGTAGAACTGGTCCTAGAGCCTTTTAACTACAAGTTTGCTATCTTTCCCAAGAAGTGAGGCCTTGGTTGCAGATACTATGACTTACAGGTAATGGTAACCACTGCAAATTAGGCCCACTAGCAGGATGAAAAGATACAAAATCCTCAAAAGCAGCCTCCCAGTGCTCTGGGTTTGTCTAAGGAGGTATCCTAAGAGCAAAGCCCTCCTCAGTTTGTCCCCACAAAGAATTTCCAGTCAATACTGCCACAGCACTTCCAATTGTTTTAAAAAACACAGCACTTCATATCTCCATTCATCCGTTACTTTCATAATCTTTCATTGTAGTTAACTGAAGGATTGACATTGTATGTAACTCATTAAGAATTTTCATGGGTCAGAGCCTAAATAAAATTAGGCTGTGGAACAGGAAAAAACTCTACTTTTCAAATTCGTCTTAATAAAAAGTTATAATAAAACTCTAGAGAGGAAATACTAAATTCCTAATATTGATGTTACTCTTAAGTACCCAATCACTATTTTCACGTTAAACATACTGGAAAGAAAAATAAGAGAAAACATATTTTAGTGAATAAACGTGTTTTTAGGATAATAGCTTTTTCAAACCTCTCTGTGAGATAAGTTGATGAATGTTATTAGGCAGTAAGAAATTGGCATGGTTCTCATTTTCAAAAGTTATTAGGACTCTTTCAATTTCTCTGAAACTCAATTCATGAGGTATGTCTTTGAATTCCAAATGGAATCCTGCCAAACTTTCTGAAACCAAGCAACTGACATTCTTACAAGTGTGTACACCCCACTCTTCAGGGAACTCAAAGAATAAGACATTACAAACAATTCATTTGCCCTTCTCCATTTTTAAAGGGTCTTCATTTTTAAAGAGGTGCTACCAGTTCATTGAACTCTTCCAACACGACCCAAAAGTGACAGTTCTCTTCTCAGCAATAGCTCTCACATTCCACTTCTGCACCATTGGCACAGGTAGACTTAACATAGTTTTGCATACAGGGATATTTATAAAATTAGGACATTAGTAACTGAGCTAGTCTATGTAAGTAAATGATAAACTGTGAAAATTTGTTCTCCTATTAATATTGCATTTAGGTCAAGGGGCATTTCCAACCTTATTATACTGATCATTACCCCTTGTAATATTCACTAGGTATTCTAAATACTCAAGTTAGTAGATAAAAATATTCTTCCTTAAAATTTTTTAACCTTGCTCCTGTGTCTGCTATTATCATAAACAATAAGACATATCTTGTGTTTAGCTATGAACAAAATATTCTTATCCACATCAAGTTTCAAAATGGCAAAATATTTGGGAGGCAAAGAAGTTTTGTTGATTTTTTTGTTTCCACCAAAATAAAATTAAATTAAGAAAATGTCAAACCATACTGCATTACCTCTTTCAGTGCTGATTTATTTTTTCTGTGGTGTGCAAGAAGAGATATAGTTGGGTGTAGGTTGCTGTTTAGCACTAGTCACTTATTTTCTAAGAACTGGGGATATTTGAGAGAAAGTAAATTTTAGAGTTTATTGTCAAAGTTTTCTTTTTCTTAATTTACAGACACAAATGGCTGATATACTTGAGTAACCTGCACATAAATTGGTGATAAATGGAAATAATGGAAACAAACTTTGTACAATATAGCGTGTCTAAGCAGAGTGCAAATAAATTTGTATGATATACAATTAGGAGAAAAAGAGCTCTTCACTTGGACTGAAAAATAATAATTGCCATAAATTCTATATAAATTCTAAGTTTTCGGGTTCATTTTAATAGGAGACAAAAATAAATAAACAACTGGAATGATTTGAACAAAGAGAAGGAGAGGGTGGAGTGTCACGATGCAAAAAAACTTTCATAATGTAAGAGCAAACAAAATATAAGCTACTGTTTCAGTGCCTCAGTTGAAGCAGCTTACAAGGGAAAATAGTCAGAAGTTTAGTTTTAGCTTTGTAGGTGAAGAAAAACTGGGAAACACAATTTAAATTTGTAAAGAATAAATGTTGACTTTTTAAACCTTGAAGAAATATAGAGAAAACTAGGGATAGTGGAAGTGAATGTGAGACTATTCACCTTCATTTGACCTTGAGATCACATCACATGATGTAGAAATTCCTCAGACACTTGCATTTAATAAACTCAGAATTCAGAATCACAAGACAAGCCTCCATTGAACTATTATTTCATTAATCTTACTTCATCTCAGCACTGCTGTTCACTTCGTTTTAAATTGTTTTGTATTCTATTTGTGTCACGGAAAGTATCGTTCTGCCCTCGTTACTATCTCTAAATGGCCTGTGCTCATTTCTTTAATCAAGGTTGAAAGTCATTCCATAGGTTTGGCTTACCGTCTGATTATTTAGAAACTGTGTAATCCACATCGTTTCGAATGACAGAAGGCATTCCAATGCAATTTAAAAC
Source organism: Ateles fusciceps (assembly GCA_036589455.1). NCBI lineage: Eukaryota > Metazoa > Chordata > Mammalia > Primates > Atelidae > Ateles > Ateles fusciceps. The sequence continues at coordinate 647,860 of JAZHEH010003462.1, forward strand.
CTTCCTCTCTTTAACTCTGACTCATGAGTAGCTGAGTCTCCAATATCAGGCTTCTTTCCTTACACACATTTGACATTGTCAAACATTCTCTTCAAAATTTTTCTGCGTCAATCTGGTTTTTAGTTAAAAAAGGTGATGACTGCCCCCTCCTTCTTAGAGATTCCATTCTCTGAAGAGCTGTCTACTATCATTGTCCTGTTGAAGAGGATCTGCAGTATCCTGCAGTAGTTGGTCCCTGTGGAGTCCATTATTCAGATTACTGCTTTCTATTCTGCAGTCCATCACATATGACCTTCAGTCTGTGTTCCTGGTTGCTATTCAGAAGAAATTTATGATTTACACTTTTGGTATTTTCTTATAAAATCACAAATACTTTTCTTATAAAAGATAAAATATCTGATGACCAGTTTTTAGATACAAATTTCTTTTTCTTTTAATTTAAACAGATATTTCTATTTCTAATTTTAAAAAATATTACAATGTCATCTTGTTCTTTGCATTTTGCTATTTCACATTATCAACAATGTGATCTGCTGCATCTGGTATATATTACTAAATATCACCTAGAGTCACCAACTTTGTGAGCTTACTTATTAATAATGATGCAACTTATGATAATTAATTCCATTCCTCAATAAATATATATTAGCTGTTTTCTCTGGGCACTAGGCTAGGTACTAGTGATACGAAAATTAAGACAAGGGTTTTTTTTTTCTTCAAGGAGTTTATAGTCTTGTAAGACAGTTAAACATTGTAATGCAGTGCGTTAAGTTCTAGGATAAACTCTACATTTTTTGGAGGCAGAAAAGAAGTTTTAACTGACAGGGAAAAACTTTAAGACAAAGGAAATACTGAAGTTGAGTCTTAAAGTATAGGAAGCGATTTAAATAAATAGCTGATTGAGGACATACTTTCTAAGTGAAGGAAACAACTCAGGAAAAATTAGAGACACCTAAGCGTCATGAACTGTAAACAGTTCAGTAACATTTGGTTACAAGGTACCTGTAAGGAAACTATACATAGAGAAATAAGAGAATAAAAAAGGAGTGGATACTAAAGTATTGTATAAGTCATACTAAGGTGTTTGGTCTTAACTCTGATTTAGAATGACAGTAAAGGATTTTTAAGCAAGAACATGAAATGATCAAATTTACCTTTTAGGAAGACTAGATATGGCAACAAAGTGGTCATCATAATTTCCTTAAGACAATTTCAACACAGCCTTAGATATAGAAGCCAAATTGCAGGATGAAGGGCAAATGAGAGATCATACAATGAAGAATGAAACTGAAATATACTTTAAGGAAGCTTTTTTGAAAAGCAGGGAAGTGAAATGGATTAAGAATTAGATGGGGATAAAGGATAAATTAGGGATAATTTAGGATACAGGATAAATTTTTAAAGATCAAAGTCTCTTGATCATGTTTATCTTTTGAGGGAAGAAATATGGAAATAAGGGAGGAGAGATTTATAATATCAAAAGAGAAAAAAGAAATAGAGAAGGAGCTTGAAGCAGATGGAAGGGTAAAATTAGAGCTCATATGGAGAATACTTTAAAGAGAAATAAAATTCTTCATAAATCTAAAAGAAAAGAAGTAAGATTTGGCACAAACACGGATAATTTTTTAGTTGTGAAAGGAGAGAATTAAAGGAATTCATGCCTTGTGGCATTATTTTCTCTGTAAGTCAATGTAATCGGCTGAAAAGCAAAGGGTTAGAGTGGAAGGATACCTTGAAGAGAGTTCTGAAGGTTTCAAAAAGCTGCAGTGGTAAAGCAAGAAGCCGCTCCATAATGGCTGCACGATGCTGGTGAGAGGTCACTGGGCTTAGAGACCATACATTTGTAGTAACAAATCCAGATTCAAATTAATTAGGGTAAGTAAAGTGGCAACACCAAGAAGACCTTTAAATACATTTCAAAGACAAAATAAAACTTACTTCCCTCTCCCTGTTGACAGTCTGCCAAAAATGAAACCATTTCTATGATTGGATATCAGAGCATTTGACTTCCCTTTTTATAAGTATTTTTAAAGCATTTCTTCAAATCTCTTCTCTCATTCTCTATTTTATTTGGAGAGGGGAGTGGACTACTCCTGAATTCAGGTGGGAGTGTCCCCACCACCTGAATGTACTCCTGCAGATTGTTTCATCAATTCAAATTAAAGATGTATTTTACAGTTGTTACAGAAGTCCAAGGAGATATTCCAGGTTCAAGGGCAGCTATTCTCTATAGGAGCATTTAGAGATACAGGATATTGGCACTTTTGCAATCAATTATTTGACTTCCCAAATTGCTCTGATCATTAACACTCAAGCCAGAAGAAAGGCCATGAGAAAGCCCGTATGAATCAAGCCTGGAAGTGACATGAATTGCTACTGCTCCAGTCCATGGGGAAAATTTGATGCTTGGTCATACTTGACTGTAAGTGGGCAGAATCGTGGGATGGTAGTGACATCCTATTAAAACTCTATCCCTAGGAATGAAGTATCCACCACAGCACTGTTTTGGGGTTCTCCATAGCTGTGATAGTAGATTAAGCATGAAAACAGATCATTAGATGGTTGAAATAAAATCTTTAGAAAATTTGGGCTTCAAGAAAATTTTAGCTAAAGTTTAGCCGAGGCCAGGAAATGGGAAGAGCGGTATAGATATGAGAGTTTGAGAGAAAATAATAATCTAAAGGGCTTTAAAGTAGTATCTAAGGATTACAGTGCATATTTAGAAATCAATCCTTTTGCATTCAGAATGTGGATTACCCTTCACTTCTAAATACATGAAGAACTGTGGCAGCCTATGAATATTCATGTGAATGAAGAACAAAGACATACCTACCAAGAATGAAATCATTTCTATGATTGGATATCACGGCATTTGACTTCCATTTTTATAAGTAGGTTTTAAGCATTTCTTTATTCAAATCTCTCTTTCTCTCATTTTATTTGGAGAGGGGAGTGGACTGCCACGTGAGTGCACCCCTGCAGAGTGTTTCATCAATTCAAATTAAAGATGTATTTTACAGTTGTCACTGATATATGACTTTGAGAATATGAACTGCTGTATAAATGTTAAACGTTCCCATCCTCATGAAGATCACATTTCACCTCAGAGCCGTGTCTGGTTTTGCCATTCATTATTCATTTGCCATCAGAATTTTTCATTTTCAATATTACAATTAATTTGAATATTATTAAATGTCACAACTGGCTGATTGTCAGCTTTCCTTGACCTCCTAACATGTATTTACTCTCATTTTAAATGCTTTATTTTTATTCTTAATCTCCTTCAAAACAAACCAGAACCATTTACTCGGTCTCTAAAAATTCCGTTTAACAAAATAGATCTGCTTCTCTTTCCTCACTTCTTACCCTTGTATTTAACATGAGTTATTTTCTGTCTTACACGCCCCCGACAGTGTCAGCATGACTACCTCAAAGTCAATGCATGTTAAGATTTGCATTAGGAAAAATGTACGTGTTTTGTCAAACTTTACATCCCACACAGAAATCGTGGCTCTTAAGTTTAGAATAGAATTTCAAACCAATATAAGTGATATTTCACACTGGAAACAAATTGGAGTTGTGAAAGACATTGAGGATACAAATCCATGCTGTCCTAGCTGGTCAGTAAGCAGAATAGATGGTTGGATGTGAAGAATAATGTAGAAAGCACCCTTGTCCCAAAATGTGTCACCCAGTAGGGAAGCCTGTTGTATACAAATCAAAGATTTGTCCTATAATTTAAAAATTAAATTTGAAAGCTATTTTTAATCAAAAGGGGAATAACATTTGAGATACAAAGTTAGGTTAGCAACTGTATGGCAGGTATCCTGCCACAGAAGCCCTAATTTTCAGGCTCGTGCCCTTTATAAATATTGCTTACATATTGTAGCATCCTCTCTCAAGAGCCTGGATACAGTCTTGAAACCCTGTCCAACATCATAGTCCCTGCAGCCACTACAGCCTACCCCAGATGGCCCTTGTGATGAATCGCAGTGCCATGAGCTTGAAAAGGGAGTCAGAGGGACTGATTGAGAAGGTTGCGATCTCACTCAAGGGACAAACAGGGGCATTGCCAATGCCAAACTTCCCAAACCTCTAAATTAGGGTAGGAGCTGCTGTCTCTTTACATACATAAGTGCTCAGCATTATAATCTGCAGAGACAATTCTGACAATTCACTATTTCATTGGAACTATAAAAATCAGCAGTTACTTCAGCTGGTTCAAATTAGAAAGATCTATAATTTTGTTTTTGCTTTGGAAATATTGTGGACTACAGACACGTTTGATTTAGTCACTGATTGCATTTACATTCCGCTAGATTAATCTAGCAGCATCCTACTTTATTTAAAAAAAAATAAAGCTTAAAAGCAAAGGACATGAAAAAAATAAAGTATTATTAAAAAAATTATTAAATTCCTACCTACTCACAGGTGGTCCTTATTTCAAAGTATGATTAGTTTAGAGATGTTTAGAATATGCACATTTACAGTTTTAAGGATATTAGAAATAGTTAAAGATAACTTTGGCATTTTACAGAGGAAAGAATTAACGCTTGGAATGGCTAAGTAATTTATCCACATGTACATAGATTATTAAAGAGCCTAAACTAGAATCTCAGCCGAGTGATCTTTACATTACTTCTTGCTGGGTTTCTTACCAGCCATTCTGGATTTTAACAACAATCCCATTTATCATAAATACTAATCCCCTTCTGTCTACTCTGAATCCTAAAAAGAGGTGGGTGGGTTTATGTATCATTGAACAATAAAGGATGTGAATAATATCACCAGTTCACTCTCCATTATCAGCTCTGTTTCTATCTATATATTTGCTTCAATCACATTTTTTAAAGACATTTTCCATGTGATGGGGCCAGTTATGGGCATGACTACAGATAGCTCCAAGTTGATTCGGATAAATCAAGATTATTATTTCAGAAGAAAGAGATGATTATCTTTCCCCAATCTCTGTATATAAAAATTATAGAAATGGGGCTTTAGAAATGATCTGGCTTAAAAATACATGCACATTTTCCAATCAATATCTTGACCAGGGAATGGAACACTTTGATAGATCCAAGCCAGTCAAATCTTATGGCCTGTAGGGCTCAGCACATGACTGGCAGCCTCTCAGAAATCTCCAGGATAGGGGTATGAGGGAAGAGCAGTGTCCCAAGGAGGAAGATGCTATTGCCAGAAGATTGTGAAAAGGAGTACAGCTGACCCTTGAACATGAAGTTTAGGGGCACCAACCCCCATGCAGTTGAAAATCTGCATGTAACTTTGTCTTCCCAAAACCCAATTACTAATAGCTTACTGTTGACCAGAAGCCTTCCCAATAACATACAGTTGATTACCACATACTTTGTTCTGTGTTTTATATCCTGAATTCTTACAATAAAATAAGCTAGAGAAAAGAAAATGTTACTAAGAAAATTATAAGGAAGAGAAAGGATATTTACTATTTATTCAGTGAAAGTGGATCGTCAAAAAGGTCTTCATCTTCATTTCCTTCATGTTGAGTATGCTGAGGAAAAGAACAAAGAGGAATTGGTTGAACTTACTGTCTTGGGGTGACAGAGGTGGAAGAAAGTCCATATGTACATGGACCCACACAGTTCAAACCCATGTTGTTTAAGGGTCAACTGTACTAAGCCAATAAAACAGATGTTCCCTCTTGATTGTGTATATGAGAAAACAAATCGTGCATACATTTTTCAGTCATATGTATGTGAATGTCCTGTCCTTCCAACACAACTATTCCACATACAAGTAGGACACATTCATCTCCTCCCCAAAAGGCTGAAACATAAAGTCATATCAGTTAATTCATCTCTGGATAATGGACAAATCTCTTGATCTGGTCTAGATGTTTTTTACTTTTGTAATCCTGAACCTAGAGTTAAATGATACATTTAATCAATCTATAGTCACTTACTAAGAAGTACTATTTAGCTGTTCCTGGTTCAGAATGTCATACATAGTTTGAAAAGAAGCAAGGATTGATTGGTTGTTTTCATTTTCCACAAAAACTACACATGAAAGCTACCACGATACAATCTTAAAATCATAGTGTATTAGTTTGTTCTCACGCTGCTGATAAAAAACGCCCAATACTGGGTAATTTATAAAGAAAAAGAAATTTTAATAGACTTACTGTTTTACATGGCTGGGGTGACCTCACAATCATAGCAGAAGGCAAAGGAGGAGCAAAGATACATCTTACATGGAGGCAGGCAAGAGAGCATGTGCAGGGCAGCTGCCCTTTATAAAACTTTCAGAGTTCCTGAGACATTCGTTATTACAAGAACAGCAAGGAAAACCACCCACGTGATTCAACGACCTCCCCGCGACATGTGCCGATTATGGAAGTTACAATTCAAGATGAGATTTGGATGGGGACATAGCCAAACTGTATGACATACTCTTCTCCATAAAAGTCTCATCCTCTTTGTGTTCTCTTTACCATTACACTTTCATGGAGGACTGACCATTCCTTGAGTATACCTTTTCTCATGCAGTCTGTCAAGCAAGCAATATTTTATCTTGTACCTTAATGCCTGGAGGTATTTTGTGGAGTCTGTCTTACTTCTCATTATCTTTTCAGAAAGGTTTCTCTCCCCTTCTCCAAAATCCATGTATTTACTATACATACTCCATCTCGTCACTGCCATCTTTCTATGTCCCAACAAGCCTCCTCACTCACTGGAAATGTTAGCACCCATCAATGTCTCCTCCATTTCTGTTTTCATCAGGCAGTCATATCAGTGCTTTACAGAGCCATATTGGAGCTTCAGGCAAAATAAAAATGTGCTCCTCTATGGACTTACAGAAACATCCTCCACTACTGTTTTAGTCTATCCAGTCTGCTATAATAAAATACTATAGAGTAGGTAGCTTATAAACAATGGAAACTTATTTCTCCTAGTTCTGGAGTGAGTGTGGGAAGTCCAAGATCCCCCCTTTCCTTGTTCATAGGTAATCTTGTCTCACTGTTTCTTCACATGGTAGAAGGGGCAAGACAGCTTTCTGGAGCAGCTTTTATAAGGTACTAATTCCATTTTGAAGGATTCTGCCCTGTTATGACCCAGTCACCTCCCATAAGGCCTCAACATCACCTTGGGGTTCAACACATAACTTTGGAGAAGACACAAACATTCAGACCATAGCATGTATTTTGAACTAAGTATAAAAGTTAATAAAAGTTCACAATCAAAACACATGAATACATAGAACCCTCCCATTGTCTAATCTGTTTGCACATTGTTCATTCCCATAAATTGCTCAGTAGGAACACAGGTCCACAGGGGCCTAGATATTGTCAGCTCTTTGGAAATGGCTGTGTATACTGATACATAAAAACAGTGTTTGAGTATGTACTATATGCCCTGAACTGTACTGAGAAATTTTTACCAATTATCTCATTTAATCCCAGATGTTTTTGTCGTGTCTCTCTAACGTCCTTTTTTTTTTTTTTTTTTGTGGAGACAGAGTCTTACTCTGTTACCCAGGCAGAGTGTGGTGGTGCAATCTCGGCTCACTGCAACCTCTGCCTCCTGAGTTCAAGCGATTCTCTTGCCTCAGCCTCCCTAGTAGCTGGGATTACAGGTGCTCACCATCATACCTGGATAACTTTTGTATTTTTTAGCAGAGACAGGGTTTCACCATGTTAGTCAGACTGGTCTTGAACTCCTGACTTCAGGCAATCCACCCACCTCGGCCTTCCAAAATGCTGATATTACAGGCATGAGCCACCGCACCCAGCCCTCTAAACTTCTTTAGAACAGCAGCTTTGTCTATTTTGTTCACACAGCCACATTGTGTCTCTATACCTAGCATAGTTCCATACCCTTGGTATAAGTTATAATAGTAACAATACAAATATTTAAATAGAACTGAAAATGAACTTGGAGAAAAACTTTCAAATGACATCTCTTTTCCAATATTTGCCAGAACCCTTGAAGACTGGATAGTTTTGAATGGTTTTGTGTTTATAAAAAGGCTTTCCTAATTAAGTTAGAGTTTCTCTGTTAAACAAACAAGGCCTCAATAAATTGGATTCAGTTTCAGTGGCTTTAAACTGTGTAGATATTTTTCCTTATCTGGCATAATGGGTTTATGAAGGAAAAGTAATTCCACTTCTAGTAATGTCAGATGAGGTAATTTGCACCAATTCTTCCACCAAAGACAAGAAAAGCTTGGATGACCAAGAAAAAATATTTTTATACCTATATTTTAGAACTAATGAAACCATGATTAATTGGCAGTGATCCAGTGACAATGGAAGCCCAAGTTATGAGCTTCCCTTCCCTTGGTATATTTCTTATTTCAGAAGGAACAGCTGAAAGTTGAAACAATCAGTGGCACTTTTGACAGTCTTCATGCATGAGAACGAGGAGTTGGAGTACAGGTCCTCACAAAAGAGAATGGAACTACCAAACATTTCTCACTAAAAGGTTGTACCCTAGGAGTAAAGTTGAATCAAAAAACAGACAGGCTCCAGGGATATATAAACAATCACCCCTTAATAGATGAATGAATGCATAAAGAAATTATAGAAATGGACCTTTAGAGATGGTCTGGCTTAAAATACTGCACACTTCCCAATCAATATCTTGACCAGGAGAATGGAACATTCTGATGGGCCCAAGCCAGGTGTGTGTGTATGTGTGTGTGTGATTTTGTATATGTATATATAAAAAACAAAATATTATTAATTCTAAAAAGAAGAGCCTGCCATTTGCTAAAACATGGATGAACTTAGAAGACATTATGTTAAATGAAATAATCCAGATGAAGAAAGAAAATAATCGATAGTCTCACTTTCAAGTGAAATCTAAAAAAAATACATATTGAATGGGAGAGAAACAGTAAAACAGCAGTTATGCAGACGGTAGGAAGGGATGAGAAGTTGTAGGTCCAAGAGTATAAAACTGCAGTTATAAAGTATATCAGAGATTGAAGATCAACTCAATGAAATAAAAAAATAAAAAAAAAATTGCAGTTATATAGTCTATATAAGTATAGAGTTCTAATATATAACATGAGAACTGCAGTTAATAATATTGTATAATATATTGATAATTTGCTAAGAGATGTTAGGTACTCTTTTTTTTTTTTTTTTTTTTTTGAGACAGAGTCTCACTCGCTCGCCAGGCGCCAGGCTGGAGTGCAGTGGGTGCGACCTCGGCTCACTGCAGCCTCCGCCTCCCTAGTTCAAGCAATTCTCCTGCCTCCGCCTCCCGAGTAGCTGGGACTACAGGCTCACACCACCATGCCCAGCTAATTTTTTTGCATTTTTAGTAGAGATGGGGCTTCACCATGTTGGCCAGGATGATCTCAATCTCTTGACCTTGTGAACCACCCACCTTGGCCTCTCAAAGTGATGGGATTACAGGCATGAGCACCGTGCCCGGCCAAGATGTTAGGTACTCTTAGCACAAGAAGAAAAAGAAAACTAATTATAGGAGATGATGGGTATGTTAATTAATTAGTTTGTTTGTTTATTTATTTATTTAGAAGCAGAGTTTCCCTCTGTCGCCTAGCCTGGAGTGCAGTCGTGCGATCTTGGCTCACTGCAACCTCTGCCTCCTGGGTTCAAAGATTCTCCTGCCTCATCCTCCAGAGTAGCTAGGATTACAGGTGCACACCACTATGCCCAGCTAATCTAAAAAATATTTTTAGTGAAGATAGGGTTTCACCATATTGGCCAGGCTGGTCTCAAACTCCTGACCTTGTGATCCACCCGCCTCGACCTCCCAAAGTGCTGGGATTACAGTCGTGAGCCACTGAGCCCGGCTGGGTATGTTAATTTACTTGACTTTAATAATCACTTTACTATTTACATCAAGATAAGTATATCAAAATACCATGTTGTATACCTTAAAAATATACAATAAAAAAGTTATCAAACCAAAAGAAGAAGAAAGAAGAACAAGAAGAAGAGGAAGAGGAAGAAGAAAATAGGCTCCCACAAGAATGGCAGCTCAAACTCACATAATATTTAATCCAGAAATTGTATTAAGATAATTTTGAAAAGCTGTTTCTCTAAGATACCGGTCCAAAGCAATAATAATAATATAATATAAATCATCTCTGGAGGAAGATAATATTCTATGCCAGAGTTTGTTCTTACGAAATGCTAGCAAATACTGTTCAAAGACACAGTTTAAAAATACTCAGGCAATAAAGACACAAGATAACATGAACACACAGAAGCAGAAATAACAGGCAGTGGAAAAAGTCTCTAAAAGCCCCTGAAATTGAAGATATCAAATATTGATTTTAAAATAATTACACCCACTATGTTCAAAGAGATAAAAGGCGAGAGAGAGAATTTTGAGGGAGAATTTTTAAAACTACGGAATTAAAGGGAATCCTAGAACTGAAAAAGTCAATAATTCAAATAAAGGATTCATTGGTTAGCTTTAATAGCAGATTAGGCTCTGCCATAGATAAGTAACTATATATATCTCCAGACTAAAGCTGAGAGAATCAGCTGAAAAATACGCATGATGGGATGCAAGACAAAGCTGATCGAGAGAATATCTATTAGACATAAAATTGGAGACAGGTGATCTTTTAAAATATAATGACTAATAACTTTTTAAAACTGAAGAAGGTCATCAAGGCATAGATTCATGAAGAATGAGAAACTATCCAGAATGAATACAAAGAAATCTCTCCCAGGCATATCAGTAAAACCACTAAAAACCAAAGACAAAAAAAAAAAAAAATGTAAATGCTGCAAGAGAAAACCAGAAAGGTTATCTTAGAAGGAGCATCAGTTAGATTTAAAACTGAATTTTAAGCAGGAAAATGTAAGCCACACAATTATAAAATAACTCCTTTAGAATGTTGAAAGAAAATCGATAACTTAGAATTCTATTCCCAACTATGAATATCTTTCACAAATGAAGTTAAAATTAAGACATTTTCAGGAACACAAAATGTGAAGACTTAATCATGAGCCTGCCTGTAATGAAGTAAAATTCTAAAAGCCACTGTTAAATTGCATTAAAAAAAGAGCACTTTGAAAAAAATTTAAGAAACAACAAAAGTAGACATTTGAGAATATCTCAGTGATACTGAACATATAAAACAATAACAGTGATGCCTTGAGGCCTTCAAAATAAAGAACATAATTAAATTACATAAAAACAATGGCATCAAGTGTTCCAAATTCCTTGAGTTGTTCAGGATCAGGGTGAAAATAACAATTAGTATGAGACTTTGGTAAGTGAAGAATGAAGTTTTCTCTAGAGACTACTACAAGAATCTTAAGACTGCATATCATCCAAGCTAATAGGAGATGAAAAGGAATATTTAAAAACTCAATCTAAAAGAAGGCCATTTGGGAGAATAAACCCAAAACTGAAAGGACAAATAGAAAGGTCAGGGTAAGATGGCAAAATTAAAAGATACTGGTAATGACTTAAATGTAAAAAGAATTAAATACTCTGTTTTAAAGATAAAAACTGATTAAAAATAAAAAACTCAACTATATACTCTTTATAAAACCCTCATCTGAAATATACAGAAATATGAAAAGGTAACAGATGAAAATGTTATACTTTATACTATCAACCAAATAAGTCATGCGTGACTATGTTAATATCAGACAAAGAGCTCTTAAGGCAGAAAGCTTGGCTAAAAATAAAAAAGGGCACTTCATAATGTAAAAACGTTAAAATGAACCAGGAAGCTACAATATTAAATTTATATGCACCTAATTACACAGTTTTGAAGACTATAAAGCCACAGTCTCCACAACTTTATGGGAAAGATAGGTAAACCCACACATCTCTCACTAGCTGATCAAATAAAAAGACAAGAGAATCAGAAAAATACAGCAAGATAAAATATTTGAACACCATAAACACCATAATTGGATATGTACACTACAGTGTACTCAAAGCTACAGAAGAAACATTGTTTCTAGAATGAAACATAATGGTAAAAATTGATTGTATACTAAACTATATATAAAACAAATCTCAACATATTTTCGAGAACTAAAATAATACAGAATGTATTATGTGGTCACTAAACAATTAAGCTAGCAATAGCAAAAGATAACTAGAAACTGAAATAGTTTAGATATATGACCCCACCAAATCTCATGTTGAATTGTTATCCCCAATATTGGAAGTGGGGCCTGATGGGAGATGATGATATCATAGGGGTGGATTTCCCTTGAAAGGTTTAGCACCATTCCTTTGGTGCTGTGCTCATGATAGTGAGCGAATTCTCATGAGATCTGGTCATTTAAAATTGTGGCAAACCCCACCCCCCAACTTTTTCTCTTTTGCTCCTGCTTTCACCATGTGATGTTCCTGCTCCCACTTTACCTTCTGCCATGAATAAAAGCCTCCGGAGGTCTCCCCAAAAACCAAGAAGATGCCGGTACCATGTTTGTATAACCTACAGGACCATGAACCAATTAAATATCTTTTCTTTACAAATTACTTAGTCTCAGGTATTTCTTACAGCAATGCAAGAACAAACTAGTACATAAAACTTCAAAAAAAATGCAAATCATAAAAACTAACAAAAGAAGATCTAGAAACTATCGATATCTGGAAAAATAAATTTAAATCCATACTTTTAAATTTTCTCAAAGAAAAAACTCTAGACCTGGATATCTTCACTTGTAAATCCTACTAAATATTTAAGAAAAAATGAATGCAAGTTTTAACACAAAATCTTCCAGAAAATAGATTATCAATACTCTAAAACATGTTTTAACAGTTCATAATAACCTCAATAAACCAGACATAAAAATTGCAAGAAAAAATATTGCAAGCCAGCTAATCTCTTTATAAGTATAGATGTAGAAATCCTAAGAACAAAATAGAAAACTACTCCAGAATATATAAAAAAGATGCTACATCCATGTCTAATTTGGGGTTACCCCAGGCATATGTTTGGCTTAACATTAGAAAATCATTAATATAATTTATCACATTAACCAAATAAGGGAGAAAAATCATATGACCATCTCAACAGATGTAGGAAAAAATTTTTATATAAGAAAATATTATTTGATATATGTATGGGTGTTTAAAAACATCAAGGACCTTTCTTAATCTGACAAATGTTCCTTACACCAATGTTATAGCAAAGAACTCATCTGATTATGAAATGTCAAAAGTTTTCCTTGTGAAACTGGGAACATGACACAGACTTTTCTAATCAACATGTCATGGAGATGGTGGTCTTATTGCAATAAGGAAATAATAAAATGTTGAAAGATTTGAAAGGAAGAAATCCAAATGTCACTAATCACAGGTGACATGATTATGTACATAAAAAATACAAAATAATTTCCAGATAAACTATTACATTAAAAAAATAGTTTAATAGGTAAAATCTGGTAAAAACCTTTTCAGAAAGCCAGGATTAATACTAATTCCACTCTCAAGCACATACTTAATATAAATGTAAGTACACATACTACATGTGCCCCAAGAGACTTATTCAAGAGTGGTCCTAGTAGTATTGCTAATAGTAGCCAAACATTGAAAGCAAATCCAAAATTTATCAATGGTAAAATGAATAAATTGTGGTATATTGATACACTGGATTTAGTAAGGAAATTATGAACTACAGCTATAACAACGTATGTAAATCTCACAACCTCATTTTAAGAAAGAGACATAAAAGAATACATATTGTATGTACATCTTTCTATTAGTATTATTTTTTTTAATAGACCAGGTAAGATACTATTTGAGAATGCATTCTTAGACAGATGGCAATCAAATAAGTCGTGGAAGCAATTATCAGAAATGTCAGGAAAAAATTCAACCTTTCAGAAGTAGAAATGGATCCTTATTGGGAGGGGGCATGAGATGCTAGCAGTGTTTCCTTCTTCATCTGAGTGGTGGTCACACAAGCATTTACTTGCTTTGTATTAAAACTTCAAGATGTACACCTTTATTAAGATACATTCTCTACATGTCCTATCGTTTCACAATTAAAATTGTCAAACAAAACAACACTTTTTGTTTTTCAAATTTGACCAGAAACATCAAGAAAGCTAGTAGTAATAATAATTTAGGAAACAGGGCAAGGATTAGTATGAAAATAGCAAGACACTCACCTTGGGTGTGAAATTTAATAGAGCGACAAAAAAACAGTAATCAAACAAAATAATATTTTAATGGGATATTTTAAAATATTATAATAAAATTTGAAAGGTTCAGTAACAAAGCAGAAATAAGAAGACAGGATTAATATGGACCAGGCATGTTTGAGTAATTTACAAATATTAATTGATTTAATCTTTGTAAGAACCCTATAAGGTAGGGTTCATTATTCCCCATTTGACTAATAAGGAAACTGTGGCACAAAGGAAAGCAGTTCGTGTCTCAAGTTCACCCAGCCAGTCCATGCCAAAGCCTAAGTGAAGACCCAAGCCATTGAATACAGAGGCCATGCTCTTATAAACAGCACTCAACTTATCCTTTGCAAGAGAAGCCAGTGCGGTCAGGTGACAGCCAGTGTTCTCCTTTAATATTGCCCTCATTACATCCATATCAGATACTAATATTTGCCAGAGATTATTGTGTTGGGAGGGGAGATAAAATTGAAGGAAATCTTAGTGACACCTCTCTTGTCTTGAGTAAATCTGATTCCCATAGTGTGAGATATGACACGTAGCCAAGAACATCTCTTAGAGTTCTCCAAGTCCATAGACTCTATCTCACTGCCATAACTCATGCTGCTCTAGGACTCCTGAAAGAGTTGTTCTGAAAAGGTAATATTTGATAAATATAAGTGAATAAAAAGTACAAATGTATAGCTATTAATTTGAAAACTATACCACAATGTATTGGTATATTTTAAAAGCAGCATAGAAAGCTATGAAAAATTTGACGTCTTTTTTAATAAGGTTGAGGGCCTGGGAAGAGAGTATGTGGCCTCAGTTTAAACTGCCTTCAGAAATACCAAGTTATTAAACAACATCATTAATATCTTGTCTTCTGTTAAAATAAGCTCCATCTGGTCCAGGAAAAAAAAAAAAGTCAGAGAATCAGTTTGATAAAAATGCACAAAGCAGCTTAAATTTCAAAGGTGGCTCAAAAATGAATGGCTCTTAGTTTCCCCAAAGTGAAACAGTATGCTTAGAGAATAGAGAAAGAAACGGGGAAAAATTAGGGAACTAAATAATTCCAATAAATATTAATGTGAGGCACTTTTCAGCAGAGCTTTGTACGTAGAAAGGAAATAGAATTTGTGAGAAGGCAAATTTCAACAAACATTTATAGATATAGGAAAATGAGTTTAGCTGAATTTAAGTCCTTCTTAAACTATGGAAATGTCCATTTTTTTTTTCAAACAAGTCGAATTTTTTCAGAAATAAGGCTTGCTATAGGCTGCCAATATATCTCATTGGAAGGTGAAAAATCCCATTTAACAACCACTTTTTAAAATCTTTCCTAAATTGCTCTTTGATGGTTTCACAGAACTGTAACTCTTAGTCTATTTCCTGAATCTTAAAAACTGTCAGTTTTTCACCTTCTTAATTTCTGTTGTTTATTTTTTGTCAAACTGTGGCATAAAATATCACTTTTAAAAAATGAGAATTCTATTTCAGGAAAGCTCTGTAGACAACAATCATAGTAACAGAACTCAAAAGTGAAACTGAAAGACTGCAATAGAACTCTTAAGTAGTACACTAAGGAAGGTGGTGAAAGAGTTAAGGTAAGACCCAGAGTATCGATCACAATTGGAAAACTGAGAATTAAATGTTTTAAAGTGCCATTGTAAGAAAGTTACAGTTTTCCATTCTAAGCTTAAATTAGCAACCTGTGAAGCAAATTTCTCTAAGGCTCATTTTGAAAATTTTAGAATGAAAATTAGTAGACAAAACGTCAGGTCCAAAACTTTAGAATAATCTTTGTGATACTCAGTTGGTTCCCAAAGCCTTTCAATTCATCTCCTTCTCATTATTTTTTATAACAAAAGGAGTTATTTTTGACTGTGTTTCCATGCAACCATCTTTGACTGTTAATGTCAGAGATGGATCTGTCAGAGCTGTCAATATCCTCTGTGTTTGGGATTTCAGGCTTTCATCTGAACACAAATGTAGAGCTCTTGTGGTTTGCAGTTTTGTTTTCTAGTGAGCATGAATGCAAAAGAAACTGAGCTTAGAATGGTAGCTACAACTTTTCTGACAAAAAATAAGAAGATAATGCAAAAAGGGCCCATTTTTAAAAAAGGAAAAATGTTTGGGGCATTAGAGGTTTTGTAACTCTAGCAATATATTTCTTTTTTCTGAATTGTTACTCATTACTTTCAATCACCACTCTATCCTAGATCTCTAGATCCTGTCATTTGAATTTCCAAATGTAAAAAAAATACATGCCTTTTCAATCCAAGTGAACGTCTTCAAGTTCACTTTAATAAAGGGTTTGTTTTTGTTTGTGGGATCTAAGTACATAGGGATCTAAGTAAACATAGGCAATGTGGAGTTCCCATCTAGTCAGGGTTAGAGGAATGAAAGCTCAAATGTTCCAAGGAGACCTGATTATTTGTCCCAAATGTTGGAATATTGCAGTGAGCTGTGCACCACTCTTTCAGAGAAATAAACGATGGGCACTGGGGGAATATAAATAGACCCTATGAAGAGTTAATAATTGTGTACAGAGAAATTAAAATGCTCGATTCTACCTCCATAAATTCTCCTTCCTTCAACAAACAGTAAATGAGTCCTACTCAGGTACTGTGCACCTGGGCACATAATTGTGAACAAGTTATCACTGTAGCTTTAAAAAGATTATGGACAGTTGGGTGGATCCAAGATGACCAAATAGAAACAGCTCTGTAGTGCAGTTCTCAGTGAGAACAACACAGAGGGTGAGCGACACCACATTTACAAAGGAGTTTTTGCTGCCCACAGACCAGGAGATTCCCAGGCTGAAATGCACCACGAGTTTCCACCAAGGCTTTTCAGCCCAGCGGGTCTCTGCACAAATACTCACACAAATCTGGGCAGCCATTTCAACTGGCACCTGGAACGACTGGGAGACAGAGTCATTCATTCAACTGAAAAAAAGGGGGCTGAAACAGGGAGCCAGGTGGTCTGGCTCGGCACGTACCACCCCCACAAAGACCAGCAATCTGAAACACTCTGGACTGAGAGTTTCACAGCAAGCACAGCTGGACCTGGGATGGTCCAGCTCTGTTGGGGGGAAGGGCGTCAGCCATTCCCGAGGCAGTCCACCATTACCAAGTCAGTCTGCCATTACTGAGGCAGACTGCCATTATCAAGGCAGTTCTAACTACTCCTCTATAAACAAAACCACAGGAAGTTCACACAGCAGCTGGGCAGAGCCCATGGCAGCTCAGCAATGCTTCAGCTTGCAGAATGTGACTAGGCTACCTCCTCGCTGGGCAGGGCAGCTCTGAAAAAAGGCAGCAGCACATCAGGAACTTATAGATAAAGTCCCACCTTTCCAGGACAGAGCACCAGGGAAAAAAAGACAGTTATGAGTTTCATTGCAGCAGACTTAAACATACCTGCCTAGCAGCTCTGAACAGAACAATGGAGCTCACAGCTCAGCATGTGAGCTCCTATGAGGGACAGTCTGTCTCCTCAAGCAGCTCCCTGACAACCCCATATCGAAAGAATCATCTTATAAAGGAGAGCTCAGGCTGACAAATGGCGGGTATTCTTCTGGGACGAAGATAACAGAAGAAGAAACTGGCAGAACCCTTACTGTTCTGCAGCTACCGCAGGTGATCCCCAGGTGAGCAGGGTCTGGAGTGGACCTCCAGCAGTCCTACAGCAGAGGGACCTGACTGTTAGAAGGAAAACTAAAAAACAGAAAGAAATAACTTCATCATCCACAAAATGGACGTCCACTCAGATACCCCATCCAAAAGTCACCAACTACAAGACCACAGGTAGATAAATCCACAAAGATGGGAAGAAACCAGTGCAAAAAGGATGAAAACACACAAAACCAGAACAGCTCTCCTCCTCCAAGGGATCACAACTCATCTCCCAGCAAAGGAACAAAGCTGGATGGATAATGAGTCTGATGAATTAACAGAAACAGGCTTCAGAAGGTGAGTAATAACAAATTTCTCTGAGCTAAAAGAACATTTTCTAACCCAATGCAAAGAAACTAAGAACATTGAAAACAGATTTGAAGAAATGCTATTGAGAATAAACAACTTAGAGAAGAATATAAATGACTTAATGGAGCTGAAAAACACAACACAAGAACTTCGTGAAGCAGACACAAGTTTCAATACCAAATCAATCAAGCAGAACAAAGGATATCAGAGATTGAAGATGAACTCAATGAAATAAAACAAGAAGGCAAGTTTAGAGAAAAAAGAGTGAAAAGAAATGAACAAGCCTCCAAGAAATATGGGATTATGTGAAAAGATCTAATCGACATTTGATAGGTGTACCTGAATGTGACAGAGGGGATGAATCCAAGCTGGAAAACCCTCTTCAGTATATTATCCAGGAGAACTTCCCAACCTAGCAAGGCAGGCCAATATTCAAGTCCAGGAAATACAGAGAGCACAACAAAGGTATTCCTCAAGAAGAGCAACCCCCAAGGCGCATAATCGTCTGATTCACCAGGGTTGAAATGAAGGAAAAATGCTAAGGGCAGCCAGAGATAAAGGTTGGCTTACCCACAAAGGGAAGCCCATCAGACTCACAGGTGATCTCTCAGCAGAAACCCTACAAGCCAGAAGAGAGTGGGGGACCAATATTCAACATCCTTAAAGAAAAGAACTTTCAACCTAGAATTTCATATCCAGCCAAACTAAGCTTCATAAGTGAAGGAGAAATAAAATCCTCTATGAACAAGCAATTGCTGAGAGATTTTGTCACCACAAGGCCTGCCTTACAAGACCTCCTGAAAGAAGCACTAAACAAGGAAAAGGAACAACCAGTACCAGCCACTCCAAAAATGTACCAAATGGTAAAGAATATCGACACAATGAAGAAACTGTGTCAACTAATGGGCAAAACGACCAGCTAGCATCAAAATGGCAGGATCAAATTCACACATGACAATATTAACCTTAAATGTAAATTGGCTAAATGCCCCAATCAAAAGACACAGACTGACAAATTGGATAAAAAGTCAAAACCCATCTGTGTGCTCTATTCAGGAAACCCATCTCACATACAAGTACACACATAGGCTCAAAATAAGGGGATGGAGGAAGATTTGCCAAGCAAATGGAGAGCAAAAAAAAAAAAAAAAAAGCAGGAGCTGCAATCCTAGTCTCTGATAAAGTAGACTTTAAAGCAACAAAGATCAAAAGAGACAAAGAAGAGCATTACATAATGGTAAAAGGATCAATGCATCAAGAAGAGCTAGGGATCCTAAATATATACACACCCAATACAGGTTCATCCAGGTACATAAAGCAAGTTCTTAACAACCTACAAAGAGACTTAGACTCCCACACAATAGTAGTGGGAGACTTTAACACTCCACTGCCAATATTAGACAGATCAACGAGACAGAAAATTAACGAGGATATCCAGGACTTGAACTCAGATCTGGACCAAGCAAACCTAATAGACATTTACAGAACTCTCCACCCCAAATCCACAGAATATACATTCTTCTCAGCACCACATCATACCTACTCTAAAATTGACCACATAATTGGAAGTAAATCACTCCTTAGCAAATGCAAAAGAATGGAAATCATAACAAACAGTCTCTCAGACAACAGTGCAATCAAATTAGAACTCAGGATTAAGAAACTAACTCAGAACTGCACAACTTCATGGAAACTGAACAACTGGCTCTTGAATGTTGACTGGATGAACAATGAAATGAAGGCAGAAATAAAGATGTTCTTCAAAACCAACAAGAATGAAGACACAATGTACCAGAATCTCTGGGACACATTTAAAGCAGTGTCTAGAGGAAAATTTATAGCAATAAATGCCCACATGAGAAGCAAGGAAAGATCTAAAATTGACACCCTATCATCAAAATTGAAAGAGCTAGAGGAGCAAGATAAAAAAAGACTCAAAAGGTAGCAGAAGACAAGAATTAACTAAGATCAGAGCAGAACTGAAGGAGATAAAGACACAAAAAAACCCTTCAAAAAAATCAATAAATCCAGGAGCTGGTTTTTTGAAAAGATCAACAAAATAGACATACCACTAGCCAGATTAATAAAAAAGAAAAAAGAGAGAAGAATCAAATAGATGCAATAAAAAACGATAAAGGGGATATCACCACTGATTCCATAAGAAATACAAACTACGATCAGAGATTACTACAAACAACTCTATGCAGACAAACCAGTAAACCTGGAAGAAATGGATAAATTCCTGGACACTTGCAACCTCCCAAGCCTAAACTAGGAAGAAATTGAAACCCTGAACAGACCAATAAGAAGGGCTGAAGTTGAGGCATCAATTAATAGCTTACCAACCAAAAAAAGCCCAGGTCCAGATGGCTTCATAGCCAAATTCTACCAGACATACAAAGAGGAGCTGGTACCACTCCTTTCTGAAACTATTCCAAAAAATCCAAAAAGAGGGAATCCTTCCCAAATCATTTTATGAGACCAATATCATCCTGATACCAAAGCCCGGCAGAGACTAAAAGAAAAGAAAACTTCAGGCCAATATCCATGATGAACATTGACGCAAAAATCTTCAGTAAGATACTGGCAAACTGATTGCAACAGCACATCAAAAAGTTTATCCATCATGATCAGTAGGCTTCATCCTGGGGGATGCAAGGCTGGTTGAACATACGCAAGTCTATAAATGTAATCCATCACATAAACAGAACCAAAGACCAAAACCACATGATTATCTCAATAGATGCAGAGAAGGCCTTTGACAAAATTCAACAGCCCTTTATGCTAAAAACTCTCAATAAACTAGGTATTGACAGAATGTATCTCAAAATAATAAAAGCTATTTACAACAAACCCACAGCCAATATCATACTGAATGGGCAAAAACTGGAAACATTTCCTTTGAAATCTGGCACTAGACAAGGATGCCCTCTCTCACCACTCCAATTCAATATAGTATTGGAAGTTTTAGCCAGAACAATCACGCAAGAAAAAGAAATAAAGGGTATTCAATTAGGAAAGGAGGAAGTCAAATTGTCTCTATTCACAGATGACATGACTGTGTATTTAGGAGACCCCATTGTCTCAGCCCAAAATCTCCTTAAACTGATAAGCAACTTCAGCAAAGTCTAGGATACAAAATCAATGTGCAGCAATCACAGACATTCCTATACACGAATAACAGACTGAAAGAGAGCCAAAGCAAGAATGAACTGCCATTCACAATTGCTACAAAGAGAATAAAATACCTAGGAACACAACTAACAAAGGATGTAAAGGAGCCCTTCAAGGAGAACTACAAACCACTACTGAAGAAAATAAGAGAGGACACAAACAGATGGAAAAGAATTTCATGTTCATGGTTAGGAAGAATCAATATTGTGAAAATGGCCATACTGCCCAAAGTAATTTATAGATTCAGCACTATCCCCATCAAGCTACTATGACCTTCTTCACAGTACTGGAAAAAACCACCTTAAACTTCATCTGGAACCAAAAGAGAGCCTGCATAGCCAAGACAATTCTAAGCAAAAGGAACAAAGCTGGAGGTATCACGTTACCTGACTTCAAACTATACTACAAGGCTACAGTAATCAAAACAGCTTGGTACTGGTACCAAAACACAGATATAGACCAATGGAACAGAACAGAGGCCTCGGAGGCAACACCACACATCTACAACCATCTGATCTTTGACAAACCTGACAAAAACAAGCAATGGGGAAAGGATTCCCTGTTTAATAAATGGTGTTGGGAAAACTGGCAAGCCATGTGAAGAAAGCAGAAACCGGATCCCTTCCTGACACCTTACACTAAAATTAACTCAGATGGATTAAAGATATAAATGTAAGACCTAACACCATAAAAACCCTAGAAGAAAATCTAGGCAAAACCATTCAGGACATAGGCGTAGGCAAGGACTTCATGACCAAAACACCAAAAGCATTGGCAACAAAAGCCAAAATAGACAAAATGGGACCTAATCAAACTCACAGCTTCTGAACAGCAAAAGAAACAGTCATTAGAGTGAATTGGCAATCAACAGAATGGGAAAAAATTTTTGCAGTCTACCTGTCTGACAAAGGGCTGATATCCAGAATCTACAAAGAGCTAAAACAGATTTATAAGGAAAAAACAAACAAGCCCATTCAAAAGTGGGCAAAGGATATGAACAGACACTTTACAAAAGAACACATACATGAAGCCAACAAACATATGAAAAAATGCTCATCATCACTGGTCATTAGAGAAATGCAAATCAAAACTACATTGAGATACCATCTCACGCCAGTTAGAATGGCGATCATTAAAAATCTGGAGACAAGAGATGCAGGAGAGGATGTGGAAAAATAGGAACACTTTTACACTGTTGGTGGGAGTGTAAATTAGTTCAACCATTGTGGAAGACAGTGTGGCGATTCCTTAAGGACCTAGAAATAGAAATTCCATTTGACCCAGCAATCCCATTACTGGGTATATATCCAAAGGATTATAAATCATTCTACTATAAGGACAAATGCACACGAAATGTTCATTGCAGCACAGTTTACAATAGCAAAGACCTGGAACCAACCCAAATGCCCATTAATGATAGACTTGGACAGGGAAAATGTGGCACATATACACCATGGAATATTACGCAGCCATCAAAAATGAAGAGTTCGTGTCCTTTGTAGAGACATGGATGAACCTGGAAACCATCATTCTCAGCAAACTGACACAAGAACAGAAAATCAAACACCGCATGTTCTCACTCATAGGTGGGTGTTGAACAATGAGAACACATGGACACAGGGAGGGAAGCATCACACACTGGGGTCTGTCGGGGTGAAATAGAGGAGGGACCGTGGCGAGTGGGGTGTTGGGGAGAGATAACATGGGGGAGAAATGCCAGATATAGGTGATGGGGAGGAAGGCAGCAAATCACACTGCCATGTGTGTACCTATGCAACAATCTTGCATGTTCTTCACATGTACCCCAAAACCTAAAATGCAATACAAAAAAAATAATAATAAAATAAAATAATAAATGCCATTCTAATTACCAAGTTCTTCTGACTAAAAATCTAGCAGTCACCTTTGATTTCTCTCTTTCTCTCACATCTCATATCCAAGCTATCATCATATAATATTGAAATGGGAGAATTCCCGCAGGGTGTGAGACAGGGGTGTGGTTTCCTCTCTGCTCAAACCCCTAGGGAAGCATGCAGACTGGTGTGGAGCCCTTTAGGTGTCTAGGGTGAGTGTTGATGACTCCCAAAGCCCAAGTGGGCATATGTTAAAGTGTGCTCTTTCAACTTTGTTGTCTGCAGACTACTTGCGTTAGTTCAATTGGACACTCTACCTATTGCAAGGGCAGGGGGCTTTCTGTATCCCAAGTTCTTGATCAGTGTACTAGAAAAATCAGATTACACATGGGCTTGCAGGATAAGTGCAAGTTTTTATTGAGTGGTGTAGGTGGCTCTCAGTTAGATGGATGGGGAGCCAGAAGGGGGGATGAAATGGGAAGGTGGTCTTCCTCTGGAGTCGAACCACCCAGTGGCTGGACTTTCCTCCAACCATTCCTGGTCGAATTCTCCTTGGCATCCATGTCATTCTGCCATCACTGGTCTGCCAGTGTCTGCTGGTGTGTTCCTCTGCTCCTTTCAACGTCTAGCTGTTTATGCCTGCACCCGCTAGGTCTTGGGTTTTATGGGCACAAGATGGGGGCTGTGGCAGGCCAGAGCTGTCTTGGAAAATGCAACATTTGGGTATGAAAATAGGAGTGCCTGTTTCCACTTAGGTCTGTGGGCACAGGCCTGAGGGTGGAGACCTCGCCAGGGATCTCACTCCTCTCTACCCAGCACTTCCTTGCTCCCCTCCCATATTAATATGGTCCTGCCAATATCCTGCATCTGTATCCAGAATTCTACTTCTCAGCACCTCCACCATTAATTTCCTAGTATGAGTCATAATCTCCTCTCCCTAGTATTTCCACAAAAAACCTCTTGAGGGATTGCTCTCTTTCATTTTTGCCCTCACTACAGTCAATTCTCTACATAGCTGCTTGTGATCTTTTAGAAACAGAAATTTGATTATATATATATATATATATATATATATATATATATATATATATACACATTTCCTGCTCAGGGCATTCCAAAGGCTTCCAGTATACTTATCTAAAAATTCCAATTTTATGGATTTAAAGATCTACTAAAATCTTATCATTAAACATCTGCTGACTTTATCTTCTACTGCTACTCTTCCTTCATTCATCCCATATTTACCACAGCAAACAAATTGTTGTTTCTCTAACTTGTCCCTACTTCTAAGTCTTTATGTTTGTTGTTTCCACTACCTGATATGTTCTGTTCTCAGTTATTCATATCACTTCTTTAATGCCTTATTCAGATCTTAAGTGAAATATCAATGAAATTTCCCCTTTTACTCAGAATGATAGATTTAATAATTGGTCACAACTCTTCACTCCTCTGCGTTAATTTTATATAACTCCAACCTTTCAAGGCCTTTTGTACATGTGGGCAGCATGTACTTCTTTGATCCTTGATTTGCGACCTAGCCATGTGACTTGTTTTAACCACAGGTATTAGTAGACTTGACAAAACAAAGGCTCAAAATGTGATTACCCAATTTGTCTTTCCCTCTTATTCAGACCTTCGCCACGAAAAGAACATGCATGGGTGGCTACTGACTTAAAGCGGTTGAGAAACAGGTGGAAAGGAGCTCAACCCAACCTATAGCATGGAACCAAGTCAAGGTAAGCCCAGCCTAAATCAAACTTTAGCCAGTCTGCAGATACATGTGTTGTACTGAAATTTTGAAGTTACTTTATTTTGCTGCAATATTGTGCCAAGAACTAATTATTACACTTTTTAAAAGAGCCATATATATTCCATCACTTTTTTTTCAGCTAAATTTTTGATATTCATTTCTACCCAAATTATAATATGCTTTTAAAATTTATCTCCCTCTCTAAAATATTACTGTCTCTGAGAAAATGTCCTGTATGTCTTACTTACCATCTGATTCCCAGTGCCTAGAACCTGGTTCAGTACAGACTAGGCATTCAACAGACAGTTGTGATCCAATGAATAAAAAGGTAGAGGAAGACAGATACTAAATGTCATAATAAAGTTAGAAAAAATCTGCTGAAATTAACCAAATGAATGAAACGGAATGTTACATGGCTGAAGTCAGCAAGTTCAGTTTTGAATTTGATATTTTAGAGGTGAAACACTTCTAGGTGCATAGATCATATGACAGAAAAACAGTGTGAATAAGGCCTGTGAACCTAAACAGATACATCTCTCTCCCCTCCCTGCACTCCTGACATCCATCAAAACGTCAAACAATCATACTCTGTATTTCTAGGCCCTTTTTATAGAGAATTGGATATAATAACTTTGGAATGTTAATAGGCAGGGAAAAAATGTCAAACTATTAAAGTCACCACAAGTAGAAAGCAACATAACAGATGAGTAAAGGCATTCTTTTATAAGAGAAAGGGGGCACTTGAAACTCTGAGTACTAAAATTATACCAGAATTATTTGAATTCATCGATTAATAATTAATAAGTAATTTGAGTTCAGAAAGACTTCCTTTTCCTACATATTAACTTTTTTAAAGATACTACCTCAGAACATCTGTTTGCATAATGGTCTTCCAGTGTTCTTGAACTAAAATGTCAATTGGCAAGTAACATTTAACGTTTTTAAAGCCTGTAAACTTGGAATCTATTAATTATTTCTCCATTTTTCTGTGATGTCACTATTTTCTATTTAGAATGCTTCATATCTTAAAGGCTATCTAATTAGTGGTCAGGCAATGATTACATGCTTAGCACTGGAGTGATGCAAAGTCTATTAATCCTGACAGTAAGTCCCTAATATTTTTAAGCCAGGGCTAATGAAAGTAGGTTGCATAAATTGGAAGCTGGTAAGAGTGCTTATTACAAGTTTCAGCACACAGGAATCTGATTGCGCTGGGTTTCAATATATTGGTTTTCAATATATTGTGATGGGGAGAAAAATGATGTCTTTTATTTTGTTGATGAAACACAAGTATTGCAAATATGTTTGGAATTTTGTCTCAAACACAGTATGAGAAACAAGTAGTTTATGTAATGTATAATTTAAGGTAGTTGGTTGCAAGCAATTGAAATTAACTAGGCTAAGTTGGGCCGATAAGAAATGTATTTATTTAGGTTTGCTTACCTAATGGGTAGAAAATTAGCTAAAGGATCAGGTTCTTTAAAGGGGCAGGAACCAGAGTAGCTCTAATGGTACAGGTCTCAGGAAATTCCGAATTCTGGCTGTGGTTAGAATGAATGCGCTCCACCCTTTTTACATGTTTCTGTCCTTCTTATCACGAGTTGAAGTACCAGAACAGAAGTGCCAGCTGTCCGAGTTTTGGTCAGATGTCAATTATGCTGGAAGAAAACATCGTACAGACTACATGTAATAAAATAGAGAAAAGTCCCCAAAATACAGTGGGTATGCTGCTATTGAAAGAAGCAACGAATGACCAAAAGCAATGAATATCTATTATTCTCATGAAATTTGCAGTCCTGATTGAGGAGTAAATATTGATATCAGTCTTTTAAGGATGCAGTTTGTCAGGTTTCACTTACTATTTGGTCATCCGAATCTTGATTTTCTTTTTAAAGTGGGTACAAGTAGTTAAACTCTCAGATACAGGTGTAAAATATTTTCTTACCTTGTGGTATTTATGAAGATAAGAAATTTCTTAAGAAAGAGTGAAATAAAACTCCAGCTTTATACAATTTACTTTTTGATATGGTTTGGCTGTTTTCCCACCCAAATCTCATTTTGAATTGTAAATTCTGATAATCCCCATGTGTTGTGGGGAGGGGCCTGGTGGATGGTAATTGAATCATGGGGGCGGTTACCCTCATGCTGCTGTTCCTGTTATAGTGAGTGAATTCTCAGGAGATCTGATGATTTTATAACGGGCTTTTCCCTTTGGCTCAGCTCTCATAATTCTCTTTGCTGCTGCCACATGCAGGACGTGTTTGCTTCCCCCTTCTGCCATAACTGTAAGTTTCCTGAGGCCTCCCTAGCCCTGTAGAACTGTGAGTCAATTAAACTTCTTTCCTTATAAATTACCCAGTCTTGGTTATGTGTTTCTTAGCCATGTGAGAACAGACTAATACACTCTTTTTGTAAGCAAAGGAAATTATGGAGTTCTGTGTGTATGTTGGGTACATTACACACATATATGTAAATACGATTTTTACATTATTCATCTGTAAGTTGGTATAAATCCTATAAATCAGTGTAAACATTATTTAATGGAGCTATGATATATACTTTTTTCTTCTTTATTAATAACAGGATAATGTTAATAGTTCTTAAACAGAGCAGATCAGTGTTCTTTATTCTGATTCAATTTGGACTTTTTGTCTCTTTCTTTGCCTTGTTCTGATGCTCCTATTTAGTGAATCCCCAGCAGTGACCCGACCCCAACCCCACTTCTGCTTTGCAGTTGGATATCATTATACTCTGAGGCCAGTTGCTAAGTCACAGTCTTCTACTCAGTTTATTTTAAATACTGGTTCTTTATGAACAGAGTACAAGAAAAGCTTTGCTTTTTTTCCTATTCTCTCATAAATTGCTAGGCACTTGTTTTATTTCCTATCAGGAATAAATCTGTGATCCCACACAGCTCTGTCTTTCTCTCTAGCCTGAGCAACCAATGGTCAATAATTCATCTTGGATAGTATGGGTAGAGCATTTCAAACTTTTTTCCGTAGAATCATCATTTCAACTTGAGTTCCAGGTTTAAAAGTAAATGCATTATTTTGGCAATGGTATGGTACTTCCAATAAATAATTTCATTAATAGTACTTGCCAGTAATGCTGGTTAATTAATTTCAACCAATATTAATTATAGCACTGATGATAGTACCTGATTATAGTACTCACCAGTAATATTGGCTAATTAATCCTTTCCCAATATTGAATGTCCTATAAATAGTCTATTATCAAATACTATTTTAATGGACTAAAATATAAAGGTATATTGGGCATTTCTCAGATTCTTTCGACTTTTGTCTTTCAGCATTCCTTTTGACTGTTAATAAGCCTGTCAAAATCAACTACGTAGCAATTAAATTCAAGACATTCAGTTTGTAAGTACATGATAAAACATTTGATTATATCATTTTTTCTCAGACACAACAAGGAAGTTAGGGTATAAGACATATTTAGCCATTAGAAATCGAAACTAATTTAATTTTCTAAGTTTATTTTATCATTTTGGGTTGGAAAAAATAAATAGTTTTTCCTTTTATACTCACACCACTCTCAATATTCTCACACTGGTCACCAAAACATGGGATGATTTTGCCCATATGAAGTGTATTAGACCATTTTCATACTGCTATGAAGAAACACTCAAGTCTGGGTAATTTATATATAAAAAGAGGTTTAATGGCCTCACACAGTTCCACATGGCTGGGGAGGCTCCACCATCATGGCGAAGGCAAAGGAGGAGCAAAGGCACGTCCTGTGTGGCAGCAGGCAAGAGAGCATGCACAGGAGAACTGCCCTTTATAAAACCATCAGATCTTGTAAGACCTTACTGACTAACTTGAGAACAGCACAGAAAAAACCCACCCTCATGAATCAATTACCTCCTACTGGGTCCCTCCCATGACATGTGGGGATTATGGTAGCTACGATCAAGATGAGATTTGAATGGTGACACAGCCAAACCATATCACCAAGAAATTCTCCAATGCTCAGTGAAAAACTGGGTGTGCTACAATTTAACTCAACTTTGACACTGTCTACCTAGAGATAACCTCAGATCCTACAGATTAAGAGCTTAGTTTCACAAGACTGCCTCCCACTTCAGAAGTCAAGCACAAGTATTAAATCCCAGGTTACCACAACTTCTGTCCCACATAGCTACAAATCTGAGGTTCCCACAATCCCCTTCTCAGGTTCAATAATTTGCAAGAGTGGTTCATAGAGCCCAGAAAGAATAGTTTAATTACTATTGCTGGTTTATTGCAAGGATATTGTAAAGGATACAAATAAACAGCCAGATACAGATTTTTATATATAGGCTAAAGTTTGGAAGGGTGTCAAGTGCAGGAGCTTCTGCCTCATAGAGTTGGGGCACACCACCCTTCTGACACATACATGTCTTCTTGTTCACCAACCCTGAAGCCATCCTAACCTTTTCCTTTAGGTTTTTATGCAGGTTTTATTATATAGGCATGACTGATTAAATCATTAGCCATTGGTTATTTACTCAACCTTCAGTTTTTCTTCCCTCCCCAGAGTCAGGGATACCACTCAAAGTTCCAAGCCTTTAATCACATAGTTATTCCCCCCTGGAGACTAGCCCCTATCATTAGGAGCTTTCCAAAGGTCATCTCATTACATAAACTCAAGTGTGGTTGAAAAGGGTTTGTTAAGCTTCACAAAAGACCCTCCTTTCATCTTTATGGATCTTATCGCTTAGGAAATTTCAAGGGTTTTAGAAGATCTGTTCCAAGAATGGGAATGAAGACCAAATATATCTTTCTTATTCTAAATCACAATATCACAGATATACAATCTCATGTACATAATGTAACTGACTGGATCAGCTGTAGTGTGATTTGCCATATGTTTTAACCTACTTTTTAAGGAATCTGACATTGATTAAAAAATTCATTTAAATTATAGCATATGTTTAGCTTATTCTATTACTTTGCAGATATTAAGGTTTCTATTCGGTAAGCTCTTAGAGCCTACTTGGAAATTGTAGCATATGACAGCATTTGAAACTTACTGGTATCAAATGAAAATTATAGGAGGTCATTGTTTTGGGCTGTTTCTCTACTAGGCCCAACAGAACAAGCTAAAAATCAATGTGAAGTCTCCCATGCTAAAGTTTCATGTCACCAAACCCAAACTAAATTGTTATCTGATCTTCTGAGAAATTAGGAGAAAGATACCAACAGCCAATTTCCCAAACCATCCAGTTTCAATCTTTAATCAGCATGATAATGAGATTTCCCCCTGCTTTAATTCTTACACAAAGAGATAGCCTGAAGTAACCTGATATTAACTATTTATTCATTTTTCTATTATTATATCTCCCTGTCCCCACCTTATAAGAAAAATAACTTTAAAGAACTAATAACACTTAGTTACAAATAATACAATAATACAAAGCCAACTCTTTCTGCTCAGTAGTTCACTGGAACATTTATCCTATTTTATAGAATTAAGTGTTGCCTAATTCTAGAATCAAAAATAAGGCAAATGAGGTCTATAAACTAAATTTGTAAAATGGAAATCCATGCCAAATTTTGCATATGTTCAGCATGGTGTTGCTTGTAAGAAAATATTAAACATAATAATGGTCTAAAATATATATAAATTATTGCTAGGATTAGATGATATAACACAATGAATTCTGATACACACATTTGCAATTTTTATCAAAACAAAACAATAGTGGAAGTAGTTAAAAGCAAAGCATTTTTGTCGATTTGTTTTACAAACAATGATGTTTATTGCAGCATTAATATTATAGGAATGAAGACTGGATCCAGACCCAATAGAGTATTCTTATATCTCAGGCAAGAAAAAATTTTGGGCAAGTTCACAGAGTAAAATGAAAGCAAATTTATTAAGAAAGTAAAGAAATAAAATGAAAATAATGGATACTCCACAGGCACTGCGGCTCTGAGACTGCTGGACAGCTATTTTTAAGGTTATTTCTTGATTATATCCTAAATGTAAGGTAGACTATTCATGAGTTTTCCAGGAAAGGGGCAGGGATTTCCTGGAGCTAAGAGTTCTTCTTCCTTTTAGACTATGTAGGGTAACTGCTGGACGTTGCCATAGCACTTGTAAACTGTCATGATGTTGGTGGTAGTCTCTTTCAGAATGCTAATACATTATAATTATCATATACTGAGTAGTGAGGACCACCAGCAGTCATTTTTCTTGCCATCTTGGTTTTGGGCAGCTTCTTCACTGCATCTTGTTTTATCAGCAGAGTCTCTATATCCTGTATCTTGTGATACCAGTTCCTCTGGTCTTCTATCTCATCCTGTGACTAAGAACGCCTAACCTCTTGGGAATGCAGCTCAGTAGGTCTTAGCCTTATTTTACCTGGCCCCTATTCAAGATGGAATCATTCTGGTTCCAACATCTCTGATATTTACACTAAAGATTAGATAAATGTCCAATATCAGTGGCATGTGTAGAACAAAATCTTTAAAATATTGATTGCTTAGAAATAATACTAATAATATGAGAATAATAGAAGGCCAGGCATGGTGGCTCATGCCTGTAATCCCAGCACTTTGGGAGGCCAAGGCAGGTGTATCACTTGAGGCCAGGAGTTCAAGACTAGCCTGGCCAACATGGTGAAACCCCATCTCTACTAAAAGTTAAAATGCATATATATTAGCCAGACATAGTGGCACATGCTTCTAATCCCAGCTACTTGGGTGGCTGAGACATGAGAATTGCTTTAACCAGGAGACGGAGGTTGCTGTGAGCCAAGATTGTGCCACTACACTCCAGCCTGCATGACAGTGCAAGCCTGTGTCTCAAAAAAAAAAAAAAAAAAAAAAAAGAATATTCACAAATAAGTGTCAAATCATGATTAAAATTATTTCTACAATGCCAATAGTTTTCAAATGGATATACACATTCACATAAAAATGAAAGCTGATGGAAAATATATTACTTATTTAAAATATGTATCTCTCTGTGAAAAAGGTATAGATGACTTTCACTTAATTTCTACTATTTTGTTAGTTTTCTATAATGAACATATTGTTTCTGCTATGAGAAGAAAACTACAGAGAGCATTATAAAGCAAATAAATCATGTCAATTTTAATTCCTAAGGATTTTACCTATATATTATGGTTTACATAGTGTTCAACAAAATATATTAAAACTACCTTTTAAATAAACTAAGTCTTTAAAAGATATATGTTTTACATCAAATTAGAATTTCTTTATCATACCAAGCAGTTTATTATACTTGTAAATAATACCAGTGTTAGCACTTAAAATTCTTTCCCCTTCCTCCCCAAAAAGCTGACTGAGAATACCATTCATTATCTGCTGTATGAAGCATAGAATGTATTTTTTTTTTAAAAATGTATCTGTTACTTTCCCAACTGAAAACTAGTCAACAGACAAACCCCCAGGATATTATTAAGCAGATTATTTAGTTTTTTATTTAAAAAGTTTAAAACAGAATGTAGAATTTCTCAAGATTATTGGCAAAAGAAAATTATTTTAAAATTGTTTTCATAGTTCTTTGAAATAAACATTCCTTCTCCAAAATATAATTGTTTCACTCTAGGGATGTTGTAGACATGACTAAATGAAGGCTCTTGATATGGAAGATTATCCTGTATTAGGTGTATTTATTCACATCGACAACATCCCTTCTGCCATAAAGGTAATTTTCACATACTTTTGGATTCAAGTGTAGGCATATTTGAGGGCTGTTATTTCACTTACTGTATTAGTCTGTTTTCACACTGTTGATAAAGACATATCAAAGACTGGGCAATTTACAAAAGAAAGAGGTTTACCTGACTTGCAGTTCCACATGGCTGGGGAGGCCTCACAGTCATGGCAGAAATTGAAAGACACATCACACATGGCAGCAGACAAGAGAAGAGAATGAGAACCAACTAGAACAGATTTCTCTTTATGAAACCATCAGATCTTGTGAGACTTACTCACTACCATGAGAACAGTGTGGGAGAAACTGCCCTATGATTCAATTATCTTCCACTGTGTCCCTCCCCACAACATGTGGGAATTATGGGAGTACAATTCAAGATGAGATCTGGTTAAGGACACAGAGCCAAACCATAGAATCTCACCCCAACCCCTCCCAAATCTCATGTCCTCACATTTCAGAACCAATCACGCCTTCCCAACAGGTCCCCCAAAGTCTTAATACATTTCAGCATTAACTCAAAACTCCACAGTCCAAAGTCTCATCTGAGACAAGGCAAGTCCCTTCCACCTATGAGCCTGTAAAAGCAAAAGCAAGTTAATTACTTCCTAGATACAATGGGGGTATGGATATTGGGTAAATAGGAGAAATTGGCTGAAACAAAGGGCTAAAAGCCTATGCAAGTCCAAAATCCAGCAGGACGGTCAAATCTTAAAGCTCCAGAATAATCTTCTTTGACTCCATGTCTCACATCCAGGTCATGCTGCTGCAAAATGTAGGCTCCCACAGCCTTGGGCAGCTCTGCCCCTGTGGCTTTGCAGGGTAAAGCCCCATTTCTGGCTGCTTTCATGCGCTGCTGTTATGGGTGGCTTTTCCAGGTGCACAGTGAAAGCCGTCAGTAGATCTACCATTCTGGGGTCTGGAGGATGGTAGCCCTCTTCTCACAGCTCTACTAGGCAGTGTCCCAGTAGGAACTCTGTATTAGGTCTCCAACCCCACATTTCCCTTCCACACTGCCCTAGCAGAAGTTCTCCATGAGAACCCCATCCCTGCTGCAAACTTCTGCCTGGACATCCAGGTGTTTCCATTCATCCTCTAAAATCTAGGTGGAGGTTCTCAAACCTCAATTCTTGATTTCTGTGTACCTGCAGGCTCAACATCACATGGAAGCTGCCAAGACTTGGGCTTCCACCCTCTGAAGCAACAGCCCAAGCAATACCTTGGCCACTTTTAGTCATGGCTAGAGTGGCTGGGATGCAGAGTACAAAGTCCCTAGACCTGGGACCCTGGGATGACCCACAAAACCATGTTTTACTCCTAAACCTCTGGGTCTGTGATGGGAGGGGCTGCCACAAAGGTCTCTGACATGCCATGAAGACATTTTCCCCAATTTTCTTGGTGATTAACATTTGGCTTCTCATTACTTATGCAAATTTCCACAGCTGGCTTGAATTTCTCCTTAGAAAATGGGACTTTTTTTCTATCAAATTCTCAGGCTGCACATTTTCCAAACTTTTATGCTTCATTTCTCTTTCAAAACTTCATGCCTTTAAAAACACCCAAGTCATCTCTTAAATGCTTTGCTGCTTAGAAATTTTTTTGCCAGATACCCTAAGTCATCTCTCAAAGTTCCACAAATCTTTAAGGTAGGGGCAAAATGCTGCCAGTCTCTTTGCTAAAACATAACAAGAGTCACCTTTGCTCCAGTTTCCAAGTTCTTCATCTCCATCTGAGACCACCTCAGCCTGGACCTTATCGTTCATATCACTATCAGCACTTTGGTCAAAGCCATTCAACAAGTCTCTAGGAAGTTCCAAACTTTCCCACATTTTCCTGTCTCCTTCTTAGACCTCCAAACTGTTCCAACCTCTTCCTCTTACCCAGTTCCAAAGTTGCTTCCACATTTTCAGGTATCTTTTCAGCAGCACCCCACTCTATTGGTACCAATTTATTGTATTAGTCTGTTTTCATGCTGTAGATAAAGACATAACAAAGACTGGGCAATTTACAAAAGAAAGACGTTTATTGGACTTACAGTTTTGCATGGCTGGGGAGGTCTCACAATCATGGCAGAAGGTGAAAAGCACATCTCACATGGAGGCAGACAAGAGAAGAGAATATGAGCCAAGTGAAATGGGTTTCCCTTTATCAAACCATCAGATCTGGTGAGACTTATTCACTACCACAAGAATAGTATGGGAGAAACTACCCCATGATTCAATTATCTTTCACCAGGTGTCTTCCACAATACATAGGAATTATGAGGGTACAGTTCAAGATGAGATTTGGTTGGGGACACAGAGCCAAACTATATCACCCATCGTGTATGTTTAGTAACTCATTTCTTAGCTAAACTGTACAGTATATTTATGACCTTTTTCTACAATCATCATATTTGATTTCTATCTTGGTATCTATATCTTCACCTCAGTTATTGGTATTATCTGTATCTTGGTATTATCTATATCTTCACTTCAATTATTTTTTTTGTTCTACCAAATGCAAATATTTAATTTATACACCACAACCAAAAAAAGTCCCACAAAACATGATTAAATGCAATACTGCCATACATATTTTCCCATTATGGAACAGTTGAAAATATCCGCAAACTATTTTTGTCTAAGTATTCAACTGTTTTATATTGTAAAATACAAAAACTTCTAAAACTAGCTTAATCTATTTCTATTATTCAATCTCATGTTTTTTCTATTTTATTTAAATGGCTTATGAATGTTTATCTTTTTTGCATATGTAATAATCTCCATATCCTTATTTAATTAATAAAGCTGTAATTTTAAACAAAAATTATAATAAATTCAAAAATCCCAGTCTCAAAAGTCTATCCTGTAGGTATCTCTGTAACCCACAAGGTAAAAAATAATTTCTTAAGAGTTATCAGGATGATTCTCAAACATTTCAGTAGTTTTTCTCCTACAAAAACTACTCCAAAAAGAAAAGAAAATGGCAATTAAAGTCCATAATAGCCTGTATGTGATATATAAAAACTGTGACATACTGTACAAAGAGCAATTTGAACAAGTGATTATTCCTTTCCTATCTTTTCTTCCAAAAATATTGCAAGTGCCTCAAGAAGTGTGTTGGGAAGATTTATGGCACACAGGTGATGCAATACTTGGGTAAATGAACAAACTTTCAAAATAACATCAGACTTAGAATGTTCTTGAGAATTCTTTGGATTTGGATCTTCAATTCTGCCAAATTCTTCAATGTCTATGTATATATTTAATACTTATGAAAGAAAAAAAATCATTGCATTTTTCTTGCAATTAATATTTGTATCTACCTCAGAGACATTTTCTTCACCACAGACAACCATTTGCTGACATTTGGATTCAGAGATTTGCAATTACAGACAATTGGTATTTAAATGAGTTGTGACAACTGGAAGAAAAACTACTGTTTAAAGATTTTCTTTCATATATCAAATCATTTCATTACTTAATTTTTAATGACAAATCTAATGGCATTTTTCATTATGATAAAAGCAACACAATCCAGAAACTGTTTTTTTGACATGCAATGTATTTTGACATAAATCAAAAGACCTATTAAGTTTTTAAATCACATTATATTATGTGTGTCTTGTTTATTGTTTCTCTATTACTAGATATCTACTATATGTAAGGTCTATTGAAAGAATCTGAAAACTCTCTGATTGTCTAAGAAAATATGTTTGATGGTTATTTATTTTGTAGAGAAAAGTTTATTCACTAGAATTTCCTGGAGATGCGTAGAGAGTGTGGACAGTTGAAAAGTCCCTCTGGCAGCAAGTTTATCTGTAGTGGGAATTAATTGCAATACACATGCTTGACTACAAATTCTAGTATGATGTAGCAAGAAAGTTTCCATACCAGGAGTGAGGCTTTTATATGGTTATAAATATGATGAAGAGACAAGCCGTGACAAAGAGAAAAAGCAAAGTTGGGGTCAACCAGAGGAGTGAATCGACACACTTTGTAAGTTACTCCACCTGTTACCTGATCTTGCAAATATTCACTTAAATCACTAAAATCACAATATGTTTTGAGACAGTTTCTGATGAGGTTGGTAAAAGGCAGGATCCAGTCAGTCTATTTAAGCTAAGGGATGGAGACACCTGGGGAGCTGAGGCACTAAGATGAAATTGGTGGACTTAAGTGAGCCCCCACATACCATGTGCTGTTGGTGCCTGTGAAATGGCATGTGGCCTAGGGATGTTGGGGGGATAAATTCAGCAAGAAGCTATGTGCCCTGACTCAGCGCTGTGTCAGTCTGCTACAAGAAGAAACCATTCTACTTCTGGGTTACATTTGGTGGCTCCTCTAGGATTTTTGAACAAACTACCAGAGTTAGGAATTAAAATAACCAATTTAGAACTATTTCAAGAGTTCACCTACCTCTTTGTTTAATGTATAGTCTTTGGAATACTACTTAGTAGTCAACAAAGTTGTTGGAGTTATTCTGAAAGTATTATAGAAGTACAGCCTTTGGCAAATGAAATATTTTAGATGAAGTGATTTAGAGAAGGAAGAAAGTTTATTGTATGACTTCTGAAGTGAGTACATCAACTAGAAACCTTCACACTGGAGGTTAGATTTCAGTCCATCCTTCACTGACATAAACTTCCTTAAGAAATTAGAGTCTTTCCTGGAAGGGGAAAATTAGTTCATCATGGTAGGCGATGATTTTGGACTGATAATGATCTCTGTGCCACTTCACATGATAGGACAGTGGTCCCTTGAGGCTGAATAGCTAAAGTGTAGCTGGATACCGGGACAATTTTTCAGACTTAAAAACTCATAGGAATCCTAGCAGGGAATTCAGTGCCAGAGATCAGAGAATGCAGGATTTAGAGTCATAGTTGTAACTAACTCCTAAAATATTAAAGGGTAGTTCTGAGAAATGGAGACATAAAATTATTATGGTGGTCAACAGACAGCTCTGAATACTCTAAAAGCCATTGAATTGTTCATTTTAAATGACTAAATTGTATGGTGTATGAATTATATCTTAATCCATTTTTTAAAAGTGAAGAAGCAATGGCCATTACTAGTGAGTTGCAGGATCTGGCAGTAGTATGTGTAGACTTAAAGCCTTGAAATATGCATTAAGTGATGTTTAAAGAAAATAAAATGTAGTAACATTAAAAAATTAAGGCCAAGAGAAAAAAGTGCTGTAGGATAAATACATAGGAAAAAATTACTGTAGAAACATGTGAAATAATAACACTTACATGGTACTTATTTTATGTCAGACTATGAAATGCTTTATATGTAATAAATTATTT
The DNA here is from genome assembly GCA_036589455.1 of Ateles fusciceps. Taxonomy (NCBI): domain Eukaryota; kingdom Metazoa; phylum Chordata; class Mammalia; order Primates; family Atelidae; genus Ateles; species Ateles fusciceps. The sequence continues at coordinate 685,706 of JAZHEH010003462.1, forward strand.
AATGCTAACAGCAATGCTGTGAATTAGATACCATCATTATTTCCACTTTAATGATGAGAGAACTAAGGCTCAGAAGGGTTAAGATATTTGCTAAGAATATACAGAACATGCAGAAATTTGTTAAGAACATACAAAGGTATGCTAAGCATAATATTTACTTAGCAAGTAAAAGAGCTAAGACTTGAGCTCTGAGAGTCTAGGTCTAGAATCTTCCTTTAACCACTGTGTATATTATATAAGGTAACACTGGGTGCTATATAGAAAAAAGGCAAAAGTTTAGTAGCTTGACATAATAGAAATTTATTTCTCACTCATATAAAATGTAATATGGGTTTTCTTATTTCAAGGCAGCTTTCCTTCTCATGCTTCTTTGATCTTGTGGCTCTGCAGTCTTCGGCATTTAGATTTCAAGGTGGTTGTATTCATTTTCAAGCCAGAGAATGGAAGGAACAAGGAGTATGGCACATGCATGTTATTATGAACCAACTGTGGAAGTAACATCACTTTCATTCACATTCTGTTGGCACTCAATCACGTGACTGTATTTTACCACAAGACAGGTTGGAAAGTATGTACTATCTGTGTGCCCATAGTTAATGATCAGGTGCTCAACCTAAAGTCTCTTTCACTATGCTAAACTTTGACTTGGGACTGAAAATCTATCTTGAAATATGCCTCTTCTTTGAGAAAATCTCTTTCCCTCGTCTCAAAATTAGGCTCAGGCAAAGTGAGATTCTAGTAAGACCAACCATTTTGGTTTGCCCTCAGGATCTGGGATTTTCCATATTAAAACTGGGATAGTTTTGGGCCAATCAACTCCAAGAAAAATGAGGCTAGTGTTTACTTCTTCCTCCTTGGTGTGTGTGGATTCTTAGTGGAAGAAAAAACAAGGCAGAGTTTTGCCTTTTGGATGGTAGAGAATGACTCTAGCTGGGCGTTTTGTATAGACATGGGAATGGAGTCAGAGGGTTTAATAATGGAGCCATTTGTGAAACATAAATCTCACTGACTGAGGGCCAGGTAAATCTCAGTAAACACCTCCACCCAGAGGGATTCCACTCATGGGTTCCTTTTGTTTTTATTTTGCCAAATATTTAATTTCAAAGCAGTTACGAACCATCTTATTTTCTCAATCCTAGGGTCTCAATTCCTTATATTCACTTATTTTTATAATAAACTGTCAACAAAACAGGAATTAAATCTATACATAATAAATCAAAGTGAAATGACAACAATAAATGAGAAGTGAAGTAAGACATTAAACAGTTCATGTTCTTCCTCTTCGTTTTAGGATAATTGTTTAAGTCATTTGAAACAAAGTTGAAATATTTGGTAAACCATTAAAATTACAAAAATTAATTATTCTAACTAGCTTTTGGAAAATACAGAATCTATCTCCATCCTCATTGGAATGGTTCGTCTATGTGCTCTCAAAATGACGAAGTTTGATTTCCTAGATTACTGAATAAACCTCTTGTCACCATGCCTCAGTCAGTAAAGATTTATTGAACATCTATATGTAATCTCTGTAATGTGTACATCTTTTTAAATCAAAGCGCACTCAGATGTTATTAAATATGTCATTTTACAATGTGTTTTGATAAGATGAAGTATTTACTAAAGTATAATTCTCCTTCTAAAGGTTACCATGAAACACAGTGCCAACATTTCAAGATTTTATAAACAGTATTTGAAACTATTATTTTGAGTACTTGAAAATGTATATTTTGCCACTTGTTTTCAACATATAAATCTTTTTATTAGTTTTTCCCTTATAAATGTGAATTCTGTTTTGTCAAGTATTTAGCTGTGACCTAAATGCACTGGGTTTTTCAGACACACATGTCTGCAAGGTATAAGATATTCTGAAGTGTTAATATACCAATAAATTATTTAAAAGATTCATGTAGGATTTTATTCTGAAAAACAAATGTATTTGCAGAGTCCTTCCTAGAGCCATTAATCTTTTAGTCTTTGACCACTCTGGAAAAAGAGAATTCCATTATATTGTAAGTTTGTAAGGTTCTGGGTATAAAACTTAATTTGCACATCCATCAGCACTATTCAGTAAGCTCCAGGAAGAGTCATAACCTAGTTAGAAGTACTCAGTAGAAAAAAAAATTCAAACCATTTTTGATTAACACTTAATCTGCCTTTTAAACCACGTAAATCTAAACTTGAGAACCATAGATCGTATGAAACTTCAAAGTAAACAAAGATTTACACTTAAAAGTATATACATGTGTGTATATATATATGTATATATGTGTGTGTGTGTATATATATACACACACACACATAAATATACATACACACACACACATATATTTACAAAAAGAAAAGCATTGGCGCAGTATTTGGAAGTTGAGAGGTTGAGAGAAAAAATCACAGACATGCCAAAACCATCATATGTCCAAGAACAGTAAGCTTTAACAATGTTCATGATTTAAAAAATAGTGTGGAGTACTCAAATCTCTCAGGTACTTTGATATACTATTTTGGAGGAAATATGTATATATATATATATATATATATATATATATATATATAATATATATTATATATATTCTTGGTGCAAAACATAGAATCAAAATACATCTCTAACCATATCTGAAAATAAGTAACAACTTGAGATGTCCAGAAACTCAGGAGTAAAATTAATCTTTTATAATTTCTTAAGAGCATTTGTTTATTTTATAATGAATTTCTACAGTTCTGTTGTTTTCACAAAATTATCAAGGTCCATAACAAACTGGAATCAGCATTAATCATCAGAGGATCTTCAGAAATTTTGACTAACATCAAAGTAAGTTCTTTTGAAAACGAAAGTAGTTACTAGGCTTACTGTTTGCTAATAAGAAAAGGGGGTTGCAACTTCATTTGTTCTACTTGCATTTTTCTTAATGGTAGACTTGAAATAACCACAGCTGAGAATGTGTTGCTTTCAAATTCAAATAGGCAGGTGAACCATTATCTTCCTCATCTAATAGTCATTCTATTTCTTTATTGAGGTCTCTTTTTAAATAGCAGGTCACATTAGTGTCTCTTTTCCCTCCACAAAAGATAGGCTTTCAAGTGTGAGAAACTTACTGCTGATCTATAACCCTCAGAGAGCAGAGCCCTGGTAACTCAGAGGCAGGGTTTTACACCTGCCTCTAATTTAATCACCTACTGTGACTGTTGCTCAACACCAAAATAACTCAAGTAGTCTTCATCTGCCAGGGGGAAAAAAAAATTGAATTCTTAAAAAGGAAGCTTACTAGGAGAATTTCAACCACTCTGACACATCTCTAAGAAAAAAAAAAGGAACCTAAAAGCTATTTTTCAAGTGATTAACATTGATTAAATCACAACTAAAAAGATCATTTGCATAATTTTAGAATATATAATTAACACTATGATTTCTCTGAACACTTCAGACATAAAGAGTTTAGTTTTTCGAGGTTTTCTCCCCCTGAATGAATTTACTATTTATACCTATACTTAAGGTAGCTAAATCAAGATGGTGGTGGTCTGAACAATGATGAAGGCTGGAGAGTGTGGATGTTAAATAAAGGGCTTTAGAGTCACAGATCTGAGTTTTAAATTTGGCCCCACACCTACTGTGTAACCTTGAATAGGTCATTTAATCTCTCCAAGACTTTCTTTCCTTATCTGTAAATTAGGGATAAAATTCCAACCTCAGATTGTTTACTAATTATTAAATAACATAATCTAGGTTACACATTTAGCCTATGAGTACCTCAGTCATTAGTTCTCCTATAATTAGTGTTGTAATGCTAATAATTTTTAATGTTTTTATCATTGTCTTTAGATAGATTTCAAGGTCATGCTACTTACAGAGCACTTAGTATTTTATTATCACAAATGGTAAACTGTAGAGGGAGTGAGGGGTGAGATGGGAATAGCAACTGGAAAGCTTGTCTTTCCAGAATTTCTCCTCACTTCTCAAAAGCCTGTGCCTAAACATAGTGGTAATAAAAATGTATACATATATTGTGCCTCACACTTTAGTAAGGTTTTCGTATACCTATCTCTGTTTAAGTTAGCATGTAACTAGGGGGAGCCTTACAGAGAAGATTGGGTCAGCAACAGAAAATCCACAAAAGGTACATAGAACTGACAAAGCAGAGAAGAGATGGGGTGGCAGGGAAGTTGCTACCTCAGCACAAACTCTATAAATATTATGATTAGCAATAGTAAATGGGTGCTAACAATAATAAGAGCTAACATTTATTGATGGCCTATCTGAGGCAAATCCAGGTTTAGCGAGCCCTAAAATTCACATGATTTGTGGGGCTAAATAGCCCCTTTTTCTTACAAATGTAAGAAAAAGAACACAAAAATATAAACACAATTTTAGAGTTTTGAAAGGTGTCCATGCAGTTGAGGGTCCAGATGTTTAAGTGTGGTTAGCTTTTTAGGAAATTTACTCTGATGCTTACTAGATGTACAGTCCTGTCTCTACTAGTCAGTGAAGAAGACGCTGTAGCAAATGATACAAAGTAAGACAGCCTAAGTCCAAATCCTGGCTCTGTTCTGTGGGCTATCGAAATTTGGGCAAGTTTTATTCTTTCTTTTATTTTGGTCTTTGAGCCTAATTTACTTATTTCAAAGTGAAGATAATGATTTGTGGGTAACTATGCTGTGATTAGGTTAAAAATAATTATAAAAGTGAGTGATAAGTAAATTTCATCACCGTGACTATTAATAATAGTTGTTTGTTTGTTTGTTTGTTGTGTTTTGAGATGGAGTCTCGCTCTGTTGCCCAGGCTAGAGTGTAGTGGTATGATCTTGGCTCATTGTAACCTCCACCTCCCAGGTTCAATGGAGTCTCCTGTCACAGCATACTGAGTAGCTGCAGATACCTGCTGAGGATTACAGGCACCTGCTGAGAATTACAGGCACCTGCTGAGAATTACAGGCACCTGCTACCATGCCTGGCTAATTTTTGTATTTTTAGTGGAAATGGGATTTCACCCTGTTGGGCAGGCTGGTCTTGAACTCCTGACCTGAGGTGATCCACCTGCTTGGCCTCCCAAAGTGCTGAGATTACAGGTGTAAGCCACCGTGTCTGGCCCTATTAATAGTTTTTAATCATGATTTTATTAACAAGTGAAATAAATTACATGATTTGAACATCATCAGATATAGAGAATGCATAAAAACAGATTCCATCCAAAATTTGTTAGAGATGGAAAGTCCATGCTCCTAACTACTAACACTCTATTACCTTCAAACTCAGAGTAGAAATGGATCTTCTGAAAATATCTAAAATTTTGAAAAGAAATGATAAGTATATGTTATTTTAGCATTATCCCTTGTTAATGTATAGTTTCCAAAAAGAACTAAACCCTAGAGAGCATAGCAAATGCTAACTTATATTCTCAATTACAGAACCAAGGCCAATTCCATATACAAAAACTATATGGCTGTAGACATGCTTACAGAAAAGTCAAATACTGCACTACCACTGAGGAGGTCATCTTGAATCTCTGTGTATTTCTAAATTCAATAAGGTCCAGGACACTTCTTCAACATTTTTTTCCATGAAGGAAAATAGCTATAATCCTAAATATGCTTGCTTAGAAAGTTGGCATAAAATATTTAAAATTTTAAAAATATTAAAATTTTAAGATTTCTCCAACTTGAGATTGATGCAAAGAAAGTGTGAGAATGTATCTGGCTGTTGTATAAAGAAAACACCTTACCCTGTTCAAATCCAGTAAAGAATTTTGCATTCCCAAACTTCAATATTGATTGTCAAATAGACCAAAAGTAAATACTCTACATGCTTGTAAGATTATATGACCTATTAGGAAATAAAGAGTGAGATTTATGAAGTATAGACGCTTTCACAAAGTCTGGGATACTTGTAAGTATCTGTTAGACAGTCACAAACTCATCTTGAAATCTGTAGGTTAAAATTATTTAAAGCTGTCCAATCTCTGTGCCTTGTTTCTGTATTCAAATTAACCTTATTTCTGAAGTTTGATTACATTTCTGTATACACAGACTTCATCACAAAATTATTGGAATATTGGTCAATAAAAAACAGCTACCAGTAAATCTAAAGAGAAATTCAGCATGAGGCTAATTTCCTTTGATTCTAGAGGGATAGGAAGGTAGACGGCAGCATAAGGCATTGGAAAGAGACTATGTGAGTTCAAATCTGGACCCCACCACTCTCATGACCCCTTACTCTTTACTAGTTATGCAAATTGAGAAAGTTATTTAATGTCTCTTTGTGATCTGGTTTTTTTAATCTCTAAAATGAAGCTTATAACAAATGGACCTCACTGAGTTGTTCTGAGGGTCAAATCAGTAAATTCATGTGACGTGCTTAGAGCAGTATCTGACACAACGCTGAACACTCGATAATTATAAGCTATAGTGTCTATTTTGCTACTTTAAATATATTGTTTCCATAAAATACCCTAAAATAAACAAATAAAAGGCAGTTTTACGATCAACACTCCTGGTTTTTGCTTTGGATGTTTCTGGGTTTATCCTCTCTCTATTTATAAGAGGCTACGTATAAGAAAGAGAACACAAAATAAATACAATTTTAGAACTTTGAAAGATGTCTATGCAGTTGAGGGTCCTGACACTTAAGTGTTACCAGCTTTTTGATAAATTCACTTCTGGTTCTTACTGTATGTAGTCTTACCTATACTAGTCAGTAAAGAAGATGCAATAGCAAATAATAGAAAGTTAGACAGCCTCCATAGCTCCTTGATCATCTTGCTTCTAGGTTTTCAGACTCTCTTATCCTACTTCCATCTTTGGGACAGCATATTTAGCTTCTGATCTTGGCTTCCAAATCAACTCTAGTTGTACATTTTCGCCCAATTTTGATTTTATTCCCCCAATGTCTCTTAAGGAGTTCTGATGGCACAGACCCCAATCTGACTTTCCAGGTGTTCTAATTCTTAACAAGTCTCTATCTATCTATTGCACCTACCACCCCTAACCAGAAGAGCTTTAAGTATGTTTTTAAAAACACAAGGTTGATTAAGACCTCTTATTGCAAAAGCTCAGTTTAAGAGTACCTGAGGAAGACAAAAACGGTTTATTCCCCAAATACAGATCATACTAGAAGAGAGAAAACCTCCTTAGATATATAGCTCAAAATATTTTGAGTTCTGTAATTATGAATAATGACCACTCTAGAGTACATAACCATCTAGCAAGGAGAGCATGGAATGCAGACCGAAGGTACATAAAGAACAAATGTAAAATATACGTCCAAAGGAGGATGAAATCGAAGGACTAGCTATTCTTGGATTCAGTACTTAATATATAACTATATAATCAAGACAATTTTCTACTGGTGAAAAGGTAGCTATATTGCAATAAAACAGAATAGAGTACATAAATAGATTCATATATCTGTGGTCAATTATATTATGACAAAGTATAAGCGATTCAATGGGAGAAAGGAATGTCTTTTCAACTAATGGTGCTGGATTAACTGTATGACTATCTATATTTTTAGAAAGAACATCACTCCAACTTCACATCACACTTAGACTTGAAAAAAATTTTCTAGAAGAAAGCATATGAGAAAATCATCAAGATCTAGGGACAGGAAAGATTTTTTACAACAACAACAAAAAAGCATGAGCCACAAAATAATATATTGAATTTTTTATCAAAATTAAAACTATTGTTCTTCAAAAGACACCATTAAGAAAATAATGCACACTGAAAAAAAAATTCATAATACATCTATCACACAAAGTACCTGAATGCAGAATATATAAAGAATCCTTATAACTCAATAATATGAAAAAAAAAAACAACCTAAATAATGGTCAAGAAATTTGAGCACAGAATTTGCAATAGAAGATATACAATAGGCACATTAAAACATCTTTAAAACTATTAGTCATCACAGAAATTGAAATTAAAATTACAATAAAATATCACTACACTACTATTAAAATGATAGAAGAAGTTATCATACCAAGTGCTAGCAACATTCAAGTGGCTGGGAATGCCAAATAACCAACCAAATAACCAACATAAACCCCAAAGCAAGGGAACAACTTGTCTGACCAGAATGCTCATCACTTGGGTAGAACCATCACACTACCTGAGCCTTAAAACTTCACCCTGCTATGGTGTGAGTAGATCACCTCCTGATTGATCCTCTGGGTCCAAAAAGCCAAACTGCTGGGCTACCTCCAGTAGTCATATTCCTATCCTATCCCAGGATGCTTACAAATGCCCTAGGAATTGTTGGGCAGGTATCAGGGTGGTGGAAGAGAAAGTTTAAATTCTTGTATATTAGGACCAAACTAGGAAAATCTAGGAGTATTCTAAACTTAGAGAGTTCACATATTGAATCAATATTTAAAATAAATTATATAAAACTATATACAGTTTTTCAATACAGGAACAGAAAAGACAAATATTGCATGTTCTCACTTATAAGTGGGAGCTAAATGATGAAAACACATGGACTCAGAGGGGAACCACTCACAGTGGGGCCTTTTGGAGGGTGAAGGGTGGGAGGAGGGAGAGGATCAGGAAAAACTAATGGATACTAAACTTAATACCAGGATGATGAAATTTGTACAACAAACCCCCATGACACAAGTTTACCTATGTCACAAACATGCACTTGTAACCCTGAACTTAAAAGTTAAAAAAAATAAGTGAAGCTATATATAGGTTTTCAACTTACAGTGTTACTTTATTTCTAGTTGCTATTTCTGCTATCTTCCGATTTAGGTAGATGTCGGGATCAGACAGACTTATTCAACTGGCCAACTGAAATTAAGAATCCAATGGTCCAAATGGCCTAATCAGGTAATCAGCATACCTTGAAGATTCCTGTCTAATGTAGACTTACTCCTATCTCATTCTATTTCAGTTCATATTTCACCACTGCACAATTTTTCTACCTTTTTAGCTACAGAGCACTCATTCTTCTGGGTTAAAGTTATTTTGCTTAAGTATTTGGAAGATTCTATTTTCAGTAGGATTAACTTATACTTACTTATTTTTCTATCTTTGCAATGAAAACACACATACACACATGTATACACACACACACATCCACCTAAGAAGTTTCCGTAGAACAAACTGATGGGATGAAATATAGAAAAACACCAGTCATTCATAAAGAAATATACACATTGCAGTAGGTGAAAAAATTTAAAATTATAACTTTGATTAACAAACCATGGAAAAGGTAGAATGTGTTGTTTCTGTGGTTTAACCTCTTCTGAACAGTAATTTCATACTTTTATTTCAGTTTACACTACTATGGGTTTATTTTGAAAGGACTGTTAGAAGTTTCTTATCACAAAAGTTAATATAAATAAAAACAAAAAACACAGAAATAATCCTACACTGATATCAAAATTCTACTGGCTTTGAAGCATAGTTGAAGTATTATTTTATATCCATTAAATATAGTATCACTTAAATATGGTTTTCAAAACTGGGCTAACGTGCTGTTGCCCACTTAAATTCACTCATGACAGAACATTGTTTTGAAAAATGCATGGGGATTTAGGTGTATACAAAAGTGATCATTTCAACTCTAAATTTCATTGTATGACCCTGGGCAAATTCATTATTTTTTGATTCCCATTCACAATACTAGGATATTAACACTTATATTATGAGCTTTGTGAAGTTTTAAAGTGATAACATGTAAAAAGTATACCAGGTGTTGCCTTCAACACCCAGAATTCAGATTTTTGTTTTTAGAATATTTGTTGAGGAATTTTTATGCTGGAGAATTAGAGTAAATTTATTTTTGGAGACAATAGAAAGACCAGCATGTGTGGTTACCTCTATCATTCATCATCAGACGCCAATGAACATTTGTGTTCTTTTCTCTTGTCTTAGAAATTAACTGGCTATGTCGTGTCTCTCCTTATAATTGGAAAGGTAGAAATAGTCATTCTCCTGCTATTTCTGAAACAGCACCAAGATGGTAAGAAATACACAGATATTTCTAGTGGTAAAATGCTCAGCCTCTGAAGTTGGCCACCTGGAACTGAAACCAGCTATACCATGTATTAACTCTGTGACCTTGGGCAATGTTCTCTGTACCTTAGTTTCTCATCTCTAAAATATGTAAGATTGTTTTTGGGTTACATTTGTTAACATATGAAGAACAATGCCAGGCACTAAGCAAGTACTCCAAAAATAGTTGCTATTATTATTTCTCTTGTAGATTTCTTACCCTCAAGCCAACAATTAGCTTTCACTTGAAAAAGGAATCTAATATCCTGTTCCCATTATTGATATTAGAAACGTTGATGTAGAGAGGGGTTACTAAGTGTGCAAGTCTCTGCCCCCAAGCTTCATTATTCATTCATTGGGGAAGAGGAGAGGCAAAATAGACTTTCAAAGGGAAAACATGTTGAACACAAATAGTATTTTTGCCACGATACTGTGAAAATTATTATATTTTGTTTGCTTCTTTTTTTAGTTTTATGATGTTCAGAAGCAAAGGTAATAGAAAAGACCATGGGGACCAGTTTGAGAGGGATTGAAAAGTGGAGAGAAGGGAGGGAAAAGCTGCTTCTTTCTATTTAACAAAACAATATTTCTGGGGGTAAAAGGTAAGGAAGGAGTGAGGCGACTAGTTTTGATTCTTCTTTTGTACACTCTATTTTCTACCCATCAGTATGTTTTGGCAGCTGTTCCTACAAATATATTCCAAATTTGCACCTTCTCTTTGTCTTTGTTCATTGCATCTGTGGTCCTATTCTTTATAATCCTTCTGTGGACTTCAGTAGCTCCACTAAGCTGTTCTTCCTGGCTATTCTTGCCCCCCAGAGTGTATTGCCACACAGCAGCCTGAATGATCTGTCTCAAGTATACATTAGATCACTTAACCACCCTTTAAAAACTCCAGTGGCTACCAGTTACTCACAGAACAAAAATCTAAACTGTAAAATTCTGTTTCCTGAGTGAGGGCTTTTGCACTTGCTGGTCTTGTTACTTGAAACCCACTCTCCTAGACTGTCATGCAGCGTCCCGTGTCTCATTACTTAGATCTTTGTTGCAATGCACCATGTCAGAGAGGATTTTTCTAACCATCCTACCTACTATTTTTACCTTCTTCATAATACTTTTCTGTACCTGAAATCATCTTACTTATTTTCCGGTTCACCTTCCTCCCTCTTCAACTAGTCAGGCTGCTTGGAGAGAGGGCCAGTCTCCTTTATTCCTGTATCCCCAACACTTGGAAACAATAGCTATTTGTAGCTTGACTTACTCATACCCAGGTACCAGGAGCCTGGGACTCATCACCTCTCAAGGTTAGCACTATTACATCTTTGCTAGCCAGGCTCCTCTGGGCTTTACTGGCTTTTCCACTCTTAGATGTCATTTTATAACCTAATAATTACTTTTAAAATGAATGTTGTATCACTTGTATGGAGATAAATTTAAAAAGTACATATTCTCTTAAAAGCTATGCCAAAGACTGTAGCACATATCAGATGGATCTCAATGATTCTGTATCCCTGACCTACTAGTTACCCCTATTCTTGACTATAGGCTTATGACAGAGGCATGAAACATTACATTGAAACATACCTGTAAGTCAAATGTATTTTCAGAGATTACAAAGGGAATGTTCAGATGGTAATTAAATTTTTCCCAAGATATTTTATTGTCTCTTTATCAATAGGCACTGTATCTGTTTGCTGTATCTGCCTAGACAAAGATAAGCATAAAATGATATATGGTGCAAGTGTGTGTGTGCATGTGGCATGTGTGTATCTTTCTCTTGAAATTGTCAAACTGTTGCAGTACACACAAACACACATACACACATACAGGTATACATATCAAAATTACAAAATTCCACTTAAACTTAGAGCATACACTGTCACGTAACTAGTGACTATATTAGTGAGCCATTCTTCTTTTATTTATTTATTTTTTTGAGACAGAGTTTTGCTCTTGTTGCCCAGGCTAGAATGCAGTGGCACAATCTCGGCTCACTGCAACTTCTGCCTCCCAGGTTCAAGTGATTCTCCTGTCTCAGCCTCCCAAGTAGCTGGGATTACAGGCATGTGCCACCATGCTTGGCTATTTTTTTTTTTTTTTTTTTTTTGTATTTTTAGTAGAGATGGGGTTTCTCCATTTGCCCAGGCTGGTCTCGAACTCCTGACCTCAGGTGATCCACCCTCCTCCCCCTCCCAAAGTGCTGGGATTACAGGCATGAGCCACCACTCCTGGCCCATGAGCCATTCTTCTTAAGTAAACCCTGTGCAAAGACAGAACTGTGTCACTCCTGTTTCATAGATTTGTTTTCTTTTTTTTTTTTTTTTTGAGACAGAGTCTCATTGTTGCCCCAGCTGGAATGCAGTGGCATGATTTGGGCTTAAGCAATACTCCCACCTCAGCCTCCTGAGTAGCTGGGATCACAGGTGTGCACCACCATACCTGGCTAATTTTTTTGTTGTTACTTTTTGAGTTTCACTATATTGCCCAGGCTGGTCTCAAACTAATGAGCTCAGGTGATTCACCTGCCTTGGCCTCCCAAAGTGCTGGGATTACAGGCTTAAGCCACTGTGCTCAGCCTTATAAAAATATTTTTAGTTACTTAACATTTAAAGCAGTTTTGTTTTGTTTGTTTGTTTTTAAAGAAGTGAAGTCTTCTCATGCTGCCCAGGGTGGAGTGCAGTGGCTATTCACAGGCATGATCACAGCACATTACAGTATTGAATTCCTGACCTCAAAGGATTCTCCTACCTTAACCTCCCAAGTAGACTACAGTTTGTACTACTGTGCCTTGCTCAAAACAGTCTTTCTAACCCATTATTGGCCACTAGATATTTGCATCCTTTATTTAGAATGTATGGATCTGAATCTCTGACAAACAGATCTCTTTTTTTTTAATTACTAATTATATTTCTCATTCTTATTACTACCAAATGACCAATATATACCCAGAAAATCACAGACCCTCTGTTTGAGGTTGTAGAATACAGTTACTTACTAATTTCAGGTGAAATTAAGACAAGTTCGGATATCATTGAAGAGTTAAACTTCAAGAATTTGCTGTATAAAAGTAATTCAGATTGTGTGGGAAAGTACACTCTTAGAAAACAAGAAATTTCTCTGGGAAAAAGGATAACAGAAGACCAATGGGAGGAAATTGATTTGGAGGAAAGCAGCTGTATCTTCCATCTGCACTCTCACAAGAGAGAAGTCTAAACATCACATCGCAGCAGATTTTTTACCTCTCAATTGTGAACACACAAAGAAAATCCTGCTTCTGTAGTTGGTTTATAAACAGCATTCTTTCTGATTTTAATGAGAGGATTTCAGTAAGAAAGGATCAGACAATATAATTTTGCACCCCAGAAGCAACGTTACCAAGAGGTTGGAGAGGGTCTTCTGCAAATGCACACTGATAACAGTACCAGGCAGCAGAGAGGCCCTCAATAATAATGACCCTATAATTTGAGATACAGTTTTTAAAATGAAGCAATATAAGAGGGATATTCCATTAACTATATGAGGAAAATCCAAGGAAAATGGTATATTGCCTGCTTTCAGATGGAAATAGTATTTGTTAGGCAAATGCAATATTTAATAGGCTTGTAAATTGGATTGTGGCATGTACTGGAATTAAAAGAAAATGAAGTGATTAGGTAGCCTGGATTGCTTAGATTTTTCTTCTTATCTCAGGGATTTTATTATATTTGGGGTGGTGAATTAGTACATAAAGCAATGTTTCTGGCTTCTGGTTAGCAGCACCAAAACGACAGAATAGAACATTATGCCCTTGGTCAAAATGTGGTAGAAGAGAAAGATGTTTTAAAATGTGATGTTATATGTGTGATGAGAATGAAACGAACAATGCCATATCATACTGAAGGATCTCTCTTAATTAACCAAAATTGACCTAACTCAGAGACGTTTTGCTAGAAAATGAGGCAGCTTGTTATACACATTTTAGTTTGAAGTGTCAGTGGAGATTTCAAATTGTATGTTCAGAAAGAGATGGAAATTTGAAAATGAGCTTCCTTAGAAGAAAAAATCAGCAAGGAAATATTTTGAATAAAGATATTGGATTGCTTCACACACAGAATATAACATAGCTACCATATGTGAGCATAATGTAGACCAAAGCTAATTTTACACTCTTTTAATAGTCACAAGCATCCTTTAAGTATTATCTCTATGTCACAGACAAAAATAGGGCAGAGTGAAATGAAAAGCCCTTCTTCAACTACAGGAAACAGAATCAAGAGTTAAGATCAGGTTTTCTGATTCCAAGTTTCCTGCTCCTTCATTTATGCAACAGCTCATCTGGAACAAAGAATAAAGAGAAAAAAAGATAGGAAGGTCAAGGAAAAACTATGGACAAATTTATGACTGAGAATCAAGTTAGCATGAATTTTCAGTCAGCATAATTTTGAGAGTTTATCCAGCAAAGTCCAGCAACCTGAGAATACAACCTGCAAAACAGATGGTAGAGTGATTCACTGTTGAATATTATTGGCAAGTTGACACTATGCAAGGTTAAGTATGCAAGCATTTTTAAGGTGGTGATGAGTACATCACTGGAAAGTGGGGCCATGTTGGCAGGTGAAGCCAGAAGGTGACTCATAGACTAAGAGTTTGAAAAAGTCTGGCTGCCTCCCTGCCACTATCAAAGCTCAAAATGCCATATTTTCATTTCCTCAGATTCTTTTGATTCTAGAACATAGGTGCATTGAAGATTTCTAAAGCTGGTTCTGCAAGACTTAGAGCAATTCTGAGAGCTTGCTACTATCCTTTCAACAGATTCCACTTCATCTTAAGTTAATGAGAAGATTCCCCCTCTTTTCTTACTAATACAATATTTGATCAATTTTGGTTTTATCTGCCCTTTCTCTCTTCCAAATTCCTTAAAATTACAGAATGCAGTAAAATATGTTTTCCAGCATCCAAGGCATTTGGGAGAAACTCTTAGAAGGTAAAAAATAGATGGCATTGGTTTGACATGAATAGAGAACCCTATTAGCTTAAAACACACTCATGAGGAAGCTACTGGAAAGATTCAGACTAAGAACAGTTTCAGCGATGTTCAAAGATCAAAGTGTACAAATGGAAGAGAACTGGCTTCCAAACACAATCATTAGGGCAGTTAATGAACTGCATTACTCACAGCATAACTGGTAAGCCAAGCAGTGTTCTTTCTCTCTTCTCATCTATAGAACACTAGCTATTAGGAGTTGCATTCATCCCCAGGATAAAAAATTAGAACCACACTCTAACAAAGTGAAACCCCTGCCTAGGGGTGCCTTCTTAGAAGATGTAAGGAGCTGGGAGAGAAGCAGAGGAGAGCTTGGCAGAATGTTGAATGTTCAGGGATGGAGCTACCTTAGATCTTCAAGCTGAAGAAGCGGGACGTCATCGCCTTTTCTACTTATTACAGGCTCAGCCTCCTGAAAGTGAAGTCGGGTGGTCCACATTTTCCATCCAACTATACCAAGTCCATAGTCAGTTCTTCATCCTCTCTAGAACAGCAGTCTGGCTGCTTCAGCTGCATTTAGCCATAGCAAAACTCCAAAGAAAGTAAAACATGTCTTTGCATTATTTATATGTTTGTACTCTACCATTTTAGTTTGCTTTAAACTAAATCATTCATAAAATAATCTGATACCAGTTACTTATACTTTATATCTAACTGCTGAATAAATGACCCTTTATGAAATAATTTCTGTAAACAAAAACAGATTTTTTGATGGAAAGATCTTTCTAATTTCTCTAAAATCACCCAAGATAGTGTTTTCTATATTTTCTTACAGTGTGGAAAGACAAAATAACAACAAATTTAATGTAAAATTTTAATCAGCTTATTTTGGTGATTCTAGAATAAGGCAACATCCCATTCTATAAAGGATAATGAATGATCTGATAAGCTGGGTGGAGGAAGTGGGCTTTATAGGCAGAAAATAGCTGAAGAAAGCAGAAACTGGGAACGCCAAGAGGGTTGGTTGTTTCAAAGTTACCTTCCTTGTAGGGTAAATCAGAGTGGGCTTCCTTATGCTGGGTCAGGAAAACTAGGCCCCTTCTGACGGGCTGCTGTCAATTTCCTGTTTCTTGGAAAACTGGTCCATTTTGAAGCTCAGCTGGATTAGGTGGCACTTAGCATGGCTGACTCTATTCTGATTTGGTCTGCTCTATTAGGGCTAGTGCTGAATCTTGGTTCAAAACAATGGAACCCCAGAAATTATATTTAACAGTAGTAATCACCTATGGAACATGTGGGGAAACAGACACACATTCCTGAAACCCACTCCAGATCTACTGAATCAAAATCTTCATTTTAAGCCCATTGAGGGACTTGGAAATCAAAATCTTAAAGAAGTAAGCCAGGTAATTCTGTAATCTTACACATATGGGGAATACTACTGAATATGGAACTATGCATAACCACAAGCATACTCACTCACCTGCCCCCTACACACCTATACACAAAGTATTTATGGTTTATTACAAACCACCTTTCATAAACTTTTTCCACGTTTGCTTTTCCTAGTGGTATAAACTGAAAGCTGAAAGTGTTTAAAAAGAAGGAATGATAATTTCTAGTGAGACCTGTTAATTCTTTTGTTGGCTAGTGTTGTTCTCAAACTTCAGGAGGTAGAGGATCATCTCAAAAATGATTAAAGTAGAGGTGCCCAGCACCACCCTGCCTCTTCCCCCCTGCAGAATCTCTGATCCAGTTGGTTAGGAACAGACAGGAATATTCATATGTAACAAGCATCCCTAGGTAATTTCATCACTTTGAGGAACACTTGCCTCCTCTCTTTCTAATTTCTCTGAGTCTCTTAGCCCACACCTCACACCACTTATTTATCTTCTTTGCCTCATTTCTTCCTCCACTTTCCTTGCCCTCTTTAAGTGACTGGAAATATGATGTAATTAATAAGTGTCATACCTATTTGGGTGAAGATTATCAATACTACTTGCAAATGCCATATGTTTTTAGTGCCAGAAAAAAATAAAAACACTATTAGTCTGCTCTCACACTGCTATAGAGAATACTACCTGAGACTGGGTAATTATAAAGAGAGGAAGAAATCAATTCAAATGAACAGGACTTTCCCAATACCTGCTAAAAAGTAAGTGGAGTTTAAGTTGGATTGAAGGTAAATATTTTAGATGAATTAGAAACAATTGAAGTAAAAGGAACATTTAAATGCTTTGTACTTCATTAAAAAAAGGGAGAGATTAGAATCAACTCCTCTTTTCTGAGTAAGACCCAGAAAAGAGAGAGCAAAAGGTGTAGCAAGAGGTATTTTTATTTTTATGAATGCCTATATGAAGAGTGAGGGGGAAGTGACAGACGGATGAATACTTTGAAATAATCTTGAAGCTCAGAATCGATAGGGGCAACTTAACCAATGTCAAGAGCAAAAATAATAATAAGAAAAATCACTGTCAACAGTATTAAGCCTCAGAGGCCTCTAAACAGGTTGTAGAGGTTTACATTAAGCATAATCAGAAACAAAACAAAAAAAGACAAATGGAAAGGTTTGCACTGCCAGAATAAATGGTGTTTAGAGACTCTTGTTAGGCATGCACAAAGGATGTTACCCAAATATGGAGGCTTTTTTTTTTTTTTTTTGAGACAGAGTCACTTTGTCACCCAAGCTGGAGTGCAATGGCCCGATCTTGGCTCACTGCAACCTCTGCCTCCCAATTTCAACTGATTCTCCGGCTTTAGCCTCCCAAATAGCTGTACAGGTGCCCGTCACCATGCCTGGCCAATTTTTTTGTATGTTTTTAGTAGAAACGTGCTTTTACCATGTTGGTCAGGCTGTTCTTGAACTCCTGACTTCGTGATCCACCCGCCTCAGCCTCCGAAAGTGCTAGGATTACAGGCATGAGCCACCATGCCTGGGGGAGGCTATCTTTTGTTTCAACAATAAGAATGTATCTAAATTGGCTGGTTATTAAATATAAAATGACAGCAAATGTACAAGTTATACTGAAAATCCACACCAAAAAACTCTGAAAGATAAGAAAACCTCATTTTCAGAAAAAAAAAATGCAGTTAGGAGGAGGGGTCAGCTATGTCAACTTATTCTCCGTATGTAGGAAGGTAAAAGACTCATTTTAAATTCACTCATGTGACACTGAGGACAAACATCGACTCCTCAGTACAGAAAAATGCAACTCCTCTAAACAAGTCAACCTGAGATGACTCTCCCAGCACAAAATTTTAATTCTAAATTAATCGCACTCTTTAATGCAATGAAATAATGGCATGTGTGTGCACACCGCATTTACCTTAGGTCAAAATGCACACCCTTTTACCCTAGGTCAAAACCTTTTTTTGTGGTCCCCCACCATCTCCCTTTCCTATATCACAGAGCCTAATATCTGAAGAGAGAGTATTTGTAACAATTTAAAATGTAATAAAACAAAAGTATATCAAATGAACTCTATAAATTATGACACATATGCTATTGTTCTATTTGTTTTCTGACTTTGTAAAAAATTTTCATCACAGTAAAAATGTAATTAAAAAATAAATTAAAAATTAGTACATCTTCCGGAGAAACATACCACTACTCCATATAATTTTATTTTTCCACATGTAATCTTCTTGCTGGAGACATCATACTATTGAATGAGAAGGATAAATACATGTGGGGAAGAGCTTTTGAATTCCTCTACCTGTATAATCCTTGGGCTTTCCTCTGTTTGTGCTTGGAAAAATCCATCAGTTAACTTTAAGTGAACCTCTTACTTCACAGATATGAAATCCAATCAGATTTATTTGAGCACATCCTGGTTCTCCAACATTGGCTCCATTTAAAGCACATCTTAACTATCTTAATGGCTGTAACCCAATCCAAGTCTGAAGGCCTGAGAAGCAGGGGGAGCTGATGATGTAACTCTCGACCTGAAGCTGAAGGCCCAAGAACTTGGGGGATGATCGGTGCAAGTCCTGGAGTTCAAAGGCTGAAGAACGGAGAGTTCTAACGTTCAGGTATAGGAGATAGGAACTCCAACTGAGGAAGAGGGCAAATTCACCTTTCCTCTGCCTTTTTGTTGTATCCAGGCCGTCATTGGATTAGATGGTGCTCACCAACATGAGGTTTGGGCAGATCTTTCTTACGCAGTCCACTGAATCAAATGCCAATCTCTTTCAGAAACACTCTCAGAGACATACCCAGAAATAATGCTTTACCAGCTATCTTGGTATTCCTTGACCCAGTCAAGTTGACACCTAAAACTAGCCATCACAGCTGGTGACTTTTAAAATGCCAAAACTAAGGAGGGGTTATAAAGAGGTGGCCTGGACTACCAGGACATGTGAAGAAAATTAGTAAAATAGGACTTGCTGCTCTTGGCAGTAAGAATCTGCAGGTGGCCAGTGGTCCAGGAAGGTAAATAATAATTAGTGATTGTGTTAAGTGGCAGATGTCACAGCAGGTGGAAGTAAAGACCCATAACAGACAACTATAAGCACGAAAGCAGAATCCAGGACATCAAAATAAGGCTGTAAAAAGGCTTTGTGGGAGTTTGTTCCCCGATGCCTGCTGAGTAACTCAGATTCCTATGCTTACTAGCTTTGTTAACTTGCTCTAAGTTAGACTTGGTTAGCTTACACTTTTGACAACCCTCTTTGCCTCTTTCTGGTTGTTTTTTGTTGTTGTTGTTTGTTTTTTGAGATGGAGTCTTGCTCTGTCGCCCAGGCTGTAGTGCAGTGACACAATCTCGGCTCACTGCAACCTCTGATTCAAGGTTCAAGCAATTCTCCCATCTCAGCATCCCAAATAGCTGGAACTACAGGTGCCAGGCACCATGCCCAGATAATTTTAGCATTTTTAGAGAGATGGGGTTTCACCATATTGGTCAGGCTAGTCTCAAACTCCTGACCATAGGTGATCCACCCACCTCAGCCTCACCCACCTCAGCCTCCCAAGGTGCTGGGATTACAGGTGTAAGCCATCGCGAGTAGCCCTGGTTGGTTTTTATCTTTACTTTTATAGTGCTCAGATCTGCCTTCACCCTTGTTTCCTTCTATTGGCATAACCTTATTTAATGTTTCTGAACACTTGGAGGCTGGGGAAAGTTTACTGCCAGGACAGAAGCTAGGTGTGGATGGGTCATCCGGGGACATGACACACTATGATGCAGGTGCAAATCAGAGCAAGAGTTGATATAACATAGTAAAGAGACAGAGCACATCCAGGACCTGAGTACTTGTGACATAAGTGGTTCTATAAACATGGCATAATTATGTTAGTGTACATGATCTCAACAATCAATAAGATCCAGAAATGACTGCCAGGGAGTGTTGCTCCCCAGTGATACTTCTGCTAAGAATGTGCCAAGAAAAGCCTTTTCTGGGATGAAGGAAGAGCTTTCATGGGAACTCCTAGACATATTAAGATTTGATTCTTTTTATCATCATTTTATCCTTTTCTGTCAAATAAATCACAGTCCACAGAAATTTGGAATTGCATTTTTATTCTGTACAAGCCTTGATGTCCTTTAGTGGGAAAAGATAGAATCATTTACTCATATCAGATTCTCTTACATGTAGTTGTTAGTCTGGCGAGCCACTCTAAGCTAATATCATGCAGATAGTCTTCTCTAGGTAAGTCCTTGATTTTCTGATCTATATTTGAAGTGAAAATAGGCAAAAAAAAAAAAAATTAAGTATTTGGATGGCAGAATATGTATTCTGGAATTAAGGAGCATACAGATTTTTAAATTTTTAAATTGTGTATTGTAGCCCAAACTCTTGCTATCTGATTTTAGGAACCAACTCTATTTGGAAGGCAAAGCATGCTTGTACACATTTTCGTTTGGGGGCATATATCTTGTATAGATCAATATGCAATTTTTGTTTATTCATTAAAGTGTAAAATATTTATTTATATTCTTTTAAGTGTTAGGAATTAAAGATGAGTGAGATTGCTTCTGCCAATGTTGACCACATGGTCTGGTATTAGAGGGATAAGTTTGGGATAAGGGGAGTTGACTAGTTGACTACCATGTTAATGGGCAAAGTGCATAGTAATATACATTGTAATATATAGTTAATCCTAGCCATCAAGACGTCCTTAGGTAATTTTGATTATAAATCAAGTTTATTTTCTTTTTTTTTGGTGGTGGGGAATGGAGTCTGGCTCTGTTGCCCAGACTGGAGTGCAATGGCATGGTCTCAGCTCACTGCAACCTCTGCTTCCCAGGTTGAAGTGATTATCCTGCCTCTGCCTCCCCAGTAGCTGAGACTACAGGTACACACCACCACTCCTGGCCAGTTTTTGTATTTTTAGTAGAGGCAGGGTTTCACCGTTTTGGATAGGCTAGTCTTAAACTTCTGGCCTTAGGTGATCCACCCAACTTGGTGTCCCAAAGTACTGTGACTAGAGACCTGAGCCATTGCGCCTGGCCCAAGTTTCTTTTCTGATAGGTTTTTCTTGCCCCAGCTAAATGTAGTCGCATGTCAATGTGTCTGTAAGTTATGAGCTGTTAGCTACTAAATGTTTAATAAAGAAATAAGTATTTCCTAGCTGGAATTTGTGTTACACAGGTCTAGTATTTGTCAAAATTTTCCTGAAATGAACACTTATGATCTGAGTATTTTCTTGTATGTAAATTTTACCTCAAAAGAAGAAAATAGGATGGTAAATAAATATTAAATTTCAGTTGATGATTAAATTTCAGTGTTATGTCTGTAAATTGCCTTGAAATGCATCCAAAGATAAGGTGAAATGTTGCATGGACAGAGAGACGTGTGTGGCAAGTCAAGTATAGTAAATATTAATTTTATTATCTTATTGATAGAAATTTACATTTAAAATTTGCTATGCTTAAATTTTGTGTGAAAAAAAGCCCAGCCCAATTAAGGTTGGAAGCTAAGGAGAGTTATAATGAAATGTAGCATAATAAAATATAATAGACTGGGTGGGCGTGGTGGCTCACGCCTGTCATCCCAGCACTTGGGGAGGCCGAGGCCAGAGGATCACTTGAGCCCAAGTGATTAAGACCAGCCTAGACAACATAGCAAGACTCTGTTTCTACAAAAAATAAAAATAAATAGCTGGGCATGGTGGCATGTGCTGGTAGTCCCAGCTACTCAGGAGACTGAGACAGGAAGATCACTGGAGCCCAAGAGGTTAAACCTACAGTTAACCACAATCGTGCCTGTACACTCCAGCCTGGGTAACAGAGTGACGTTTTGTCTCAAAATAAATAAATAAATAAAATCTAATAACGGACTGAATTCAGATACCAAGCAATTAAGTAGACAAAATAAGTTATCATAAGATTAATGTGAAACTCAGATTCCAATATGAAGTCTGAGTTTAAAGCAATAAAGGCAGAAGCAGGAATAGTTCATAGTCCACAAAAATACTCATGTCTGTCATTAGTTTTTTGTTTTTTTATCTTTTGGCCTTAGACTTTCTTAGACCTTGTCCCTGCTAGTATGTCTTTGTCAATTTTGGATGCAAGGTCTTTTAAACCCAGCATTTCATAAACATACTTGCACAGAATTTACTTGATTAACATATATTTTCTGATTGTATATAATGCATTAAGACATGCAATCATGCTTCATAATAAGCTTCCAATTGGAAAAGGCTCAATCACACTCTATCCTTAAAGGAAATCATTTCAATTGGGTAATAAGTGCTCACAATAAGCAGTTTTCCATGATTACAAAAAAAAAAGTTATGATTGGGAAAATATGCTTACTATAGCAACCTCTCTGTAGCAGTTACATAAATTTTCTTCACTTTTTATTCGTAATATACAATTTTTTTTAGCTTTCTACACTTTTATTTGGTTAGAGGTCCTTGTCCAAATGGAGAAGGACCTGGGTAACTCACAACATGGACAATAAAGGGCAGAATAAGAATTGTGCCTAAAATTCTATCCCCCTTAGGTATCTTCTAGCTATTAAAAAGCTCTAATATCATTTGGATTTAATGCAATTTTTAATACACTTACAAATATTTTATAACATGAAATTTTCCAGGGGATAAATTCATGTTATATTCATTTCCTTATGCCAATTCTTTGCCTGGTATTAAGTCGATTTTCAGTACATGTGGTTAAATGAATGACTGGTTGTCTTAGTCCATTTGTGCTATAACACAATACCTGAGACAGAGTAATTCAAAAATAATAGAAACTTACTTCTGCAATTCTGGAGTCTGGGAAGTCCAAGATTAAGGCACCAGCAGGTTCAGTGTCTATTGAGGGTCTGGTCTCTCTGCTTCCAAGATGGCCCCATGTTGCTGAGTCCTCTAGAGAGGAGGAAAGCTGTGCCTTTACATAGCAGAAGGTAGAAGAGAAAAAGAGCTAAGTTATTTCCCTCCAGCCCCTTCATAAGGGCAGTAATCCCATACATGAGGGCTCTTCCCTCGTGATTAATCACCTCTTTAAGGCCTTGCCCTTTACTACTATGACAATGGAGTTTAAATTCAACATATGAATTTTGGAGGAACACATACATTCAAATTGACATAAGTCGTAAACACAAGCATTTGGAAGAAGTGCTTGTGTTTTCACATAGTGGAAACATTTGAAAGAAGTAGACTCCAAATTGTGGGAGGAATAATGCTGAGATTAATAGACAAATATATTAATTAATATAAAAAATAAGAGAAGTATGTATTAACATGTCTATCATAAGGCAGGGAGACATTTAAAACTGAGCAGCATTTAGCTTATTACTAGAAATACTGGTAAAGATTTCAAGGAGGGGTGTGCAATTTCAACGTGTTGCGACTGAGTGTCCCTTATCTGAAAATCCAGTATACTCCAAAATCCAAAACTTTTTGAGTGCCCACATAATGCCACAAGTGGAAAATTGCTCACGTAAGTACTTAACGTGAATTTTATTTCAGGCACAGAATTACTTAAAACATTACATAAAATTACCTTTAGGCTAGATGTATATGAAATATAAACAAATTTGGATTTAGATTTGAGTCCTGTGCCCAAGATATTTTATTATGTATCTGCAAATATTCCAAAATCCAAAAAATTGGAATTCTAAAACACTTCTGGTTCCAAGCATTTCAGATAAGAGCTATTCAATTTGCACCTCTTTTTCCCCGCCAAATGCTGTTACCTACTTCTTCCTCCCAACATCACATTGAAATGAACAAAGAAATGACAAAAATCTTAAGATGCTTATCTGCAGGAACAGCAAAGACTGGAAAGGGTTCTTCAACAGGCCTGAAAATGTGATTAACTTCTGAGAGAGGTGAGGCTTATGGGCCTTGTGAGATTAAATTGTTGTGCTGTCAGGTCATTATACAACACAAGTAAAAAGCTGCCCAGTAAAAAAGTAGGTAGGTTTCACCTAGGAAGCATCTGTGTCAGGGTCTTCCTTGAAGCAAGCTATGAGACAAAATTAGGAGACACAAGGTAGGTGAGAAGAGCCATCAGATCACGATTCAATGTGACCCTGAGTGAAGGAGAAATGAAAGGAAAGAAGCAATATTGACTGAAGTTTAGAGGAAACCTTAGCAAGATCATTGGAAAGCCAAAATTGCTGTCAGAGGGGATTTGATTCTCCTAGGACCATGCCTGTCTTTAAATCCCTGCCACACTCACTCATTGGTGAGAACAGTCTATGGGGAATGTGGCATCCATTAATGAACACGTGGCAACAATGTCCGATCACAGCAGCTGGGGGGTCTCAGAATTCTTCTCATTGCGGTTTGAGACCTGAGGAGGTACAGCCTCATGGCCACAGCATCCGCCTCCTCCCTGCTATGATATAAGACATACTCCTCTATGAATCCCATGGGCCTCTCTTTCTGAAAGAAATTGCAAGTAGGAAAGGCACGGGATGAACTATATAGTCCCAGTTGCTGTAGCTCATTTGGGGGTTGCCATTGTTTCTTATCTCTCCTTCTTCCACGATTTGTTTCAAATCCCCCCCCCCTCACTTGACATTGGCTCTCACATTGGCAGATAATGGTGCTTACATGGTGATGTGACCCAAACCTTCATTGCAAAGGGCATTCAACTCTTGACAATCATACCCTTCTTAGACTATGGTTGCTGCACATGTTTATTCGCAGTTACAATGGACCAAGGGAACAGAAAGAGTTGCCCAGGGGATCACCTGGGTTCTATACATATGCTTCCCTGACTCCATTGTGTAAGAGCAGCCTTAACTCTTCCTAGGGATCAGTGTCGATTTTACCACTGGTATGGCAACTCCTCTTCTTACCTGCTGGTTTATGGGAACAAGGAGGCCAAAGGGCCCTGGTGGCAGTGGTAACATACACGTCAGTGGTACCCTCCTAATGGCACAGCATCTCTCCAGTCAGGATCTATTGCTTCTTGCTAGACGAGAGAACAGCTTCTGATGCAATAACAAATATTACTTTTGTAATATGTTTTTGACTACTTTTTAATTTGAATCTTAGTGCCATGAAATCACTTTGGAGTGAACTATAACTGTTTCCTCCTCCCAATGTACACTCAGATTCTTGTAAGAAGCAAAGGAAAAAATACATGTAAAAGAGATTAATGGAAAACTTGGAAAAAGGTGGGATCAGATAAATATTGAATCTTTATCCAAATCTTATCCAATGATAAGCAATAAGCTATACATTTTAAACACTATTGAAGCATCAGTTATTAATTTAACACACAATAATTGGGGACCAGTTTGTGCCACGCATAGCACTAAGCATGGGCATGAATTAGATGGGGTTGATTTAAAACATTTGGAGTTGACCCGATGTTCTTTTGTTCCTCTTTTAAACTCAGTCCATAAAAAAGTCACAGTGGCTCCTTTCTTACACAAATAACTTAAACATTACCACTTAACAGTTAAACTTATTGGTACCAAAATGATAGCATTAGTTTTTTTCAGGGGAAATTACAAAAATAGTGCATTATCTCTGTCATTTTAATATATTACTCATAGCTTAGTAAGTAGCACTCTTTTCAACTAGTTCTTAATAGGTATACATACGTATTGTCATTTTTTTTGCCTTAAATTTGCATCTAGGTATTACTCATATTTTGCATATCTAGTAAAGCAAGCAAGTATTCATCTTCCTGACACTTTCTGTACAAATCCAGGGTGTTTTTACAGTATTTGGTTTCTATGGCTGATTAAAACTGTTCACGAGATAGGCTCTGTGGTTTATACTACCTGACATTCATTAGCATGTGGAATTTGTTTTAAAAAATAGTGAATAATACATCTCAATGAAAAATCTGTACCATCAGTAGGAACACCAAATTTTCATTTCTCAGAGGCAGAAAAACATTATATTCTTTCTTTGGTATCTTCTTTTGTTCTGTCACTATGTCTCAAATATTTTGCTCTGAGTACTGTTCCTACCATGGTGTTCTGTACAATCACAGTCAAGGCTCTATGCTTATCAAAAATATCAGCTTTGCAGCAATGTTTAATTTACCGAAAAAAATAGACTAGTTGGGCAATGAAATTTTTCCATTAAACAATGAA
This sequence comes from Ateles fusciceps, assembly GCA_036589455.1. Taxonomy (NCBI): domain Eukaryota; kingdom Metazoa; phylum Chordata; class Mammalia; order Primates; family Atelidae; genus Ateles; species Ateles fusciceps. The sequence continues at coordinate 712,164 of JAZHEH010003462.1, forward strand.
ATAAATGTTTAAGAAAAAAGCAAGAATTTTAAATCTTTGTAATTAAAAAAGTGAGCCAAGTAAAGGGAGTCAGGGGAAGAAACGTAAAAGAATGAGCATGGGAACAAACAATAAGAGAATCAAGAATGTAATTATCACGAGATATACAATGTTGAGAACATTGTTCAAAGAATTTTGATTCCATGTTATAGTTCAAATTTAGCATATAAATAGCAAATTCCAAAAGTGGAATTTTAAACCATTTTCTCAATTACCAGTTTGGGATTTGAACAGATGCAATTCTGAGATTGTTTATACTGACTAAAATATAGAAAAGGCCAAGACAAAAGGTTCCTGGAAACTGACTTCAAAGTATTTGAAACGTTTTTGTCACTTTCGAAATGGATATTTTTATAATTATTCTTCTAGTCCTCCAGAAATATTGAAAATTTTATTTTATTTTATTTTATTTGGCACATTATTTTCCGTGTAGAAAAATACTGCTCACAATTTCATGATTATAAAATGAGGTGATTTATGCTGCATTATAATAGATTAGGGCCAGCTCTGGGGACAGAGGCAAAAAGTGCAAGCTTTATGAGCGACCTAAGCTGAGAGGCTCCAAGATCTCGCTAATGAACACATTTCCCATGTCAGCTGGCATGGAACCTGAAACTCCATACAGAGTCATTGTTAAAGTTAAGCTAATGACTCCAGAAGGCCTCAGTACTAATGCAGATGTTGCACCAGTAGTAAAAATATTAATCTATTGTCATTAATTTTTAAAATTATAAATAGCTAGCTGCTACTTCTTAAAAACTGTGAATTACTGAAAAGAAATGGCAGGACAATGTTGAGAGGAGGTGGAAGGAACATATTATTTCAGGTATGTGGACTCAGAATGTGACACTGTAAGATGAGCTTTTTTTAACTGGGAAAGTTAACAAACAAATTTGTTTTAGGTATTGTTATCTGTCACTCATGGAATGTTCTACCCCTCTTTGTATTTCATGCTCCCCACTCCCTGTGGGACAATATGGCTAAAAACTAATTTCCCAGATGCCATTGTGATTATTTGTCTGGATGAGATTAGCTTCTACCATTGAGATGTACTCATTCAAGTTTGGAAATAGAAAGGGTAGGGGTTATTCTTCATTATTTTAGTGGAACAGACAAATAAGCAGGACACAGCAACTGTTCCATGTGCTAGATCCAACTTGTCTGCTCTCACCAAAAAATAAACATAGGTGAATGGCAGCTGTAAGGTTACTAGTGGTGGTAACTATTACAGCAGAACTTTCCTGATCACTGAATGGCAATAGCATTTTTTGACCTCTGACTTCCCCCTCTAACACAATTTTGCAAGCACTTTAATTCTGGTATTGAATTATTTTCTGCTTGAAAACATTGGGTGATTTTTGTTCTCTGCCATGAATCCTGATGAACAAGATCTAATGTCAGGAATCAGGAAAATAGATGCTGAGGTCCTATAGCAATGCTAAATAAGAGTGGCCTGAGACAGAGAATGTATATGTGTGACTTAATTAGAAAGTAGCCAATCCCCATGAAATACATGAGAAGCCCCAGGACACAGTAAGAAGTATGAGGAGTGTGGGGAAAGGCTAACTTTGTCACAGGTCGGGATCTGAGGAGCTACCTAAGGGAAGTAGATTGAAGTGGAACAGAACCGCAGCCTGGTAGAAGAACAGCAAGTCTGTAACTCATTTCCTCCATATGGCTCTTGTAGCTTGCTTGTATAATTTGCAAAATATTAGAAAAGTTTGGTGATGGACAAGATTTTTGATTCGTATCTCTGCTTTGGCAATTCAGCATTTATGGCACAAATTAGTAGCAGTGTCTAGATTATTTTTCAAACCCAGGACATTTTATGAAAATAGAAGAGAAAGAAACATTTCATAATAATTTGGGGTCAAGATGGCTCCCACCAAATCCTTGATAAGAAGTGGCAAGAGCCCTATAGAAAATTCTTGGGACAAGCCTTACCAATTGGCATCGGTGGAAATAGACAGCCCTAGGGAAATTAGCTAAGTGGATTAGACAGAGAAATCTAAGCTGCTACTGGCATCATTGATGAAAATGAAATCTCTGAAAGGTCAACTAGAAATGTGGAACAGAAAGAAATTAAACCATTTTTTCCCTAGTTATCAGAAAGCCTTTTCATGTTACTATGGCTACCTGATTAGACATTATATTCATTTACAATGTAATCTGCTTATTATCATTGATCACCAAAAAAGACTACAGTGAAATTCAATGGCCATGGCCAGATGTCCAGGACATCCACAGGGTAGGCTGTCTATTAAAGAGCTAGGCCACTTCATGGAGAAATTCTGCAGAAGACTAATGAATCTTGGTTATGTAGATCCCCAGAATAAATGATTAGGGGACCCCACCAATAATTCTAAATTCTGCTAAATGGAAGAAATTACTTGGGTTTACCACAGAAAAGCAATGAACTGCAAATACTTATGACCAGGCCCATCATGATGGTTTGACAACTAACATGATTCAGTGGGTAAAGAGGAAAGTTGGGAAGACTTATTGTGAGAGTGTAACACCATATAGACCCACTCCTTCCCTGATTAAGACATAGAACACTCCTTTCAAAGCACAGGAATATGTGAGTACAGGTGTTCTTAGATTGGTTGCATGATGATCAAAAATTGATGCCTAATTTAATGCTGGTAACTGATTATAATACTAGCTGAGAAAGAAAATTCTCCAGTCCCAGGTATCTTATATAGCCATCCTCTTGGAGGCCGGGAAATTATTTAGATGACAGAATATGATTTACTAGACCTGATTTCACTAAAGGAACTTAGTGAAGGGAAGACTTCTCCTATCCAAAGTAAAGGTGAGACTAAGCATGAGGTGAAAGAGGAAAAATAGAACAAACATCTGTTTAGCCAGGTGGGCTTTTTAGAAGGCTGTTGAAGAATGGAAAGAAAAAGGGGGAAATTGAAAAGATTCTTACCAGAGGATTCATAACACATTATGAACCCTTGGGAGCTGAAAGACCATCTTCAAATCTATCCTTGACCCTTATACCTCAAAAAAGTCCTGCCAGATTTACTTTATATATCCTGGCTTGGAAAAACTCAGATCTGCCTATTTCATTCAGAGTAGGAATGCTAGATCTGCCTTATCAAATAAGATATATCAAAGCCTACCCTTTTCCAGGTTTAAATTAGGCATTGATCCAATTTAACCAATGAAGAAACTTGATATTGCTTGAGTCCTCCTTGGTAATAAATATCAAGCACTACAGAACTCTAGGAGGGCAGCAAGAAATTACTACTTTGAATATGAAAATGGTTGAAACTAGAGTAAGAATTTCCTTTAACTCCTTTTTAAACAGTCCAATCTGACCTACAAACAAGGCAGTCTTGGGACCAACATAGGGTCTGACAGTAGGCTAGCAGAGATTAAATGAAGAATTCCCCTTTGTATGAAACCTTGAGAAGAAAAATATGTTAAAATATTTATGAATGCTTGTGTCCCAGGCATTATTCCTCAAATATTGTAACTCAAATGCTCAGCTGATTTTTAAGGTGTCTGCAAATACATCACATGACATTTGGAACATATGGCAGAAACTGAATACTGGTCTTCATTGGAAATTGCTGGAGTTTTGGATTCAAAAGCAACCTGATCAAGATTCTTCATATAGTCCTTATGAAGGAGTGTAGCTAGCTGGGTTTTGTTAGGACTGCTCCCACTGTGGAAGAACATCAGACAATCCTGAGATTAAAATGACCTATCAAGTCTTGAATAACATCAGAGAAACAGTAAATAAACAGAGAGGCCAGGTATGGAAGCCCACACCCGTAATCTTAAAAGTTTGGGAGGCCAAGGCTGGAGGATTGCTTGAAGTCAAGCATTCAAGACCAGCCTGCACAATATAGCAAGACCCCCATCTTTACACAAAATAGAAATAAATTAGCCTAGCCTGGTGGCACATATCTGCAGTCCCAGCTACTTGGGAGGCAGAGTTTGAGACAGCAGTGACCTCTGATTGCCTTGCATCCTGGGAGACAGAGCAAGACCCCATCATTAAACAAATATTAAAAATTTTAAAAAAAGAAAGAACAACACAGCCCTTTGGTAAAATATAAATGGTACATTTAGGGACTTGCAACAGGGTCGGTAAGAATAAACAGGTTGCTTCATTGCTGATGATAGAACTTACTGAGGATTTAGCTATTCCCATTACTCTGTGGTCTGAATTCTGATTCTATCCCAACCAAGGTAAAAAAGGCTGCTTGGTTCACTGATGAGAGTTCCCTGAGGACAGAGGTCTAAACAAATCTTGCAAGTGGACCGTATCAGATCCTTATGGGTAACCCCAGGGGTGTATAAGTTTATGTTAAAGGAAATCGACTCCTGTGGTGGATGTGTCACACATCTACTGAAGTGTTATCTGCAGGAATTGCCTCAGCTATAAAGAGCTGCCTCAATGAAATAGTGCCACACTTCCCAGGGAGGCCCACAAGCAATGAGTGATCAAGATTGACATATGAATGTTTGATCATTTTGGCTCAATTTGGTAAACTCTGACAGTCCAGTTTAGTTCCACAGGTCACTGTGAGGTTGACCAAATGCATTATTGTCTTGTATCACAGCTTGACTTCTCATTATGACCACTTCTGCTTCCTTCCCCCTCTTTTCATGTATGTTGATCCCAAGGACATTCCCTAATAAATACAACAAGTTGTAAAAGCCATCCAGAATCTGCTTATCAGAGAATGGTACCTAGGATGATATCACAAGAGGAGCTTTGGAGGAGCATCAATCATCCATGATAACCTAGTTACTAACAAGGTCCTCTCCACCTTGTAGGTGGAGAGCAAATTAGTTGACTGATGGCAATCTAATTGATAAATCTCTTGTCTATAGTGAATTGAAATTGTATACTTGAGTAAGGAAATTCATAGTTGGCATTTATCACTTATTGACACCTGTGAGGGAAATTGTAACTAAAGGATCTGTATGGATATTGCCCAGTTCTATTGACGTTTTCAGAAAACATCGTGAAAAAGCTTCGAGTGATTAATATGTAATTGAAAGCCAAATGTGAAAGCCAGAGAGCCTTCCTGGTAGCATACGAACAAGGAAGAGAAAATAGAAAACTAAGGACCAGGTCCGCTAATCCCCCGACTGTCTGAGCCTGCAGAAGTGCCAACTTCTCCACCTTCACAATTAGCCCTTCCTTCTTCCCAGCCCCCTCTCCTTTTAGTAGCATGTCTTATTTCCCCCTCCTAAACACTAGGCCTATAACAAAAGGTTACAGCAGAGCAGCACCCAGGTGAAAGACATACCCTATCCTGTACCAGCAAGCACCCAAGGCAATATAAATGGAGCAGATTCTGAGAATGTCTGATCAAAGGAGAGGGAAAACAAGATTGAGTAAGGAGAGCTTATTGAGTTGAGTCCAACCTCCTAAAGTACAGAATTCAGCATCCTAGCAAAAACACCTATGAGAGATGGTGCAAAGTCCCTACTAGGAAGGTTCCTAGAGTTATGGAAAAAGAGACAGCCCTTGCTCAATGAGGTTGAGATGTCAGAAGTGCAGAGGCAATGGTGTAGGAAAGGATTAAAGGGCACGGAGGAGTGGGCCTGCTGAAGTTGATGGTCTGTCTTAGGCTGGAAAAGTCACCAAATAATTATGTTCCACTGCAAGGTCCAGAGGATATGCCATTCACTAAGATTTTAACAATATCCAGAATAGAGGAGGACCAGCCATCACTAAGTTCAGTGTGGGCTCTCTTCCCTATGTCAGGGCTGTCAATGGAATAAGAAAACCTGCTGTAGAACTAGGATCTCCAAAAACAAAGGCAGTGGTAGGATACTAAAACAGTAGAGGCAAGGTGGATCCCATTTTCCCAATGAAGCAAGGTTGGAATAGCAAGCAAGATCTGACTTGCAAACAGTTGTGCAGATAATTAATAAACGCAATGTTTTTAGGGACGAACTAGAAACATGGGCAACCAAAAACTATTTAATTTATATCATCATAATAAACCAGGAATGAATGATCAGAAAGCTGAGGGCACGCAATAAATTGTCATGATCTCTTGAACTGAACAAGTTGTCAGATCTGGAAGCCACTGGTTGAAAAAGAGTCTTTGTTCCAAATAGATCACTGTTCTGACAGACTCACTCATTAGTTATTTTCCAAATCTCTGCTATATAATTTGGAGATATATTTGGCTGTGAGCTGAAACTTCACATTAGGTCCTTTCCTCAAGGGGTGTGGGTTATCAGATGGAGAAGGCTAAGGAGATAACACTGAAACATCTTTATATGAATAAGCCAAGAGAGTGACAAAAACAATATTGCATCCTGAGTGGAGAGTGGAAAAAAGTACCACCTTTAAGGATCTAAAACAAGAGTTGGCAAACTATGACCCACATGCTAAATCCATCTCGCCATCTGTTTTTTTGAGTAAAGTTTTATTGGAGTCCATCTGTTTATGTGTTATATGTTATAGCTGCTTTCACATGACAACAACAGAGATGAATACTTGCAATAGAGATAATATAACCTGGTGTACTTAAACTATTTGTTATATTTGCCTTTTCAGAAAAAGTTTACCAACCCTGTTCTAAAGGGTGCAAGGGCAGTAGTCTTCATCATAACTCAATTTAATTCACCAGTGTGGCTTTTGAAATCAGACAGATGCAGAAGAGTCACAGGAGATTACCACAGACTCACAGGTGTAGTAGTACCAATTTCAGCCATCTTGAGAGATACAGTGCTCTTACTGGAGCAAAGTAATATGGTCTCCGGTATATGGCATGCAACCATTGATTTGGCAAATGTGTTCTTTCCTGTACCTGTTATAAAAGAGGATCATAAATAATTCACATGAATATGGAATGAATAAAATTATGTTTATAGTTGCTATGTAAACTTTCCTACCTCCTGTTGAAAGATAGCATGAAGAGATCTGGATCATCAGAATGTTTCAGAAATCATCACATCCGTGATGTACATAAATAATATCATGCTAATCAGGTCAGAGGAGCATATGACAGGCCTTGGTAAGACATTTGAGCTTCAGAGGGAGTGAGATAAATCCCATAAAGATTTGGGGGGCTACCACATGAGTAAAACTTTCTAAGGACTGATATTTAGAAACAAGCTGGAATATCTCATCCAAGGTAAAAGTTAAGTTATGTAATCTTGTCTCACACACAATGAAGAAGATAGTACAATGCCCTACAGGCCTCTTTGCACTCTGGGGGTAACATATTCTATCCCTGAGAACACTGCTCTATCTCATATCCCAATGATACAAAAGGATGCTGGTTTTCAATTTAACCTAGAGCAGGAAAGGTCTCTGCAGTAAGTCCAGGCTGCAGAACAAGCAGCCCTTCCTTTGGGCAATACAACAACAAGATCATAAGATATTAGAATATATTAATAGAAAATGTAACCAGGAGACCCTAAGATATTAGAATATATTAATAGAAATGTAACCAGAAGACCCTAAGGTATTAGAATATATTAATAGAAATGTAACCAGAAGACCCTAAGATATTAGAATATATTAGCAGAAATGTAACCAGAAGACCCTAAGGTATTAGCATATATTAATAGGAAAAATACAACATGAGGAATTTATATTAAATCTCAGTGGGAGAATCCAAATTCAGACCACTGGAGTTCTCAAGGACTTGACATCTTCAGAGGGAGATTACTTTGGGACTCAGAAAGCAATACCCTAAAATGAAGGCCTCAGCAGCAGCCTCAGAAACGAGAGTTTTTCTCTGACTTTTCCTCTGTTCCCTCTGTCTCACTCCCATTGTCCTTGAGGCTAGCCACAGAAACTAGAATCCCCTCTTCCAGAAGATGGGTTATAGAAACAAGAACCCCTTTTACCCCAAAGCCAGTCAAAAACCTAAAAATATTACTCTACCTTTTCCTCTGTCCTATCTGTGTAAAACTTTGCCATAAAGAGATGATCTGACCTACTTTGACTGTAGGTCATAAGACCCCCATTCCAGAGAAGTCTTACCCCACACCCAGAAGGAAGGAATGCATGCTCAGAGAGGTCAAGAAGATTCTAGACTGGCAAGCCTTGCTGGGCTTCCCCCCACTCAACAATCTGTTAGCATTAGAGCACATCTTTCTCTCCAATCGTATTTCTCCATGGCTATTTATACTTTGTTGAACCTAAGCATTAAAATGGACAATTTCCCTTGTGTCTTTGGTTCTTCATTCTGAAGATATCATTTTGTGAACCCATTAAATACATTTGTATACCTTTCCTCCTATTTATCAATCTGCCTCATATGAGTAATTTTCAGCAAAGCTTTAAGGGGCCAAAGTCTTGGCCCTGATATACCTTTTGAGAAATGACTCCTTTTGTTCAACAGTGCCATGGAGAAAGGCCTTGGCATAGCAAATGTTACAGTCTGATTTTTGAGTAAGCGGTACTGTTGAATCAAATTCTCCCACCAGGGAAGAAGGTTTAGGATAAAATGGGTAATAACAGGAAGCAATAAAGATTATGGCAAGTAGAAAGGAGGCACAAATGAATCAAAACTCCGGGAAAGGATGTGATCATATTATTCCCACAAGAGCATCTCAAAACAAGAGAGTAATACTCTCAGCTATTTCTGTCAGATTATATTTTGATGAATGACCAATGCTGGGAGAAATCACCTGATCTGTTTTCTGCAGAGAAGAAAAATTAAATTCATGCTTATTGACAAGCTCTTGCCTGGACTCCACCTGAATAAGTTCAGAAAAGATGTAATACAGTGCCCCCTGGTGACTCAACTGACCAATAGCCAATTAGAACTGCTAATTAATTGTAGCTACCATTTGACTATTTATGGACTATATTTACTACTTGGTTCTTTTTCAGATAACCAGAGAACTAAATCACCTGTGAATTGCACAAAGCATGGGTTGATGAAGAGTTCAGCATCTGCATACTGTGTGTCAGTTAATCAAGATGGCAGCACACTGCTAAAGGAGTTGCCTGGGAATTATAAGGAGCACATGCTCTTGGTTGCCTCATGTGCCAGAGCTAGCTTTTCTCTTTTGACCATATCAAGTGTGAAGGTAGACTGGACAACTTTTGGGAAAGTAGAAATAGAACTAAGAGGGCCCTGAGGAGAATGAGAAATAGGAATAACATAGCTATATACCGTAGAACATGTCCATCTGAAGTTTTACAAAACGCCCAATATTTTGGGTGTTTATCATATACCTAAATTGTGCCCATGCTACAAATGCATAGAGCAACAACATATATGGTGGCCAAATCAGCATGCATCCCCATCTAGCCGGACATGATATGGGAATATCAGAAAGTAGTCACTAATAACTGGGTCTGGCAAAAATATCCTTTCTGAAGGCTCATTATTGTGATGAAAAAGAGCTGCTAATCCAAATGCATTCTGCATTTCAAGAAGGCCAATAGTAAATTTGGAAAGAAAATGAAGTGATTCGTGAGTAGACTAGAAGTATCATCAAGCTAACAGAACACCATACCCATTATCAATGCTAAGTGAGGACTTACCCTCTCTTTCAGTGTGTCAGTTATCTATTACTGCACAACAAACCACCCTAAAACACAGTCACTTGAACATCAACGCTTACCTCCAGCGGTTCTGTGTGCTGCCAGGTCTCAGCTGTGTAATTCAATGTGGATCTCGTAGGTGGTTATAATCAACTGGTGGCTGAGGCTGGTGTTTTTGAAGACTAGACGGGGCTGCATGCTTAAGATAAATTTTCACTGCCATGGCAAGCACCTTAACTGGGATGAATAGAATAGATCAGAGCTACCCGGGGGGTCTCTCTCTGCAGGATAGCTATATGTAGCTAACTCTGGCTGTCTCACAGCATGGTAGTCTCAAGGTAGTCAGACATTATACATGAGGCTGACTTTCCTCACTGTAAGCATTTCAGTTGAAAGCTACAAGTTTTCTTATAGCCTTAGGAGTCACAGAGTTTTACATCTACCACATTCTGTTGCTTAGCAGTGTGTCACCGGCACTGAACTAGACAAATGAAAGACTCTATACTGTGTTGTCTTCAGACAACCTGAAAGTGTTACTCCAAACAGCTGCATATTATGTCAAACGTTATTTTAATCCCTTTGATGCGGTCATGTGATTTTTGTTTTTACTAATATAATTAAATAAAAATCAGTTGATAATCCTCAGGATAGAAAATACTAATTTGAATCCTGCCACTAGTAGAATATCTATGCAAGTTGACTTGACGAAAAGCAAATAAATGTGTAAAAAATTACACACATGCTTTAATAAGTACATATGAAGGAGTTCTAATCACTTTCGATGATTGAAAACTAGTAAGAGTATCAACAGGGGATATGGTCATAATTAATATATTTTATAAAGGTAATTTCAACTCTCTATTGATGGTTCACATTCTGGTAATTATTGGGATAGTCATAGATGCATATATTTGTGTCAAAAACTGCAGACATTTATGTAAGACTTTAAAAAGATTCCTGATAAACATGAAGCAAGGAGAAAATGATGCAGATCAGAGGATGGTCTGGGAAGGAAAGATTTCACAGGAGGTCTGAAACTATCTCCTCAGAGACATTCAAAGCCTGGATTCTCAACTGGGGAAGGGATAAATTTGCAGGACAAAAAAAAATCTCACTCTTTTTATATATAGAGTACAGCTATACATATAGTATACAACATAATAAAAATTATGGCGTAAAAATTTCCTGGGTTACAATTAGAAAAAATGTATAAAAAGTTTCTGTAGATGGGGAGTAATGACAAAAAGATTGAGTAATCAGGTCTTAAGTCAATTTTTCCTTGGACAGACAGCCTTGTATATATTCTAATGGTATTTGCTATCTGAAAAATAGCTAAATTCTGATCCATGGGGCTTTTAGCATAATATTCCCATTTTGTCTAGATTGCTAATTGTTGATACCAGAAACTTATAAATTTATGAAGTTCAGTTGGCTAGAAAGTGGAAGTTAGAAAATAGGTCCTTTTATTTTTATTTTATTTTATCTTTTACATTAGTTTTAAGAGTTCTTTGTATGCCCTGGTTACAAGTCTCTTACCAGATATGTAATCTACACTTACCTCAGTCTCTGGCTTTTTTGTTTTATTCTCAGTAATGTCTTCCAAAAATCAGAAGTTTTTAATTTTGATAGTCTAATTTGTACATATTTTCTTATATGGATCATGCTTTTAATATTGTATCTAGAAAGTTTTTTTCCAAACCCAAGATGAGAAAGATTTTCTATTATGCTTTCTTCTGGAAGGTTTATGTCATTATGATTTATATTTAGTTCTATGACACATTTTGAGTTAATTTTTATACATTATGCAAGATGTGGATCAATATTCAATTTCTTGCATATGAATATCTAGTTGTTCTAACATTATTTCCCTGAAAAGCTCTCTCTTTTCCACAGAGTTGTCTTTGTACTTTTGCCAAATATCAATTGACTATGGGCATGTAGACCTATTTCTAAGCTTTCTAGTCAGTTTGTTGACCCACTTGCCTATCTTTAGGCAAATTTCACACTGTCTTGATACTGTAACTTTATACTAGGTTGTCCTAGTCTATTTTGTGCTGCTGTAACAGAATATCTTATGGTTCTAGGCGCTGTGAAGTCCAAGGTCAAGGTGCTAGCAGGTTTGGTCTCTGGTTACAAGGGGTGTCAGTGCTGCATCTTCCAGAGAGGAGAAATGTATTCTCACATGGCAGAAGAGCAGGAAAGGGAAATCCACTCCCACAAGCCCATTTTATAAAGTGGTATTCATCCTTTCTTGAAAGGAGAGCTTTCATTGACATAGACACTTCCCTAGAAGCCCAACCACCCAATAATAACACATTTAATGCCCAAGCATTAAATTTCCAATACGTGAGTTTTGGAAGGAAATAAAAACATTTAAACCATAGCATAGTCCTGTGAAAGGGTCAGGGAAATATCCTGCTTCAATTATATCATTTGTAAATAAAGACTTTTGTTAGCTTCTTATTCAAACAGGATGCCTCTTATCACTCTTCTCTCTCTCTCTCTCTCCTTTTTTTAGCTAACTGCATTGGCTATTACTTCTAGTACAATATTGAACCAAAGTGTTGACTAGGGATCTCCTTGTCTTTCTTTCTGATTTTGAGAGTAAGCATTCTCTTTCACTATTATGTGTGATGTTCATTATAAGATATTTCTTAACAGGTTGAGGAATTTATCTTCTACACTTAGTTTGCTGAGGGGTTTCAGCTAGATGTTTAATTTTTTAGAATGAACTGTCACTATCTATTGGGCTTTTATTTTGCTTTGTTTCAGTTTCTAAATGTAGCAATTTACATTGTTTTTTAATTTTAAACACCTTGCATTCCTATGATAAACATGCTTGATCATAAACTTTATTTAATACAAAGTTAAATTAAATGTGCTAAAATATTATTTAGAATATTTGCATCTATGTCCCTGAATGACAGTAATTTGAAATTTTATTTTGTAATATTTTTGTCCAGTTTGGTCTCAGGGAAATACTGGCTTCATAGAATAAATTGGAAAGTATTCCTTCCTCTTCAATTTTCTGGAAGAGTTTTTAGTAAAATCAGTATATTTTCTTTCTTAAACATCTGGCCTAATTACCAAGAGAAACCATCTATGCCTAGAGGTTTTTTTGAGAGAAGGTTTTCTAACTAAAAAATTTACTTATTTAATAAATGTAGAACTTCCTGAGTTAGCTCCTTCTTCTTGAGTAAGCTTTGGTAGTTTGTGTCTTTCAAGTAATTTATCTTTTTTTTTCTTACTAATCTGACTAATCAGAATCCTGGAAGAAACAACATTGTAAGATCAAGATAAGGAGGTTTGGATTAGAAGTATGGGGATGAACCTGTAGGAGTAGCTGCAAAAGTGAGATATTTGTATATTTGTATAACACATTAATATACACCAGAAAGAAGTCCCTGTACCAAGAGAATTAAACATCTAGTCACTGTAGCCACCTCAGGGCTTTGGCATTTGGGTCATGAATGGAATAGCCATATTGACAGAGAGTGAAGCTATTCATGAGCCCACCAGCATAGGCTTCCCCACTCACTAGGTCTAGTCTACTTTTACCTCCTATTACATATCCAACCTGTCAGGAGAAGAAAGAGTTCAATGCTGAGTCCCCAGTATAGTATCCACCCACAAGGAGACTAATCAGACATTTGGGGAAAAATGATGACAATGAACCCCTTCTAACCTCAAAAGGGCAACATTTCTTTATGATCAAAATTGATACACCTTCTGGATATGTGTTCACTTTTCTTCCTCACAGTGATTCAGCAAGCATTGCTCCCAAGATTTCCCAGAGTTTTCATATCCTAATATAGTATCCTACATATTAATATCCTACATGATAATATCTCCTCAGACCAAGGGATCTTTTTATCTTAAAAAAGAAATATAACCATCAAATCAATTAGTCCTACTGCATAATGCACAGTTGGAAACCACCAGCCCCAGAGAGCAATGAAATAGCCTTTTGTAGATACAGTTGAGGTACCAGCTTGGAGATGCTATCCCCTACAAGCATGGGGTGCTACCATTCCCCATGTGGTATATACTTTATACCAATTGTCATTTTATGGTGTTGATCCACAATAGGTAGAGAACACAGGTTTAGTAACCAAAGGGGGGATGTAGGAGTGGTCCTGTTCATCATCATTTATTCCTAGAGATTTACCTGGGGAATATGTGCTTCCTGTCCCTACAGGTTTAGGCTTTGTCAATCTAAAGTTTCTGTTTCCCAGAGGTGTATTATTATGCCAGGATACATAGTTACAGTCCCTCTAGATTTAAAAAATATGTCTGCTACCTGGTTATTTTGTACCCCTCCTGCATTTAGAGCAATAAGCAGAGAAATGAGCTCTCACACTAGCAGGGGCAATTGATTTTGGTCTTTCTGAGGAGTTAGGGCTGCTGCTACATAATAGGAACAGGGAGAAATATATTTAGTAATCAATTGGGTGGCTCTTGATAACTTATGCACAGTTATAACTATAAAAGCACAAGTGCAGCTATTAAGGCTTGATAGGACATAGTAACCAGGAACCAAACAAGTTATAGGTAAGGGTCTTATTTAGCCTCCAAGGCAAGTCATATAAAACAGCATAAAAGCTAGTCAAAGGGAGGAAGAATCCAATGGAAGAGTGATATATTAATTATGATCTTGAAATCAACTGACGCTGTGGCAGCTGTAATTTAATGCTGCTCTTACCAGTTTTCTCAGAAATTTTGACAAACGAGAATACTAGGGAAGCTATGTCTGGATGTAGAGAACATAATGTGACCAGCAAGTGGATCTGAGTAGAGCAGGGAAGGGATTGTAGTGGTACTATTGATGTCTGCCCAAATATTCATTAAGGTGAGCAGTACTTATTCTCCAGCTATTGCAAGTGTTGGCTGATAATTCCCACCTACTCCCCTGTTTAAATAATTTCCCTCAGCTAAATGAGTGCCATCCTTGTTGGGTAGCTACACCCTACTTTCCTCCACACCCCTGGAGTTGAATTTCACCAAAGACTGAATTGATTGTTCCACCTGCCTCTAGTTTACTAAATCTATTGTACATTTTCCTCCAAACTTCATTGTAGGTTGAGACTAGACACCCTAAGACCAAATTATTTTTCCCCCTACCATATCCTGCTTCCTTCACTCTCTCCTAAGAGCATTCCCGCAATAAACACATGAGTAAGAAACTCTATATCAAGTTTTTGGAAGTCCAACCTAAAAGTCTTTCAATATAGGAGACTAAGTGTGGAACCAAAGGCAAATGTAGGCAGACAAGAAGCAAATTTCCTTTATTTTGCACTTTTTTATGGGTTTTCTGTACATAAATTATTCATATGTATATCCAGTGGGACTAACTCTAATATATATATATTTATATGAACTGATTATATGTATAGATACACATATATGTATACACACACACACATATATATATCAGTCCTACAAATATATACAAAATGTATACAAAATTTACTGAATACATATATACAAATATATACAAAAATTACTGAAGAAATAAGTGAACTGGTTTCATAGAAACAAACTACTATGAAAGTAACATGGATACCTTCATTGTATTCAGAGTGCTGTTGAGAGATCTTACCAGAGTAACCTCTCCTGGTGTTCAAATACTGCTCAGAGATCATCACAATTTCTGTGGTTCACTGGATTAAATGGCCCTGGATTAAATCCCATTCAAGGATCTGTTCTCACATGTGTATTCCTTATAAAGGGATATACTCGTTCTTACCCACACATCCTCAATAAAAATGCTAATAAATATATAGAAAATATGTAATCTTGAATTTTATGAAATTGTCTTTTTTTTGAGACAGGTTCTGGCTCTCTTGCCCAGGCTAAAGTGCAGTGGCATGATTTCAACTCACTGCAACTTCTGCCTCCTGGGCTAAAACCATCTCCCACCTCAGCCTCCCAAGTAGCTGGGACTCCAGGCATGCACCACCATGCCTGGCTAGTTTTTATATTTTTTGTTGAGATGGGTTTTGCTGTCTGTTTTTCCAAAGACTATAGTCTGTATTTTTGAATCAGCTTTGTTTTACTTAATACTGAAAGTCTTTATCTGCCTTTTAGACACAAGAGGCCTTGTCTACTGGCCAAAACCCAATATTTGTTCAATACTACAGCCTGATAAATACCACTATGCCTGGTGTTCTCTTATAGACCCCATTTAACAGCTTTCCATGACTTGGTTTTTATATTATATCACAATTAAAGTTGCATGTTGAAAAAAATGCAAGTACAGCTAGCTAGCTATTATTCAACATAGATTTGTGGTGTCTATGAATCATAGTATTCTATATAATGATAAGGTATACTTGATTGATTCTTTCCATAAGGCATTCAAAGATTATCAAATTTCCATTATAATAAAGTAAAATATGCATAATGGCATCATTACCATTTAGTGTTTCACATTGATAGATTTAGTTTAGATTCTGAAAGCCCTCAATTTAAACTGCTGTTGTTAACTTTATTGATTACAGAACTTTAGATGTGTGGTTCCACTTGACAGAATGTCAGGTGTCAGATAATTTGCTATGTTATTGTAACTCAATTAAAATAATGAATCATTAGATTCCATAACCAAGCTACAGGACTGGAGAATGAACAAGACTCCAGAGTTCTGGCTTCATTCCCAGCTCAGTCAATATCCATTACAAATAAATAATCTCACCTGCCTATTTTATTTTCTCCATCTATAAATCAGAAATGCTAAGAGTTACCACGTTAAGCCCTCAGAGCAAGTTGTAAAGATTAAGAAGGTAATGGTTGAAAAGCTGTTTTTAAATCTTCAATTGTAAATTATTGTGCAAGGGGTTATGATTATGTGGTTACTATTTAAGTATAAATGAAAAAACTGAGAAGATAGAAATGCCAATATAATATCCCCTATACACATTCAAAATGCTAGCTTTTTTCATATTTCTAAAATATGTATGAAAGATATAATATTATTACAAAAGGCAATAATTTCCATATGTTAGTACAAAGGTAAAAATGAGAGTAAATTTACCATTTGAAAGTTTGAGGCCCCTACCTGATACAATAAATTTAGTTTTACATAAGTCAAAATCAAAGACTGAATTTAGCATTTGTTTGCAGAATCAGTGTTTTAAACTATCTACCAATAATCCCATATCAGTTCTACTTCTCTTAGAAAAATGTATTCTTGTTTCCATAAAACACTTTAACAATTATTCAAATATGCATCTTTTATATTCAGGTTCCCAAATATAAAATCTCTGACTTCTTTTACTTTAGACCTGGGATCACATATCTCCTTACATTCCAGCATCATTTATTAAAGAGGTTGTGCTTTCTTCAGTATAAGATCTTGGCACCTTTGTTGAAAATAAGTTGGCTATAAATGCATAGATTCATTTCTGGATTCTTTATTCTGTTCCATTGATCTCTGTGTCTGTTTTTATGACAGTACCATGCTGTTTGGTTACTGTGACTCTGTAGCATATATTGAAGTCAACTAGTGTGATGCCTCCAGATTTGTTCTTTTTGCTCAATATTGCTTTGACTATTCAGGATCATTTGTGGCTCAATACAAATTTTAGGGTTTTTTTTCTATTTCTGTGAGGAATGTAATTGTTATTTTGGTATGGATTGCATTAAATTTGTAGATTGCTTTAGATGGTATTGACATTTTAACTGTATTGATTATTCCAATCTGTGGGGATATCTTTTCATTTACTTGGGTCCTCTTCAATTTCTTTCATCCATATTTTATAGTTTTACATGTAGAGATCTTTCACTTCTGCTGTTGAATTTATTCCTAGGTATTTTATATTTTTTGTAGCTACTGTAAATGGGATTGCTTTCTTGATTCCTTATCTAATTTCTTCATTGTTTGCATTTATAAATGCTGTTAATTTTTGTATGCTGATTTTGTATCGTGCATATTTACTTAATATTTTCATCAGTTCTGTTTTTTGGTAGAGTCTTTAGATTTTTCTAAATACAGCATCATGTCTGCAAACAAAGAAAATGTGACTTCTTCCTTCTCAATTTGGATACGATTTATTTCTTTCTCTTGCCTTATTGTTCTGGCTAAAACTTCCAGTATTATGTTGAATAAAGTGATAAAAGTGAACATCTTTGTCTCGTTCCAGATTTTAGAGAAATCTGGCTTTCAACTTTTCCCCATTCAGTATGATGTTATGAGGTTAACTGTAGGTTTGTGGCCTTTATTGTTTTGAGGTATGTTCCTTCTATAACCAGTTTGTTGAGAGTTCTTATCATAAAAGGATGTTAACTTTTGTTGAAGGTTTTTTAATTAAAAAATGAAATGATCTGTTGAAATGATCATGTACTTTTTGTTCTTGATTCTGATAATGTGATGTATCACATTTGTTTATTGATTTGTATATGCTGAACCATCCTTATATTGCTGGGATAAATTCCACTTGATCATGGTGAGTAATCTTTTTAATGTATTGCTAGTATCCTTCCTTCCCTACTTCCTTCCTTCTCTTTTCTTTCTTTCCTTCTTTCCTTTTCCTCTCCTCCCTTCCTCCCTTCCTTCCTTCCTTCTTTAGTTCGTTTCTTCTTTTCTTTCTTTCTTTGAGACAGGGTTTTGCTCCATCACTTAGGCTGGAGTGCAGTGCCATGATCTTGATTCACTGCAGTCTCAATCTCCTGGGCTCAAGCAATCCTCCTGCCTCAGCCTCCTGAGTAGCTAGGACTACAAGTCCACACCACCACTCCAGGTTAATGTTTAAAAATTTTTTTGCAGAGACAGGGTCTTGCTATATTGTTCAGTCTGGTCTTAAATTTGTGACCTCAAGTGCTTCTTCCACGTCAGCCTCCCAAAGTGCTGGGATTATAGGCATGAGCCACGATGCCTGGCCCGCAGTTTTTGTTGTTGTTGTGTCCTTGTCTGGTTTTGGGATGAAGTTTTACAAAGCATAGCCTTTAAAAATATTAGGAAGAGATCTTTGGGAGGGAATTTGTAAAGATATTACACTAATTGCAGATTTAGATAAAATAAAAGTTTATTAAACTGTGAGAGAATTTTTTATAACGGTAAAAAATTACAGCAAACCTAAATAGATGTCAAAAGAGTGTGAAAATTATCAGAATCAAAACAGAATCATGTTAAAATATTGAAAAATCGAGCTGGAGATGGTCATGAAGAAAGGGTTCTCATGCACAAACTCCTGATAAGAACTATTACAAAAGACTCTGTTAAAACCACCATCTTGTACAAAGGCCATCACAACCTAAACACACACAAAAAATGTCAAAGAAGACATCTGCCCAGCAACAACCTGTCCAACCTTGAACAGGTAGCGCCCTCGTTATTGATCCTAGTAGCCAAGAATAATTATCTCAAAATAACATGTAGTCCTCCTCATTTTTCCTTAAAAACCTTTGTCTTCCTTTATCTCCATAAATACACGCATAACTTACTATGCCATGTATACTCCCATTCTAATGCTCACTCCCAAGTAAATATCATTTTCTTTTAGAGAGTCTCCCTCTCTACTTGTTATTTAGTTGACAAGAGTAATGGCAAAATAAATTATATTTTGCGTACATAATAGAATTACTATGCAGCTACTGTATTGTTGATTTTATATATTAATACTATAAAAATGCTTAAATATTTTCCTATGTGAAAAATGCAGGATACAAAACTATAATACAGGATATTTCAAAGTAAAAAATTATGGAAAAGAACAATTGTAAGAAAATATAACAAAATCAGAGAGAAATTATCAGTTTTATTTATTTTTATACATCCTTAGATTTTTCTCAATTTTATTTTCAACCGTTTTCCATTTCCTTAATATCTTACATCAATTGGGAAAAATATATCAATTTACTATGTAAGCATGTCAACCAAAATTTCTGCTTTAGTTTTGTGACATAATTTTGACATTAAATTTATGTATTTCCATTTGAAATTATGTCTTTAGCATCTATTGTCTTAAATCCTTAAAAATATCTTACCCTCTGCTTCAAGAAGCATGAGTTTTCTAGACTCATCAAAATATTAAAATTGAATGTTAAAAATGAACTGTCCTTCTATCTATGACATTTTACTCCTCATTTCTCTAATAACTTATGAACAAATTAAATTATTCCAGAAATCTGTTAACCTATTATATGACAGTTACTGCATGTCAGAACTAAATTTTGCAGTTTTTGGCTTGACTTTAATTTAAAACAACTTTGAGGATGTATTTTGGTGTTTTTCTGCAATTTGTCCTATTAGTAAAATGTGTTGTAATCTCAGGGGTTGATACTTACATTGGCATTCTAGGTTTGTATTTCATCAACCTTGTATTTGAAGAGGTTGCAAAGCTAAATGTTACATTTTCTGGACTTTGAAGTAGCTTGTTTCACTAATTAAATGTACTTTCACAAACATGAGAAAGTGGAAATGAGGCAGAGGCAATCCTTCTGTGATTCTGGGCTGTCACCACCAGTAAGAAAGGTCATGGTTTCTCTGTAATCAGTCCCAGTATTCGTTTCCAAGAGTATCCTCTGATACCTGGTTTACAGTTTTGGGTACCCATCCTCTAATTCCCCTGAGTGCAGACTGTGGAAGCGACCAAAGCTACTGGTATAAGTTGGGTGGTGACATCAAACATGATAGCTCCCCTAGTGTGTCTGCTTTATATTATTATTAGAGTCATTCCAAGAACGCTGCCTAGAAACTGCTGATTTCCCCATTCAACAATTTTGTAAAATATTTAAACTCCTGTATTAGTAATATCTTGCTGAAATACCTAGAGTAGTTTTAGTTTCCCACATTAAACACTGCCTGATCATCTCATTATTTTCTTCAGCTATTTTATCCCTGATACTCACTAACATGTATTTCAACAAAAATTGTAAAGAAAAGAATTCACTGTTTTTAAAAAAGTAAGTTTCTCTGTCCTTCATGGGCAAAGATTCTTTTCTTTCTTTCTTAAAATGTCATTTTATAAATATATATAGTTATTATATATATATATACTGTGTGGAATCATATATATATATACACATACACATAACTAGAGAGAGACATAGACATGTGCACATGTATATGTACACATATATATAGTCTCACAGTTTCCTGTGGCATGAATATAATAATCTTCAAGGCACCAATCTTCATGCAAACAGTTGTATAATTCAAATTTCTCCCTATGATATATGAGAGTTCAATTCCATTGAAAAATTCTTTGGGCTTTCTAATTTTTGCATATTTGTGATTACTGAATTGTCTGCTAAAATATTTTAGCATCAGTAAATGCAGGTGAACATAAAGTAAATACCAGCAAGGAATAAGAGGTTATTTTAAGCACTCTACATTAATAACATTCCTAAAAACTCAAAGATTTTATGCACATGAGAAACATAAAGAAGTGGTAGAAAAATTAATAAGCAGGTTAAGCACATATGTTGACTGACATGTCAATATTTTATGCAAAAATATATATTTCTTCTTAAAATTTTAGATCTGTTACTATTTTAAGAAACTATAGATTTTAATCTTTACCAGCCCATTAATTGTCAGTTACTCTTTAGAAAGAATAGTACTCTACACAGTTGACTTATTAAAATTATATTATGCTATGGTTTGATCAGATTAAGAATCATTTATATAAAATTTAGTTTGAAATCAAACAAAAACAGAAGTCAAACCCATAAAAGCCAACAGTGTAAACATCAACCAGTAGAATTGGAATCAACATGTATGGTAGCATTCCCAAAATAAAAATCACATTTTAAAGTATGTGTCACCGAAATTTAAAAGCAAAATATGTATTCTGTGCATTCATTTCCAATCTAAATGTTAATTGGTATTTGAGGACCCCGGCATCTACAATGCTGCTTTTGGAGATTATCACTTAATCTATTCCCAAAATTAAATTTAACTTACTTTATTTTGTTTTATTTTATTTCATTTTATTTCATTTTGAGATGGAGTTTCACTCTTATCATCCAGGCTGGAATGTAATGACACAATGTCTACTCACTGCAACCTCCACTTCCTGGGTCCAAGCGATTCTCCTGCCTTGGCCTCCCAAGTAGCTGGGATTACAGGCACCCACCACCATACCGGCGAATTTTTGTATTTTTAGTAGAGATGGGGTTTTCCCATGTTTGGCCAGGCTAGTCACGAACTCCTGACCTCAAGTGATCTGCCCGCTTCAGGCTCCCAAAGTGCTGGGATTACAGGCATGAGTCACCGTGCCAGCCATTTAACTCTTACAATGATGTATTTAAATAAACAGAAATGTATTACACTTTATTCATGATTGATTGTTTGATTGCATAGTTACAAACCCAAAGTAACTCAAACTAACTTAAGAAAAAAACAAGGATAAAAGTTACTTTATGGAATCCAAAAGCAAATTGTGGAATTACAAGTCACTGGATATAATTAGGGACAAGAAAAGTCAAGAAACAAGTCTACTGTTTTTAGTGTCACTCTTTCCATCATTTTCCTACCATAGTCTACTCTATAGTCCATTTTTTTTTTTTTAAGACAGAGTCTTCCTCTGTTGCACAGGCTGGAGTAGAGTGGTACCACCTTGGCTCATGGCAACCTCTGCCTCCTGGGTTCAGCGATTCTCCTGCCTCAGCCTCCAGAGTAGCTGGGATTACAGGCGGGCACCACCACACCCAGCTAATTTATGTATTTAGTAGAGATGGAGTTTCACCATGTTGGTCAGGCTGCTCTTAAACTCCAGACCTTGTGATCTGCCCACCTCGGCCTCTGGAAGGAAGGAAAGAAGGAAGGGAGGAAAGGAGAAAGGGAGGAAGGGAGGAAGGGAGAATGAGAGGGAGGGAGGGAAGAAAGGAAGGAAAGAAGACGAAGGAAGAAAAATTAGATCTCCAACTTGCACCATAGAAAAATACCGATCCAAGATAAATTTATTATTTAAAGGTAATTACAAGATCTTTAACTTTTTATAAGAAAAGATTTCTGACTTTGACATCGTGAAAAAAGTGGTTACCATAAGAAAAAAAATGCTCAATTGGATCACATTAAAATTGAGAATTTTTATCTTTTAACATTTAAATAAATAGATATCATTAAAAATGAAAAACAAAGCCATAAACTGGCCAAAAATATCTGGAACACCTATAACTCAACCTATGTTTATTAATTATTTAAGGAACTTCTCTACAAATAGGAAAGAGACAATTAATCTAATATAAAATGTACAAAAGATATAAAGGCATTTCAGATAATGAAAAACACATGGTCAATAAACATGGAGTAAGGTTCAACTGCCCTAGTGATCAGATAAATGCAAATTAATATCATATTGAGATAGCTTTTTAAATTTAGTATATAAACAGTGTTAAAGTGAATTAAAATGGAAACCAGGCCTAAAGAGTCGCTGAGCAAACAAAGCCAGTTAGGCCTCATGATTGACCTTAACCTTGCTTGATTTGCAAATATAAGTGAGACTTGAGCTATTTCTGATGAATGCCTATATTAAAGAAAAATGAAACAAGATTAATGAATCAGAAGCTACTAACTTACAGTTATATAACCAGGAACTTACAACAGGATAGACTAAGTGAAGCATGTGTGTACCTGTAACTAATCAAATATTTTCTTTATTTTAATTCCACATTCGTCCTATGAAAGCCTTCCCTTGGGTTTCCTTAGTGAAGCCTCCCAAACACTTCTGCTTTTCAGCTGACTGATTCATGAATTGCTGTTTGCCAAAATAAATGCCTTAAAATTGTATGATACTTCAGTTTAACTTTTACCGGCAATAAATAGAAACTTTGACAATATCAACTACTTTAGAAGGTATGGATCAATAGGGACATGGCTAGTAGATGAGTGAGCTTAAACAACCACTGTGAGAAATGAGTTAGCATTACTTTGTAAGTGATATTAAACCAGAAATTCCACATCTAGATATGTGCCATAGGAAGCACCCGCTCATACGCATCAGGGTTCACGCACAAGAATGTTCACAGAAGCACAAATTGTAATGTCCACAAACTAGACATAATGCCTACATATATTATACTAATTTAAATAACATTAGGTATAGTCCCACATTAGAATATTATTCAACAATGAAAATAAAATTAAATGAGTATTTAGATAAAATATGACTTTTGTTATTTAAGAACTCTGTTCTTAAATACATATTACTTGTTTATCTTAAACAGATATAACTTAACTAGTCCTTAAATGAAAATTACAAACTGTGTTTGTGGTCTGGCGCAGTGGCTTATGCCTGTAATCCTAGCACTCTGGGAGGCCAAGGCAGGCAGATCACCCGAGGTCAGGAGTTCAAGACCAGCTTGGCCAACATAGTGAAATGCTGTCTCTACTTAAAATATAAAAAATTAGCTGGGCATAATGGTATGCACCTGTAGTTTCAGTAACTCGGGAGGCTGAGGCAGGACTTGAATCCGGGAGGCAGAGGTTGCAGTGAGCCAAAATTGTGCCAGTGATCTCTAACCTGGGTGATAGAGTAAGACTCAGTTCAAAAATAATTGTAAAAAAAAATGTGTATGCTTGTGTGAATATTCTTGTGTATGGACCCTGATATGGTTTGACTCTGTCCCCACCAAAATCTCATCTTGAATTGTATCTCTTATAATTCCAGCCTGTCATGGGAGAGACCCAGCATGAGGTAATTGAATCATAGGAGCAGGTCTTTCCCATGCTATTCTCATGATAGTGAATAAGTCTCATGAGATCTGATAGTTTTATAAATGGGAGTTCCCCTGAACAAGTCCTCTTGCATGCCACCATGTAAGATGTGACTTTGTTCCCTCTTTCTCTTTCCACCATGATTGTAAGGCCTCCATAGCCATGTGGAACTGTGAGTCAATTAAACCTCTTTCCTTTATAAATTACCCAGTCTCAGGTATGTCTTTATTAGCAATCTGAGAACAGATTAATACAAACCCTGATCCATATGAGAAAGTGTTTTCTACAGCATATACCTGGATGTGGAATTTCTAGTTATAAGGTGAATAAATATCAGCCTTAAAAAGTAATGTTAACCCAAAAATAAAGTCACATATCTACATCCAATTGAACTTTGACAAAGCTGACAAAAACATACACTGGGAAAAGGACACCCTTTTCAATAAATTGCACTGGAAAAATTGGATTGCCATATACACAAGAATGCAACTGAACCCCTATTTCTCACCGTATACAAAAGCATACACTGGGAAAAGGATACCCTTTTCAATAAATGGTCCTGGAAAAATTGTATTGCCATATGCACAAGAATGCCACTGAACCCCTATCTCTCACCATATACAAAAGTCAGTTCAAGATGGACCACAAACTTAAATGTAAGGCCTAAAGTAAAGGCTAAGTACTTTTATAAGTACTAGAATAACACCTAGAGAAAATTAATCTCAATATTGTTCTATGGAAAGAATTCATGACTAAGACCTCAAAAGCATAGGCAACAAAAAACAGACAAATAAGACTTAATTACACTATAAAGGTATGTACAGCAAAAGAAATAATCAACAGAGTGAACAACTTGCAGCAAGGGAGAAAATATTTGCAAACTCTGCACACAATAGGGGACTGATGTCCAGAATTTACAAGAAACACAGACAATTCAACAACAACAATAACAAACAAAACCATCACCAAGTAGGCAGAGGTCATGAATAGATATTTTCTAAAAGAAGACACACAAATGACCAACAAGCATATGAAAAAAGGCTCAACATCATTAATTATCAGATAATGCAAATTATAATCATATTGAGATATCATCTTACATAATCAGAATGGCTGCTATTAAAAAGTAAAAAATTACATACATTGACAAGGATGTGGAGAAAAGGAAACAATTATACACTGTTGGTGGAAATGTAAATTAGTACAACCTCTGTGCAAAATAGTATAGATATTTCTCAAAGAACTAAAAATAGAACTACAATTCAATCTGGGAATCTCACTACTAGATATCTACTTAAAGGAAAAGAAATTATTACATAAAAAGATAACTGCACTCATGTTTATCACAACAGTGTTCACAATAGCAAAGATAGGGAATCAACCTACGTGTCTATCAATGGACAATTGGATAAAGAAAATGTAGTATATCTATACAATGAAATACTATTCAGCCATGAAAAAAGAATGAAATCATTTCATTAGGCTTTTTTATTTTTAACTTGAGGATTTTGGTAGTCTTGTAAATTACTGGTCAGGGATTTTGTAGAAGGTCCTCCAATTGGTATTTACCTAATTTTTTTTGTGTGTGTGATCAGCCTGCAGTTGTGGGTTTTTAGGAAGAAGACCACAGAGGTAAAGTGCCATTATCATCACTTTATATCAAGAAGTCTTAATATCAATATGACTTAATCACTGTTGAAGTTAAACTTGATACCTGGCTGAGGTAGAGTTTGTCAGGATTCTCCACTGCTGATTTACTCTTTTTTTTCTCCCGTTAGAAGGAATTCACTATGCACAACTCATGCCTTAAGGAGTGGGTTATATTCTACTTCCTTAAGTGTAGCACATCTAAAAAAAATTATTTAGAATTTTTATCTAGGGGAGATTTGTCTATTCTCTATTAATTAATATTATTATACACTCATAGATACTTATTTCACACTTTGGGTTATAATCCATGATATAGAGTAAATGTTTGTGTTCTTCCAAAATTTATATACTGAAATCCCGCAATGTAATTAACATTGGGAGGTAGAGCATTTTGGAGGTGATTAGGTCATGAGGGCTCTGCCCATTCATGAAATGGGATTAATGACCTTATGCAAGAGACCCCAGAAGACTCCCTCAGTCAGTCCTTCTGCCATGTCAGGACACAGCATGATGATAGTCATCCATGAACAAGGAAGCAGGTCCTTACCAGACACCAAATCAGCCAGTGCCTTGATCTTGACTTCCCAGCCTTCAGAACTGTGAGAAATAAATTTCTATTGTTAATAAGCTACCCAGTTTACAGTATTTTGTTACAACAGCCCAAACAGACTAAGACAAACACCTTGTAGGAAACAAAGACTGTTCAGAGATAATAAAAGATATTGCCTCGATGACAAAGAGCATGTGACAAAAGAGGCATATTCAGAGAAAAAAAGAAAAATATGCCTGGAAATTAAGATTATAATAGCAAAAATAAAAAATAAAAACATTGAAAGACAAAATTGAGGCATTATTGCATCAAATATAGCAAAAAGATAAGGAGATGTAAAATGAGAGAGAAGATTTAAAAAAAAGAAGAAGAAGAATGGGTCCAAAGATCCTACTTTGGAATAAGAAAGTCTCAGTATAAAAAAATTTTGAAAAATCTACTGGTACTTTAGACTTCCAGCCTCCAGAACTGTGAGAAATTAATTTATGTTGTCTAAGCCATCGAGTTTATGATATTTTGTTATAGCAGCCTGAGCTAAGACAATTCAGTACTACTTTATTATGTTGCTAAAATTTTCCAGCTGTGTCCATTGGGAAGTCTTTCAGTTGGCTCCTATGTCTTTTGAATATACCCCCACCAATGTAGGGATTTTTCCAAGTACTTCCTTACTTTCTGGCACCAGAAGATGCTCCAGACATCTTGTATATTTTGTACCCAGTCCTAGAATCAGCCAACTCTGCAAAGAGTGTTTTAAATTGGAGCATGGTATTAGAAACAAGAAATAGGTACCAGGTTTGCTCCCTGCTGCTAAGGTGTCATTGCTTCTAGGCTTCCTCAGGTGATAGATCAATGAGACATATTAATGTTATAACCTATATACATATAAACTTAGCCATAATTATGTACATATATTTATAAATATTTATATAAGAAACAATATCTGTATTAAGCAAATGAATTCACTTTGATATATGCAACTCTAATTGATTACCAAATGGATCATTTCAGCATTCTCCCTGGCTTATCTGTAACATTCCACTCTAACAGTGAGAAACCTGCTGTTCATTTACTCAATTATCCAATTCCACCATATGTACAGTATATGTAATGGTTTCAGAATTGTTAACACATACGCCCATGGAAAACAACTTTATCAAGTAGAGTGTAGTTTTATGTAGCATTCTGTTTGCCTTGAGCCTTATAGACTTCAATCCCTTCCAAAGTTACTTAGTTCAACTTTTTCCTCCCCCAGTC
Source organism: Ateles fusciceps (assembly GCA_036589455.1). Classification (NCBI taxonomy): domain Eukaryota; kingdom Metazoa; phylum Chordata; class Mammalia; order Primates; family Atelidae; genus Ateles; species Ateles fusciceps. The sequence continues at coordinate 739,809 of JAZHEH010003462.1, forward strand.
TCTTCAATGAGATTGTTTTATACATCTGCAATATAGTTATATTATTTTTATCACATTGTATATTTCATTTTGAGATCCTTCAGTTTCTCAAATGACTTTTTAAAATTTTTGATGCATAAAGTTTTAATTGTTATGCTTTAACAGCCTATATATTCTGAGACTACAAGTCTTATATTAGGTAAATGCAAAAGTTATTGTGGTTTTTGCCATGATTTTCAATGGCAAAAACTGCAATTGCTTTTGCACCAACTTAATATCTTGAACTCTCTTTTACAGTATCATACAGAACAGTTTGACTACCTCAAAATTACATGAGTTCAATTATTAACCTTACCCTATTCCTTGCTGAACCCCTGGCAGCCATTTATCTGTTGACCATCTCTATACTTTTGACTTTTCCAGAATGTTATACAATTGTAATTAAACAGTGTGTGTTCACACTGGCTTTCTTCACTTACCAATATGCATTTAAGATTCATTCATGTGTTTTTGTGATTTAATAGCTTATTTCTTTTTCTTTCTTTCTTCTTTGTTCTGAGTAATATTATATAGCTGTACCACAGTTTGTTTATCCATTTACCTTTTGAAGAATATCTTGATTGTTTTTGATTAGGGGCAATTACACATAAAGCTACTATAAGTATCCATATGAAGGTTTTTATGTGAACATAAGTTTTAAAGTCATTTGAGTAAATACTTAGGAACTCACTTCTGGATCATAGAGTAAGACTGTTTATTTTTGACAGTTTGAAACCGTCAAATTGTCTTCCAAAGTGGCTGTACACGCCCACTAACACTAAATGAGAGTTCTTGCTCTACATCTTCACCAGCAACTGGTATTGTCAGCAATTTTTGTTGCTGTTTGTTTATTTATTTGTGTATATTGAAGTTTAGTCATTCTGATCATTGTGTCATGGTATCTCAAAGTTTAAATTTGCAATTCCTTAAAGACAAATGAGGTTGAGCATCTATTCATATGCTTATGTATTATCTGTATAACATCTTTGATGAGGTATCTGTTTTGATATTTTGCCCATTTTGTATATTTTTTTCATATTAATCAATTTTAAGAATTATTTGTATATTTTAGATACATGTCTTTTATTACCTATGTGTTTAGTAAATATTTTTCCCTGTCCATAGACCATATTTTTATCCCTTTAACAGTGTCTTTTACAAAGTAGAAGTTTTAATAAAGTCCAGTATATCAATTGTTCTTTCATAGATCATACATTTATTTGGTGGTATATTTAAAAACTTATTACTAAATACAAGGGAATGTAGATTTTTTTCTTATCCCCTCCTTCAAAAAGTTTTATAGTTTCACATTTTACATCTAGGCCCATGGTCAATTTTGAATAATTTTGTGTCAGGTCTAAAGTCCATGTCTAGATTTGCTCTGTGTGTATGTGTGTGTGTGTGTGTGTGTGTGTGTGTGTGTGTGTACCTATAATCCTCCAATCAAATCTTAGTCTTTTAGCGAGCCTGTGTCCCTGGACCTTCATGTCCATTTATGTAGATTTAGGCCCAAAATACCATTGTCGCCCCATCTGAGTTACTTGCTAACTCAGGTTATAAAACTCTCTTATTTGCTATGTTATTTATTAAATTCTCAGTTCTAGGGTTCTGGCAAAAGGCCTCAGAACTTGAGCAGGAGTATTTTTAGCAAATACCTACAATTGTGGTAGAAACAAGGTTACCTGCTTCAATTTTATCTCCAGGGTAAGTGTCTGTACCATGGATATACCACTTGGGGGACATACTTCTTGCTCTCTGGGGCTTATAGGTATATGATTTAGATACCTGGCAATCAATCTCAATGTAACTTTACTGTCTCCTGGTTTTCTTTTAATCCAAAAACAAGCTGTTCATTGTGAGTTTTCTCCCAGTGACCCTGCCAGCATGGCCAGACTTGGTGACAATTTCCTTAAGAAGCTAGCAGATGTCCTTGTTCTCTGATTCTGACATGTAGGTTATCTCCCAAGCCGTGTAAATAGGCCTGAGCAAATGATATTTATTAGTACTAAAACTCATCACCCTTCTGATATTTATCCTAAGACAACACATTTCTCAAAACACTTAACTGACAAAATTGAGATTTTTGTTTGCAATGGCTAACTGACAAATTCTTGTTAATAGCATTTGGTGGATGTTTCAATCTCATATCCAATGCATTTAGCTATTAAAATTGAAAGTATATAAATGAAGTATATGTATTTATTTGATTATATATATTTTTGGTAGTCAAATATTGAATTTAGATCACTTATGATATAGTATATAAATTATAAGCTAATGGATTCATTAGCATATTTATGAAATATTATAAGTAAATATAATTAATCAATTATTCTTATGCCTTTTGAACCTAAGTACATTATTATTATATGCTTCTTGTTTGGAATTTTCAAACTAGTTCAATATTCTGGAACATTCTTTTTATAATGTCATTATATATTGCTAAAAACAACAATATAAGCAACCAAGTAAGTAAAAATATTCTAAGCTTCTAAACTAAAAATGTCTGATCAAGTCTGGAATATTTCCCAGAAAGAATCCATTGAACGTAGGTTACCATGGTGATTAGCAAGAATGCGGAATGAGGTTCATTTCATGATAATTGCTACATATTTGCAGCTGAAGTGCATCTTTCAGTTTCAGTCTCAGACTTTGAGACCATAATAATAGCTCTGGAATATGAGTTGTATATTTAAACCTATAATATTGTGCAGGGGCATATCTAATTCTGTGGAGGTTCTTTTTTTGTGGTGACCAACATGGTAATTTTTAAAAGCTTATTCCTATTTATTGAAATTTCTGTGTATAGTTAATTGAGATTATGTTTGATTGATTCTTAAAAAACAGAATTTATAATGTCTCCAAATCAATTTAAAGATAAAGGAATAGCATTTTATTTTAAAATCCTCCCCCCCCTTAGAAAGAAAGCTGAATTTATTTTTGAGGCAGCTGAATGCTCTTGCTTTGTAATTATTTCTGAAGAAGTTCATGGTCAGATGCCAACTTTTGTGAATTAATAATAAGTTTTAATAAATTGTGCCCAAATCAGAAAGTTAGTGCTTTGAAAAGCTGTTTTAATACTTTGGGGCTAAGCATAAACTAAATGCAGAATGTAACAAGTTGCTAAGGGATTAGTATATGATACTGAAGTGTTATAAAGAAGCCCAATAACAAAATTCTTAAAAATAGATGCAGAATAGCTATGTCAAAATTCCTTTGGTGTATACTACCACTTTGTGTGATGTTTCATGCTTACAGAATATTATCTGTTTTTGATTAATTTTTTCAAGAACCTTTCAAATAAAAATAATGTTAAAAATAAAAATAGTACACTCATTGAGAATTTACTGTGTAAGAGACACTATTCTACATGTACTAACTCATTTAATCCTCACAATAATACTAAGGAGTAGGTTACTGTTATTATCTTTGTTTTGTGAAGGATCAAATCAAGGCACAGAGCAATGAAGCATTATAATTTGCCCAGCATCACATACTTTAGAACAGAGCCAGAAATCAAACTCAAAGAGGCATCCTCTTAAACAAATACTGCTACACTGCTGATCTGAAATATTTTCAATCCCAATGTATAGCACCAAAAATGGATGTTCAAAGAAGACAAATAATGGCAATGTTATACAACTATCAAAAGGCAGGAACTCAGGCGTTTTTTCTGATTCTAAATCTAAGGGCCAGTAGAACTCATGGTCATCATGAACTTGAATGTCTAATTTATATGCTTTATTACCTGGCCAGTTGGGAGATAAAACAATGTTTGCTCAAATTGCATGTTACACTTAACAACCTTAAGAGTAGACTCACCCATCTCTTACCTATACCTGCCCTTTCCATAAATTAAATTTATATTATCACATGTTAAATATGGAATATATTATTTTATTTATGTATCTGGAGACTGGCAGAAGCAGGTACTTTATTCTTTTTTCCTTTCGCTATTGAAAAACCTATGGAGTTAGCATGTATACATTGAAAGGAATTTTCAGTCTGATTACAATAGTTCTTTTAAAGATAAGGAAAAAGTAAAGGGAAGTATAGCATTGTACAGTTTCAGAGGGCTAGAAAATTAACTTTTCAAGCCCTATGACTAGCAAAATAGAGAGGAAGGAAGCATATTAGAACACATAAAACTGTTATCTAATAAGCACCTACAGAAGTAAGCTTACCCATGAAGAAATGGTCACAAGTTGACATTTTGTGTGTGTTTGTGTGCGTAAACTAGCAAGAACTGAAGTTGGTGTCCACATTTTTTAAACATCAAGAAAACACAGACAAACAAAAACTTCCAGTTCATCCTAATCCTATAAAAGTCTGCTGTAGAAAAATAAGCTGAGCACTGTGGCATGGGCCTGTAGTCCCCGTTACTTGGAAGGCTAAGGCAGGAGTATTGCTTGAGTCCAAGAGTTTGAGCCCAGGCTAGACAACATAGTGAGACTTCCATCTCAAAAAAAAATTTATATATATATATTATATATATATCAAAAATTTTATATATATAATATATGTATATATGTGTGTATGTGTATATATATACACATACACACAAAGTGATTCTGGCAGAGAAAGAAAAGCACTTAGTGGCAGTAGGCAAACCAGGGAACTGCTGGCTTGTGACTCTAGTGGACATAGCTAATGAAAATAATTTAAACAAATACTGAAGACTAGAGTTTTCATGTTATTTGGAATTTTCTATTTAAATTAACAATAACAATTACATGCATCTACCAGGTTTTTACTCTGCAGTATATGCCTTGACATTAAAAGAACAGGAAACTATTAAAAACAGCCACCCTTAAAAGTGCCCTGTCAGGGAAAGTTTATGGAGCCTTCACTGAAGAATAACTGTTTACTCTCTGCTTGTGCTGGTATGCACATACATCCAAGCAGCATAATTATCTTGGCCATATTTAAGAAGAAAATTAAGATATTAGAATAAAATGTCATGTCTTTTTACTTATATTAAACATATTTATAAAATTAAATTACAGCAACATGCATAATAGCAGCACATTTTTATAACTCAAAATAAGTAAAAAGATTCAAAATTCTTTGAATTGTAACAGTGAAATCATTGCAAATAGAAACTCTTTGTAGTGCTTACGTAATAAGTACTTTACCTTTGATAGTTCCATCATTGTCTTATCATTAGTGAAGGAATATGCTAGATAGTTATTAAGCATCAAAGTCTATGAGACATTTTACAAACTGGTCCTCACTGATATATTAAGAATTAAAACCCCCAAGTGAGCAGTTTATCATTATTATAAGTAGTTTGCCATTAGCTTTAAAATAATAATTTCAGTTGTTTATGCCCAATCTATATTCATTATTGCAGTATTTAAATTATAGATATTCTTTAAAAAAGAAATAATGAACATGAAAATATTTCTGCTTTTATCATTCCCATTTATCAAGAATATATTGAGCCCTTATGGTTTGGGAAGTACGGAATGCACTTGATATTGCCTGAGAAAATAACAGACTATTGCGACTCCTCGAATTTTCTAATGATATTTTAATATATATAATTCCCTATAGAAATTCAAATATAACTCCCCGGGGCTTGTATATAGATTATAAATATATAAGGGGGAAAGGGGTGGGTGGGGGAGGGGTTTTGGGGCTGGGGCCTTACTTCCCCTCCTCCCCCTTCCCCTGGTCCCCCATCCCTGGGGCAGTTTGTTAAAAAAGAGTAATAAAAGGATTTAAAAAAAAAAAAAAAGAAATTCAAATATAACTAAACATGTTAAGGAATGACTTCCAGTATGTAAGTGATTCAATAACTATAGGACAGAAGTTGTAAAGTTATGAATGTTAATTTCACTACTAAAATAGAATATGCTCTATTATATACCTCATTATATGATTAGTATATCTAGATGAAGTTTCATGGCACAGGAGTTATTGCTGAGGTAACAAATAATACACAGCAACAAATCCATGTCTGGCTGTGGAGAATGAGAGGTCACCAGAATCACGCATTAGCGACATGACTCATTTCCACACACCAATCTTACAAAGCTATGATTCAAAGTTGTGCCTCATCAAAATCACAAGTGAGTACATATCACAGGCTTTTTACTATTCACAGAAATAGAAATTCCAAGTGTTAAATTGGAAAATGCCAAGTATGTTAGCAATTGATACAGTTTCCAAAGAAAAATGATATCCTTCCTGAGTATAAATAATGTAGCTGGAAGAACCAAGACTTTCATGGAATGCTGAAAACAAGCAGCATCCAAATTACTGCAAAAATATAGTACACATTAAATGTTACATTTTTCCTGTAAGAGCTTTCAAAATCACCTCTTCTGTTAAGTATTTCTGACTTCTCTAAACAAATTAATCTTTTTTCAATAAATATATGTTTAGTAACTCTTTCTTAGTATCTGTTTCACATTGTTTTCCCTATTGTGTCTATCCTCAGAAAGAAACAACACAGTAATCCTGTCATATTCATCTTTGGATTTCATAGCACATTGCCTGAAATATATACTTGTTTATCAAATTAATTCATTCCCTCAAGCTTTGCTAGGCATGGAGCATTGGACATAAATAACTGACCTTTCCCCATTTGCACCAAGAAGGCACTTAATCAGGTGTCATCTGTGGATTCAAATCATGAACAGCAACATTTAAATACATTGCACACAATTTATCCCACACCTGGGACGCCATCACAGAGATACACACGGAGAGGTCATGTAGAAGTATCATGATTGGAAAGGCATACGTTGATGTGACAGTAGAGGATTCCCTTCAGGAGAAGATGCTGATTGTTTATCTTTGTTTTCTAGGTTTCTCTCTAGATGAAAGATTTGCATGTTTACACTTTCACGAAAGACAGTTCTATTGCATATTTCACCATTTGCTGTGTATTTATACATTATATTTTATTTTCTGTCATGATTCAGACAGTTACATCCCCCTCCTGGGACTTCCATATGTAAAGTCGTGATAGCGGGAGTTCTGCTTCTGGTTCTCCTTGTCCATGATAATGCTTTCTCAACGGCTAGGCACTGATGGCTAGGAAAGAGTGATGGTTGGAGCTACTGAGGCACATAGGTCAGACACACCCTCTACACCTGAGTTCCTGATACTAGGGCTTTTATCACTAGTGATTCATTGTCATGATATGATCATTTCTCCTAGTTTTCAAAATAATATTTATCAGACAGAAATTCTTACTGTGAGTGAATTGATCAGATCCCATCCTTTCTAGATAGCAGAAATCTTAGAACTTCTGAAAAAAACTTGGCACCACAAGAGAACATGAATGATGCAATTTCGCCTTGTCTTTCTTGGCAATGCCATTTGGTCTCACCATGTTTTGTTTATTTTTAAAAATACCATTAAGGAAAGGGGATCTATGGTATCTGCTTTTAGTATATTCTTCTATATTTCCCATGACAGGAAGCACAGTGAATGTTGCATTAACTGAAAACATTAGATAATTATCTTTTCATCAATTAATTAATAAAATATTTGTTTTTCTCTTTCAAATATGAAAGTATTTTTTTCTAAAATTGTTATTGTAACAGACATGTAATTCTGAGATAATTTCTGTTAAGAGAGTGCTTTCATTTAAAACTCTAGAATGTTGAGGCTTCATTTACCAACTATTCAGAAATCATGCTGAGTTGACACTTGCCTGGCAGCCTAGATTCAGTTCCACTATTGTAGAACCACTTAGCCAATTTAGAGAGTTCTACAGTCTAATTCAACATGATATTTAAACAATATAGAGGCTTTTCAGAAAAGGAAAATATGAAGATCTGTATTTGTGTCCCACTAAATTATGCTAAATATTGATATAATGCCACACAAATAGGAAGAGTTTTTCTGTTCTTATAAACTCTCAGGGGAGTCAGCATTATCTGTCATTTCTGTCTTTGATCTGTTTTCAACTTGTGTTCTTGGCTGTAAAACAGATGACTAACAAGGTTTTTCATTATTGTTCCATGAAGTGTTTAAATGTATTCTCTCTATTGTTGGTTATTTTCAGGAACACTTTGCACATGTATTCATTTCAAAAATTGGTAGTAAAAAAGGAATATAAGAACCAACAGCATCATTATGATGGACTATATATATGTAAATGCATATAAGATGGGAAATCAATATTCTACTACTGTAAATTTTAAAAGCTATGTATTTTCATTTTAAAAAGCTATATATTTTCATTTTAAAAGCTATATATTTTAATATTATAAATGTGTATCAGCTATTACTTATATTGCCATTCATATGGATTCCAGTAGATCAAGAAACTTGATAGATACATACATACATACATAGATACATAGATGTGTGTGCCTGTGTATGTGTGTATGTGTGTGTGTGTGTGTGTGTGTGTGTGTGTATTTTTAAGTTGCTTTTTAATATCCAAGGTTCTGCTGGCAAAATGTTTTAGATGGTAAATTAGGTGGTAAATGTTTTAGATGGTAAAAGAACATATAATCAGTGTGTTTTTGTTGTTTTTATATACAAGCAATATCTAAGTGAATTATATGCCTAGTTTTTAAAAATAAAAATAGTATTTAAATTGATAGCATTTAAAGTAAGGTAATGTCAATTTTATTTATTCAATTTACAAAAATATGTGGGGTGCCTATTATGTATCAGGCATTATTCTAGATCTTGAGGAAAATGCAGTGGATAAAAAAAAATTTCCTGCCTTTCTGATATTTACATTCCTAATGGGTAGAGACATAAAATACAAACAAGAAAAGTAAATTAAGATCAATAACTGTCTTGTGGAGAAAAATGAAATTGAAAAAAGAAGGAGAATTAATTTTAAAATAAGGTAGCCAAAATAGATAGCTCAGATGTTAATTGATACAATTGTAAATATTCTATGTGGCTTTTTCATAGGTTCTTTGTGACCCAGCTAAGACATAAGGTAGGTATAGATCTATACATAAAATCCAATGATGACTGTGAAACAGGATTTTCTAGTTTGCTAGAGTCATCTTACTAAATAGCCATGGAAACAGCTCAGGGTGTGAGCAGTGTGATTTTTCTGGTTTATTATGTTGATCAACAAGAAAAATTGTGTACACCTTTTTTTCAGGGAAAACCAAGAAAATGTATCAAGACTGGTTGTGGAGATAGAGGAAGAGGTATAAAATATTTTTTTCTGACATACGGAGGATAGAATCTGATACTTATTTAACCACTGGATCCTATCAAAAGTAATAATTTTCCATAAGCAGTAAAATTAATCCTGGGTTTCTTTCGCATGTTTGAGCCTCATTCAGTAATTACTATAAAATTTTTACACTGTTTTGAAATAGAAAATTTTATGAACGATAAGAAATGTATGAGCTGAAAGAGTAATAAAAAGGAGCTTTAAAAATGAAAGAGCCAGAAAGATCAGTGCCATGATGCATCTAACCATAAAATCCACCAGAACAAATTATTTTCCAAGTAAATCTTTTGGAAAAACCTAGATTCAGAAAATATTGAAATGCTTGTTTAATTTTTTATTTCTGGTACAAAACAAGTTTAGCTTAAATCTTACTCTTACATTTTTATTTGCCATTGGCAGAGAAAAAAAATCTAAAAAATAAGTTACATGTAGAATTATCTCTTACTCTGACAAGTTATGAGTTAATCACAAATAATAGCAATTAGAGTTGACATTTATTGAAGGAATACTATGTGCTAGATATAATTATATTTGATTCTGACAGCAACGTTATGAGTTTTATTGATGAAGAAATTGAAGCTCAGAATATTGTTACTTGGTAAAAGTCAGATAGCCAGTAAATGACCAAGATAGGCATCAAAATATTGATAGAGCTAGAGTCCACATTCCTAAGCTATGCAAGTTGACTCTTTTAAGTGATATCTTTGAATAAATTGATATAACAGAAAAAAAATGTTGAAATCTGAAAGTTAAGAGAGGAAACACACATATTGTCAAGATGGACAGAACAATAACAAAAATGTTTATTATTTGATTATAACAGAAAATATTAGGATTCCTAGAAAAAAATAAAAGTTGTATAATAGCTAAACCTTTCCATTTTTCCTTTTCTCTTCTTTCCTCATTTCGTTTCTTCCTTCCTTTCTCAAACTTTGCAGTAGTGTCAAAAATGTGGCAGTTACTGGAATAGATAAGTGGAATACAAATGTGTGAAAGAATAAGCATATGAAATCCTTAACAATTTATATATAAGGAGCTCATTGATCACCTGAGATAAAATGCCTAGTTAGGTCTAGGAGGGAAAATGGGTACATGTACACATCTGAGATAAGAACAGGAATGGAGGGGTTAGGACAAAAATTTGAGTCAGAGAAAGGTCTCGGATGACACCCTATGTCAGTAGATTATTACAGGAAGGAACATGTTTCCCAGACAGATAAGGAAAGGAAGCCATTTTCATGCAGAGCCATTTTTATAAGTATAGAGACATTCATTTATTTGCACAATACTTGTCTGCATAACATCCGAAAAGTACCAATGATTGTACTAGGAACTGGAGAGACAACAGTGAACGTAAGTTCTTGTGTTTGATAGAACAGTAGGGAAATTATAATTACAAATAATGTATATTTCAAAATAGCTAGAGAGAAGAACTGTAATATTTGCAACACAAAGAAAAGATAAATATTTGATGTGATGGATATCACAATCCCAAATACCCTTATTTGATTACTACACATTTATTAGAATATTACATACACTCTCAAAATGTATACAACTGTATCAGTTGTTAAAAAGCAAATAATAACAATAATAATAAGAAGAAGATGCTATCCTTGGAGTTTATTTTCAGGTGGGGAACAGAGACAAAAACAAATTTTAAAAAACTGTAATTTAATTTTAGATGATAAAAAATAAAGCAGAGCATGCATTTAGAAAGATTTTATTTTATTTTATATATGGTGCTCAAGAGAGGTCTGTTTGGAAAACTACTTAATCAGATAAATTGGGGGAACCAGCCAATTAGCCCAAACTTATCCTGTTAAGAACCAGATAGCAAATACTGTAGCTTTGTGGGCGACAGCTCAATTCTGCCTCAGTAACTAGGAAACAGCCATAAACTACACATAAACAAAGTTGTGTAGATATATTTTAGTAAAACTTTATCTCCAAAACCAGAAGGCAGACATGATTTGGTCCTTTGAGATGTAGATTTGCAGGCCACTGTTTTGAAGCAATGGTTCTGAAATTTAGTAGCACATTATAATCAACTGGAGATCTTTAAATATATGTATACTTACAACTGAATCGTACACCAACAGATTCTGATATATTTGGTCTGGGGTGTGGCCTGCCCTATGGTTACCAACTGTCCCAGTTCACCCAAAACAGAGGGATTTCTTGTACATGGGACTTTCAGTGCTATAATTGTCCTTGGCAAACCAAAATGTTTGATCACCTTACCTGGACATCGGCTCCACAAATGATAATATCTGCATCCAATATTGATAATCATGTAAATAGAATCATGCAGACCATGGTGTGGAATCTTATTTCATTCTATGTGTGACAGGTACCATTGGAGGGTTTTAAGCAAGTGGAGCAGCATAATCTGACTTACATTTTAAACCCACCTATTACGCTGGCTATCGAGAGAAGCTCTAGAGGAGTAAGAGTAGAAGATAAGGGACCAGTCAGATGATTCATAATGAGACTAGGGAGGGATGAAGATGGTTCAGACTAGGATGGTAATAGGGGAGTGTTTTGTTTGTGTCCCCCTAAAATTCATATATTGAAACCCTAAACCCCAAGGTAATTGTATTTGGGAGACAGGGCCTTTGAGAGGTAATTAAGTTAAGATGAGGTCCTGAGGACCTTATAGTGGATTAGTGTCCTTATAAGAAGAGGGTGAGACCAGAGTGTGCTTCTTTCTCTCTCACTCTTTTGTCTCTCTCTCTCTCTCTCTCTGTCTCTGTCTCTCTCCACCCCCTCCCGCCACCTCTGTCTCCCATTCCCTGCCATATTAGGATACAGACAGAAGATGGTCATCTGCAATCCGGGAAAAGGACCCTCACCAGGCACCAAATCTGCTCGTACCTTGATCTTGGACTTTTCAGCCTCCAGAACTATGAGAAATAAATATGGTTGTTTAGGCACCCATTCTATGGTATTTTGCTACAGCAACTGAAGTTGATTAAGACAGGAAGGTCACAAAAATGAGTCTGGTGTAGTATACATTTTGAAAGTTAAGTCAAAAGGATTTATTGCTTAAATATAAGTGAGAGATGTAAAGAGGGAAAAGTATAAGTCAAAGATGGTACTTTTGGACTGAGATTAATGATGCAATTTCGTAAGTTGGAAAGGCAGCTAGAGCTGAAAGTCTGGGGTTCTGGAAAGGATTCAGGCGTGGAGATATACATTTTGGAAACTTTAAGCTATGGGAGAAAATATAGAGAATGAGCGTGAGTGCGAAGAATCTGAATATGAAGTCTTAAAGATCATCTGAATCTACAGGAAGAGAAAAAAGATATCACTGAAGAGCCTGAGAAAAAAGAAGACCAGAAGACAACACATCATGGGGCACCTGGAAAAAAGGAATAGAGTTGGAAGACATTAATGAGGAACAGCCTTCTTGCTCTTCACTTGTTTTCATCATCAACACTTCATTGTAAAGAATTTCTTGCATATTATGGCAAAAAGGGTATCCAAGGATTCCTTCCAAGAATATGATTTCTTTTTTGGGGGGGGGGGGGGTAAAAAAATTAAATTTTATTGAGATCATTGTAGTCAAATGCAGTTTTCCCCCAATTGCAAAGTTTTGCAAAACTATAGTACAATAGCACAACAGGATATTGACATTGATACAATTCATTAATCTTGTTCAACTTCCCAAGTTTTACTTGTTGCACTTATTTGTGTGTGTGTGTGTGTGTGTATTCAGTTCTACACAATTTTCTAATGTACAACTTGATACATCCACCACCAGAGTTAAGACACAGAACAGTTCCATCACAAAGTTCCCATATGTCGTTCTTTTATAACTATCCCTAACATCTGGTAACCAGTAATCCGATCTTCATTTCTAAAATCTCATCTCAAAAGTGTTACATAGATGAAATCATACAATATGTGAACTTTTGGGATTGATTTCTTTTTTAACTTGGCATGATTTCCTGGAGATTCATCAAAGCTATTGTGTGTATCAAGAGTTCATTCTACATTATTGCTTACTAGATATGTGTAACCATTCACCCACTGAGAAATATTTGATCTGTTTCCAGTTTTTGTCTATTTTGAATGAAACTTCTAGGAATATTAGCATACAGGATTCACTTATAAATGTAAGTTTTTATTACCAAGAATAGGCGCACAGGAGCTCAATACTGGGTCATATTATAATTGCACGCTTTTATTAAACTACCAAACTTTTCCAAATTTGGTGCAATATCTTACATTCTCATCAACAATGCAGAAATGATTCAGTAATTTTGTATCCAGCATTTGGTTTTGCTGCTATTTTTTTATTTCAGTCAGTCTGATATATGTGTAGTGATATCTCATTGTGGTTTTAATTTGCATTTCCCTAACGGTGGGTGGAGGGGAATATCTCTTAATGTACTTGTTATTTGTATATCCTGTTAGGTGAAATGTCTCTTCATGTTCTTGCTTATTTTCTAACTGAATTCTTTTAAATGTTGAGTTTTGAGAATTCTTTTTATATTTTAGAATCTAGCTCTTTTCAGATATGTATTTTGAAAATATTTTCTCTCAGTCTGGAGCTTGTCTTTTCCTCCTCTTCACCTGATCTTACACATAACAAAAGTTTTAAATTTTGTTGGGTTCAATTTCTCAATTTTTCTCTTATGGATTCTGCATTTTGGCATCAATTCTAATAATTCTTTGTCTAGCCCTGGATACTGAATATTATTTTCTCCTACCTTACTTTTCTAAAAGTTTTATAGCTTTATGTTATACATTTGAGTTCATTAAGTTTGAATTAATTATTTTGTAAGAGTGAGATTTAAAGATTATTTTTTTGCCTATGGATATTCAATTATTCCAGCATTATTTGTTGAAAAGGCTATCTTTTCTGGATTGAACTGATTTTGCACCTTTGCAAAAAAATCGATCGTACATACTTACATGACTCTATTTCTAAGCTCTTTATGCTATTTCATTAATCCATATGTCTAACTCTCCACCTATACCACCGATTCTTATTATTATAGCTATACAGTAAGTCATAATGTTTTATTGAATCATTCCTCCCACTTTATTATTATTTATAAAGATAATTTTAGCTATTCTAGGTCTTGTGCATTTTCATTAAAATTTTAAATTAAGCTTGCCTGTGTCTCCAAAAACCTCATTGGGTTTTTATAGGGATTGAATTAAACCCATAGATCAATTTGTGGACAATTGATATATTTAATATCTTGAGTCTTCTAATCCATGGATATGGTATGTTTCTCCATTTATTTAAATATTTTTTCTTTCATTGTAATTTTGTAATTTTCAGAATAAACATATATATTTTGACAAGTAGGTATCTAAGTATTTCACTTTCTTTGAAGCTATTATGAATGGTGTTTTATTTATTTATTTATTTATTTATTTTATTTTTTGTTTTGGAGACACAGTCTCACTCTGTCACCAGGCACCAGGCTAGAGTGCAGTGGCACAATCCTGGCTCACTGCAACCTTCGCCTCCTGGGTTCAAGCAATTCTCCTGCCTCAGCCTCCCGAGTAGCTGGGACCACAGGTGCGCGCCACCACGCCCAGCTAATTTTTGTATTTTTTAGTGGAGACAGGGTTTCACCATGTTGGCCAGAATGGTCTCAATCTCTTGACCTTGTGATCTACCCGCCTCAGCCTCCCAAAGTGCTGGGATTATAGGCGTGAGCCACTGCGCCCAGCCTGGTGTTTTAATTTTGGTTTCTTCATTGTCATTGTTAATACATAGAAATGTAATTGATTTTTGTGCATTGATCTTATATCTTATTACCTTGCTGAACTTGTTTATTAGTTCTGAGAGTACTCTTTTTTTAAATTGACATTTCTACAAATGTTCTGCATAGCAATCATATAATGTCCAAATAGAAACAATTTTGTATCTTCCATTTTGATCCTTATGCCCTTTTATTGTTTGTTTTGTTTTGATCTTGCCTTATTGATATGACTTGAATTTCTAGTACCGTTTAGTTTGCTGGAACTTCCATAACAAAATATCACAGACTGAGTGTCTTAAACAACATAATTTTATTTTATGACAGTTCTGGAGGCTTGAAGTTCAAGATCAAGGTAGCAGCAGGTTTGGTGTTTTCCGGGCTTCTTTCTTTGTCTTGCCAATGGCTGCCTCCTTACTGTGTCCTTACATGTCTTTCTTCTGTGTGTGCACAACCCTAGTGTCTGTGGGTGCAAATTTTCTCTTCATATAAGGACACTAGTCAAATTAGATTAGGACCCACCCTGACAGCCTGGTTTTTACTTAATCACCCCTTTGAAAGTCTTATCTCAAAACACAGTCACATTAGGAGATACTGAGAACTAGGGCTTCAACTTAGGAATTTTAGGCAGACACAATTCAACTCATAACAAGTGCTATGGTGAATAAGAGTGATGAGAGTGAACATCCTTGACTTGTTTCTGATCTTTGAGGGCAATCATTTATTCAGTCTTTCATCATTAAGTATGATGTAAGCTGTGGGATTTGGTTAAATGTTCTTTTCAGCCCTTCCTAAACGGCTGAGAGTTTTTTTATTATGAATGGGTATTGGATTTTGTAATACTTTTATGTATGTGTGCTAACTGATACTATTATTTCTCATTTTTAGCCTACTGACATGGTAGATTACATTGATTGATTTTCAAATGTCAAGCTAACCTTGAATACTTAGAATAAATTCCATTTGGTGTATAATACGTTTTATTCACTGACGAATTTATTTTGCTAATGTATCTTGCTTAAGATTTTGTATCTAAATTTATAAGAGATATTTATCTATGATCTTTAGTTTTATTTTGGGGGGGAATATCTTTGTCTGGATTTGGCATTAGGGTAATATTGGCCTCATAAATTAAGGGGGAAGGTATTTCATCCTCCTCCATTTTCTAGAAGAGATTGTGGAGAATTGGTGTTGATTCTTCTTTAATGTTTTATAGAATTATTCATTGAGAATAGCTGGACTTGACAATTTCTTTTTCACCAGTTTTTATATTATGAATTCAATTTCTTAATTATTATAGCACTATTCAGACTATTAATTTTATTTTGTTGAGTTTTAGTTGTTTCTAATTGCCAAGAAAATGATGCATTTTTTTTTTTTTTTTTACATTTCTGTAAAAAAAAATTTTTTAAGACAGGGTCTGTTGCCCAAACTGGAGTGCAGTGGAGCAATCTTGGTTTAGTGCAACCTCTGCCTCTGGGCTCAGGTGATCTACCTCAGCCTGCCCAGTAGCTAGGACTGCGGGTGAACATCACCATACCTGACTAATTTTTTGTATTTTTGTAAGGACAGGGTCTTGCCGTGTGGCACAGCCTAGTCTTAAACTTCTTAAAGCAAGTGATCCACCTACTTAGCCTCCCAAAATGCTAGAATTATAGGTGTGAGCAACCATGCCTGGCCAGATGCATTTATTCTAAATTATCTAACTTATGAGTCTAAAATTGTTTGTTGTGTTCCTTTAGCCTTTTACTGTTTGCAGGATCTGTAGTGATATCCTTATTCCTTTCCTGATACTGATGATTCATTTCTTCTTTCTGTTTAAATTTTGGTTAAACTTGATTAAAAGTTTATCAATTTTGTTTATTTTTTAAGAACCAGCTTTTTATGTTATTGTTTTTCAATGATATTTTGCCAGTTTTAGTATCAGTGGTTTCTGATGTTATCTTTATTGTTTCTTTTCTCCTGCTAACTTTGGGTTTATATTACTCTTCTTTTTCTAATTTCGAAAGGTAGGAACATAGATTATTGATGAGAGTTATTTGATCATTTCTAATGTGAACATTTTGTGCTATGTTTCTCTCTTGGCACTATTTTAGCTGCATTTTTCATATTTTAATATGTTTTATTTTCATTTTCATTCATGTTTGTATACTTTATAATTTCCTTTGAGACTTCCTTTTTAATCTGTGAATTATTTAAAAGTGTGTTGTTTAACTTTCAAGTCTTTGGAGATGTCCTACTGCCTTTCTGATTTCTCCTTTATTCTCTCATGGTAAGGAATATTCTGTAGAATTTCAATATTTAAATTTGGTTATGTTTATTTTATGACTCAGAATATGATATATTTTGATGAGTATTTCTTGGGTATTTAAAAATAATGCTTATTCTAAGTAGAGCATTCAATACATTTGAATTATATTCTGTTAATTGTCTTGTTCATATCTTCTATATCTTAGCTAATATTCAGTTAGTTCAATCAGGTGCTAAGAGGGTGATGTAGAAGTCTCTAACTATAATTGTGGACTTGTCTGTTTCCCCTTTAAGCTCTATCAGCTTTTGCTTCATGCATTTTGAGGCTCTGTTCTTTGGTACATCCACGTTTCAAACTATTATGTATTTCTTGCAGACTGATTCTTTTATCATTATATAACATCCCTTTCGTCCAGTAGTATTCTTTGCTTAGAAGTCTACTGTATCAGATATCAATACAGCCAATCTTACTTAGTTTTTGTTATGATTGCATGGTATATTTTTCCATCCTTTTTCTTTCAGTCAACCTATGTCTTTTGCATTTTAAATTGAATTTTTGGGGGGGTAAACAGCAAATAGTTGAATCATGTTGCTGTTGTTGTTGTTTAAATCCATCCTGCCAAACTCTGTCTTGTGATTGATAAAAATAGCCCATTTATATTTAAAGTAAATGTTGATGTGTTAGATTGTAACTCTGACGTCTTCTTTTCATTTCTTCTTATTCTTTTTCCTGTGGTTCTCCTTTCTTGCCTTTTTGTTGCTTAAACATTTTTTAGAATTTCTTCTTTATTTAGTTATAGCATTTTTTAATTTCTTTGGGCAGATTTTGAGTGGTCTGGATATTACTATATTCAAATCTGACTTTTCGCAGTTTATTGTTATTGATATTTACTACAACTGAAGTGTGGGAACCTTACTTCCATTGTGATTGCTTTATCTTCTCTTTTAAATATCAATGATGTTTGTTTTAATTATGAAATATTGTTTCTGAAATTAACAAGAAGGATATTCTATTGTATGTACTCACATTTCTCCCTCTTTTGTTTCTTGTTTCTTGTTCTTTCTGATGCTCAAAACCCCTTCTCTTTTCTTTTTTTTTCTGTTAAAAGAACACTTTATAGTCATTCTTTAAGGGTAGATTGACTAGCAAAAAATTCTATTAGTTTTCCTTTTTCTGATAATGACTTTGTTTCATTTTCATTTTAGGAAGATAGTTTTACTAGATTTAGAATTCATAAATGATGGTTCTTTTCTTTTAGCATTTCAACACATTGTGCAATTTACTTCTGGTCTTGATGGCTTCAGATGAGATATTAACTATATAATTCAGAGCTGGTGTTCCCCATATATAATGGGTTGTTTCAAGTTGGCTCCATTTAAGATTTCTTATTTTTAGTTTTCAGAGGTTTAATTATGATGTGTATTGGCATGAATTTCTTTTAGGTTTTTCTATTTGTGATTCACTCAGTTTTTTAGATTTATGTATTTCCAAATTTGGGAAGTTTTAGCCATAATTTCCTCAAATTTTTTTAATCTTCATTATTATTTTCATTTGAGATTTTAATGTATGAATATTAGAACTTTTGTTATTGTTCCATAAGCTCTGTTCACATATTTTCTATTTTCACTTACTTGATCATTTTAGGTAAATTCTACTGATTTTTCCTTAACTTCATCGATTTCACACTATATTATCTCTACTATTGAGTAAATTTAGCTAGGTATTTTTGTTTAATTTCTATTATCATCATTTTCAGTTATACAGTAACTACTTGGTTATTTTTATGACTTCTTTTTCTTTCTGTGATTTCTATTTTTTATTTATTTTAAAAGAAATTCTAATTATTAAAGCATGTTATGATAATTGCTTTAAACTTTTTGTGCTTTTGTTAAATAATTGCAACATTTGATCCATTTCAATGTTTGTTTCCATTGATTTTATTTTCTAATTCAAGTTGTGATTTTTCTTCTTCTTACAATTACAAGTGATTTTTAATTGCACCCTAGGCATTGTGTGTATTATGGTATAAGACTCTGGGTCCTACGTAAATCTTTTATGGGTAGCAGCAGTCACTATAGGTTAAGCATGGAGGTACTGGTCCACTTTTGTGGGCAGTGGTTACAGTATGAAGACTTGAGAGTTTTAGTTTGACTTGCTTGGTTTATGTGGTGGCACTGGGAGAGTCACAGCAAGTCCAACTTTGCTTCCTAAAAAAAGGATTTCCCTTGGCCAAGCTGCCGACTGGTTTTGGTAGGTAAGAGAAGTCTTGGTGCTACTAAAGTTTAGGACACAAACCTTTTCTTGACTCTTGGCAAAGTGGCTCAGATTTAGTGCACCAAGATTATAGGAATATGAGGCACAAAGTCAGTTGAATGAGAGGACCTTGCCCCGTGAAATTTCTTCTTTTTTCTTTGTGCACTTTTCACTTCATTTTATTCTATTTTTATGACAGTTGTGTTGCTGCAGTACTTAGTGATTTCTTCTCCCTTTCTCACATTCCCAGCTCTTCTACCCACACAGAATTTAGCCATGGTAGAGCTACTTTGGCTTGTTACCATTTGCCTCCATATATATACATAGAACTGAGTAGCTAAAGCAGGAAGGGGAAATGTATGTATATTTTAAGATTTGACAGTAACAAGTTTACATCTCTGGGTGGGGCACACACACAAATACGATAATTTCAGATATAGTAAGTGCTATATGAACAAGAAAATAAAACAGTGGTATAGTCAGGGATCGGGATGTGTGTGTAGCTAATTCAGTAGACTCCTAGAATAGCCTCAGAAATGCCCAGACCTTGGTCTTGGCATTCCCACACTCCTATAACGAACAACCTGAGACTGGGGAATTTATAAAGGAAAGAAATTTAATTGACTCACAGTTCTGCAGGGCTGCAGAGGCCTCAGGAAACTTACAATAATGGCCAAAGGGAAGCAAACACGTCCTTCTTCACATGACAGCAGGAGAGAGAAATGAATGCCCAATGAAGGGGAAAGCCCTTTGTAAAACCATCAGATCTCATGAGAACTAACTCATATCACAAGAACAGGATGAGGAAAATCACCCCATGATTCAATTATCTCTACCTGGCCCCTCCCACGACACATAGAGACTATGGGAACTAACTATAATTCAAGATGAGATTTGGGTGGCGACACGGCCAAACCCTATCAGTAAGTTTAAGGACAATAAGAAGGCCAGTGGGGCTGGAGTGTAACTTGCCTCAGACTCAAAGTTACAAAGCAACTCAGTATATTCCCCTTTACCAGGGATCAATAACCGTTTGGGTTATTAGACTTTAATACACCAGGTCTCACTAATTTCAGAGCTGCCTGCTAAAACTGACTTTCATATTATATCTTGTAACCATAATGCTTTTTTGAAGGAGGAATGAGTTTCAAGTAGCTTTGAAGAAGACCATATCAGTTTTGTAGAAATCAGAAGTACAGCAGTGACACATTAAAAAAAAAAATCTTTGGCATCCTAGACACACAAAGTAATTCAAAGAACTGAAAAGACTCATAATAAAAATAACAAGAAAAGAGTACAAGGTTCAAGATTATGATTATAGTCTCAATTATTATAGTTTATAATTCTGTGTATCACAATAGAGATAGTAACCACTTTTCCCTAACATATTCCTGGAAATAGTATAATGCAGTGGATCAGTTTTTTTATCTAGAAATGTTTTAATCTGAGATTTAACATTAACTGAATATATGACAGATATGATCAAATATATATTAGAAAAATTATTATGTTATACACTTCTGTATTCATTTAAAATGAAATACACTGGGCATGGTGGCTCATGCCTATAATCCCAGTGCTTTGGCAGGCTGAAGTGAGCAGATGACCTGAGGCCAGGAGTTCAAGACTAGCCTGGGAAACATAGTGAGACAGGTCTCTACGAAATTAAAAAAAAAAAAAAAAATGGCTGTGTGTGGTGGCATACACCTGTAGTCCCAGCTACTTTGGAGGCTGAGACCATAGGATCCCTTGAGCCTAGGAGTTCAAGTTTGCAGTGAGTAATGATCACACCACTGCACTCCAACCTGGGTGACAGAGAAAGATCCTGTCTCTAAAAACCTCAATAAATAAAATATTTCTGCAAAATCTTCATAATGCTTATAAAGGTACAGTATAACTTGACTACATGAAGCCTAAAAAATATATATACTTTCACTTATTCTACAAAATTTTATTGAGCACAGTTACATGCTGAACACTGTTCTAATTTTATATACTTTATTTATATTAATCTCCACAAAATGCTTTTGAGGTAGGTACTACTATTACCTGGCTTTTTTCAGATAATAAAAAAACATGCACAGCTGAACAGTATCAGGGTAAGGATTTAAATTCAGGGTGTCTGAATCCAGAATCCTTTCTGTTCATTACCAGGCTATATATTTCCTCATTATAGAATATTAGTTTCTGATCTCAAAGTGCTCAAATTAATGTATAAGACAGACAAAAATTACAGTACATTATTAAAAATGTATTTTATAGGGTGCTACAGAGAGCTTTGGAGGGAGTACTTGGTTCAGAGAGAATTTTTCGGAAAGACTTCCTGAAGTAGGAAGTACAACAGAAATCAGATTTGAATAGTGAGTGGAAGTTTGCCATCAGAAGATCAAGTAGCAAGGATAGTTTAGGCAAGAAAGCAAAATATATCGCAAAATTATGAACCTAGTAAAATATGGATTGGAGTATTGGAATATTTTAGGAGGAAAATGAAGTGAGGCAAAGAAGTTCATATTATGGAAAATTTTATGAATCCTACTATTTTAAAAGGTTTGTGGCATTAAAGGATCTCAGCTGATGGAGTTAATAACAAATATGTTCAGACAGCAACATGGAAAATAAAATGAGGGGGAGAAGCTGTACGTACATGGAAAATAATGATCAACTGAATTAACATATTTGCAACTTGGAGAAAAGAAGTGGATAAATATTCAATAGCTGTTGGGAGGACGACACAATTTGACTTAAAGGATAAATTAATGGATAATCCACAACAGAAAGAGGATGTAGGATTGGAGAAGAGATTTTTAGCAAGAAGTAACTGTCACATACTTCGGTGTAAAAATTCGAGAAGTGTTAAAAGTACTCTTCTGTGGAGTCTGGCACACCTGAGCTCAGAAGATGACTCTACAACTTTCAAATTGTGTGATTATATGCAACATACTTAAGTTCTCCAAGGCTGAGTTTCTTTATTCACTCTTCCTTAATGCCCTACAGTCAGTCCCCATGTGCCATGATTTCTATTTATTAAAAATAGCTTCAGTCTGTATCTTGCAGTTTTTCTAGGCTTTTGTTATATCTTGCTTTAATTATTGCAGAATCCTCTTAACTGGACCTCATGCCTCCAATATCTTCTCCTTCTAGTACATCTTCCACATGACAGCCTGAATAATCTTTCAAAACAAAAAAAGGAAACATATTTTTCCTTAAAGAACTCAAGTTTCAGTGAGATACTGTATAAAGGGGAACAGAAGTGGACCAGGGAGACTAGGTGGCATTATTATGTAGTCTAGAAATGACTTGATGTTTCAGATGTGATTAGAGAGGCAGCCTTAAGTTGCACAAATGTGGATTTGGAAGAAACAGTTCTGGGTAATAGGGGAAGAGAAGGATATGTGAAAAAAGGCTCCTTAATTTATAATGTGTGTTACTAGGCAGAAATGGATCAAAGATAGGGGAGAAAGTTGTGTTTGTTCTTGGACAAATTGAGAGTGAAATGATTTTGAGATATGCCAATGGATATACAAAGGAAGCAATTGAATCTGAGCCTGAGAGCTATACATACCAATGTCATGAGTATACAGGCACCTATGAATTTTCAGACATAGACAAAATTGTGAAATAATGTATAGAATGAAAATGCCAGCAGACGTATGACATCACAAATGCCAACATTTAATGCTAAGTAGAAGAGGAAGAACCTGCAAGGGACACAGATGCAGCCAGAAAAGTAGGAAGGAAATGAGGAGGATACAGTGTCAATGGAGCTGCCAGAAAGATTGTTTCTGGAAGGATACAGTGATCCACAACTTTGAATGATGCTGAACAAAATGAAGTCTGAAAAGTGCCCACTGGATTTAACAATATGACTGTAGTGGGTTGTTTTCTCAGGGAGTGATGGGTATGAAAGTGAAGGGTAAGTTGAGGGGTAGGTGTGAAATGAGGAAAATGAGAGAGTAAGTAAAACAACTTAAAAGAACTTGGGCTGTGGGAGAAGGGGCGAGAGAGAAAGCGATTTTGCTCTCAAGAAACACAGGAATAGCCAAAGTAATCTCTCAAAACAATGAAAGGAAATGTATTTTTCCTTGTTATGAGGAAAGAATGCATTTAGTTGTGATGTCTATCAGTGCATAGAGGAGGCGTATTGGGCTGAGGGGAAACAAACCTGAGCACCCGAATACTCTCATCAAAATACCCTTCTGTATTTTGAACCAAGTGTTAAAATAGAAGCTCTATAATAAAAAAAAATGACTACATATAAAGCTCCCTCTTGCCCAGTCTATTTACACACCATTGCCAACTCTGATAACAGGAACCTAGGAACCACTGGTTACCTGGAAGATGACTGTTCTTGTTGCACAATAAGACAGAGTGGTAAAACAAACAACAGCCTATCTTAATTTAAATTTTTGATATTTTGCTCATCCATTTTGTGTATTCTAAAATATTACATTAAAGTGGCATTTATATTGATTACTAAATTTATTGGCACTCCTTTATATTTTGCACCTGAATTGTATGCCATACTTACCTCAATTTAATACTGGTCCTAGTTAAAAGCAAGGAAATCTGATTGACAGTTATGCTTGATAGTGAAGGTAATGGGATTAGAACTATTGGTGATAATTTAAGAAGTATGTTAACTGCAGAGAGTCCTTAGAAAAAGCTGTAAATAGTGATGATGCAGCTAACAAGAAAGCATATATTAAAGGAACATGCATTTTTTAATTCAAGCAGAAAATATGTTAAATATTCAAAACACTGACTTGAATTTGAAAATCTCCATATTTACTTATATGACATGACTCCTTTTCTAAAGAGTTTGTGGTCTAATTGAATATATTTTGCTCCCACACTTCTTAGGTAAGAAATTATACTTAGGTGAGTTGAGAAGCCTCAAGCTATAACATAGTCTTAAGTGAGAAAAGGGGCTGATTTTTAATATGAATTAATTAGCACTTAGACTAAGTTTGGATGATAATTCAATGTGATTTTGTCATTAATTTTGAGTCATGTCAACAAAATGCCATCTTTTGACGGAGGAGATAAAAGCTTTGTGATTTCTTCAGTATGCAAAAACACAGCAATTGTATGTAAACATTTTTTCTTTTAATCTTTTATTTTTCTTTTTTAGATAGTCTTGCTCTGTTCTCCAGGCTGGAGTGCAGTGGCATGATCTTGGCTCACTGCAACCTCCACCTCCTGGGTTCAAGTAATTCTTGTGCTTTACCTTCCACGTAGCTGGTATTACAGGTGTGCACCACTCTGCCCAACTAAGTTTTGTATTTTTTTTTTTTTTTTTTTTTTTTTTGTAGAGGTGGGGTTTCACCATGTTGGCCAGGCTGGTCTTGAACTCCTGGCCTCAAGGAAGCTGCCTTCCTCAGCCTCCCAAAGTGCTGGAATTATAGGCTTGAGCTACCACACCTGGTTCATAAACATTTTTTCTTAGCATTTTATTTTGCATGACTTGAAGGCTCGAATTAGCAAGCATTTTTGCAAGGGTCCTTTTCACAGTATTTTCAACAGCTTATTTTCATTTTATTTATCTATAATATGTCATTGGAATAATTTTTGGTGTTTAACAAGCATAATATAAAAGACAGTTGGATTAGTGGATTTGTTCCTTTGTAGTTCTCATTCTGAGCTAATACTCTACCTCAGTGCGTGATCTTTGTACAGAAAATTATGTACTTGAAGAACAAATGCTTCTTTCGTTAACAATTCCATAAGTTTATAAATCTAGACTATTCAAAATTGGGCATATGCCTTCTTTATAGTTTTTAAAAATATTTATTTATAATCTAGATAATTGATATACATATTTATACATATTATTAAAATTAAAATGTTACTTACCATCTCCATAAGAAAAAACTTTACTTCCTTGCTGTATCTGAGGTTGCATTTTCAAGGCAATATGGTTTTGGACGGTCCAGCATATGGTCTTCCATTTGCTGGCATTTAAGTGGGGAGGGGGTCAATAAATAATGCTCACGTCTTCTCCTCTTGTGTTCAAAACCAGTTGAGCAATAGGCACAGCAGTTGGGCAGATGGAGATAAATATTTTAATTTTTTTCTTTTTCTGATAAATTCTCATTAGAAAATGTGTCTTAGGCTCTGTCAAAATGGATCATAGTACACTAAAATTAGGCAGACTTATTCACTCAGCCAGAGGTTGCACTGGTCTCACAAATCTCTCCTGAGAGTTTCTGCCATATAAAATTTGTGTCATGAAGAACAATCCATTTTCTTCTTCAAGTCATCTATTAGGAAATTTTGATTCCCCTGGAAGGGAATGAATGGAAATACACAGACTAGAAGAGTTACTTTAAAAGAGTCATTCTGAAGGTGTGGTGGGAGGATCCTGCAGCCTCCCCAGAAACCTTTTAGAGCTCTGCGAAGTCCTCTTTTCCGGCCACTTATCTGTGTGAGGCTAGATCCTCTTTTTGTACTTCAACCAAAACAGTACAATAAATCCCAGTGAAGGAGAAACAGATATTAAGATCCTGCTGTCTTTTATTAAGTCAGACACGAAAGAGATTTGCAAAAATGTACAATAGGACATCTCATTGTGCCAATTTTTATAAGAACAACATAGTTATTTTTCATAAAATTATATTATTTATAACATGTAATAAGTATATTCTTCATAAAATGATGTTATTTATAACATGTCATATATTATTTTTCATAAAATGATATTTATAATAAGATGTCATAAATACATTATTTTTCATAAAAGATTTTTCATAAAATATTTATAATAACATATAATAAGTATATTATTTTTACTTTAAATGAATTAATAGGTGTATTAGGTTCTCTAAAGGGACAGAACAAATAAGATAGATGTATATATGAAGGGAAGTTAATTAGGAGAATTTGACCCACAGGATCACAACATGAAGTCCCACAATAGGCCATCTGCAAGCTGAGGAGCCAGGGAGCCAGGGAGCCAGGGAGCCAGGCTGAGTCCCCAACCTCAGCAGTAGGGAAGCCAATAGTGCAGCCTTCAGTCTTTGGCTGAAGGCCTGAGAGCCCCTGGCAGATCACTGGTATAAGGCCAAGGGTTCAAAAGCTGAAGAGTCTGATGTTCGAGGGCAGGAAGCACCCAGCATGGGAGAAAGATGGAAGCCAGAAGATTTAGCCAGTCTAGTCCTTCAGCATTACTCTGCCTGCGTTTTATCCTAGCCTGACTGGCAGCTGACTAGTTGGTGCCCACCCAGATTGAGGGGGGTCTGTCGCTCCCAGTCCACTGACTCAAATGTTAATCTCCTTTGGCAATACCCTCACAGACATACCCAAGAGTAATATTTTGCATCCTTCAATCCAATCAAGTTGACGTTCAGTATTAACCATCACAATAGGTAAACATTTTTTAAATTTCTCACCTCTTTATGCAGTAGATAGAACTCATATAAACAAAAGTTCTTTATTGTCATCCTCAGAAACATGTAAAAGTATAAAGATGTCCCATGATAAAAAGTTTGATTCTGGGCACAGTGGCTCACGCTTTAGCCTAGGAGTTTGAGACCAGCCTGGGAAACATGACAAATACCCACCTCTACAAAAAAATAGAAAAATTAGCAGAACATGGTGGTGCATGCCTATAATCCCAGCTACTCAGCAGGCAACAGCAAGAGGATCACTGCAACCCAGGAGGTTGCTGCTGCAGTGAGCTGAGATAGTGCCACTGCACTTCAAACTAGGCAACAGAGTAAAACCCTATCTTAAGAAAAGAAAAAAAAAGTTTAGGAACCATTGCTCTAATAGAAACTCCTTTGCATGAAAACATGAGAAGTAGGTAATAATTATTTCTCACTTGGTTCTTTTTATTCTCTTGAAGTAGTGGACAGGATACTTGCTTCAATGCAGACTGTTGTTTTAGATACAGCTAATACTAAGGTAAAGTACAAGTATTCACCAATCGTTTTTTTGAACAGAACTTGGCAGTCTTCAATGACAGCAAGTTATATATATCTGGCATAAACTTTATTTAAATTTTACTTGCTGACTTGCTTTTCAGTCCTGTTTCACTGGCTTAAATTGAAGGATATTATGAAAACAAGCTTGGGAAACTTCTGCTTCTTCAACAGTTTTCATAGAAAATGTAATTGAAGATTTTTTTTAACTAATATAGTGGCATCTTTGGAACAATTCAGGAGCTATATCTTGCAGATCTCAACAACAAGGATCATTGTGCTTACTTTAATCTATTGGGTCCTTTATACATTGCAAAGATTGTCAATCAAGTCCCTATCATCGTTCACTCTT
The DNA here is from genome assembly GCA_036589455.1 of Ateles fusciceps. Lineage (NCBI taxonomy): Eukaryota > Metazoa > Chordata > Mammalia > Primates > Atelidae > Ateles > Ateles fusciceps. The sequence continues at coordinate 767,497 of JAZHEH010003462.1, forward strand.
ATTTGCTGGCTGCTAGTAAGTTTAAGCCCAATTTGCAGTGCTCTACTAAATGTACCACTTGGTATTAGCATGTTGCGTGCTACTCTAATGATGGGTCTCAGCTTAGCTTCTCAACTCTGATTTTTTGTTGTTGTTGTTCTTTATTCAGATTTATTTCTACTTACCCTCTTATTTTTCTTGCTTTCATATCTTTAAGCTATCTGAAATCTTTTCTGCAAACTAGGAGAATTTCAAGAAATGATTTAAAAAGAGCAATTTGAGTGAATCACATAAGTTAAGCAAGTGGTGCTTTTGAACTCATCCAATATCTACATTATATGTTAGTTATTATTTTCCCCATATCCCACTGTCAAAAAACAAAAGAAGAAATAAAACTATGTGAATTTGCAAGGCTAATGCTTTTATGCTAATTAAATATGGGGGACCTCAGGGTTTTTGGATTTTTTCCCCATAATTACTCTGTTATGCCTCTGTCACAGAGTGCTGCCACTTTTTCATTTGGAAATTTTACGGATCAGTGATATAAATGCAAATATAAATGAAAAGACTTAAAACATCCAAATCCCTATCTTGATTCATTTAACTAAAATATTCTCCCATGTTGGCCTTTTTTCTCCCTGTTCACAAAAGGTATTTATTTCTTTATTGAAAAACTCATTACATATGCTTGTGTAATGTCAATTAGCAATGGTGTAACAAGAATTTTATGTTTGAGCTACAATGAATTTCTGAGGAAATCTGTTGTTAAGGCTAAAGCTGCAATTGGAGAAGATCCAAATCATTACCTAAATTTACATTCTATTGTTATGCATGAATCTTTTTATAACTTCCTATAGGGTATTTAGAAATAAACAAAGTTTGTTTTGTTTTGTTTTCTCCTTGCTTCTATTGTGCTAATACGGGTTTATAGAGCTAGCATTTGGGGGTAAAATCGAAATTAGAAAAAAAGAAAAAGAATTACATCTCAAAAGAAACTCTCTACCTCATAAGAAATTGGCTGGTGGAAATCACAGCTACCTTGTGGCTCTTTGCTTTTACAACAGAAACCAAAACCAAAAGTAATACAATAATATCTGTTTTGTTGTGAGAGTGGGTTTGCTTTAGTTTGGGAACTAGTTTAGCCAGTTATATCTCCTATTTTTGTATTTAAAATCTACTTTTTAAAAAATACTGTTAATTTTACATTTAAAAATCAAGCAATTGTGAAAATACCACCAAATAGTATTTGGTGGTATTTTCACACCCATGCTGTATCCCCAGGGAAGTGGACTGTAAGGTTGAGATTTTTGTGTGGGAGGTTTAGCAGGGAAGATACATCACAAAACCACTTATAAAGGGATGAAGGAAGTAGGATTGGGCAGAAGGAGAATGTGACTGAGATGCAGGCACAACCAGAGGCTTCAGCTGATTAAACAGGGAGCCTTAGATCTAGAATACATTCCCAGAGGTGTCCCAACCTATCTCAAGTTGAAGCAAGAGCTAGGCCTTTGTAAGCCAATATGGTCCAGTCATTAGATGAGGCCTGACTTGTGGAGGGAAACATAACCTTTGCCAAAGCAGCTCCTTTCCTCTGAGAGCAATTTTGTGGGAGAAACTCAGCTGTGAATGATGCTCTATCAGATAGGCAACAGTCCTGGCAGGTGGGGTGGTGGTCTGAGTCCCAAAGGGAAGATCTGAGCAGCACCCCGTAGCATCCTTGACCTGCTTGGATCTGCTTTCTATAAGGTCACTCTGTGTAGGAATAGTTGCTTCAGTTTTCTGGTTTGTCTTTTTTCCTTGTGGTATTTGCAAGAGGTAGATTAGTGCCATAATTGCCAAACAGGTTCTTCCTGTTCACTGCACAGAAAAAAAAAATTCACTGAGACTATGGTTTTGAGGAAAAGAAAGTTTAATTAACATAAGACTAGTCACGTGACGGATGTAGTTATTACTCAAATCACTCTTCCCGAAAGTTCAGAGGTTAGGGTTTTTCAAGGATAGTTTGGTGGGTACTATTGACTGGTAGGGGATGCAGTCATGGGATGTCAAGAATAGTCCTCCTGCACGGAGTCCACCACTGGGTGAAGGGTTACAGGAGTGGTTGAATCATGAGTCATGAGTTACGAGTTCAGGTAGGGTCAGTCGGTTGCCAAAGTCTGAAAAATGTCTCAAAAATCTAATCTTAGGTTCGATAATAGTGATCTTATCTATAGGAGCAATTGCAGAAGTCACAAATCTTGTGACCTCTGGCCATGTGACGCCTGAGCAGTAAGGGATTAAAGAAACTACACCTACACTTTAGCAGATTTCCAGGCCCTTCGATAATAATCCTAATCTGAAGGCCTTTCATTAGTCTTACAAAGCAATTTCAGTCCTCTAACAAGGATGGAATCATTTTTAAGGAGGCTCTCATTGTTCTCGCTTCAAAGTTAAACTATGAATTATATTCCTCCCATGGTTAGCTTGGCTTACACCCAGGAATGAGCAAACACATCCAGCCTGTGAGGGTAGAAGTAAGGTGGAGTCAGCTGTTAGGTTCTCTCACTGGCAGCATCTTTGCAAATGCAGTTTCAGTAGGATGAATTTTAGCCCCCATTGCTGTGGTTGTTCTTTTTTTTTTTTTTTTTTTTGAGACAGAGTCTCACTCAGTCACCAGGCGCCAGGTTGGAGTGCAGTGGCGCGACCTTGGCTCACTGCAACCTCCGCTGCCCGGGTTCAAGCATTCTCCTGCCTCAGCCTCCCGAGTAGCTGGGACTACAGGCGCGCGCCACCACGCCCAGCTAATTTTTTTGTATTTTTAGTAGAGACGGGGTTTCACCATGTTGACCAGGACGGTCTCGATCTCTTGACCTCGTGATCCGCCCGCCTCGGCCTCCCAAAGTGCTGGGATTACAGGCGTGAGCCACCCCGCCCGGCCTGCTGTGGTTGTTCTTAAGACCACACTGATATTTATATTTTCTCTCCTCTGCTAACGATTCTTGATTTCCTCTGCCACTATCTCTGCTGATTTGGTGGTTTATCTAGTGTGGTATAAGCAAACAAATAAAATTCTAAGCCCCCAGTGGCTAAATAGACCCCTTCTTGGCCAAGGTGGACCACAAAGAAACCTTATAAGCTGAGTTCCCAGCCATGATGGGAAGCGAGGTCAGACACATCTCTTTATATGCGCTACCTTTTGGAGTTTAGGTATAACAACTGATCATCATTAATGTTAAAACAGAGATCGTAAAACTGACAAAACAGGAAATTTGTGACAATATGCCACCAAATTATAAATAAGTCGTAAGGCCATGCAAAGGTAGGTTTAAAATCTTGCCTGCGGGCCATCAATCTTGTTACATAGCATCCTTAACTTAAAACATTCCTTTCTGCTGACACCAACTTTAGACAGAACCTTATTCCTTCAACCAATTGCAAATTAAAGAATCTCTGAATCCACCTATAACCTATAAGCCTCTCCTTGAAGGTGTCTTGCCGTTTCAGGGCAAACCAATATTTACCCCATCTGTGTATTGACTTAGGTCTTTGTAATTCCTGCCTCCCTGAAATGTATAAAATCATACTTTTATCCAACTGCCTTGGACAAATTTTCTCAGGGCCCCTTGAGACTGTTTTTCTGAGCTGTGGTCATCATATTGGCTCAGAATAAACCTCTTTAAAATATTTTACAAAGCTTGTTTTTTTTCTGTTAATGGGATAATATGGTTTGGCTGAGTCCCCATCCAAATCACATCTTGAATTGTAATCCCCCATAATCCCCACGTGTTATGGGAGGGACCCGGTGGGAAGTGATTTGATAACATAGGTTGTTTTCCCCATGCTTTTCTTGTGATAGTGAGTTCTCATGAGATCCGATGGTTTTATAAGCATCTGGCATCTCCCCTGCTTGCACTTACTCTCTCTCCTGCCACCCTGGGAAGAGATGCCTTCTGCCACGATTCTAAGTTTCCTGATGCCTCTCCAGCCATGCGGAACTGTGAGTCAGTTAAACCTCTCTCCTTAACAAATTACCCAGTCTTGGGTATTTCTCTATAGCAGCATGAGAATGAACTACTACAAGGGGTAGACAGGATCCTCTTCTTAAGGTGTGTTCATTTCTAATAACCCCATGTCTTTATCAGGCCATGGCTGCTGTATTTGTGCATTCTCTATCTTAATTGGGCAGAGATGTTCTAAGAGACATACAGTGAATCACTTAAATGCTAAACATTTTCTTGCTTGCCTCTACTGTATAGCAGAAACCCTCCCTCCTCCTGAGTGACAGATTAATTATACCTATGAGCATAGAACCTTGGTTCCTTGCTTCCTGGTAGTCTCTTCACAAGGAATCAAAGGTGCCCAAGTTGTGGCAACAGGTTAGAGTTTAATGGGATATTTGCTATGTTCTCTGGTCATCTGAACGAGGACATCTAGACCTGCAAAGGCTAGAAAAGCACATATCACCAAGTACTTCATTGGAATTGACAGTAAACAAAGCCATCCAATTTCCACCCCTTGGTTTTCAGACCCAGACACAGGTGTTCTATATACTGGGACACGGACTATAACATGGTCGTTGATTTGGTATGTACACTACATCCTAAAGGACGAGGCCCCGTCAGATATAATCTGCAAGCTGGCACCTCAGCTGTGCTGCAGAGGCTTTTCCATCACTCTGTCAGGCTGACAATTTACAGGAGGTACAGTGTGTGATAGAACGAGTCAGGTATCCACAACTTCACTTCATTTTCTCTAAAGTGTGTTCTTTAGTCTGATAGGATTGATATATTGATACCTAGAATTTTATCTGGCCAGGCACGGCGGCTCATGCCTGTAATCCCAGCACTTTGGGAGGCTGAGGTGGGTAGATTACCTGAGGTCAGGAGTTCAAGATCAGCCTGGTCACCTGCTGGTCTCGAACTTTACTTTAAAAATAAATAAATAAATAAATAAGAAGAATTTTATTTAAGCACTCTCTAAATCTGGAATAGTGGTGCTAACTCAGGCCTTAAATACAGGAAAGAGTTCAAAGTAATCAAGTTAACCCTAAGTAACTAGTTGATATCCCAAAAGTATGGTTTCATGTTGGGGGCTAACCACGGTTTCCATTGGTGGTAAATCAGACATTTGGCAGCAGCCAAAGCTAAATCAGCCTTGCTGAAAGGAAGCACAGGCCATAAGCCTCATTCATAGCCTTCATTCCTGCCACCATGACCACACATTTATAAGCATGTTGTACTAGCACTGAGGTTAATTACGGAGGTTGATGTCAATTGGCTGAATCATTTTTTTTTTCCACATTCATTTTGTAGTGCCTGTTCTAATGTGGGTGCTCTCTGAAGGTCTTTAATATGTGTTAGAAAATACTTTGAGTCCACTCCCAGAGGCCCATCTATGTGTCCCTTCCTCTGATCTGTTTGTCCCTCATTTCCAAATCTTTCTCCTTCCAGACAAATTATCGTCAAATTGCCATTGGTCCATATATTCTAATCTTGCACAACTTTTTTTTTCAAAGGAACTGACCAAGTGTACCATCCAAACATGTGCCTATTGGGAATATTTCCTTCACTGATGTCTTTTTGGCCCTCCCTTGAGTAGAGCTATACTGTAGCTGCTATTCATTTTCAGCTTACAGACCTGTATCATGTGAATGTATACTTTATAAAGCTCATTTCTTTCTGTCATTTGATCTTAAGAGACCTCCCCACGTGGTAATAGAAGTTAGCCAAGGGAGGTGCCAGTGTGACAATAACAGGGACATGGATTCTGGGCCAGCTACCCGTGCAATGTACTTTTGCCTTTGGGCCCTGTTCATGCTGAACATAAATGCACTATTTCCATTTTGCAAGGTATTGCTGCTGGTCTAGCCTGACCTGATGACTTGGTGGGTCTGACAACATTCAGCTCATAATAGGCAGTGCTGGCAGCATATATATTTGATGTCCCATGGCTAAGTGCTCATCTTAGGGTACAGTAGCAAACCAGGGACTCTTTTTGAATGGAATATCATTATTTTTATTTTTGTTTTGTTTTTGTTTTGAGATGGAGTCTCAGTCAGTTGCCCGGCTGGAGTGCAGTGGTGCAATCTCCGCTCACTGCAACCTCTGCCTCCTGGGTTCAAGCAGTTCTCCTGCCTCAGCCTCCGAAGTATGAGACTACAGATGCATGCCACCATGCCCAGCTAAGTTTTGTATTTTTTAGTACAGATGAGGTTTTACCATGTTGACCAGGATGGTGTCAATCTCTTGACCTCATCATCTGCCTGCCTCGGCCTTCCAAAGTGCTGGGATTACAGGCATGAGCCACTGCGCATAGCCTATATCATTTTTTTCTATAAATAACATGGCCTTGCTTCAGAAAGGCCACTTTCTGAATACTTGTTGGATATTTACACTGTAATTCTTTTACTGGGACTTTCTATAAGTTTTACATGGCATCTTTTCCCATCATCGATGCTGCTAAAATCATAAATGCTGTTGTTTCTGTCATATGGACCAATTGGCAAGGGTGCTCACACTCTTTCTTAGATATATCACAGAGAACTTTCCTGGTTTGGGCCCCATCCAAAGCGGGCAGCCTGTAATGTCATTTGGTAAGAGGACTAGAAAAAAAATTCCCACATAAAGAAAATGCTGCCTCCAGAACCCAAAGAGTCCTACCAGGCATTGTGATTCCTTCTTATTGGTGGGGAAATGCAAGATGCCATTATTTTTTTTCCCTCTGAAAGTGCATCTCAGAATCTCTCAGACCACTGGCTCCTAAAAACTTCTCTGATGTGGCAGTCCCTGATTCGCCATAGGTTTTGTCTCCTGAGTCCACGTCCTCTTATTCTTGTACTCATTTCACTCAACCTATCCTCATTATCTAACAATCACCTCCCTTCTTGAAAACATTTTCACTTGATGTCTATGAAACTCTTCCCTAGCCTCCTAGTTTACTGTTCGTTCCTTATCACTCTTTTTTGTCTGCTTCTCCTTGTAGACCAGACTTCTAATCATTGCAAAGACCTAGAGCTCTTCTCTCAAAACTCTTTTCTATCTCTTCTTAATTCCCAGATGATCTCCAAATGCAAGAATTTAAATATCATCAATAATTTGATAATTCACACATTAAAAAAATGTTTTTTTGCAATTCTCCCCCTAAACCCCAACCTTAAATATCCAACTGCCTATTCAGCATTTCCACTTGAATATCTAAAAGACATTTCAAATTCTAAACATTCAAAACAAAACTCTTAATTCCTCTCCTCTCTGCACCTTCCTGGAGGGGAAAAACCCTTGCTTTTCCATAAGGCTATCCCATTTGCACAAAAATCATCTTTTTTTTTTCCCAGTTGCTGAAAAATCTTTGAGTTATCCTTGAACCCTTTTTTTTTCTTTTCACATTCCACATCTAATTCATTACAAGTTTATTTCAATTCTGACTTTGAATCCTATCTGATATATGAATCTCTTTCTCCACATCCACCATTAACATCCTGGAAAAGCCACCATCACATCTTGCCTGGATTGTCGTAAAACTTCCTAACTGATCTCGTCTGTGTCTTTCCCTTTGCAGCCCATTATGCACGCCGAAGCCAGAGTGAGCCTTTTACGGTATGAGCCAGATCACGTTCCTTTTCATATCAAATTCTTAAATGGTTTTTATATTTGGATCAGGCCTGACATGATTTGGTGTCCTACTGTTTCTTTGAGCTCATCTCCAGACACCCTCTTTCTCCTTCACTCTGCTCCAGCTCTGGAATTTTTTGCACACTGCAGGGCTACCTCCACTTCAGGCCCTTTATTCCTGCTGCAGCTCTGTCTGAAACGTTTTTCCTTAAAACTTCTGAAACCTTTTTAAATGTTCTCGTATAAGAGATGCCTTTCCTGGCCACCTTATGTAAAATAGTACCTCATCACTCTTTATCTTTCCTATCCTAATTTATTTCTCTTCCTAATGTCTACTGCCACTTATGTACATTTATGTATTTTCTTCCTTCGCATTTTATTTCTTATTTGTTTTTTTCTTTCTCATTTCTAGAATGTAAATTCTACAAAGAACAGATCTTGTCTATTCTGTTTACTATAAGATTATTGTGCCCAAACCATTACCGAGCATATAAGTTAGTACACATTTGTTGAATACATGAATAAAATGTATTCTGTGATTCTTAAAATAGTGAACTAAACATAAACTTTCTCTCATGCATAGAAATAAAATGTTTAAAATTTTATGTAGGTATATTTTGATTATGTTATGTCTTTTTATTTTAGAGTATTATACATATTTGGATTTTGTTATTTCTTACATTTTTAAGCATTAAGAAAAGAATTAAATAAAGGCCTTAAATATTATGCCTTACAGATTGTTTGTTTGTTTTGCTATGTAATCCTATATGTACACAGCAAACATGTGATATCAAACTTGTACCTAATTATGACAAGAAGCCTTTCTAAATAGCTGGGATTTTGGACTATGGAAGTCCATCATTGTTGATGTTTTCAAAACACATTTCCCAGAGAACAAGTAAGTATGCATAATATGTTAGCAAGATTCACCTATACTACTTAACTGGTGCTTCCTTAGACTAGGAAGAGAATAAAGGAAGCCAGTATAGAAACTATTTAAAGTATTAGCTTTCTTTTCAGTAGAAGAAAAGAGGGAGAAAATGAGGAACTACATATGATGTCTAAATTATAATTAAGAAAGCAGGAATATATATGAGAAGTAAAAATAATGAATAACAGATTCATTAAAAATCATAAGCTTGGAATACTAAGCTCTTACTGTGTGCCACAGTAAGAGCTGTGAAATGGTTTACGTAATATTTTCTTACTTAATCCTCATGATGCCTCCATGAGCTAGATGCTCTTACCCTCTCCCATTTCTAAGATGGGTTCTCTAAGTCTAAGAGAAGATAGTGACTAAACCAAGGCCAAATAAATGGTGAAGTCAGGATTACCAACTAGGTTTTCTGACTCCAGAATCATGTTTTTTAACTGCTGCGCTAGGAGTTCACAGCATAATTCTAAGCAGAAGGTTGGGAGAAGCAGTTATCAACTACTAAATATCATGTTACTTCAAAGATGCAAGGTAACCTATTTGCCCTTAATTGGTCATTCTCTAGCAAAGTTCTTACTAGTGAAGTTAGGTCCTTACCTGTAATCTACCTACATCACTGCTTTGAAATCAATGATAAAGCACACTACCCTTGATTATAAAGAAAAGAGCTGGAAGCCATTTTATTTCGACACTGTGTAATACAATGGTCCCTCCACATCTGTGGGTGATTGGTTCTAGGGCCCTCCTTCCCCCACAGATACCCAAATTCAGAGATGCTCAAATCCATCATATAAAATGGTGTAATATTTACATATAGCCTATACACATCCTCTCATATTTTTTAAGGCATCTGTAGATTACTCAAAATGCCTATTAAAATGTAAACGCTATGTAAATAGCTGTTACACTGTGTTACTTAGAAAATAATGACAAGGAAAAATGTCTGTACATGTTCAGTATAGACATAACCATCCTTTTTTTCTGAATATTTCTTGATCTGTGGTTGGTTGAATCCACATATATGGAACCTAAAGATATAGAGGGTCAAATGTATGTTTAAAACGGTTGTTATCCTGGCTCATGATGTCATAAAATAGTTTTAAACAAATGCTTGTGTGAAAGTCCGGAATGCTACAGTTCAGACTGGTTAAGGGAAGTATTCAAACTGAAGAGAAAAACAGCCAATTCCTGAAGTTAGAAACAGCTGGGTAATGAAGCGCCACTGTAATCTGTTCTTAAATTACCATTTAGGCATTTAGTTTTTAACTTGGGCAAGGAAGATGAAACAGAATTCAAAAAGTACTTGGAGAGTTTCTTCAATAAGCAAAGAGTAGCACTGACTGCTTTGGGTAATACAGGGAGGTGAGATTTGATACTTGGCCCTCAGATGTCTTATTCAATAATGTTAATCTTTGAACCATCTAACCTTACAAACATGCACGGAGTGAATTTACTCTGGTCCCTGGAAGGCATTACTTTATTTTGTGAGCAGTCACCTTAAAAAAGAAAGTGTGTTGTGTGGCATGGCCAACTCCAATTATTCACTCCGACATACGTCTTAATGTATAGCACAGACTATGTTTTTGTTGTTCTTAGTTTAATAGTTTCAGGCATAAAGCATTAGCCACATGAGGTCACTGTTGTTCATATATGAATTATAACAATAATATAGTTATAAGCATAAAAGTTGATTCTCCTAGTTGAGTGGTCTTAGGATCTACAAGATGAATATATAACATGTATGTGAAGGGGTGGAAACAAGGAATTCCATAATGCATACTTTAGGAATTAAGAATTCACTTAACCTAGATACACTTCTTTAACACTTTTGGATTTATTGGATGGCTAAATCTGCAATTGTTTTTAATAAATCCAGAATTTAAAATTTTAAAGTATTTCAGTTACAGGAAAAAAAATTTAACAATGTATACAAAAGATAACTTTGTTCTTAGAGTAATTCTGAAATTATCCACATGTGAGACTGAATCATTCAAGCTTCACTGGTGGTTTAATTTAATTTAATCTATTTTTTTGGGAGACAGGGGGCTTGCTATGTTGCCAGACTGGACTTGAACTCTTGATCTCAAGTAATCCTCATACCTCAGTCTCTCAAGTAGCTGGGACTACATTTGCCTGCACTGCGCCTTTGTTTTCACTGGTGGTGCTAACAAGCATGCTAAGTTTCATAGTCTTATACCCAGTTAATTATCATGGAATATCTTTAGCAATATAAAAAATAAATTATTTATTATTTGGATAGCTTTATTTTAAACCCATGGGGTCAAGACACTGATTGTGAAAAAATAATAGTTGCTGACATAAAGTACTACTTCTCACAGTCAGAGGTCCCTTTTGAATTAAGTCACTTCAGAGTTACTAAACAATGGACACATGAATACCAGGCTTTCCAAACAACGGAATATCCTGGATATAGTGTTTACATACCAGAGAACATTATAATTGTTTGTGTGTGTGTGTGGTCTTGTCTTGTGCTCCCACCATCCCACCAAAACTGGTCTTGTCAAAGTCACCAACAACATCTATGATATTAAGTCTAATGGAAACTGCTTGGTCTTCTTTTTTATTGGATCCCTCAATAACATTAAATGGAACTGACCACTCCCTTTTTCTTGAAACTTTCTCTTCTTCTGACTTCAATAAGGCCACCCTCTTCTATTTTTTTTTATTTCAAGCTTCTTAAGTTGTTTCTTTTAGATACTCAATTCCTAAATATTGGCATTCTTTAGTTCTCCCTTGAATCCAGTCCTCATCTCTATCTCCCCCAAGTTGATCTTATTCGTTTTTATTTTTCAAATACCATCTATATGCTGATGACTACCTAATTTATATCTGCAGCCTCAGTTCCTTTTCAGCTCCAGACTAGCATATCCAAACTGCCTAGGTAGCAATTCCACATGCGTATCACTCAGACGTTGCACCTCAGCAACTATACATTCCTGGCAAATCATGGAAGTTTAATGGATCTTTCTTGAGTGAATGAGTTTGTAGATATGCATGTGCATCATTTCTGTACCAGCTTATATATGATTTATTTGTATTGAGGTCACACTGGATTACATGTGTTTAAGACTTTGAGAGGAAATATATGAAATGAAATTCTAGCATATGTAGAAGAAGTTGTCCCTTATACTCTTCTCTATGTCAATATTTCTTAAAGACATTTGGTAAATCACATAAAATAATGTTATTTTATCACATAATATATGGAAAGTCGCAGGGAATGATTACTGAATTTTTTCCCACACTCAGTCACTATTTTACATTTCTGCCCAAATTTTTTAACATACCTTTCCAACTGTTTTCTCAGCTGCCCTCTGAAGCTCTACTGGGAAACTGTCTTTTATTCCATATACTTTCCAACATTAATGAGAAAAGGATAAATATTGTGATAACCTCAGTAAAATGATTACATCCTTATCATAAATACCTCTATTGAATATTAGACATCTAATTATTTTTAAGGATTTTTTAAACAACAAACTTGCCAACTTGATTTAGTGGAAACATGAAAGATGGGATCTTCACGAAGGTTAGATTATCTAAAGAAAAAAGTTATTTATGAATAAGAATATCATCCAACATTTTAGTATTAGTATCATGTGAGATGAAAATGATAGCCACATTAAGTAGAATAATGAGACCAAAGGCTAGTACTTCTTCAGAATGTTTTCAAAGTTAGAGAGGCTTTCCCACTATTCATTTCTCTTTCTATGATTAGTAGGCTTATTAACTTTGAAAAGCTATATTTGGTAAACCCTTATTAAGCTAGGATTATGTCTTCTTGATTTTCTCTTTTTATGCAACCAGAGATGAGTAATGAAAAAAATATACTAACTTCAGATTTTGTTAAAGTTTCTAACCTAATGAGTTCATTCTGGCTGGTTAATTCCACGGCTTATTTCAGTCACTGACTTTTCCACTTTTGGTTATTGTAAATTATAAAATGTTGAGATCCTTATCCCTTGCTAGTCCTCCATAAGGCTCAATTCAAGTCTGTTTCTATTTATAAGTCCTAAACATTACATTTTCATTAAAAGCAAATATTGCTTTTAATTTCAGGACATTGACTGTATATGAATACTTGGAAGACTGATTGACACATCTTAAAGTTAAAAATTATATGAACACAATCTTTGACTACAATTTTGAGTTTCTTATGTTTAGAATATTACTGAACATAGAGTGAACAATACCATCTAATAAATCTTTTTTGAGTTGGGAAGCAACTTATTCTTTTCCCATTTGGTAACAAATATACTCTTATAAAGAGCAACATTTTCACACTTCCAACCAGTGTCATAAATGAGAGACTGAACATAGAACCTGAAATCACAAGGAACAGCTGTCCTTCATGGATTTTTTTCATTAGTCTAAGAAATTATTGCTAAACTGTGGATAGCCAACTAAAACATTGTGACACAGCAAACTTAGAGTCTTCAGAAACGATTGAATATTAATACCAGAGTATGTAAGTCTGTTTGTGTGCCTGTGGGTGCATGTATGTGTGTGTAGATGCTGTGAATGTAGGTGTGAAATTGCCAGTGTGTTTTAATACATATGCATGTCTATTCATTGCAGGTAGGAGAAATAAGCAAATCATTTTCTAACAGGGGTATTTTCTCTCCCTGTGATTTCTACCATTATGTAAGTGGTGGACATACACCAATGTGAGAACGTTTAATGAATAAATGAATGAACAAATTCAAAACTGAGCTTGGAGGCATAGATTGAACTCCAAGAGATGGAAATGAGGAATAAGCAGAAGGATCCCTGTGTGGTAGTTGTATTCTTGTTACCTCAGAGGCCTTGGTTTCTCCTCTTTAAAAGAGGAAACATGTAGGATTTGTGAGTATTTGTATCTACCAGGTATTTACAACCTTTTGGGTCAAAGACCTCTAAATATTGAGTAACCATATAATTTATCAAAACTGAAATTCTCTTGAGAGTTAAAGTGGGGCATTATTAATAATTCCACTAGGATAACAGGCATGAAATAGCTTTGCTTTGCATACACTGGGATTTATGGCCAAACCCTTGCGATAATCTGATAAAAGCCATGAACACTACATTTGAAGCCCTTTATCATTATCTATCTATTATTTTGAGGGGTCCTTCTCCTCCAAAACATGACTATTCAAATTACAAACTACTCCTTTCTTTGTGGCTTTGAAATCAAGCACATAGGTCCTTTGAATTCCGCAGATTTTCTGTTGATTAGACAAGGTATACAAAAGTCACACAGCTAATTAAGGTAACAAATGAAGCACAGTCTCTTGTTCTAAGAGCTTGGATATTCAAGGTGCCTTTTGCACCCTTGATTTTATCCCAGTGAGCATGGACTTTAGACTCAGACAGACATTAATTCAAGGTCTAGTTTATCACTTACTGTGAGCCTTTGGGCAAATTATTACTTTCTTTAAGTCTTAGTTAATTCATATATAATACAGTGCTATTGAAGGGATTAAATTAGATGGGAGTTGTATAGTGCTTAGGAGAATGCCAACCAAATAATTTATGTCCATGTGCAGCAATGTTTTATATAATTACTCTCATTAATTTTTACTTATGCTCTAACTCATGGCAGCAAAAAACAGTAAATAAAATCTCCAGTCCTGACTTTTTCCCTGTGAGCTCCTTATTTGATACATAAACTTCATTGTCTAAAGAAACTACAGACTTATGGAAACAAACAGACCATTTGTATAAGACAAAGCACAACTTGCTCCTCCAAAAATCTTTCCCATTTCTAGAAAGTGTACCCCTGATGACTCAGGTGATCAGGATAAAAACCAAGGAGTTCTTCTTAAACCCTAGAGTTGTTACCCTACTCACTTTCTATATGACATTTATAAATAAGTGCTGTTGGCTCTAGCTCCCTGCACTTCTCAAATCTGACCATTCCTGCTTCTATATAAGGACAGCTCTAAACAGTTACCTCATGCCTGAACCACTACAATTTAGCCTTATCTGCTTTCTCTGCAATCCTTTAAGTCAAAACAGCTAAAGACAATTTAAAAACTTGATTCAGATTGCATTTATTTCCAATTTTGAATACTCCGATGTGTTCTTCTTACTGCATTTTGAATAGAATCTTTTTTTGTTTGTTCAGTCATAGGCTACGAGGTCTTTGTACACTACTTCTGTGGTCCTGCCTACTTCTGTGGGCTCATTGTCTCCAGCGTTGAGGTTTCTTTTATTACCTTCTGGCCACTCTGGTTGTCTTTCTGCCCTTTGGATTTGGTAACTGTGTTTCCTTTCTGGACCTCTGAACATTCTATTTCCGCTGTCTGAGTCATTTTCTTATTGAATCTCTCATGAATACCATCTTCACATTTTAAAGTCCAGACTAAGTTTTATTTTCTTTGAGAGGTGTTCTGTAAACATCCTACAAAAAAGATTACCCCATCCTTTGTAAAGCATTTTTATTAAGTATTTTCCTATCACTATCAGCTCCAACCCTGGGTAGATGTAATATATGCATTTACAGTATTTACAGACTATGCTTAGTTTGTTTGTTTTCCCCAGTAAAAAAATAGACACCATAAAAACAGGGTTTATTCACTATTCTATTCCCAGCATCCAGAATGTTATTGGTACATAGTGGATGCTCCAAATATAGATACTGAGTACACGATGTTGATGTTTTGCCTTCCATTCTGTTTCCCAAGCTTTGCCGGTTATCTTCATATGCATGTATTCACCAAGGCTATGAAAGTAAAATACAAGCCCCCACCTACAACTTTGCAGACCAAAGCATAATGCTGAAGGAATAAGCAACTGAATCAACACTGCTTAATGTTGATGCAGGCCAATTAAATAAGTGTCAACTGAGAAATAATACAACAAGTAAAGCAACTTCAAGCCAACATAATACCTTGATTACTAATAAAGTTGATACTGGAGACTATATCTGAGGGAAAGTGAAATTCCTAAGGCCAAATTAGACATTTGGTTTTAGGAGTTAGGCAGCGTATATTTTTTGAGACAGGGTCTCATTCTGTGACCCATGCTGGAGTGCTGGAGTGCGGTGGCACAGTGACACAATTATAACTCGCTGCAGCCTTGAACTCCTGGCCTCAAGCAATCCTCCTGCGTCAGCTTCCCAAGTAGCTGGAACTGCAAGCATACTCCACCACGCTCAGCTAATTTTTTGTTTTAAAAATAGGTTTTTGAAAAAACAGAGTCTTGCTATGTTGACCAGGTTGGAGACAGTCTTAATTAGCAAGCCCCAGGCATGGCTAATAATCACAGCCTCATAATATAAAAGGATGTCTTTGTAAAACTAAGGACATGATACAGACATGGATGCTGGCTATTTAAACAGAGTGAGGAATGGCTGAGCTACACGGGCCCAGGTTCTTCTTTTGAATTTACCACTCAGATTAAGTCCATTCTTATCTACTGCAGAGAAGTGAATGAGAGGGCAGAGATAGGTAGGCAGCAATGGTCTAATTATGGAGCTCGCAATAATGGACAGAAACATAAGAGTGGTGAAGAAATACCCCCCAGCTTATGACTAACACTATAATTTTTTTAGAATCTATATAGTTTATTAGATTATGGTCATACATGACCTTTTCTCATTTTTAACTTTTGAAATAATTTGTTACTAATGATGAAAGCCAAAGAAAAAGACCATAGTATTGAATATTACTGATTCATATGAAATGGCCATAACTTTAAGGAAAATTGGTGATCTTTAAGAATAACTTTCTAAGATATGATCCTTGGCAATTATAATAAGACTAACATTTGAAATGTATTTTAAATCAACACTTTAATTCCGTAGGCACTTAGATAGAAGCCAAAATGGAGAAATTGCCCATTTTTATTGAAAAATGATTGCTTATTATGACTGAATTTGGGAGCTCTGCATTATTTACCTACTGTGATAAACAGACATTAAAATGGTTATTGCTAAAAGAAGGGCTTAGCTTCAATTTTCTCTCCTCTAAACATAACAGAATATATTGAGCATGTAGAAATGTTTTGAACTCAGTGGGAACTTACATTGATAGTACTAGTTTTTCAAGTTGAAAACAAAGTGGTTTTATAATGTCTTTGGCATTTTATGTTACTTTAGTGTTCAAAGATTTTTAGCATCCATAATTGAGATCATCACTTATGCAAAGCATCATAGTGGATGATCAATAAAGCGATCAGTACAATGTAAATTCTAGGGAGTAGATGGGGAGTTTGCTGTCACATGGCTATGGCATGCTACCTCAGTTTTATTCTTCCAGAAGAAGTGGTCCCTTTATGCTGACTCTGCTGTTTCTTACCATTTGCTGTGTCTGCAGTTCCTTGTGGATACCTACTGGACTTTATTTCTCTATTAGATGGTTTTTACTAGGTAAATCTTTCCATGCCATCACATCTATTTCTTTCTAGCCCTAGTTCAAGTCCATGTGTGACTCTCATCAGTGCTTTCTGTGATCCTCATTACATTGATCAGAAACAAGCAGATTTTGAATAATCATCTTTGAGCTTGCCTCCACCACTGCCCTGAATTATTACAGAATGGTGAACTATCTCATTCTGGGAATGTATGATACTAGTGCTTATCCTAATCTGATTTCTAGTGTGAATAAAGTAGAAAACAACATGTCTACTTGCCAGCCACGACCAATTGACTACTAGATGAAAGACTGAACTCCACTGAATTAAGAGATTTTTGCCAGATTATGAAAAAAAAAATTCTAGAGAAAATCACTTGTTTAAGAGCACAGTAAATCTAGTTATTGGTTTTCTAGGCTCTAGGGATGATCACACTGTTTAAAGTTAGGTATCTTAATGTAACCACTACATTAACCCATTTGACTAAGAAGATGCATTAATTATGAATTGTTTCAGGAAAACAATTCCAGAAGTTGAAGTAAAATTACTAAGTGATGTATATGGTGGCCTCTCTAATGTAGGCTGCCCATTTTTCTGGATCTGGGTTTGGGCATTGAAGCAGCAGAAGCATAAATGTTGCAGTGACCTCTAGGGTGACTCAGAAGCATGGACATAAGACCAGCGTCTTTTGGTAGGGTGTATTCCACCAGAAAGGATTTCGGGTGCTTGCCTGTGTTCAGAACAATGGAAAAATGTGTCTTCAGTCCACAGTCTCTAGTTGAGGCTGGTTTGAATCTAATCTTCTCCATGGACTGTGAGTAACATTGGCGCAATCTTTGTAGGATATGTATCCATGTTGATTTGCCTACAGCAAATACTGTGGTGCGGTATGGTTAGTATACTTGCAAGTAGGGGGATAAGTATCAACTCGATGTGCTCTTGGGCAGTGTGTTTATTAAAGCCTTCATAGGTCAAAAAAATTGTCCTCTGGCCTCTGACATTTTAGACATAATCTTGCATATAAGAATCAAGTGAACTGAACTCACAATCATCTGCTGATAGTAGTAATAGGCTAAGAATTAGAATGCAGTGCTAGGCTAAGAATTGGAATGCAAAGGATGAGAGGGTAAAAGAGAAAGTGGAGATTCACAAATTTTAAAGGGAAATATGTGTTATTCTTTGATGAATTTTATAATGCCCAATGATACGATGCAAATGATTACAACCCTATTGTCTCAGAACTTTTTAGATTATTTTATTTAATTTTCCCAGCAATCATATGTTATATGTACTGTGTTACTTCCCCCGTATTATAGGTGAAGTCACACAGGTCTAGAGAAGCTAAGGAAAATATCTAAAGTTTCACAGATTATGAAGAGCAAAGGAGCATATTGAATGCAGGACTGGCTGATTCCCAAACCCATGTCCCATACGTTACCTCCTTGGCATTTGCATTGTTTCCTAGAAGCTTTGTGCTAAAATCATAGAACTAGACTTTGAGCCTGCTCTGATTCTTCCAACTCTTCTATGTTCTGCAGATTGCTTTATCTCTCAGTCTGTTTTCTTACCTGTACAATGGGGATACTGGTATCTATTTCAGATGCCATTGCGAGAAGTATGTGAGAGTATGTGGAAGGTGATTAACAAGGGCTTGGAACGTGATTAAGCACTCAACATGTGGTAGTCAAAAAAGAAAGAAAGAAGAAAATAAAAGATTGACGCTAGAATACAAGAAGCACATCATTTAGAGGGACTCTGTAGCAGTATTTCCCTGAAATAAATATTGCTACCTAACTTTATCTCACAAATCTGATTTCCACACCTTTTTTGGAATAACATATTTATTTTAAATGTTATTAGGCCAGCCATGGTGGCTCATGCCTATAATCCCAGTACTTTGGGAGCCTCAGGCAGGAGGATCACTTGAGCCCAAGAACTTGAAACCAGCCTGGGCAACATAGTAAGACTGTTTCTGCAAAAATAATTTTAAGTAGCCAGGCATGCTAGCATGTGCCTGTAAGTCCCAGCTACTTAGGAGTCTAAAGTGGGAAGATTGCTTGAACCTAGGAATTATAGATTTTAATGAACTATGATTGTGCCACTGTACTCCAACCTAGACAACAGAGCAAAACACTGTCTGTAAAAAAATAAATAATATTATGTTTGACTTAAAATGGAATTATGTTATTGGCCTCAGAGCATGCAGAAAATCAAAAGACACTCTAGCCTCTGTAATGTTGAGTCCTTTTGTATTTTCCATTGTGGTAGGTCTTTGAGGACAGTTAGACATTAAGCACTAAAAGATGGAGTGAACCATTGTGATAGGACAAAGGATGTGCGCTCTACTTTCTACATGATCAGGGAAATAAGACTTCAATGTTAATAATTATAAAATCCCTTTATATCAATAACATTTATGTAAAATGTGTTTTTAGTATTTGAATTTTGAGGCAAATTTATATATGAAAATATTTGAAGTAGTGATTTTTTTTTATTTATGAAGAAAAGAAGTTTAAGTGGCTCACAGTTCTGCAGGCTGTACAGGAAGCACAGCAGCTTCTGCTTCTGAGGAGCTCTGAGAAAACTTACAATCATGGTGGAAGGCAAAGAGGGAATGAGGAGTCTCACATAGTGGGAGCAGAAACAAGGGCGTGAATATTTTTCTTAAGGTAATATTGAAAATACTTCGTAATCTATTGAGAACTACATATTTGTCAATCATTCTCATTAACCAGTTTTACTGACCATGAATATCATTCTACTTCACCAAGCTTATATCTGTAACATAGTATGTTTTTTCTTACATTTGAACACTCATGTCATTTTAACAGCTTATAGTACTTTTCCTTCTAGAAAAAAAAAAAAGAAAACTCCAAAAAACCATTTTTACTTGGTTAAAATCAAGGTTTTTGGAAGAAATGTCTACTTTTAAGACCTCTTTACACAAGTCACTTTTTAGTTAAAAAGATTTCAATCATCAGACAATATGACAATTTTGCCACTGTGTAAAATGTGAAAACTATAATTAACATAAAGCATTTCACAAAAATATGTGACAATATAAATATCACTTGGGCAAGCAAATCATGAAATCCTGTAGGAGAAAGAGGGGGAAAAAAAACACTTGGCATTCCATCTTCATAGGAACCATGAAACATTTTTAATAATTTGGTATTTCTATAGCTCTGCTGGAATGAATACAAACAACTATAATTGTCCAATAATTTTCATAACATCTTAAATTAATTATACAAATATTTCCCTAGCTTTACTCTTTCCACCTACATTATAAATATATTCTCTAGGGCATCATTTTAAAATGGCAGTCTTTAGTCCAACAGTGATACCTAATTATATATTGCCATTTGAACAAACATTTACTTTCTATCTTTCCATCCAAGTAGACATATGTTAATGAAAATGTATTAAAAATTAAATAGATTACATGTATAAGGATATTCCTATATCTTAATATTTAAAATGTGAAAGAAAATAGAATCTTGGGATCCCAAAGTCACTATGCCAAAGGGAAAGTTAAGCCTGGGAATTGAGTCTCACAATACTGTTTTTCTTTTGTTCCTAAACAGATAGCTGTAATTTCACAACCCTATGTCATGATCTCATCCATAAGCCAGGTCCCCATGATGATAAAAAGTCACCTATCTCCCCAGAAGGCCGCCTTCACCAACTGGTCTCAAGGAAATTTCTTGTGAGTCCCTAAATCTTTCAGGATACATATCCCCACTATAAACCAGCCCTAAAACCAAGTTCTGTTGAATCTCAACACAACAGTGTCAATTACCAGCTTATGCTCACAGGGAGAGGACAAGAACAAGACCAGAAATCATCCCTCCACCTACACTGAGAAGAATGCACAATTGACTTTTTCCTCTACTCCCTCTTTTCACATGTCAAATATGGATTTACTGAGGTTAATCTGAGCCTCACCAGAATGCAACTCTTTGCCTACCTTCCCTTGTTTTGTTTCCCCCTCTTGCTTGCTCTTTCTCCTTTAAATACTGAAGTTCCCAACACCCCCACTGGAGAAAGCACAGGTCACAGGTGCTTTTGTAGCTTTCCTTTTATTCTGGGCATGTCCTCAACCTTGGCTAAATAAACCTCTATTTATTGAGAGCTGCCTTGGTCACTTTTTTTGGCCAAGCTTAAGGCATAATAAAAGTTATTGAGAAGCAAAAGTTGCATACCATGTGCTATTTAGAAAAGAAGCTCATGATATACTTGGATCTAAGTATAGTGATACATATGTCACTGTAACAACTGATAGGAAAAGTGTATCTTTTATTCTTAGAATACAAGTATTAAGATATCTGCCAAAGGATCTATAGAACATCAGATTCATCATATACATTGACACTGGCAAAGGATTGAAGTAACAAAGGGAATAAACAAATTGATCTGATAATTAAGTATAAAAATATACTTCTGGATGTCTTGGCCTTAGTATACAATATGAAGCAATGATTTCTGGCTGTGGTATTTGGTGGCTTCCAATTGCCCCAGTTCCTTCTTTTCTACGTAGTTTATGTACAGCTGCTAAATAAACAGCGTGGCTCTTGTAACTACTCTGATCAATATCCGTAAGGATCTTCTTATTGCCTATATAGTAAAAGCCTAAACTCTTCAGACTGACATTCAGACCTGCCATTTCAATAGCATTACCTCCATTCTCTACTAGGCTCCTCTGTTGCCTTTAAACTGATCTTGCTGAGTCTGGATCTGTGATTTTTCTACCTTTCAGACTTGAGCCAGCTTAAATCCTCTGTTTCTGACTCACCCAGGTGGCAACAAATTTGCCCCCCTCAGAACTACCACAGCCTTCAGCCCTCACCCCTGTTGATTTATGACTCTTAATCATTTTTCTTTTTGTTACAGTATTTTTTAGTATCTCTGCCCATGATCACTTCCAAATGTTAATCCCTAAAGGTGATGTCATATCATGGCAGAACTAGGGGTAGCAAAGCAGGAAGGTGTTTGATGGTCTCTTCCTTCCCTACCCTGGCAGAGAATGACATTCTTGCATGGTGGGTGTAGATTGAGGGCAAAGTCTAGAAGAGAATGGTTTTTGCTTCTTTTTTCTCCCACACAGCACCAGCATGGGGCAGCATCATCCGAGTAAAACTGGCAAGGTGTTGTGGTTGACAGAGTGAAGGGCTGGGCACAGTTTTCCAGTGTCCTCTGGCCTCCTAAGTCATGTGTGGGCAGTATCTAGAAATCTTCTGTGGCCCTGTGGAAGAATCTTGGTCACACCAACCATGTTAGCTGGAGACTCACAGTTTTCCTGTTGTAATGACCACGGAGGAGGTGATTGAGTGAATAGTATTATGACTAATGAGATTTTTATTGTGACTGAACATTACTGCTTATGTGGGTTTGTCAAAAAGACGTATGTAAAGACAAAAATTCTTCAGGAAGGCAGGATTATTGGCCTACCTCCCTCCTGAAGATCATTTTAAGGAGGTATCAAAAGAGCACCCGTACTTACCACAGAATGCATGGGAAAAGACCCATGGAAGAATTACTGTGTCTTTACCAGTCTGTCCCAGAATGGGTGATGAAGCTGGAACAGACCTACCAAAGAAGTCATGATTCCAGCTCACAGCAACAAAAGGCAAATCCAAAATGTTTCCCACCCTCATCCACCTTCAGATTTTAAAAGGTCAATTTAAATTCACTATTCCACTAAGGGATGTACCTCTTTCCCTCAAAAAGAAAAAATATATATTTGATTAGAATACTGTATTTATATTACTGAACATCTTAACTACAAAATCACCACTGTATTTGGGTATCTATTTCTTTCCTCTAAAAGCTGAAAACATACCACTGTGTAAGGATTTTGATTTAATCCTATTATAAGTAGTATACTATATCTACCTTCCTAAGATTTCTTTGTCATTTTCTAATATTCCATTAAATTGGTGTTTTATTAGGGTTGTAGAAGGATAAACTGGGGAAAGCATAGCAAATAAAGAAATATTACAGTAAATGCATTATCTGGAAAGATACTTTCAAGCTGTGTAATACATCTTAATTACACAGAAAAAAAGTAGCATACATATTGCTATAGCCTCACTACAAATGAATCATTTGTTTAGTCTCATTCTACTGAATGGTTTAAATACTCTATTCCTCATCTCATAATTGTAGGAAATGAATCCCAACTTTTAACTTGCTTTTGAGTACACGAAGTAATTCAAATTGATAGAATATGTTCTCTCTACTTGCCTTGTCCACAGTATATAAAACTCAAAGTTAAATAATTAATTTTATTATTAATTTTTATTCTGGTTCACTTAGTGCAACAATTTCTTTGATGTTCAATTAACTGGTTTCTCCAAAATATTAGCATAAAGATAACTTTCCTATTTTAACACAATAGCATTAATATTTAAATTTTAGTTTTTACTTAAATTTTCAAGATAGTAAATTTCATATAACTGTGATTCAATAATTAAAATAAAGGTTTTAAAGCATGGCAATCAAATTCTTTGACATTTCTTCCATTAATAAGTGAGACTTGAGCGCTTCCTTTTTCAAATAGGGTAGTCTTGTGACTTCCTTATAACTAACAGCATACGGTAGAAGTGGAAAGGTGTGACTTTTGAGGCTGGGTGATAAAAGGCTTTGCAGCATCTACCTTGTTTTTTGGAACCCTGTGCTTGGAGCCATCAGCTGCCTTGTAAAATGTCTACCTACCCCAAAGGAGCCAAGTTGCAAAGGGAGGACACATGTAGGTGCTCTGCTCGGCAGTTCTAGTCTTCAAGTCCTTCCTGCCTATGTGCTGGACGTGTAAGTGAATCAGTCTTCAGATGATCCCTGTACTGAACCATGGAGCCACATCTGGGCTTGGAGTCTTCCCAGCTGAAGCTCCAGACGTTGCGGAGGCAAGACAAACTCTCCTCAACCTCCTCAAATTCCTTACCCACAGAATCTCTGAGCATAATAAGATCATCATTAATGCCATTGTTTAGAGTGGTTGCTATACAGCAATAACAATTAGAATATTAGGTTTAACCTTACACTGATTTCTCAGTTTTTCATGTTAAAAAAAATCAGTTAGCACAGATTAGAGGAAAATAAAGAGATTAACATATGGCTTTTCTAATTTCTAACAAATATTTTTATTCCTAAAATTGTATGTCATTCTGAGATAACTTGTTAAAATAATATAACTAAGGTCCTCACATTTGTAAAATAATTTTATTAACATACTTAGAACATATCATATTGAATATGATTGAAATGTTAAAAATATTTATTAATACATGAAAATGATCACCAGCAAATAGGTAGTGAGATCTTAGTATATTCATGATAGCCTATTTGATAAGTAAAATGTACATAAATTACAAGTGAAAATCATTTAATTTAAAAGGATATATCCCAAGTAGTATTTAATATGGAAATCTGACCGATCAGTCACTGATCAGAACTACACCTGTGGTCTTTTTCATGCATAATCTGTCATCTTTGCTTAATATCATTTCACTGTTTTCTCTGAAGGCCTACAGTTTAGTCTAATGGATAAATGGATTTTTATTGCTATGGTTCTGTACTACAGAATGTCACTGGATAATTTTATTAAGGAATGGAATTGAAATTTTAAGAGAAATCAGCACAGAGAGGTGGGAGTCATTACAATATATGGTATTTATAGGTCATGGTTCATTCTAACATGCTTACTGGGTTTTTAATAATCATTGAAATGATAATATCCATTACTAGTAAAGGCATAGGGAAAACAGCCTGTCCAACTCCCACACAGATACATTGATAGCACACCCTTACAGTAAGCTTGGTATTATTTATCAAAGGCTTACAATTTTGCTTTTTCCCTTGACTTAAAAGTCCACTTCTAGAAATTTATTATAAGGGAATCATTACAACACAGGCAAAAATTTATCTACAAATTTATTTATTTTAAAGTGTGTAATATTGAAGCATTGGAAGCAAATTTAACTGGTTTTCTGTTGCTGCTATAATAAATTGCCACAAATTTAGAACTTTACAATTACATATTTTTATTATCAATAACACATATTTATTATCTTACAATTCTGCATGTCAGAAACCCAACGCGGGCCTCAGTGGGCTAAAATCAAATTGTCGGCATCAATGTCTTTCTGGACGTTACGAAGGGATTCCATTTCTGTACCTTTTCTAGTTTCTAGAGGGTAGTGCTTGACTTATAGTCCCCTTCCTACATCTACAAATCTCTTTTTCTCCCAGCCTGGAAGACTTTTCTACTGTTAAGGGGTCATGCAATTAGAATTGTGTCCTCCTGGATATCCAGGATACTCTCCCCCATCTCAAGATTCCTAGCTTAATCACTCCTGGAAAGTCTCTTTGTCCTGTGAGGTAACGTATTCACAGGTTCCAATAATTATAGTGTGAACATATTTAGAAGGCCATTATTTTGTCCACCACAAAAGCTGTAGGTATAAGAAAAGGATATGAATTAAATAATTGGGATAATTGGTATTTTATATAGTCATAAATGCTATGTTTTATTTAGAATCATCATAATTAACTATTAAAGTATTAACTGCTAAGCATTTGTGATAGTTAATACTGAGTGTTAATTTGTTTGGATTGAAGGATGCAAAGTATTGATCCTGGGTGTGTCTGTGAGGGCGTTGCCAAAGGAGATTAACATTTAAGTCAGTGGGTTGGGAAAGGCAGACCCACCATTAATCCAGGTGGGCACAATCTAATCAACTGCCAGCATGGCTAAAATATAAGCAGATAGAAAAATGTGAAAAGAGAGACTGGCCTAGCCTCCCAGCCTATATCTTTCTGCCTTGCTGAATACTTCCTGTCCTTGAACACTGGACTCTAAGTTCTTCAGTTTTGGGACTCAGACTTGCTCTCCTTACTCCTCAGCCTGCAGAAGGCCTATTGTGGGACCTTATGATCATGTAAGTTAAAACCTAATAAATTCTCACATATATATGGAAATAATAAGTTATACTTAATAAATTATGCTTAACATAAGTGATACTTAATAAATTCCTGTATATATGGAAATTATATATATGAGAATTTATTAAGTATTAATTCACATTGTATATATGGAGATATATATATCCATTAGCTCTGTTGCTCTAAAGAACCCTGACTAACACAGATTTTGGTAACAGGAGTGGTTCTAAAGGAACAGAATATTAAGGATGTAGTAATTTCATTGGTTTTGAGGTTTCTGGAGTTGGCTGTTTAATAGACTAGACCCCAAAATGCTAAGGACTCTACTTATAATAGCATGGAGAATACTGATAGTCCTTGGCAGGAACTGTTTAGAGAGTTAAGCAAAATAAATGCATTTGACACTTCTGATTCATCGCTCATAAGAGGCAAGGAGTTTAGTGACTCTATACATAATATCTTTGACCATATGTGGAGAACCAAAGAGCATAACGAAGCTGATTGTTCCCTCCTAAGTTCAGTGGACAAAGTGAAGAAAGAAAATGATGAACTCAGGGATTCTATCTCCTGGCTTCAGAAGCAGATACTGAAATAAGAGTCTTATCTCCTGGAGAGAAAGAGCTAAAACTGTGGAAAAACAGACACAAGCTCTTATTACATGAGTGACTGACTTGCAACGAAAGGTACATGCACAGCCTCGCCAGGTGTCTACTATTTAAGTGAGGGCATTGACTAGAAAAGAATGGGACCCTGGAACTTGGAATGGGGACATGTGGAAGGACCTTGATGAAGCTGGGGACACTAAGCTTGGAAACTCTGATGAAACATTTTTTGCCAGAAGAAACAGCTTCCCCATCCCCCAGTAGTGACAACATCCTCTCCCCAACCCATGCTGACATCAGCTGTTCTACATTTATCTGAGGAGATAAACCCTGTACCAACTAAGGCAACAGTGATGGCCTCCCCTGAGGAAGTTGCCAGGCAAGATAATGTTGATTATCCTCAGGAGCCACCCCGACACCCCTGTTTGCTTCAAGACCTATAACTAGACTAAAGTCCCAGTGGACCCCTAGAAGCAAGATTGAGATTGTGACCCATGAGAAAGTGCACTACACTGGAAAAGAACTGCTTGAATTTTCTAATTTATATAACCAGAAATCTAGAGAACAGTCATGAGAATGGATAATGAGGGTGTGGGATAATGGTGGAAGGAACATAGGGTTGGATAAGGCTGAATTTACTGATTTGGGCCCAGTAAGTAGGAACTCTGCATTTAATGTTGCAGCTCAGGGAGTTAAAATAGGTTCTAATAGTTTTCTTGGTTAACTGAAATATGTATTAAAAGATGGCCCACTGTGAGCAAGCTGGAAATGCCTGATCTCCCTTGGTTTACTGTAGAGGAAGGGTTCCAAAGGCTTAGAGAGATTGGGATGTTGGAGTGGATTAGTCATTTTAGACCTACTCATCCCAGCTGGGAAGGTCCAAAAGATATACCCTTGACCAGTGCCTTGTGAAACAGACTTATGAGGGCAGCACCTGCATCTTTGAAGAGCCCTGTAATTGCTTTCTTTGTATGTGAGATCTAACCGTGGGAGCTGCAGTCACTCAACTACAAAATTTAAATACAATGAGAATAATTGGATCCCCGAGGTGGCAGGAGCCAAGTGGCAGCACTCAACCATCAAAGGCCAGATGGGTGTAGCTACTGTAGTGGACGGCAGAGGCAAAGCAGCAATTAGTATACTCTGACTCATGTAGAGCTCTGGCATTGGCTAATTAATCACGGTGTTCCTAGAAGTGAAATTGATAGGAAGCTGACTGCATTCCTACTTAATTTAGATAAGCAGAAACTTCTAGGGTGAATGGAAAAAGACTAATTTGAATTACAAAAACAGAGAATCACGGCCCTCAATCATTTTCCTAATTTGACCCAGTTTACAGGCCCAGAATCCCTTGAATAAATGAGAGGCCAGGTCCCCCTGAGGAAGGACCCCAATATATTACCGACAATTTATGCAGTGAATCTTTCTCTCATCCTTCCCCAAGGAGCCCTCTGGCTCTTTACCAGGGTAACTGTGCAATGGGGAAAGGGAAATGATCGGACATTTTGGAGACTACTGGACACTGGCTGAGTTGATGTTGATTACAGTTGATCTGAGTTGATCTGAGCTGATGTTGATTCCAGGGGACCCAAATGTCACTGTGGTCCTCCAGTTAAAGTAGAGGCTTATGGAGATCAGATAATTAATGGAGTATTACCTCAGGTCTGATTTACAGTGGGTCCAGTGGGTCCCTGGACTCATCCTATGGTCATTTCCCCCAGTGTGAGAATGCGTAATTGGCATAGACATATGTAGGAGCTGGCAGAACCCCCACATTTGCTCCCTAGCTAGTAGGATGGAGCTATTATGGTGAGAAAAGCCAAATGGAAGCCTTTAGAGCTCCCTCTACCTAGAAAAGTAGTGAATTATAAACAATATTGCATCCCTGGAGGGATTACACAGATTAGTGCCACAATCAAGGACTTGAAAGAAGCAGGGATGGTGATTCCCACCACATCCCCATTCAACTCTCTTATTTGGTCTGTGCAGAGGACATATGAATCTTGGAGAATGACAGTGAATTATCATAAGCTTAACCAAGTGGTGACTCCAATTGCAGCTGCTATACCAGATGTGGTTTAATTGCTGGAGCAAATTAACTCATCTCCTGGTGCCTGGTATGCAGCCATTGACTTGGCAAATACCTTTTTCTCCATTCCTGTTAATAAGTCCCACAAGAAGCAATTTGCCTTCAGCTGGCAAGGTCAGCAATATACCTTTACTGTCCTACCTCAGAGTTATATCAACTCTTTGGCTTTGTGTCATAATCTTATTTGGAGAGACCTTGATCATTTTTTGCTTCCACAAGCTATCACACTGGTTCATTACACTGATAATATTATGCTGATTGGATCCAGTGAGCAAGAAGAAGTAAACACACTGGACTTATTGGTGAGACATTTGCATGCCAGAGGAATAGAAAAAAATATAATTAAAATTCAGGGACTTTCTACCTCAGTAAAATTTCTAGAGGTTTGGTGGCGTGGAGCCTGTTGAGCTATTTCTTCTAAGGTGAAGGATTAAGTTGCTGCATTTGGCCCCTACTACAACCAAGAAAGAGGCACAACACCTAGTTGGCCTATTTGGATTTTGGAGGCAACACATTCCTCATTTGGGTGTGTTACTCTAGCCCATATATCGAGTGACCCAAAAGGCTGCCAGTTTTAAGTTTGGTCCAGAACAGGAGAAGGCTCTGCAACAAGTCCAGGCTGCTGTGCAAGCTTCTTTGCCACTTGGACCATATGATCCAACAGATCAAATGCTCCTTGAAGTGTCAGTGGCGGATAGGGATGCTATTTGGAGCCTTTGGCCGGCCCCCATAGGTGAATCACAGAAGAGGCCTCTAGGATTTTGGAGCAAGGCCCTGCCATCTTCTGCAGACAACTACTCTCCTTTTGAGAGACAGCTCTTGGCCTTTTACTGAGCTTTGGTGGAAACTGAATGTTTGACTATGGGTCATCAAGTCACCATGTGACCTGAACTGCCTATCATGAACTGGGTGCTTTTTGATCCATCTAGCCATAAAGTGGGTCATGCACAGCAGCATTCCATCATCAAGTGGAAGTGGTATATATGTGATCCAGCTGGAGCAGGTCCTGAAGGCACAAGTAAGTTACATGAGGAAGTGGCTCAAATGTCCACTGTCTCCACTCCTTCCACCCTGCCTCCTCTTGCTCAGTCTGCACTGATGGCCTCATGGGCAGTTCCTATGATAAGCTGACAGAGGAAGAGAAGACTAGGACCTGATTTCCAGATGATTCTGCACGATATGCAGGCACCACCTGAAAGTGGATAGTTGCAGCACAACAGCCCCTTTCTAGGACATCCCTGAAGGATAGTGGTGAAGGGAAACCTTCCCAGTGGGCAGAACTTTGGGCAGTGCACCTGGTTGTGCACTTTGCATGGAAGAAGATATGGCCAGTTGTGTGGTTATATGCTGATTCATGGGCTGTAGACAATGGTTTGGCTGAATGGTCAGAGACTTGGAAGAAGCATGATTGGAAAATTGGTGACATAGAAATTTGGGGGAACAGTTATATGGATGGATTTCTCTGAGTGGTCAAAAACTGTAAAAATATTTGCATCCCATGAGAATGCTCACCAAGGGCTGACCTCAGCAGAGGAGGATTTTAATAATCAATTGGATAGGATCACCTGTTCTGTGGACACCACTCAATCTGTTTTCCCAGCCAACCCTGTCATCACCCAATGGGCCCATGAACAAAGTGGCCATGGTGGCAGTGATACTGGTTACACATGGGCTCAGCAACATGGACTTTCTCTCACCATGGCTGACCTGGCTACGGCCACTGCTGAGTGCCCAATTTGCCAGCAGCAAAGACCAACACTGAGCCCTCAATATGGCACCATTTCTCAGGGTGATGAGCCAGCTACCTGGTGGCAGGTTGATTATATTGGACCTCTTCCATCATGGAAAGGGCAGAGGTTTGTTCTCACTGGAATAGACACTTACTCTGGATATAGGTTTGCCTATCCTGCATGCAGTGCTTTTGCCAAGACTACCATCTGGGCTCACGGAATGCCTTATCCACCATCGTGGTATTCCCACAGCACTGCCTCTGACTGAAGCACTCACTTTATAGCTAAAGAAGTGCAGTAGTGGGCTCAGGTTTATGGAATTCACTGGTCTTACCATGTTCTCCAACATCCTGAAGGAGCTGGATTGATAGAATGGTGGGATGGTCTTTTGAAGTCACAATTACAACACCAACTACGTGACAATACTTTGCAGGGCTAGGGCAAAGTTCTCCAGAAGGCTGTGTATGCTCCAATATATGCTACTGTTGCTCTCATAGCCAGGATTCATGGGTCCAGGATTCAAGGGGTGGAAGTGGAAGTGGCACCACCACCATCACCCCTAGTGATCCACTAGCAAAATTTTTGCTTCCTATTCCCATGACATTACATTCTACTGGCCTAAAGGTCTTAGTTCCAGAGGGAGGAATGCTGCCACCAAGAGACACAGGAAAGATCTCATTAAACTGGAAGTTAAGATTCCCACGTGGACACTTTGGGCTTCTCCTACTTTTAAATCAACACACTAAGAAGGGAGTTACAGTATTGGCTCGGGTGATTGACCTATCAAGATGAAATCAGTCTACTACTCCATAATGGAGGTAAGGAAGAGTATGCATGGAATACAGGAGATCCATTAGGGTGTCTCTTAGTATTACCATGCCCTGTGAGTAAGGTCAATGGAAACTACAACAGCCCAGTCCAGACAGAACTACAAATTACCCTGACCCTTCAGGAATGAAGTTTTGGGTCACTCTACCAGGCACGCGCGCACACACACACACACGCATACACACACACACACACACACACCCTGTTGAGGTGCTTGCTGAAAACAAAGGGAATACAGAATGGGTAGCAGAAAAATGTAGTCATCAATACCAGCTACAATCATGTGACCAGCTGCAGCTACAGGGACTGTAATTGTCATGAATATTTCCTCCTTTTGTTAAAAACATGTTTGTGCATGTATACACTTATACTAAGAAAATATCTTCATTTTATTTCCTTTCCCCTTTATCATGTGACATAAGATTTTTTGATTTCACATCAGCATTTAAGTATGTTAACTTTATGTAATAGTTTTTGGGTTGAGGATTCATGCGTTTTCGTTTGTATGAAGGATAGTTGTATTACATTAGGTGTAATTACAACCTTATTATTGTCTTTATTTAAAGATTATGTATGATTTCAGGAGATGCATATGGATTCAAGTTGACAAGGGGTAGATTTGTGATGGTTAATAATGAGTGTCAACTCGATTGCATTGAAGGATACAAATTATTGATCCCAGGTGTGTCTGTGAGGGTGTCACCAAAGGAGATTAACATTTGAGTCAGTGGGCTGGGAAAGGCAGACCTATGGGGATTCACTTAGGGTGGGGGCAAATATATTAAGAGAAAAATATTAGAATGTTATAGAACATAGTATCAAACCCTTTTGGAAGGCCTAAGGGTTTTTTTCTATAGTTCTTGACTGAAGGCAGTCAAGAGTCTCTTTGCAGGAGCCAGAGAGATTAGGGCCCAAATACAAAGGAATTTGAGTAGTTTACCTAGCTAGCTTATTTACTCATGAGGTCTTAAAATTAACCTTTGAGCCAGATGACCCTCTCAGGGGGAGGTTGACCAAGGATATTACCCACTAATGGTGTTTGCTTTGGGCATTGGAACCTGTCCTTTAATCTTTAACCTCCAGTGGTGTTGACCCAAAGTTTTTGTCAATTCATGTGTACTGAATAAAGGCCAAGGAGGCCAGCATGTGAAGGCCGGCATTCCCAACTGTTTACAACACTCTCCAGGGTGCCTATAAGCCACCTGGACACACTCAGTAGAACTGGCAAAGCATAATATCCATATGTCAGTGTATTTTATTCATCTGTCACTGAGTCAGGGTCTGTAGGACAGACCCCCAGAGGTGGTGACCCCAACACAGACCCACCCTTAATCTGGGTGGGCATGGCTAGAATATAAGCAGACAGAAAAATGTGAAAGGAAAGATTGGCCTAGCCTCCCAGGCTACATCCCACTCCTGTGCTGAATGCTTCCTGCCCTTGAATGTCGGACTCCAGGTTCTTCAGTTTTGGGACTCGGACTGGCTCTCCTTACTCCTCAGCTTGCTGACAGCCTATTGTGGAACCTCGTGATCATGTGAATTAATACTTTAAATAGACTCCCATATATATATAATATATAATATATATGTATAATAATATAATATATAATATATACTATAATATATACTATATATAATATATAAACTCATATATAATATATATATATATTCCATTAGTTCTCTCCCTGTAGAGAGCCCTAATACAGTATTGTTCTAAAAGTTTTACTTAGTTGACGTTTACTTAATTCTCCCCAAAACTCTATGATATACATGATTACCCCTTCTATTTTATAAAGAAGAAAACAAAAGCACAAAGAGCTAAGTGATTTGCCTAAGATTACATAGTTGATAAATGGCAGAGCTTGGATTATGAAACTAAAGGTCTGGCTGCAGAGTTCATGAACTTAATAATTTGGATACGTGTTTTTGGTCAGTTGTTAAACCAAAAAAAAAAAAAAAAGCAGGCTAAAATATGTTGTGCATGATATCACCCTATTTTTGTTAGAAAATGGTTTGTATAAAAATGACATTACCTCTGGATGGAAGGATTTATAGTTATTTTCTTCTTATATGCCATTCATATTTAAAATATATATGATTTTCCTAATCATTATCCAAGCAAGAAAAAAATCCATGCTAATATAAAATATATAATATATACAATGAATCAAATATGTTGGTTTTGTGAATGTAAAGACGTGATTATTTTGCATCCTATGCCTGTATCAAAATGTCTCCTGTACCCCATAAATATATACATTTACTATGTACCCACAAAAATTTTCAAAAGAACTAATTGTTGCTTTTATGCTTTTAAACTAATGAATGGAGACAAAAAAATGAAGTTAAATTGCTCAGCAGAGTTGCAAAGCCAAGCTTGAGCTTTTGGTGTAGCTGAAGTGATCAAGTGTTAGCAGTCTGGAACTCCACTAACTTAGTGGCTGTGTGCCTACTGCAATGCTTGAGTTGTTCCGAGAGATAAATGAGATAATGGATCTGAAACCACCTTGAAAAGTACTTTAAAACAGCATGGCAAGGTGAGGCAGATGGAAGCGTGGAATATGCAGCACACTTTCCCCATAGAAACAAGGCAATTCACAGTATTATGTCACATATTAGTCAACAAAAGGTATGACACCTTATATAACTAAACAGCTTATGACCTTATTTCTAAGTGAAAATGCAATCAACATTCAAATTGGATGTTCTCCTTCATGTACGTCTATAAAACTGTTGGGATTCTCTTTTTAGTCTCTTCTTCTAAGACACTCAGTTCCAGGAATAATAGAAAACGGAATAGGAAGTGCGTAGCCACATTAAGTTATGGAATTGCATCCATAACTAGAGTGCCCTTTCATAAGTCAGGCATTGCCTATACTGTATGTATCAGATGTGATGCCAGTTTAATTTACAGATAAAATATATGTGATTATTCTTCAAAATATTTTTGTCATCACTTTTGTATAGAATTCCAAAAGAAAGACAGGGAATGCATATTAAAATAAAGGAGTAGGTACAGTAGTTTGAAAAGTGAATTTTAGTGTCTCATAGTCGTGTCCTTCAAATTCTAATTCTACTGCCAAGAACATGTGCATCTGTGATAAAAATATTTGATTTCTCTCTTAGTTTGTATATCTTTAGCATGTGCATTGTATCAGCTCACAGGTTTTCTGTGATAAATGAAATGAAAAGATGTAGGTTTAGTACATAAGGCAGTAGTTTCACATAGTAAATGCTCAACATTAAGTGTTTGTAGTTCACACTTCTGAGAATACTGTGCCAATGACATCAGATGAGGTATCAAAGCCCCTGGAGAATGCCTTAGGTTGGGATTCTCAAGAGGCAGTCTCTGACACAAGGATTTGAGTGAAGTGGTTTATTTCAGAGGTGATTTCAGGAAGTAGTGGTACAAAAGTAAGGAGATGAGGCATGGAAGAGACGGAAGGCAATTCAGAGTACATGAATGAGCCAGTTACTATTGTGGGCACCTAGGGCTCAACCCGGGGTGGGGACCTTAATGGCGTAGACTAGAACATGTCTGAGAGTTTCCCATCTGTGGATTGAAGAAGTTGGGGGGTACTTACCACCAACTCCTCCATTCTTGGGTGAGGGTAGCTCTTAGGGCTGGAACCTTATTGTTCAGCCAAGCACCTCCTACGGCTAGAAAACAAACTGTCCCAAGTGATTACAAAAAGGTGAACATAGACTGAAAGGGCATACTCCAAGAACTATGATGAGGCACTGCCAGAGTCAGCTACAGATAGCATTCGGCTTTCCTATACAACCTAACGATTACTTAGGCTATTGCTGGTTGCAGCGAAACCTCTGCAGAATTATGGAGGGGATCCACATAAATGTGTTGTTCCTATGATAAATTTAAGAAAGTAATGGAATGCTTTTGACAATATGGCAGCAGCTTCCTGAATAGTCAATTAACTTACAGCTTTCTGTTTGGCAATGCAAAATACCTGTAACCCTAGCAGGTACAGGACAGCTAACGTGTAAAAGACAGAATAAGAACAAGGCTTCAGTTTTACCAAATGTTGTGGAGCAGTTATTACCTTCGAGGCCTTGCAGTGCCTAAGAGCACATATTGGGCTCTTGGGAATTTTATTAAACACTGAAAAGCATTTTTCAGAAGAAAAGTCCCTTTACAAATGGGGCGATTAAAAGCAGACGTTCTCATTACAGCAATAAAATATATGTGCTCCATAAATTTAACAGTTAATCCCTTTTTGGCTTTCTAAGACTGACAAATCGTTTCTGAAAATTCAATGCCAGGCTTCTGGAGAATAAAATCTCTCTGCCTTATTCAATTTCTTTGTATTTAGTCATTCTGATACGTCATAATATTTATTCAAAGGAAGCAATCATTCGGGATCCTTATTTGTGGTTCCCTGCATAACTTTATCCTTTACAAATGCCATTTTTCTCAGTAGGCACCAAGTTCCACTTGCTATAGAAGCTTTCTGCTCCATGTGGTTTCGTCATCTTAATCTCTTAAGAAGGGTGCTAGGGAGTTGGTTGCTATTTAGCTCCCTAAACCATTCTCTTATCAATCATGGCACTTTACCCCAAAGTCAGTTCCTCAGTGGATCTCAACAAATAATCTTCACTTCCTGGAAAAGTTAGGATTGCTTTCACTAGCTGTCCAGGGCTATAAAGGAAACTAAGTCCTAAATACCCACGCCCCAGGGGCAGCCACCGGGGCCAGCATGTTGCGCCCTTCAGCTTTCAGCCCGCAGGTGGCAGCAGCGGGCTCCGAAGCCCGTCTCCGCAGGTAGCAGCCAGTGCTCAGAGGCGGCTCGAGCTTCTCCACTAGGAATCCACACCCAGCCGGAGGGTCTGTGAGGTTTAAGTAACTGAGTATTAAAATGGTCTCCGACTCTAATATTTTAAGTGAAAACAAAAAACAGTTTGAAGCAACAACAGCAACTCATCGCATCCCTATTCGCTCCGGTTGCTAAATTTCCCCAACTCCAGCACCAACTCGGTCCCCTTCCCCAAGCAGGGTCCAATCCGTAGCTCTCCGCGCTCCGGCCCTTCAGATCCTCGGGAGCCGGGTGCTCGGGGGCAGGCAGTGCGTCTGGGGCCACCGCACCCCTTCTCCTCGCCACCTCTGGCCTCTCCGCCACTCGGGCTTTCCTGCCGCTCTGGATGCCTCGGCTGCACCCCTATTCCATGACCCCAGCCTCCTTCCCTAGCCCTCCTCTTCGTCCCTTCACCCGCGAAAGCGCACCCACAGTCGGTTCGCTCCCGCGGAGTTCCCCGCTCGGATCCCGGAGCAGGACCGACTCCAGCCCAGCACGCCGCAGTCACGCCGCCCGGACTCCTCGCCCCGAGGCCCCGGTCCCCGCCTTCGCGCCGCTCCTTTCCGCCTGGACACCGCCGCCAGCGATCGCCTGGGTGGCAGCCCAGCCGTCCTCGAAGTTGCCCCCTTGGAAGCGGCGGCGGGAAGCAGGTTGAATGATTTGTTGTAGGAGGAGGATTCACATATCTTGGCGAGGGGGAGGGGCAGCGCCGCTGCTGGGACGCGGCACGGACCCGCATCACTGCGCGCAGCAGCCGCCGCCGCCGCCGGGGACCGCAGAGCCCTGACGCCCCCGCCCGGCCCTCGCCCCGCTCCCCCGCCCCTCCCCGCCCGCCGGGCCCTGCAACGCAGGGCGCAAAGGAGCCGCGGGCTGCGCAGGGAGGCGGGCAGTGGCCCGCGCGCGCTTCTGCCGCCCCCGGAGCTTGCGCGCGGAGAGCGCCGGGCGAGCGCGCATCGGGCGGCGGCCGCGCTGGGGGGCGTGAGGCGAGCGGCGCGGGGAGCGGCGGGGGCGAAACTTCGGGGGCCAGATGCCCGAGGGCGCGGCGGCGCTGCCAGGCTGCCGCTGCTGCCCCTACGGGCCCCGGGCGCGTCTCCGCAGGCGGCGCTGCCCGCGGCGCGGCGTGTGCACCGAGCGAGTGAAGGTATGTGGGGGCGGGCGCGGCTGGAGCTGCCGCCGCCGCCGCCGCCGCGCCAGCAGGTCCTAATGCCTGTCACTTCTCAGGACGCTGGCAGCAGCAGCCCGGAGCCCCCGAGCCCTCGGCAGGTTTGCCTGTCCTTCCCCGCGATCTGATTGGATAAAGTGGGGGGCTCGACGGTGGCCGACGTGGGACAGTCTGTCTGTGGCAGGGGTCTCGGAAACCATGGGTTATTGCAGTGGCAGGTGCACGCTTATCTTTATCTGTGGCATGCAACTGGTAAGTGACACTTGGGTCCCCTTATTCTGTAATATGTTTTTGAGATAGTGGGCAGGGGAGTGCAGTAAAGGGTCTGCCATTGACTAGAATGGAAGAAAAAAATAGAAGGTGACAGATATATTGCTTATATTTAAAATGATTTCAGGGAGTCGCACTGTGGGGTACAGGAGAGGTGAGCCTTTCCGCTCCCATCTATTTCTGTCCCTTTAAGACAGTTTGGCAGGTGCGGGTTAAACTTGTCTTTAATTTCTTTAGGCAAAGCAAGATGTAGCTCTTGTTCTTTATGCTTTGCAGTCTTATTAATGTAACAACGTGATTGTCACCTACAATTTACTGTACAGGTGTTAAACAGAGAAATATGAAATTTTGGACATCTCTATACTAATTTTACAGTATCTTTGTTTCTTCATAGACATGAGTTTTTTTTTTTTTTTAAAGAAAATGTTGTCTTTAAGTATAATTCTCTAAAAAAACCACTATTTAGGGCAGATGGTATCCTTACAACAGTCTAATTTAGAAGTCACATTGAGTTTTTAAAGTATGCAGATTGAACAGAAATACTTAGATGAACTCAGCAACACCATTGTCACAGACGGAAACAGTAACCTTTAAACCACAATTATCACAGACAATTCCAAAAAAAATATTCTGTCTTTCATTATGCATATTATTGCTCCTGAAATAGATATTGTTGTCTGAACCTATAGGATGGACAATTATATGTACTTCTTGAGGAATGTTGTACAGTTGCAAGGAGGCAAGGAACCGGTAATGGAAACGTCATGTCTCTGAATTTCAATTCCCTAAGGGCAATGGAAGGCGGGTTTAAGGAGAGAGTTGAGAGGTGAAAAATATACCACAGTAAGTGGTTAATTTGAGGTAGGAGGTACTTGCTCACACTTGTCATTAAAAAGCTTTCCTTAGAAAGTATAAATTAACTGGAACAGCCATCTACATTTTCAACAATTGTTTCATAAAGGTTGAAGTGACTACAAGGCAGAAGATGTTTGAGTGTCCAATCAGTAAAGTGTTCCAAAGAGCAAGGATTTGCCATTGAGACTGACAGAGGAATTCCTTAAGTGTTCTTGTTTATCAGTTGTCGTGAAGCCCATGAGTGTTAGTTATTGTTGCTTTGTTTAATATTTAGCTGAACCAGTGCTTTTTGTTGTGTATTGTCTCCGGATGTTTTTCTTTCGCATGGAAGTTGACTGAAGGTGTCTATTTTGATCTGTGAATTAGGCACTT
Source organism: Ateles fusciceps (assembly GCA_036589455.1). Classification (NCBI taxonomy): domain Eukaryota; kingdom Metazoa; phylum Chordata; class Mammalia; order Primates; family Atelidae; genus Ateles; species Ateles fusciceps. The sequence goes on from JAZHEH010003462.1 coordinate 806,019, forward strand.
ATGCGCCTGTTTGTAAGAAAAAGGAGATGGAATTATAAATATAATTTTCAGAATGTAGTAGTTTCTCAGTGATGTGTAAACCAGTTTATTTTTCTGTACCACAGATTCATATAAGTTTTGCAATAAAGGGTTTTTACTCTTAATCATAAAGCTAACCAGAACAATGAGGGAGTTTACTTTGTGAAACAACCCATTAGGCCAAGTATGCCAAACTGCATAAAGGTTTTCAAAACATTCTTATTTTTATATATTATTCAGAAAAGAATACTTTTGCTGATTCACTGTGTGAAAGCATAAAACTGTGAGAATGAGTGGGTGTGTAGATCATTCTTATGCTCTTTCAATTTAAAATTTGAAAAATGTGATTTAGCTTCTAATCATTTAATATAATAGGGCTTTCGTATGGCAAATGTGTGCACTAGATCTGTGTGACATTTTGTGTGATGAATACAAACTCCTCAAGAACTTAATTTCAGAAAAATGTAAATATACCAATAGGGAAGCTAATTATTCAAAGTAGAATGATAAGGCTAAAGGTTCCTTTGTGTTTTTGTGTGCTCACAGTATGGACACATGCTGTTGAGTACATGCGTGCATCCATACATACAATGGTGTCTTGGAGAGTTGCACCACCACTTATGAAACAGAAATTCTGAATCATAGTTAAGTTCTCTAACAGAATAGACAGCTGTAATACAGAAGAGCACAATCTAAGCAAGTGTACAATGGAATCCTAAGGAGTTTTATGTTCTATGAGAATCATGTGATTTTTCCCATTCAGACTTTATGTGCCACCAGGCTAATATAATTAGCAGCCGTGTTAATGCAGATGCAGAACAAAAAACAAAGGACAAAGAAAATCCAATTGTTTTAAGAGGGCGAAATGATCACACCTCTAAGGACCTCAGAGATTCCTGGTTAATTGTTGCTTTTTGGAAATACAGTATTTGATTTTAAATAAATTCTTTTGCAAATTAATGTTTGAAAAGCCCTGCACTAAAATATAGGCGGGTGTATATGTTTTCCGTTTGCTCTCAATAGATTTTTAAAAACTTTTTATGTCTTTGTGCCGTTATGAGTAGATTGTTTTACAAATAAACCAGGTTTCTAGACTAAGTTATGACTCATGTACTATCGACTAAAATAAAAGTTTACCCAGTTTTGTTTACTTCTAAAGTGTTTAGTGTGTGTTCTTGTAACATTTGGGAATCTTTTTTTGGTAACTGTACAGGAAAATCTTAGATTTATTAAAATCAGTTGAGACCAAAAGAGTCTAAGTTAGAAACTTCATTCAGTTTCTTTATTATGTGACTTTATTAAGGTTCTGGAAACGTTACTCTCCAATCCTCTATGCAAAGTATTTATATTTTGAATAAACTTAAGGGAATGTTTACATCTGTACCAATTTGCAGCTTATCTTAGGAGAGAATGAGGTGGCTTTTGGTATCGTGGATATGGTGACCTCATTTACTAGGTTATTACCAGAGCGAATATGGTGTTTGACCATTTAACAATTGAGGGACAGAGACAAATGCTCCAGAGAAATTTGCTGATCAGAATTCTATATCTGTGCTTTAAATTAGTTAAATACACATCTAATTTAATGCTTGGCAGACTGCAAGTATAGAGAAACGTATATACTCTTTCAGAAATCAGGAAATGTGTTTATAAAACAAGAAACTAGAATTCCATACCATAGAGATTTGATACAAAACTTCCATTTTATGAAAGACTGTTTTTGTATATATCTTAAATTAAAATCTTTGAGTTGTATGGTTATGGCAACTTCAGATGTTAGGGTGATTCCTACGTAAAGGAGTATGATCTCTGGAAACAGATTTATTCCATGTGCAGAATCCAGAGCTTAAGCTCATAATCTCAGGAAGGTAATTTTCTTTTTATCATTGCTGTCCTTAATACTCAGAAACTGAAGATTTCAGATAGTAACAAAAATCATCACGGAATTCGCAGTTTTGGCTGTAGTGGTATAGGACAAGAAGTATTTAACCTCTTATTTACTAACCTTCAACAGGTTGTAAATGTTTTGGCATTTTTCCGCCCCAATGTTTGATTGAATCAAAGTACTTTACATAAATGTTGAAAAAATTATTCTGATATCTCTCAGGGTGAAAAATTATTGTTAAAATATGGAAGAATATAGCTTAATTAGACTGAAAAGACAGATTTGTTTTCAAGTAAGGAAACTCAAAATCACCTATTTTGTACATTAGACCCCTGGGTGGCACAAAACATGACATAAACTATTGAAAGAAAGTTTAGATTTATATTCCACAGATTAACACTTGAAAAATGCCATTATTGCCGTGAGCTGTATGAAATATTGCTAACTTGGAGCAGGTGCAACTAACAATTAGGTTAGTACACATTGTATGTGCAGCTGTGTGAAGGAGTATGTTTGAAACTTGATTAAGAATGATCAGTTGCTTTCTATGGCAGGATTGCTAACCATTTTCAAAGGTATACATTTTTTTTCCTTAAAATGTCATGAGTGTAGACTGAATTTTATTATAATTATGGAATATTTCAGTGATTGTGATTTTATGCTGTGTTCATAATCATGTGCTATTTTATTACTTTTTAGAACATAAAGCATTGCCATGAAGTAGCTTGAAAAGTGCAGGTCGAATCTTAATGATATTCCTAGGATACTTTTGACAAGTTTGACAGTTCTTCAGAAGTTTAAAACTTTATCTGCCACAAACCTTCCTGGTTCAGAGAATTTTAACTTTTTAGGATTCAGATGCCATCGATGATAAAATCTTGAAGTTGTTAACCAAACTTATGAAGAAGTCTGAAAATCCCCATACAATACTTTACAGACTTATCATGTAAAAATATGCTGAGTTTGCTAAGTTGTAAATGATAACTTTTTTTTTTTTTTTTTTTTTTTGAGACAAAGTCTCACTCTGTCGCCCAGGCTGGAGTGCAGTGGCACCATCTTGGCTCACTGCAACCTCCACCTCCCAGGTTAAGGCAATTCTCCTGCCTCAGCCTCCTGAGTAGCTGGGATTACAGTGTGTGCCACCATGCCCATCTAATTTTTTTGTATTTTTAGTAGAGATGGGGTTTCACCATGTTGGTCAGGCTGGTCTCGAACTCCTGACCTTGTGATCCACCCGCCTCGGCCTCCCAGAGTGCTGGGATTACAGGCGTGAGCCACCGTGCCCGGCCGACTTCTTCTTTTTAAATGTTTTCTATTTATGTATCCTGAATGTCGTTGAACATGTTTTTGTTTTTATTCTTTCACTGTAATTCAGAACTACTCTGCTCTGTCTTATGTATACCAAGAGATACCTAGAAACTTCTTCCAGTGTCCAACTCTGTGTCTTCATTCACAAAGCAGGTAGCGACTTCTTTTCTTGAATACACCTAAAGTTTCAAAACGTCAACCTGTGTGGAGCTGTTCTCCTGCTTTTTCAAATAAAGGCTTGGATGGGCAGCATTTTTTTAGCAGAATGCCAGAGTCATCTCTGGCATGGGGCCCTTATGTGGGCAATGACCCAGAAATGCAAATGTGCTTTACTACCTCTTTTTCCCCTGATGCTGCTTTACTTTGAGGTCAGATTCTCTACTTGACTTCAGAGAGGAAGTCAGGGATTCCTTAAAATAGGAAGTCTTTACTTTTTGGTTTTTATTTTTAATATGTGTGTGCTTGAGAGAAATAAAATCTGAGAGACAGAAACATATTTTAAGATTTCTATGTCAATTCTGGAAATAAAAATACAAAAATTACGTTACCAATTGCATTAAATATATATATATATATTAATAATGCCAAAAATTCCAAAGTTTACATTTCAGTGATGTTACTTGGTAGAATTTCAAAGAGTGCAGTATCATTTTTTTCATAAGCAATTTTGAAACTAATATTGCTATTAATGGAAATTACCCTATTTCTAATACCACACAAATGTCGGAAATGAAACACATAGGAAAAATATGTTTCCTGTTTTTTTTTTTTTTTTTTTTTTTTTTTGCTGATATAATGAACTCTTCTAACTTTTGTTATTATTTTCCTCATGGAAACTTGATTGTTGTTTTATTTTCAATGTAATAAAATACTTAAGCCATCAAGGTACACTGTATGGAGGGCTACTTTTTTTCATAACAAGGATAGACTAAGTAATCTATTTATTCCTAATTTCTATAGGATGGAAATAAAATTATATGAAGCATTTTTTCTTACCATCGCCAAGAAATTAAAGCATAGTTAAATATTATGAAGGAACAAGATAAAATTATATAATTTTCTTTCTCCAGATTATGCTAGAAATGAAATTTATAACTTGGTTTTCTTTTCTTTTAGTATTTCAAGAGTTCATATTTTATATTTTGTATGACTCCTGCACACGTGTTCATGTAATAAATTTGTTATGCTTTTTCTTTTGTTAAAAGTATTTCAATTGTGTTTAGATATAAAATACTCAATATGTAAAGAAATTACTAGCTTCATCCTGAAATAAGTATTTCTCTTTTTCTTTGCTTAAATTATAAAATAGGCCCTGGGTCTAGCTTACAGGAATATTCTAAGATTTAATCTTATGCAAGATTTAGTCTCTTTTTGTTTTTCCAACATGGAATAAGAATAAGGTGACTTCAGCAGCTTATGATTTTTACCCTTCCAGCTACTTATGGATCACATGTTAACTTGATCCCTGTAAAAACCTCCTGAAATGTTACAAATAAACTGATTTTTATGTGCATTTTGAAATAAATTATTTTTATTTCATGCATTTTAAATTATGTTTTTAAAATCTAGTTTTATAAAATAAATAATAATGAAAACTATTATTATTTATTGGAAGCTTGTTCTTGGCTAAATACATGGTTTTTTTTTCCTCACTGAATCCTCTTCAGCAATCCTATGAAGTAGGTGATAGATGTTAACATCCTCATTTTACCAAGGAGGTAAGTTGAAAAGTTAAGTTGTGTTCTTGAAACACAACTTAAAAGGCCTTGAAAAAGTTAAGTTGTGTTCTTAAGTCACCCCCTTAGTAAGTGGAGAAGCTTGGATTCAAACCCAGGTCTGTCTGAATCTCAGCCGGACTCTGAACTTGAGCCATGCTGCATCCCTTCCATGTAAAATAAAACTATAGCAGTCTCTCATGTTTGTTTTACTAAAGAAAGTAACTACCTACCTACTAATTCCTTAGGGACCCATTAGTCAACACCTAGGTTTAGAGAGGTGGGGTTGATTGATGTCAGGCTACTGTCCAAACCTGACCGACTTAGGTAATCTTGGGTTTTGATAACTGTGAGCAGCTGGTGTGTGGACTAGAGAATAAAAGAGTTTACATTCCTGAGAGTTAGTGAAAAAAATGTAAAAAAAAAAAAGAGAATAAAAGAGTAAGTATTCATTGCTGTTCCCATGCAGAGCAAGTATCCTTTGCTGTTCCCATGCATTTGGGCCAACTTTTGACAGATAACCATGCAACAGGGTCTTGGAAATTTGATATGTATGTTTAAAATGGATTATATGGAAAGAAAATATATATCCATTTTTTAAAAATCCAACTCTTTATAAAACTAGTCCTGAATGAATGGCCAGCACACAGTAATGCTATTTGCCTGTTTTTTGTTTGTTTGCTTGCTTGTTTGTTACATGCTACAAATCCTAAATTCATCCAGACCACCATTGACCAATAATATTTGCTGTAATTATTGTACTTGGGAAGAAATAGAGAAAATTTGTTATTTAAAATATGGATGGAATATCCTAGAACACATCTTGAACCTGAGTGTGCATCATTATCGCCTGCAGGATTTTTAAACATAGATTTTTGGGCCCTTCCCTAGAGTTTCTGACTCTAGCAGTCAGGGCTAGGACCAGAGAGAATTTGTTTTCTTTCTTTCTTTCCTTCCTTCCTTCCTTTCTTCCTTCCTTCCTTCCTTTTCTTCTTTCTTTCTTTCTTTTTTCCTTTCTTTTTTGAGATGGGGTCTCACTCTGTCACCCAGCCTGGATTTCAATTCACTGCAACCTGTGCCTCCCGGATTCAAGCTATTCTCCTGCCTTAGCCTCCTGAGTAGCTGGGACTGCAGGCATGCACCACCATGCCTGGCTAATTTTTGTATTTTTAATAGAGACAGGGGGTTTCACCATGTTGGCCAGGCTGGCCTTGAACTCCTCACCTCAGGTGATCCGCCCACCTCGGCCTCCCAAAGTGCTGGGATTGCAGAGGTGTGCCACCGTGCCTGGCTGAGAATTTGTATTTCTGAGGAATTCCCAGATGATACTGATGTTGATTATCAGGCACCAAATTTTGAGAACTACTGGCCTAGAATATGTATCTTCACCTAATGGTGTTGCAAGTGATGGTGAACTTATTTTTGAAATTCTTCAATCCAACTGGATAATTAACTCAATTCTTCCTATGGCCTGTTACTGATGTGAAAGAAAACATTTCTTCAGGACCTATTTCTGACTTCTAGTTTATTTCTATTCAGAAGTTTAAATAGGAGAAATGCAATGTCTTTTCAGAGGATTTCTATTTTGCAATGACTCAAGATATAGAAGAATCTGAAAGCAAGCACCCTATGCCTGGTAATGCTAGAACGGAATTGGATCCTTCACCTGACTCTGTTTACTAACCTAGCCACTCACTAGGCTAAGCACAGCCATGGGGAGAGGGGGGAGAGAGAGAGAGAGAGCGAGAGAGCGAGAGATGCTGTAAAAGCACGAGGCTAAGTTAGAAGTTGCATTCGTCTATACCAAGGAGTCTAGTGCTTCTGTATTGGGTGACTAAATAACTATGACTTTGATTGAGACATTTATATTTCTGGGTGCTATTTCCTCATTTGAAAAATAGGGCAAATAATTCCTGACCCATTTACCCTATAGAATAGGTGTATCTAGGGGAGAGAATGTGCTTAAAGTCAATATCTTGGTGATTTTAATGGTTTAGTCTTTCAGAACAGTTCACCTAGTAAGCCCAGGAGTAGTTATGGGGAAGTTTATGACCATGACCAGTGGCTCTGCTTAGAACAACTAGTTTTTTTCGTAGAATTATTTTTTTTTCTTTACCCAACCATAAATTTGTGAGGCTATATAAATAAGTATTAAAACACTGGGTACAGGTAGTTTGAAATAGATGATATGCTATGTGTCTGATATACCTACTTTAATATTCATTAGGAATGAAACTTGGATTTTACAAACAAGTCAACATTGTCCTTCAGGCCAGTATTTCTAAAACTATGTGGATACTAGTTCAGCAAGTCATTGGACTGACCAAGAACTTTATCCCCCCCCACTGCCCCCACCCTCAAGGGTCACAGTGCATATTAGCATTTTTAGCAGCTGCAGAAAGTCCTGCACTAAACCCCTGTTTAATTCCATTTCACTCAGCAAATATTTACAGAGTGCTTGCAGTGAACCAACACATGTCTTTTTTCTGATATCCCCTATTAATCTTCCATGGAACTAGTATTTTCAGCAATACTTTTCAATGAAATATTACTCTAGGCTAATGATGCAGTCTACAAATTAATATTTGGGGATTGCCGGAACAGTATTTAAAGGTTAAAAATTCAGTATAGGAACTCAACTGATAAGCAGATATCCAACCAATAGTGTATAAAGATGTTTAAGAATATAAAATGTTATCAAATTATTAAAACAAATGAAGGGAAACGTTTTCAGATGCTTGGCTGTTTTATATTCTACATGTTTACTTGAGTTTCTTGAAATTATGTTTCAAACACTAAAATCGAAACTCTTAACTGAAACTCAATCAAGTCCAGTTGCTGATGTTGCGGAGAGGTTGACATGTTGCAGTAGTTTTGGAACTTCTGATATTTGGAACTCCAGAACACCTTGGAGAGGGCATTTGCAGAAGCATTTTCATTTTAAGGCAGTGGATTAGGAGCAACGTCTGTATCCCACATCTGTAACCAGGCTGGCTTTTCCAACATCTCAGCCTACATATTTGCCTTAGGAGGGGGGAGTGGTGAAGAGTCCTCATACTGACTTTTGTTTTTTAATCAATGCATTACGCTCTAAAACAGTAACACATTTAAAACCCCCAACAATGTTGCATTCTTTGGAAACAAATGAGTCTTAGTTTGAAATGGAGGAATCAAATTGGTACACCCTACTCTTAACAGAAGTCTTTGTGTGCATCTGTATTATGCTAATTACACAACAGAATAAGGAGATATTTCAAATCCTTTAACTGACAGCTGTGTATCAAATGATGGAAAGGTCTATGTGACATGTGAACTGTTCGGTGGTAGGGAATTCATAGTATCCTAACCTACACAGGCTTCTAGCCATAAGAGATATACAAGGTGGTTCGCCCTGATTATTATTTGTATTATAGTCTCCTACACCAGTTGGAAACAAACCGAAGAACCTCTGCAAGCCACAATGAGAAGGGAAAATTATAGCGGGGTAGAGTGCTGCCTTCTGTGGTCTTGGCCCCTGGAGAAGGGCTGTGCTGTCTTGGGGTTGAGCGCCCTTTTTATGGTACCTGCAGTGGTGGAAGGCACCTTGCTCCTGGGAATCATAATTCATCCCAGTGGGCTTAGTGATTTTGACCTCACCCTCTTGTTAGTCTATAAATAGAGATAAGGTACTGTATAAGAGATGGCATATGAAGGTTTTACCTGATTGCTTTGAAATGCTGGAATAAGATTAGGGTTCATGGATGTGTTTGCCCCTAGTTATTGAAAGCTGTGAAAGAATTGTATATTTGAAGGCTTTAGAAACGATTGTAGATTTGGCCAGGTGTGGTGGCTCATGACTGTAATCCCAGCACTTGGGAGGCCAAGGCTGGCAGATGATCTGAGGTCAGGAGTTCGAGATCAGCCTGGCAAACATGGCAAAACGTCATCTCTACTAAAAATCCAAAAATTAGCTGAGCATAGTGGTGCGTCCCTGTAATCCCAGCTACTCATTAGGCTGAAGCATGAGAATCACTTAAACCTGGGAGGCGGAGCCAAGATCAACCACTCACTCCAGCCTGGGCGACAAGCGAGACTCCATCTCAAAATGTAGATTTGATGATACATGGGTGGTATATAAAGTGCTGGGGCCTTTTTGTTTGTTTGTTTGTTTATTCTTTTTAGATAAAATTTGCTCACAACTTTAATGATTAGTGAACCTATAGCCTGAGATTTTCTCAAATACTGGAGCAATGTATAGGATTGTGTGTTCTTACCCTTATCAACAGAAAGTAATGGAGTTTCATTTTTGACCATGTTTCATAAATTGTGGTTCCGTTTTATTCACCCAAAAGATAGTAAGTAGTTAAATTACAGCTGTTCAGTAGCATTTATGAGTTTGACTTTTCTATTGGCCTGGAACTGAAGGGTTCCTTCTTTTCTACAAGGGATAGATGGAACTCCTGAATGTCTAACAGTTAAAAGCAATTACATACTATTCTACTTAAAACAATATTTTAAAATTCATCGTGAATTGGAATCCACAATAAATTGAATTAATGAATCAATTCATAGATGAATTTTCTTAAGAACATATTTCTGGTTTTATCAAAAATATTTCTGGGAAGTTTCATAGGCTCTTAGAGATGTAGGGCAATGCATTCCCAGTTTACCATCTTACAGACTGTCCTGGAATAGATTTATTTTTATTTAGAAAAGCTGCCTTAAAAATCAACCAGATAGCTTAAGTTCAGTTTACATTTAGTAAATATAAATCTTGCAACAACAATATTTGGTGACATTTAATTATATTCCTCTTTTATTAAAATCCTTAAGGGAGACCTGTGGTTTTCACTTTCTTTTCATAAGAAAGAGGTGTTAATGATCAGTTACTGTACCTACTTTTACTCAGATTCTGTAAGTACCATAAACTCACATCGTATTTTTCCCCTTACATTGAGAGAAATAAACCCCAATGAATTTTTTTTGAAGCTCCCAGTAACTAGGGGTAAACACATCTATGAATTCTACTCTTAACCCAACACTTCAAAGCAATCAGGGAAAACCTTCATATACCATCTCTTATACAGTACCTTATCTCTATTTATAGACTAACAAGAGGGTGAGGTCGGAATCACTATGCCCACTGGCATGAATTATGATTCTCAGTTGTATAGTGATTTGATGCAAACTACACACAAGCCAGGGTCATTGCGTATTTCCCACTGGTAGGTCCGTCTTTCAATTTAATATTTCATGATGTGAATAAAAATGTTACATGCAGCGGATGAAGAACCAGATGTGCAGGCCCTGTCCTGGATGTTGGGAGATGAAGACCCTGGAAAACCTTTGCCTGGAATTGGTTCTTAGCCTACAGTGTTGTGATGCAGTCATGAACATTTAAAAGTGAATGAAGTAATGAATGAATAGTAGGAGGAAATTAAGTAATTACTAAAACAGCTTCATCAAGTAAAATTTATGAAATATCCACACACGAATAGCATAATGAACATGTGCTGAATAAATTAAGTGTATGTTTCTACCCCTTTGGCAATTAGGATATGATATAACTGAAAAGAATGTCAAGCCATGTTTTATCGTAAATCTAGTATCTAGTAGTTTTTCTAATTCAAGATTAGTTTAAATTGCACCCTGTTCTTTATCATTTTATTTATTTATTAAGCCATACTACTGACTTAATATACCAGTAGCTAAAAATGTTTTACTGTCTTTCATTCATTGTGTTTTACTGTCTTTCATCCATTCATTGTGTGTATTTCATCTATTCATTGTGTGCTATAAAATCACATTTATATTAACTGTAAATAAGATCAGTTTTGGTGAGACGTAAAGGTGGATGTCTGGGTCATTTTGCCCCATTTTAACATAATGTTAATTCATATAAGTTTAATTAATATTATCTAGGTTTTAATGCATTTGATGCAACATTACTTCTAAGGATTGTGTTAAATCAGAAGATAATGAAGTTAATTCTGTCTTTATTTTTCATATCTCTAGAGAAGCAGTTTTGAAGTTTCTTTTTGTTTGGCATGGAATTTTGTGAATCTGGTAAAAGCTACTAACTCTCATACCAGAAAAATGGGCTTCAAAAACTTGCAAACTCAATCTATGATATGTAGGTGAAAACCCCTAGTGTAAATTCTTAGATGTTTTTGTCTACCATTTCATGAAGAGCTTCTGCTTATCAACAATTTTAATTCCATTACTTTGAGCTCAGGAAACATTTGAGAGATTATATACATATTTGATATATACAATTATATATTGTAAAGATAGCGTGCAAGTGTGTGTGTGTATAATGCAAAATTTGAGAAGCCAGGAGTAGAGTTGAGGAGTAGAACCAAACTGACCTCTGTCAAGGAGATTAAATGTTGCATGTAGATATACCCTTAATATAGGGCAGCATGATAAGAACTTAAGTAAGAATAAAATACAAAGGAAATTTATGGGAAGGATTAGTTGTCTCCTCTTAAGTTGATCAAACACTATATGAAGGCCTACTGTAAGATAGGGAGGATTTCTATAGCTAGAGATTGGAGAAAAGAACATCCCAGGTGGAAGAAATGATGGCAGTAGTAAGGTAAGAATGAAAGAGGATATGTGTGGGACAATGAAGGGTCCAGCTGAGTGGCAAGTAGGGGAGAATTGTGAAGTGACTTAGGGAATGGAAGAGGTAGGAGTCTGGTTCATGGATGGACTTGAGCTCCTTGGAAAGAGTTTGGGACCTTACAGAATAGGATATGGGTCTCTGTAGATGTAAATCATCAAGGTGCATGCCCCAGTGCCTTACAGGTAGAATAAGAAACAACACAATGTGAGAGTAAGGGCTTGAGGTTTGGAGAAAGCTCTGCGGGGAATGTGAGAGCAAAGTAGTAATGAATTAAAAGATTGCTAAACTGCTTCAAAGTCCCTGGTGAAATTAGGTGGCCAGCATTTGTAAGAGAAACAGTTGTTTCTCCATCGAGTACCCAACTTTCTAAGAATTGAAATGAAAAGGCAGAATATGGAAGTTTCTGGGTTTGTGAGAGCTCTAAGATGACGATGAGAATAAAGTGTGTGAGCACAGGTAGGTGTGGGTGGAAAACCATGCTGTCAGAATGGGAAGGGGTAGTAGTTAGATGATTGAAATGCCATGCAAACATTTGAGCATAAGGAGGTGGGGTACAGCAGAAGTGAGACAATAGAAGAGGTGGGAGGTAAGGTGGTGGTGGTAAGAGACAAGAATAGAAGTCCAGATCTTGGGAGAGGAACACTTCCTGGATGATGCAAAGGCCCTTGATTGGCCACCTAATTGGTAGAAGGTTTAGTTATTGAGAAGGATAGGAGGCAGTGAGGTTCAGCTGTTAAAAGAATCATCATTGTGCATTTTGGTTTTATTAAAATTCTTGGAAATAAGGGACTGAAGAGGAACACAGTGAGTAGAGGAAAAAGATTGTTCTGGGGATTTTTATACTGGTGAGAGTTTGGGGAGAGTTTGGTGTAAGCAAATGAAAGAAACTGGAACAGAATGATGGTTAGGGGAAGTCTGGAGACCACTGGATAGTGGAGGGGATGATTTTGGAGGAATAGAAATGTTTGTTTAATAAGTATGTGAATGGAGTGATTATGGAAAGAGTAAGGTAGGCTTTAGGCAAAGTGTTTTTCTCAGTGTTCACAATATTGCCATTTTGGACTGGATAAATATTTGTTGTGAGTGGCTGTACTGTGTATTATAGGATATTTAGCCACATCCCTGGCCTTTTATACACTAGTTGGAGTAGTATACACCCTGTTGTGACAATCAAAGTCTCTAGACTTTGTCAAATTGCAAAATAGACCCTTTGTCGAGATCCTCTGAGCTAAAGCAAGGAGCTGGACAGGGCACTTAGAAATAACAGGACATTTTCTTCATCTTAGAGTTTGAATTGTCCAGCGGGCAGCCAAGGAGATTGTGAAGGGAAAGACCAGACTCTAGCTTGACTGTTGCAGACCCGTGAGAGTCATTCCCTGTACTCCAAGGCCCTGTGTCAGAATCATCTGGAATTTTCGAAGATGTCAACACCACGACCCCTTCCTCCATCCCCTCCACCTATGAAAACAGAATCTTCAGGGGAGGCAACCCAGCCATCTAGCCATTTTGAAAACTCCTTAGATTATTTTGGTGTATTTCCAAGCCAGCAGTAAACGACAAGAACAGGCAGGTGAACAGTGGCTATGAAGGCATGGGGGAAAAAGACAGGATGAAAGTAAAAAAAGATTGGAAGGTTGGTTGAGACATACATTAGGAAAGAGGGGTGCTGAATAAGCATTTGTGGGAGTATTGACTTGAGAGGGAATGTGGAATCTAGATTTATTTGAAAGCTACTTTTTATGGTCAATTATGTACTCAACCAAGCCTTCAGCATTCTTGGCTGTTTTACTCAGTTTAGTTTGAGCCAGGTGGATTTCATCGAAGACTCAGTGAATGTCACCTTTCTTTTAGTACCAGTAAAAACTGCTGATGAATATTTGACATTTTTTAATTTGTCTTCTCCCAGATACACTATTCTGCTAAAATATGCATATAGTGTATATTTCTTCATGAAGTATCTTAAAAGATTTAAGATAGGAGTGCATATTAATTTTCAGACATGTAATTATTATTGACATGAAGGGCAAACATGTTTTCCTGAAAGAAGACGTTTTAGGTCAAATTAAGAGTTATTAATTCAATAAAATATTTGGATAAGAGTTAAGAATAATATGATTGTGAATTTAAAATTTATTTTTTAGACTTACAAATTTTAAAACTTGTTATGGAAACACACTCATAAATCATAGGTAGGAACTTCTATGTGAAATAATCTTAAGCTGTTAACATTTTTAGGTGATCCCCCAAACCCAAGAATGTTTGGCAAGAATTTTAATATTTGATATCCTAATTCACCAGAAGACCCAGTTATTGCCAAAGAAGCATAGTAAAACAGCCGAAATTTATCTTTGAAATTATCCTATCTGTAGTATAATTTCTCTCAATCCAACTTGATTTCTTTCGGTAACAGTTTTTGGTGGACGGCTAATTTGCATTCCTCCAGAAAGGGGAGTAAATTACAAGAGTTCTTGAAAGCCCTTTTAACTTGATGGTTTTATGATTAAATCTTGCATTTTAAATTGCCTTTCTCTGGAAGAATGAGGCATTTCCGACTTCATTTTTGTGTAGAGGAAATTCATATATCACCTTATGTGTTTTTCTCTAAGAAAGAACCAGACTGAATAGCAGCAATAGAGACAACACAAACAAAATGTTATGAACTTAGAACTACATGTAGAGGAAGCTTATCTTATTTGCAGTCCTCCAGAAATGTACTTAGGTCCACTGAAAGTCCAGGTTAGTGGAAAGGTGTGTGTGTGTGTGTGTGTGTGTGTGTGTGTGTGTGCGTGCGTGCAGTGGGGTGTAGGATGGGAACAAAGGGGGAATGAAAATGTTGCTGTTCATAAGGTGTTAACTTCATCAGGTGTTCTGGCTATATGCGAGAAGAGTAAAGTGGGTTAATTTAGAATACACTCTTTATTTCTTAGTATATTGTTCTTCTGGATACTCGATTTTCAGCAGGTCTTGTTAACAGATAATCCGTAATGCTCAGGGTGAAAAGCAGGAGCCTTCAATCTGTATGCCCCATGCATAGCATCAGTGCAGAATAAAATAGAGACAGAGAATGGAAAAAGACTGCTGTATTCAACTGAAACCAGTGGAAGTTTAGGTAGGCCAGATTGCAATTATCCCCGCTGGAATTTAGCCAGGACACACATTAGAGCATGCTACTTTCTGTCTAGCCTAATTAAAGGATCGTTGAGAACTAACAAAGTTGGCTGACTTGCAAAAGTCAGTGCTTGCTAAAATTTATGTTATAAGTGCTTAACAATATGACCTGATTTTTATGCTGGGGTCATCTTATTAATTAAAGTTTTCCAATCATCTAATTAGAAAATACGGTCTGAACTGAGTCTGGAGGATTCTGAATCTTACTTGCTAATTTAAAGAAAAGTGGAAGGAGAAAGAACAGCACCCAATTAAAGCAACTCAATGGAAAGCTGGTTCTGTACATGCCCTTGGAGATGCCCCATACCAGCAGGGTAATTATTTAGGATGCACTTCCAGTAAAGAGATGTTAAAGGGACACCAGTGAGTAGCTTTTAAAAGTAGAAATCTGTGCCAGTCCCCAAATTAACTCTTGGACTAAAATGGAAAGCTGGAAAGCATGACCAACACTACAGATTTATGAGAAAGAGTTTGCTCATTGCTTCAGAAGTTATGCTTGATTTTTTCAGCTCCAATAGTAATTTCTTAAAATAGAAGAATGAAAAAGAGAAGTTTGATAATGTTGGTATATTTTAGATGATTACCTGCCACTTAAAAAAAGGTAGATAAAATACTCTGTATTTTCTCAAGATAAGGTCCTGGAACTGAGATGTCACATTTAAGTCCTTAATAGCCTTGAATTTAGCTGTCATCAGCATCCTTATAATAATACCATGATAGAACACTGGTATTCAAAATAAAATTTTTTAAAAACACTCCAGTCTACATCTGTTATGTGCCTATCACTGGACTAAGAAGAAAGTATTAAAAGAAGGACAAAAGGGCATGGCCAAAGCAAAGGATACATTGATTAGTGTATATATGGCAGTTCACTAATTACGCAGAGTGTCTCATTTTCCTGCTTAAGTAGCTAAATGAACTTTTAGTGTTTATATATAGGCACTAGAAAATGCACTATTGGGACAGAGAAGAAGAATAAGAAATTATTTCTTCATGAAGAAACAAAAAGGACGGGAAGATTACTTTTAATTTTTGCTGGAGATTTTAAAATAAGATGCCTGTATTATAAGTGGTCTCGATCAGTCTCTAGACACATGGTTGCAGATGCACTTCCCTTTTATGTGGCAGCAGCAGAGAGGAGAGTGTGGTGGCAGCAGTATGCTCCCTCTGCCTTTCCATGCTGACCATCCAGATGCTTCACAGATGAATAAGTCAAGCCAGGACCTAGGTGGTTGTGCCAGACCAGAATCCCTCCATGCCAGCCATTCTGTAGATCATGAGTGGAGATCACAGGTTGACCAGAGAGTATATTTACTTGTTTTGTAACTGAATTGAATTTCTTAAAACTTGATACTTGCTTGAAGTTAATTGGCATATTCTTGCCAACATTTGCTATTTAGCAGTACCCCTCAATGATTTTGATTTTGTTTAAAGCCTATAGGAAAATGCTACCTAGTTTAAAATTTGAAAATTAAAATATTTCTTTTATCCATTCTGTAAGAGACTTACAAATAAGACATGTCAAGTTAAAATTGCAGTTTTAGACCTCACTGAAGAAGCAATTAGAATGAATATAATGCAAACCATGGGCTGGGGGAAAACACTCTAACCATTTTACAATGATTTGGCCTCAAAAACAAAGCAGCTGATGGTTTACATCAAGAACATTGACCAGGGATTCATTTGAGCTGTTGCTGTTGTGTTTTAATGAGTAATATCACATGCCAGCCAATCACATGTCACTAGATCATTATACAAATTGACAGTTTGGAAGAGTATAAAAAGGCTGAACTGAAGGGGGGAATTCAGTAGAAGTGAGACCCTTATGTAGCCACTGGATATTTACATATATTTATCATTCATTTTTCTTGTTGTTGAGAAACTGAAATAACCCTTTAATGAAAATGGCCCCTTCATATTGTCTCTCACTATTTTAGATCAGACATCTTATTTTTAGTTTGGAGAATGAGAGCAGCTGGTGTCAGGCCAGGTGCTGATAGTACTAATGTAGATGTAAGATG
The DNA here is from genome assembly GCA_036589455.1 of Ateles fusciceps. Classification (NCBI taxonomy): domain Eukaryota; kingdom Metazoa; phylum Chordata; class Mammalia; order Primates; family Atelidae; genus Ateles; species Ateles fusciceps. The sequence continues at coordinate 822,741 of JAZHEH010003462.1, forward strand.
CTGCTCAAATGGATAGTGCAAAGGGAATCATTGTCCCTTGATTTGATCATGCTGGCTCTAAAATTCATTTTTTGATTTGGCATTTGACTTGCATTATATTCAGAGAGTTGGAAATCACAAAGCTGTGCAGCTGCAGAGTATATCTAGATATAGACCCTGCAACATTACCTCATAAACGCAGCACTCAGTATTAGCAGTCTTTGCAAATGGAAGAATTCTGTTCTGTAACAAAAGGTAGTTATTTTTCTTGATACTGTGAGAGAGACCTATAGTTTGAAACTGCTGTGGGTATGTGGAGGCGGAAGTGCTGTCCGAGGGCTGGGGCAAGGAGGGGGCTGTGGGAGGATGATGGAGCCATGAAGTTAAAAAATACTGTTGGCTTGTAAGGTCTCCATGACCCTTGAATATGGGTATGAATAAAGTGATTTTAGAATCTAATAAGATTTTAAATATTTTTCTTAAAGCTGGTAAGAGTGGAAGACGGTGGATTATCTGAAAATCAGAAAAACCAGAAGTTGGTTATTATGCACACAGAGTTACTTGAATTTGAATATTTTTTCTTTTTCAGCATCCACTTTTATATTGATGATTTTCCCTTTAGAATGAGAATATATGATTCAGATTAAATAAGCACTTAACATAAATTAACTCTTTTAAACATTATGTGGAATTAAGAACTAAAGAACTATTGCTTAGGAAGTATTAATTTGTACCCTGTTGCCACATTTAATGAGATAATGTACTATATCCAGGTAAGTGATTTACACAAATGCCAGAATTCTATACAATAGGATGACTGTGAAAAAAATGACTCCTAGGTTTCAGACAGCTAATTTTTATGCCTCGTTTGTGTCCTGTTCTCTTTGTACTTCCTAATATTGGACATTTCCGAAGGCCTAGTTCTTAATTTCCTATTCATCTTCAAGTTTTGCTATTGGAATTATGTATTTCTGGAGTTGATAAGCCAGTTGGTTAATAAATATTTATTGGATACACACAGTGGGACATTTACAGAGCCTGGTATTGTGGAATACAAGGAAATAAGATACAATAGGGAGCTTTCCATGTAGTTAGCAATATTAGAATGCTTAGACTATCTTAGGGAGGTTCACTGATGTGGTTGGTCTAGTTGAGTATTGAACAAAAGATAACATTTACATGGTTTAAATCAGAGTTTAGAAGGGAGACATGAGACTGGGTGTATGGGAAACATGATCCTCCCATTTCGATTGAAGTATTCTGGAGGTGTAGTGGGGGTTGTGAAAAGATAGAGTTGGGTAAGATTATGGTTTTTAGAGTATAATGTTTATAAGAGCTTAGCTGCTGGAATCTGATTCTCAAATCTTGTCTCCAAAATTCCTGTCACTTTGCACAAATTATTTCTCTATGCCTCAATTTCTTAATCTGCAATAGTATTTACTTCAGAGAGCTATTAGAAGGATTTGAGTAGTTAATGCATAGAAAATGCTCAGAATGGTCACTTAGAACTTAGCACTCCATAAATGCTATTTTTTTGTCATTATGAAGAGTTTTGAAATCTAGCAAAAGAGTTTAAATTTTATATGATAAGTAACATACAGCCAGGATAAATCCCTTATTATATAGTGCTATGTTTAAAGCAGCATTTAAGGAAAGTAAGTAGAAAATATAGGATCAATTCAAATGGAGGAGGCTGGGGTCAGGAAACCACCTAGTAAGCTGTAGTAGGAAATAGAAGGTTTTAAGTTAATGAGAGGCTAGGATAATAGCTACAGCAAATATCATCATTAATACAATCAAAACCTGTATTTTCTTTACAAAACACTTTTGACATAACAGTACCTCCTGGATACAACAATATCTCTAATTTGGGGATAAAGAAGTGGAAATTAGTGCTGGCTTCCAACATTGTGGTAAGAGCAAAAACAGTGGGTGCAAATCGGATACCCGAGGATCTTTAGAGAAGTAATTGTTGAGATGTGTTGACAGACGGGGATAGTTTGACAAAGTGGTTGAGAGGGTGCTAGGTCAGTGCTCAGAGAGAGAGGGGTAAGGAAGTGGCATTATTCTTGGGAGGTAATTGAGTTGAGAGAGGGAAACCAGTTAAGTGAGAGTGACTAGGAGCTTGTTGTGAATTATTTTGTACTTGATGTGACCGTAGCAAAGGTGATGGAAATGTCCCTAGGCAGTTGCAGAATTTGTTTAGAGGTCAAGCTCATCAACTCAGACTTGGGTCTTATCAACAAATGGAAAGCAAGAAGTGGGCTGGGACTGTGTATTCAGAAATGCCACTCAGGGGATCTGAAGAATTACTGAAGAGAAAAAAAGTAATTTGAGTAGCTAGAGAAGGACCAGGTACTATATCATCAAGAGATTCAGCAAGAGGAAGGAGCAAACCAGAAGGGTAAAACACTGAAGAGAAATTCAAGGAGGAGGAGGAATACTGGGAAAGCATTTGAAATTCAAGGAGTTTTTGATAGGGTAGTTTCATTAGCATTGGAAATATCAATGTGAAGGACTTAGGAAGGAATAAGTAGTTAGGAATAGATGGAAAACACATAGCACATTCTTTAAGAAATTAAAAAATACCAAACTGGGAAGTAAGATCCTTGGGGTTTAGCTTTAGATTTACCATTAACTGCATGACCTGTGATAATTTGTCTGTAACTAATAGAATTTATCTGTACGTAACTGAAAGCACTTATTTTTCATTTAGGAAGCACTTTTGATCTTTTTGACTATCTTATTATATATAGAAATACAACACATAGTCAGGATCCTGAAAATATGTGGAAGAGGACCCTGAGGTTCCAGACAGATGGATCTCACAAAGTCCATGCGCTAACACTTATGCACTCTACCAATAATCACCACCCACAGGCTTTCACTGAAACTGCCTTATTCCTAGACTGAAACTATTATACGTGAACATGATTATCTGTATTGTAAAGTGCAGCAAGCCATTTGATTGGACAAGGTAAAGAAAGATCTTTCTGGGAGCTACGCTGTTGGCAATAAAAATGACATTACCTAGTAAAAACTAAAGGTGCAAAACATGTCTGACAAATAATTAAAACGAGTAGCAGTTTGAAGACATTTTTGGAGGGTATCATCAGCTCTTATGCACCTGACTTTTAAAGTAGTTTGCAATTTAAAAATTACTATGCTGAAGAGCATTAGGATAAATACCTAATGCACGCGGGGTCTAAAACCTCGATGACAGGTTGATAGGTACAGCAAACCACCATGGCACATGTATACCTGTGTAGCAAACCTACTTGTTCTGCACATGTATCCCAAAACTTAAAGTAAAATTTAAAAAAAAATTGCTATCCCATAAACTAGTCAGCAAGGGAAGGGTTTTAGGTTTAGGACTAGGGCTCTTGGTTTGGAGGAAGGACACCAGGCTACCTTTTTGCTTTCCTACCCGATAGAAAGGTTGGGTTCAAGGTGCTCTGTTTCAGTAAAAGCAAGGAAGTACATGATATGCTTTTTGAAAGTCTTCCAATCTGTCTTAATCTATTTGGACTGCTGGAGCAAACGGTGGCATATCAACCACAGAAATTTATTTCTCACAGTTCTAGAGGCTGGGAAGTTCAGGGTCACATTGGGTGTCCAGTAGAGCCTGATTTCTAGTTCATAAATGGGCATCTTCTAGCTGTGCTTTCATGTGGTGGAAGAGACCAACGAGCTCCCCTGAGTCATTTTTATGACACTAATTCCATTCATGAGTGCCCTGCCATCATGACCTAATCACCTCACACAGGCCCCAGATCTTAATACTATCACCTTAGGGTTAGGATTCCAACACATGAGTTTTGTGGGGACACAAACTTTCAGACCATGGCACAGTCATTAAGGTGAAACAAAAAACAGTTCCTAAAGAAATATTCTTCTATTATCTGGGAATTAGCATTTGTATTTAAAAGGTGTTTCTAGCTTAGGTGGCTGATACTAGTTAATTCATATGGTTTATTGAAAAATCTGTTTTCAGAGTATCCTAACATGTTGATGCCTTTTTGGAACACAAAGATATGTACCAGTATAATGTACTAATCCTGAAAGGATGCTACCTCACCCACCTCCACATTTGCTAACTACTGTATGTCATTCTCTTATTGCTCAAAATGGATAATTACTTTTTCTCAGATACCATCAAAGGGATCATTAGAGTATTCAGGGTGGCTTGAAATGGGCATGTTCAGCTACCCCAAAGCAAATTTTTAAGCTGAGCTTCGTTTTGAGAATCACTGAAACTGACTCAGCTGTGCAATTCAGTAATGGTGGACATGCCACACACCTTATTTTGTCATCTATTAAAATCCCCCACTGTGTGTGTTTAAAGATTTCCTTTGCTTTAAAAACAGTGAGAAAAACCCTTACGCAGCATTCAGCATGATATTTGTTTTCAAACAATAGCCCATCTCATTTCAAGAGATGGGATAAGTATCATTAACATGGTAACTCAAATCAGTCAAAGCACTTTTCTGGAATACTTAGATTAAAAATGATTAAGAACTTCTGTGGTTTGCCAATAGATGCTATTTTGTATTACATTAATTTCAGCATTTAAAAATAGATGACTACTTTTAGTGCTGTAGGAGAACATTTAGTATCCCCTGAAATGCACAGATTTGATGGGGTGATCACATTATATGATAGTCTTTGTCTGGAAAAAAATGAGAACATTGCTGATAGAAGTCCCAGCAGGGCCACTCCATCAGCGCCACAATTAACAGGTGCATGACATAGACTCTGGGAAAGGGAGAGATTTGTCACATTTTGCCTCCAGAATGGCCAAACGAAATCTGAAATATAAATATATAACTAGTTGAACAGTTTCCAAAATGCCATGGGCTTTTTAGTTCTATTTTTTATGTTTTACTTTATTAAGACAGGATCTGGAGATTCAGCTTTTAAAATTGTAGTAAAACATACATAACAAAATTTACTGTTTTAACCATTTTTATGTGTACAATTCAGTGTCATTAAGTGCATTCACATTATGGTGCAACCATCACCATCATCCATCTCTAGAACTTTTTATTTTCCGAAACTGAAACTCGTTTCCCATTGAACAATAACTCACCATTCTCCCCTTCCCTCAGTACCTGGCACTACCCTTGTGCTTCTGTCTCTTTGAATTTTACTATTCTAAATATCTCATATAAGTAGAATCATACACTATCTATCCTTTTGAGCCAGACTTATTTCACTTAATGTAATATCTTCAAGGTTCATCCATGTTGTACCCTTCTTCAGAATTCCATTTCTTTTTAAGACTGAATAATATTCCGTTTTGTTTATCCATTCATCCATCAGTGAATACTCGGTTTGCTTCTATCCTTTGACAATTGTAAGTAATACTGCTATGAATATAGGTGTACAAGTACCTGTTCAAGTTCCTGCTTTCAGTTCTTTTGGATGTATATTCAGAAGTGGAATTGCTAGATCATATGGTAGTTCTATTTGTAATTTTTTGAAGAACTGCCATGCTGTTTCGCATAGTGGCTGCAGGATTTTACATTTCCACCAGCAGTGCACAAGGGTTTCAATTCCTCTACATCCTGACTGACACTTATTTTCTGGTTTTTTATTTTTACAATAGTCATCCTAAAGTGTGTGAAGTGGTATCTCATTGTGGTTCTCATTTCCATTTCCCTAATGATTAGTGATGTTGAACATCTTTTCATGGGCTTATTGGCCATTTATGTATCTTTTATGGAGAAATATCTAGTCAAGTCCTTTTCTATTTTTCTATCAGTTGTTTTTTGTTGTTGTTGCTGTCGTTGACAAAAACATTGTTCTGGGTGGAAGTAGTTAGAAGTATGGTGTTGAAGCATATTAATGATCTTGGCAAGAAATCAGACAAATTGAACCAATGAATTTCCTGTCCTGATAGCTTGATCTACAGGAACCCTGCTATTTTGCCCCTAGAACAACTTTGGAATAACTTTGCAGCTTGTATTTATTTGCTTAATTTATGCTTCTTCTGGACTATTTCTTATACATGTACCAAAATAAAAAATTAAAAAGAATAATATTCAAATCCTTGATAGATTTTGTTTTTATTAAGTTCAGCATGAGCCAGTAAGAAGTATCAATTTAGCCAGTAAATTGGATACATATGTATTATTACTTTGCACATCAAATCTCTTCAAGAAATGTGATGTAAAAGAAATATTGAGTATGTGAAAATGTTAACTGTGTATTTTAACACAGATATCATTTGAATTTGAGCACTTGTTTATGAGATGATGTTGTGATTAACATAGTAAAACTCAGAAATATTTAAACATGTTTTCCAAGTTGTTTCAAATTTCAAAAGGGTGTAAGTTAGATCTCGAGATAAAGGTAGGAGGGGATAAAGGAAGAGAAAAGGAAAAACAAATAGCATTGGCTCTGTTTAAAAAAATTACACAGTAGAATTAGGATTTCAAAACATCACAGGATAGCAGTTTCATTATATATATATATACACACACACACACACACACACACACACACACACACACACATGCAAGTTCCTTTGTCTGACTTTTAAAGAGCTTTGTAGAATCAGCATACCAATTCAATGTGTATTACTTTATGTTTGTCATGAAATTTCACTTCCCATTTGCCTTTGGTTTTCCTTTTCTTTTGGAATAGCCTTCTCTAATACACTGCCTGTTAAACCTGTTTAACCTTTGTGGTCCTGCTCGAATACCACTTCCTCTATGAAGACTTCCCTGAGGCCTCCATCCTTCCTCTGTACTCACATAGTATTTAGGCTTATCATGATTTTTCTGTCTCTATCTCTAAGCAGTAAGCTTCTTGAGGGCAAGCACATGTCTTATTTGCCTCTGTATTATCTGGTCCAGTCAACATTTGTTAAATGAATGCATATTTTTGTAATTTCTGGTTAACCTCAAAGGGCACTGTAAGGTCTCCAGCAACACTGTGTTGCTGACTGAAGAGTATGAGTAATTTATATGTGAAGTGATACTCAAATAAATAGAAATTGAGTTACCAATAGCTCATGAGACAGTGTTTGGCATTCTGGAAGGTTTCCCTTGAAAATAATGTTATATGGTGGCTGGATTGTTAAGCAACTCCTAAAAGCCTACTTAATATCACAAACTTGAAATATAGTTATGATGTTATTCTACGTCATTCCCCTGGTTAGAACTAATTATGTTTTGTTATTTAAGATAGGGCCCCAAATCCTTAAATACAGTTTGTATGATCTGATCTCTACTTAACTTTTTTTTTTTTGAGATGAAGTCTCACTCTTTCACCAGGCTGGAGTACAGTGCCACAATCTGAGCTCACTGCAACCTCTGCCTCCTGGGTTCAAGCAGTTCCCCTGCTTCAGCCTCCCAAGTATCTGGGACTACTGGCACATGCCACCATGCCTGGCTAATTTTTTGTATTTTAGTAGAGATGGGGTTTCACCATGTTGACCACGATGGTCTCAATCTCCTGACCTGGTGATCCACCCACCTTGGCCTCCCAAAGTGCTGGGATTACAGGCATGAGCCACTGCACCTGGCCTCCACTTAAGTTTTGTGCCTCGCTCTCCCCCTTAAGACTTGTCATTCTTTCACTTCCTAAAATATCTCAAACTTCTTCCCATCTCAGGAGCTTCATACTGTACCCTCAACCAGGAATCCTCTTACCCCACCCCTTACCCCAGCTGGCCTTGCTTCTACTAAACTTTCAGGTTTCAGCTTAAAAGGTCTTCTGGGAAGCTTTCCCTGACCTTCAGGCCAGGTCAGGTTCCCTGTTATAAGCTATCAGAGAGATCTTTCTTAGAACTTGAGAAATATTTATTGCATTCATGTGCTCTAAACTATGCCTGGCACTATGTAGGTGCTCCGTAAATATTCATGGATAAAACAGGAATCTATGAAAGCTGCTTAACTGTCATTGAATAAGATAATGATTCTAATAGAGACTTCTGTCTGTTTATCTATTACACCTTTACAACTTTAAAAGGAAAATAACTATACTTCGGTACCTGCATATGTGAAATCCTGTCTGCTGTTGAGCTAAGATTCCTTCCTATTCTAACTGTACTTTCTCCTTACGCCATCTTATCCATATGAACTTTTTAAAATTATCACCATTACTCATATGATTATCAAATTAAAATTTTCCACCCAGAGTTCTCCCTTGAGGTCTAGGTCTAATTATCTAATTGTCTATCTGACAGCATTCTGTGGATGTCTCAAAGGCATATCAAACTCTATGTGTTTGTTAGGATATTACTAGCTGTTGTAACAGACGTAACCCCAAATTTCATTGGTATAACACGATAAAACTTGATTTCTTGCTCATGTGACAGCCTGATTCAGGGTTTCTAGTCAGCAAGCAACTTCCTACATGGTGATTCAGGGAAGTTAATCCTCAACTTTACTTTGTCTTAAAGCTTGTAGACTTTTGCTTGTAGACTCCTTAACCTTCCTGACCCAGAGATGACATATAGGACTCTTGTCCATGCTCCATCAGTGAGAACCAACCACAGGGTCCCAGCTAAATGTAGAAGGGTGGGGGAGATCTGGGAAGTATAGTCCTTGGTAGAACAGCTAATTTCTCATGATGACACTTCACTATGAAAAGTCAAGCATGAATCCTTGGCTGATAGCTAGTCATCTCTGCCACATTCAGTATAACCAAAATTCAGCCAGTTTCCCAAAATAACCAAAGTAACTAACTAATCAAGCAAGTAAACATGTCAGTAAACCTGGCCTTCTTTCAGTGTTCTTTGTTTTGGATGATGCCACACTTCTGCGTAAGCTGGGGACAAGTATATTGTTCTTGACATCATCTTTCCCTTAACCCTTATATCAAAGAGGTCTATACTTTGCCGGCTTCTTTAATTAATGACTAAAATCTTGGAAATGAAACAACTTTAATGCTGGGGGAAATGAGAATCAAAAACCAAGGAATCATTCCTGGCTTTTCTCTCACCCTGTGTGCTGCCATTATTTGGTCCTATGGATTTTACATCCTAAAAATTTATTGACTGGGTTCATCTCTTCCTAGTGACAGTAACACTGCCACCCTCCTTGCCTAGACCACTGAATAGCCTAACTCCATTTCCACATATCCTCTGGCTCATCTCTTGTCTTCTTTACACAGCAGCCAAAGTGAGCATTTAAAGTGCATTTTAAATGCAGATCTAATCGCATTATTTCCCTGCTGTTAACACTTCAAAGCCTTCCTATTGCTCTAGGCATAAAGGCAAAACTCCTTAACATAATTTACAAGGACATGCATAGCCTAACCCTTTCCCTTCTTCACCCTCCTTTGCTATTATATTTTCTACCTCTTTGAGCCGCCTTCTGGTATTCTCCATGCTACCCTCTGCCATATGGACTCATCTACAAAATTTATTTTTTCTTTTTTTCACATAGTTTACACTTACATATCCTTGATATCAAAGTAAAATAAGTGTCACTCTCTCAGGAAAGCTTTCTGCTGAATTCCCTAGTCAGGTCAACTTCACCCATTGAAAAATTTTAAAACAACTTGTATTTCACTTTTGTAGCACTTATGACAAATTTTCACATTTCTTTGTGCGAATATTGAATAAATAACTATTTCTACCACTGAATTCTGTATTTTTCAGTAAGCAGGGACTGTGTTTTGTTCAATTTGTCTCTCCAGTGTGTGTATCACAGTACCTGGCAAGTGATGGGTGTTAATTTGTTTTGAATGAATGAATCACTGAATGACGAATGAATGATTTCATATATCAGGTGGTTCTATCATGTGGGGGAATGAACTGCTATTATCTCTGCAGGTTTGTAGAGATATTAATTTAGGAAATCAGATCATCTCTGATTTTGTAAGTTGGCTTTTGTAAGTTGCATATATAAGGTTACTTTATGGAGCAATGAAAGTCTTGCAAAGGTCAGAGCATAAAGACTAAAAATGAATTAGTTCTGCCTAGAGATTTACATCAGATTTTCCATGGTTGAAACTTTCTTTTTTTCTTCTTCTTACTGGGTTTCCTAGCAACATATTTTGCCATTACCATGGGATATTCTACTGATAGTGAAACAGTAGTGTCTTTGCATTTCTCTATCCTGAAATAGTTTATTTGGCAATTGTTTCCTAAATAGCTATCTAAACATATATATATATATATGTGTGTGTGTGTGTATATATATATGTATATATATGCATATTTATGACATTTGATGAAAATAGTATATATGCATATTGTATAATATTTAAATCTTTTATATAGCCATGATTCTCAAAAGTATCCTTGGCAATAGCATTTATTTTTAATTTCTGGGAAAAGTTATCTAAGTGTCTATATACTTAGTTTTAACTCCCTTCTTTTTTTTTCAAGATAGACACACTGTGAGTTTTTTTTGTTGTTGTTGTTGTTAATTTAATTATTTTTATTAAAGGCTTTATTTTTTACAGCAGTTTCAGGTTAATGCCAAAATTAAGATACAGGTAAGAGGTTTTCCCATGCCCCTATGCTGTTAAATATGCATATTCTCACACATCACAGTGGTACCTTTGTTACAGTTGATGAATCTATATTGACACATCATAATCCCCCCAATCTGTTTTCATTAGGGTTCACTGTTGGTGTTGTATATTCTGTGGATTTGGACAAATGCATAGTGGCTATTATCCATCATTATAGTATATAGAGTGTTTTCACTGCCATAACAATCCTCTGTGCTCCACCAGTGGGCTCATCTCTGTGCACCAGCCAGCACTTGAAACCACTGATCTTTTTACTGTCTCTGTAGGTTTTCATTTTCAAGATATCATATAGTTGGAATCATACATTATGTAGCTTTTGGATTGGCTTCTTTCACTTAGTAATATACATTTAAAGTTCCTCGAGGTCTTTTCATGGCTTGATAGCTCATTTCTCTTTAGTGCTGAATAATATTTTATTGTCTGATTATCAAAGTTTATTTATCTATTCATCCAGTGAAGGACATCTTGGTCGCCCTCATGGTTTGGTAATTATGAATAAGACTGCTATAAACATCCATAAGCAGGTTTTTATGTGGCTATAAGCTTTTGACACCTTTGAGTAAGTGCCAAGAAGCACAATTTTGTATTCTATGTTAAGAATATATCTAATTTTGTAAGAAACGACCAAACTGTCTTCCAAAGTGGATGTATGGTTTTGCATTTCTACAAGCAATGAATGAGTGTTCTGGTTGCTTCACATCGTCACCAGCATTTGGTATTGTTAATGTTCTAGATTTTGGACATTCTGACAGGCATATAGAAGATCTCATTCTTGTTTTGATTTGCACTTCCATATGATATATGATGTGGAGCATCTTTTCATGTGCTTATTTGCCATCTGTATATTTTCTTTGATGAGGTGTCTATTCAAGTTTCTGACCCATTTTTAAATGATGCTGTCTGTTTTCTTATTGTTCAGTTTTAAATGTTCTTTGTATAGTTTGGATAACAGTCTTTTATCAGATGTCTTTTGCAAATATTGTTGCCCATTCTTTGACTTGTCTTCACTGTCTTCACATTCTCTTGAAATTCGCTTTTAATTTAGTGAAGTCTACCTTATCAGTTTATTTTTTATGGATCACCTCTTCGGTGTTTTGTCTAAAATATAAATGCCATAACCAAGTTATCTAGATTTTCTTCTGTGCCATCTTGTAGGAGCTTATAGTTTTGTTTTACATTTAAGTCTCTCTTTTGTGTTAATTTTGTGGAAGGTGTAAGGTTTGTGTCTGGAGTCACTTTTTTTGCATGTGGATGTCCAGTTGTTCCAACATTTGTAGAAAAGACTATCCTTGCTCTATTGTACTTCCTTGGATCCTTTATCAAAAATCATCTACTGTATTTATGTGGGTCTATTTCTGTGCTGTCTGTTTGTTCCACTGATTTATCTGTTTGTTCTTTAGGTAGTGCCTTATTTTATTTATTAGTGTAGCTTTACGGTCAGTATTGAAGCTGGGTAGTGTCAGTCCTCCCATCTTCAATACTGTGTTGACCATTCTGGGTTATTTGCCTTTCCATATAACCTTTAGAATTAATTTTTTGATATCTATAAAATAAGTTTCTGGGATTTTGATGTAGATTTCATTGAAGCTAGAGATCAAGTTGGGAAAAACTGACATCTTGACATTTTTTTCATATTCCTATTCATAAACACAAATATTTTTCAATTCATGTACTTCTTTAATTTTGTTCATTAGAATTTTGTAGTTCTCCTCATACAGATCTTGTATATCTTTTTTAGATTTGTACCTGATTTTATTTTGGGGTGAGCTTATGCAAACGGTATTTTTTTTTTTTTGAGATAGAATCTCACTCTGTCTCCCAGGCTGGAGTGCAATGGCACAATCTCAGCTCACTGCAGCAACCTCCACCTTCGGGGCTCAAGTGATTCTCCTGCCTTAGCCCCTGAGTAACTGAGATTACAGGCGTGTGCCACCATGCCTGGCTAATTTATGTGTTTTTAGTAGAAACGGGGTTTCACCATGTTGGTCAGGCTGTTCTCGAACTCCTGACCTCGTGATCCACTCACCTTGGCCTCCCAAAGCACTGGAGTTACAGGTGTGAGCCACCACAGCTGGCCAGTATTATGTTTTTAATATCAAATTCCACTTGTTCATTGCTGGTATGTAAGAAGGTGATTGATTTTGGTAGATTATCCTTGTATCCTGCAACTTTGCAGTAATTGCTTATTAGTTCCAGGAGTTTTTTATTTATTTACTTATTTTTGGAGATGGAGTCTTGCTCATCATCCAGGCTGGAATGCAGTGGCGCAATCTCAGCTCACTGCAGCCTCTGCCTCCTGGGTTCAAGTGATCCTCCTGCCTCAGCTTCCTGAGTAGCTAGGATTACAGGCGTGTGCCACCATGCCTGGCTCATTTTTGCATTTTTAGTAGAGATGGGGTTTCATCACGTTGGCCAGGCTGGTCTCAAACTCCCAAGGTGACTCACCTGCCTCGGCCTCCCAGCCTGCTGGGATTACAGGTGTAAGCCACCATGCCCGGCCATTCCAGGAGTTTTGAGTTTTTTGTGAATTCTTTTACATTTTTTACATAGACAATCATGTCACCAGTGAACAAAGACCATTTTGTTCCTTCCTTCCCAATCTGTGTATTTTAATTCACTTTCCTTGTCTTATTGAATTAGCTAATACTTCTAGCATGATATTGAAAAGCAGTAGCAAACAGGGAGCATCTTAACCTTGTTTTTGATCTTAATGGAAAAGCTTTGACTTTTTCACCAATAAGTATACTAGCTGTAGGATTTTCTGTAGATACTATTTATTAAGTTGAGGTTCCCCACTATTTCTAGTTTACTGAGAGATTTTATGATGAATAGGCATTGGATTTCGTCAGATGCTTTTTTTTTTTTGCGTCTATTGATGCAATCAATCAGTTGCTATTACTATTGAATTATAACATAAAAGTAGAGAAGCATTTGAAATTCCACCGACCATGTTTGTTAATCAGAGAGATTGATTTATTCATGTTTAGGTTCTCAGCCTAAGTTTTTGTGTGTGTGTTCTTGTTTTTGGTACATGGCCATCAAAGTATTCTGTTCACAGTTGTCATTTTATGAAAAATGGGAAAAGAGATAAATCTATTTACAATCTGTTTATCTGCCTTTCTATTCATCCATCCATCAATAAAGGTTATTTATGTTTTGGATATGCCTTTCTCTCATGACTAAAGAGTAATCTTGTTTTGTCCTTTTTCATAGATATTTTCTCAAGTACATAAGGCAAAGTGAATGTGGTGTTTACTCTTCAATTTTGGAACAGACTTTCTAGGTGTAGACACAGAGAGACATCATATTGCGTACATGGGTATATTCTTTATTTTGTGGTTATGATCTTACAGTCATTTTTTAGCTTGTATTTAATGGAATGTGTGCACCTCTTCTCTTCAAAACAATTGTGTTGTCTTGGGCTGCTATTGCCTAGAATTCTATAGAAATTCTCTATCTCTCAAAATGTTGTTTTATTATAATTTATTTATTCTTCTGTCCACACTACCTAGTGTTTTCTTATCTGGCTCCCTCTGAGGTTCATGGTTGGATAGTACACTGTGGTTCCTACTTACCCCAGTCTCTGTTGTGAATTGTATGTGTCTATAAGCATTAAATTATATACTCACCTGTAAAATATTGATTGAAATATACCTTCTCTACTTTACAATATTATTGGAAAGTCAAAATGAAATAATATAAAAATAAAAATACTATGATATAAAAATAAAAATAATACCAAAATAAAATATCCATGAGTTCATAGTAATATTATTACATGATCAAGTAACAAATGGTGGAGAAGGAATAATTCCTCCTTATATAAAAATGCTAATTATCTCTAGATCTCCTTGCTCTGGAAGGTGAATCTTAATTCCCTACTCTTGAGTGTAGGCTGGACAAAGTGACTTATTTCCACAAGGAAAACAGCAAATTTACTCTTGGGAAGCTTGGCAGTAAGAAACCTTAACCAAATGATCAAGATTAATATTATCACAAGAAATTTTGCTGATATCATGTACCCCTTGATATGATGTGATGAGAAGTGCATTGCACTTCTGTGGCATTCTTCCCTGAAAACCTGTACCTGCATTCTAATCAAGAGAAAAACATGAGACAAAGACCAAACTCAGGGACTACAAAATACCTGACCAGTTGTCTTCAAAACTGCCAAGGTCACAAAAAATTAGGTAAGATGAGGTATTGTCACAATTTGGAATAAAGCTAAGGAAAATGGTGACTAAATGCAATATGGTATCCAGGCTTTCATCCTGGACCAAAAAAAAAAAAAAAAAAAGGCATTAGTGAAAAACACGGTGAAATCTGAATTGAGTCTGTGGTTTAGCTAATTGTAATGTACTAATGTTAATTGTTTGCTTTTGACAGAAGTACAAATGATTATGTAAAAATGTTAACATTAGGGGAAGCTTGGTGAAGGGAACACAGGAACTCTGTCTTTGCAACCTTTTTTGTAAATCTAAAATTATTAAAAATAATGTTTATTAAAAAATAAAATATTATGAATACCTCAAAACACACCTATCTGACTTATTTTCTTTTCCCCACAAAAGATGCATATTAAAATAACCTTGATTGACAAATGAGTGAATGTTGACACATTAGCACATGCTCTGATGTTACATAGATCTGAGGTGTTTGTTACATTTGTTCATATTGTAAAAGCAGCATATGCTCATTATAAGTATAAAGAAGAAATAAAATCACCCATCTTTTGTTTTACCATCCAGGAATAGCTACTGTTAACTGTTCATACTTAAAAGACACTTTACAAATGTATGCATGGTATTCTATATAGCATTTGAATTATGCTGCATGTTTTATTTCATACCTGACTTTTCTTTTCAATTAGAAATTTGTTATTACACCATTCTTGGAGAATATGACTCTTATGATTGTGTAAGCTTGGGAGGCCAAGGTGGGCAGATCACAATGTCAGGAGTTTGAGACCAGCCTGGCCAACATGGCGAAACCCCGTCTATACTAAAAATACAAAAAATTAGCCACGCATGGTGGCACATGCCTGTAATTCCAGTTACTTGGGAGGCTGAGGCAGGAGAATTGCTTGAACCTGGGAGGCAGAGGTTACAGTAAGCTGAGATCACGCCACTGAACTCCAGCCTGGGTGACAGAGTGAGACTCTGTTTCAAAAAAAAAAAAAAAAAAAAAAGATCGTGTAAGCAAACCTAATATGTCAAATAGGATTTCCAATTATTGTCTTCCAGCTCCATAGGTCTTACAACCCTCTATCATACCCCATTTGAGTTAGTGGGATTCTGCTCTTCCAGTTGTTAGCAAAAATGGTACTCATTCTTGGCAATTCTGTTTCTCTTCTACCCACATTTAATCTATCAAGACATTGTGTTGATTCTACTGCTAAAATATATCCAGAATTCCAACTACTTCTCACTTACTCTTTTACCTTACAAGTCCAAGCTCATTGTTTTTCCCTTTGTTGGCTGTTTGATTTTTATGAATGTAACACAGTATATTCTCAGCATAACAGTCTGAGTGATTGTGTTAACAAAAATTCATGTCTTTTCTCCACTTAAAAATTTTCTTTGGCCTACCTTATCACTAAGAGTAAAACTGAAGTCCTTACTATGCTCTGACATTCTTTCTGATTTTTTTTCTAATTTCATTGTCTAGCTTAGTGTTGGGTTATTTCTTTTTTAGAGGGAATCTGAGATAGCTTTTATTTCTGTTTCACTGTGGAACATTCTGTCTTGTGGAAAGTGATGTGAAAATTGCTTTTCAATATATTGTTTCCAAGATGTCCTTGTGCATGGAATTAGTTGCACAAATTGTGGGGAAGTTTTGTAGATGGAACTTGACATTGCTTTGAGAAAGGACAGTGTGTACAAAACAGAGTTATGCAAGTATACCTTGGTAGTAGGATCTTGCAGAAGAAAGATGGCTTTGAAGTGGTGGCCCATAACAGGAGGAAGAGTTAACCCTAAATAGGATTTTCCAGAAAAGAATGACAGAGTACCTAATGCAATATTCTTAGAAAATATACACCAAAATTTGGTTTCAGGAATGCAACAGTGATTTTACATTTTCTTTTCTTTTCTGAAGTCAAGAGAGCTGAAATAAGGCAAATACAATATTTTAATAAGTGAATAAGCATAAGCCAAAGTCCTGAAGTCAAGCTTTTTGTTACTAATATATATGAAAGCTTAACTGAAAGGGTTTTGAAAGCTACTTCATAAATTCTCTCCTTTATGAATCTATATTTTGCTCCTTTTATTACCTCATAAATTCTGGAGGATGATTTATATAATAACAAGTGTCCTTGTCCCTCCATTGCTGATCAAGAGAGCAATAAGCCAGTTTTGGATATAAAAGTTATAATATTTATCCTGCTGATGTCTGAAGTAGTTTTTATTTGAGTTATGTCAAATTTCCACTCTTAGGAATGTTTTTGATTTTATATTTGGAAAAAAAGTGATGCTGTAAAATGCCATTTGATAAATACCTAATATATTTATTTCATTTCACATAAAGAGTCAAAATAAATGTGCTTCAGGCAAAACAGTCTATCTACAGACACAAAGTAAACAGAACTCTTGGTGGGATCATTATGGTAAAGCAGTGTGTTTTACTAGCTTTCTATTCAAGGGGGTCAGGGGACCAGGAAATCTTTTTAATATGAGTAATTGCCTTTTAAACATGCATTTGAAATCAAGTATCTTTCAAAAAAAAGTGAAAGATTTCACCCTGTATGCTAGAAAAAGGCAGTTTAGACTAGACTGTTCTTTCTCCCTTTGCACACTTAAGGATGCTGCTAGCAATGTGCTTTCTTGGGTGTGGATAAGGACCCTCTCTCAGAATTTAACCTGCAGAATTGCTAGTCATAGTTAGCTTTCAGCTTCATCTGCACTGTAGCTATCCTGCCCTGCTTCAAGTCCAGGAAGCAGAGCAGCTCAAGAACAGAGGGCAGCACTAGATTATGCCGCTCAGCAGGAGAGGGACTCTGTGTGTCCTATTTGGTTAGTGCAGAAGGCCGACAGGCCAGAGCATATCCTTCCCACTTAAACTTGCGGAAGGAGAAAGGATCTCAAAGGTCATTAAGATACTTAAGAACCTAAACACCTCAAAAAAGAAAAAAAGTTAGAGTCAATTTCAGAGTAACTTTTGTAAGTTGTAAAATTTATAATTAATATAATTCTTAGTACTTTAGGAAAAGTACTGTAATTTTAAAATGATTTACAGACTCCTCATCTGTAAAAGTTCTTTTAATTTGATTTGAGTTATGGAAATGTGATTAGCAGACAATCTTTAGATGCTTATGTGTGTCTAAAAAGAGTGTATACTCCAATTCTATTCTTTCTGTTGGGTTATACCTAAACAACACAAAATAAACATATATATTTTTGTTTTGTTTCGTTAACAAAATGGTCTTAGAGAGTTTGTAATTACTTTTAATAGCTCAATCTTTTTCTAACTTTAAGGAGTTATTTTCGCTTTGGCTGTTAACTGTCTTCCCTCCCACCTACTTTTTCTTTTGCAGCACTGTAGCAAACTTGAGGTTAGCTAGTAACATAATGTTAGTCATTAATTCTGCTTTTAAGTGACTGAATGGTTATACGTTATTCTCAGTCTCCTTTTGATTCTTGGGTATTTATATAGGGATTATTAACAGAGAGATATAGGAATGATTATGACAGAAGATGTTCCTATGCTCAAAATGTCACTCTTCAAAATCAGAAGCCTCTTAAAGGATATAAGCAAATGTTATAGAAAAATGCTTCCAATGTCAAGAAAAAAAAATACACAATGAAACTCTTAACAGCAATAAATGGATCATTCAAAAACTTTTCCTACAGCTGGATATGATTAAAAATAAATTGGTCTAACAGTTTTTGTTTTCCTCGTTTTCAATTTAATGGATGTTATTTTTGACATAATATTTTTAGAAAAAATAATAATCATCTTGAAAGCTTTTTTCTTCCTTCAAAGTTTATAACTTTTGGAATTTGTAAGTATGGCAGGAACAGTGATTGACAAATGCTTTATATTTATGTTTATGTCTCAGTCTGTATGTTTGTATGTATTTAATTACTACTGTTATCCAAAGTACCTAGGCAAATTTTATATTCGTTGAATATGATTATATGATGTTCTAAAAACATTTACTTTTTTAAACTTATAAAAGTCATATTCAGAAGATTTATATATAAATTTATTTCTCTTGTGCTAAAAAATGAAAAAAATGAAGCACAGTTTTTCCTTTTAATTAGAGGTGATTTTTAAGTTTGCAAAAGTATAAGCAAAAACTCATATTTGTACCTAAAGAGATGTTAGATTGAAGGAAAACTTATTATTTTCTAATCTGATTAACTTTTTGCTGATTTACACTGAAGAAAAACTTAATACTTTTTAACTTGTTTTTTTTTTATGATTTCAAGTAATTGCTTATGTAAGTTTTGCAATTCTGAAAGGATAAAATAGTCATGATGTTAAACATCTGAGATCTTTTTGAGGTACTTGTCCTGTCTTCAAATACACAAGCATTTTAGTTCTTAGAAAAATGAAAATGCTTACTCAGTTTCTTGAGTATCCAAAATGTACTCTGGCTTTTGGGGGATCAAAAAGCAGAAAATTGTACAATAAGACTACATTTCCTGGGATTTGTATGTGGTAGAAAGAACACCTTCAATAATTACATTTGATAATTTTATAAATTGTATACTACTTTATATATGTTTCTTGTGGGGCTGTTAGAAAACTTTTCAAAGTATATGCTAGATAGAATTTTACAGCTTTGTGTAAAAAGGAGAATGAATTGTTTGAGACCATTAGAATTATTATTTTTCTTTCCATTTCACAATTGCTTAAGGTTGCAAACCAGCGGGACTTCTTTCCCTGTGTGTTTTAAATGCAATGTAAATCTGATACAAATTTCCAAACTCAAGTACTTTTGAACTATGGCACAACTGTTCTTCTATAACTGCACTAAAAAAATTGCCTAGTGAAAAGTGTGAATAGGGTGGCATATGTACACAAATAGAAGAAGAACAACAAGAAGCTTAAACTTGTTCTTTTTTCTTTGTACCGTGTCTTTGGGAACTTTAACATAGCTCTGTCATTGGGACCAATCTGTAAGTACGATCGACTCCTAAAAAACACTTGACATGTTCTTAATTCAATTCTCTTGGATGAGGTCCAAAGTAAACTGGCCTAATATCTATAATCGATATTACAATCGTGGGGATGTCAGGATATAGTATATGTGTTTTCAAGGCATAATAATTAAATATGGAGACATAAGACTGAATGAAGTGACCTGCTTTATAACACTATACTTTGAAAACTAAGCAGACCACTGCCCTTATCACTGCAGGGACAAATTCAGTTGTGATGGTAATTTACACCTTATACCTTTCTTTTATGACATCCATCCATCATCAACAGGAAGTCTGTAGGCAGTCTAAGAAAGTTTCCCAGATACGACATTCTGGGCAGGGCTCCCTGTCTCCTGAAGACAGTAATGCAACCAATGGTCATGGAAACCACTTCACTTTAATAGCTGCTGAGACAGCCCGACATAACCCTCAACGTCCAGGCTGCTATGGATTTTTAAAACATTTCAATCATTTTCATCAGCAAAAGGAAAAGCAACAAAGCTATTAGTAGCAATAGTCAAGGATCCTCCATCATCAAGACTGTGGCTTCAGTTTCTTGGATCAGTTGTTGTATAACCTTGTCAGTCATACATATTTGGAAGCAACTATAGGATGACTTACAGGATAACAGATGTAGGATGGTTTTTGAAAGTCGCATTGAGAGCTCGATTTTATGCACTACTAAACTGTTGGATACTGTTCGTAGATAATGGGAAAATTCCATAGCAGATGAAGTGGAAGGTTTAATTAGCTTTTGATTTTAGGATTATCTGACTGCCAACATCAGTAGACATCTGATTTTTTCTGTTTCCCCAGGTCCAAGAGGGTAAAATATTGCTAACAAGTTATTCAAATTATTTGGAGACAGTATACACAAAAATAAGTTTGTTGCATGTATTAGTCTGCTTGGGCTACCAAAAACAGAATACCACATACTGGGTTGCTTAAACAACAGATATTTATTTCTCACAATTGTGGCAGCTGAGAAATGCAAGATCAAAGTGCTAGATGAGTCAGTTCCTAGTGAGGGCTCTCTTCCTGGCTTGTGGATGGGTACCTTCTCAGTGTCCTTACATGGTGGAGAGAGAGCACCCTCATGTCTCTTTCTTTTCTTAAAGGGACACTAGACCTATCAGATTAGGGCCCTATCCTTATGACCTTGTTTAACCATTACAACTCCTCTAAGACCCTATATACAAATATAGTCTTGTTGGAGGTTAGGACTTCAACATATGAATCTTAGAGAGACACAAACATTTAGTCCATAACAGTCTATAAATGATAAGATTGATATAACCTGTTGCACTTCTTAAGAACTTTACAGCTTCAGCCACTGGAATCTTTAGCAGTGGTGACTGATTTGATTCTTGTCTATGTTTTTTTTCCCTAATTTAACCTCCACTTAGAGGATTAGTTCTGCTCAATGCTATGGGATCATTATTGTTCTGAAACTAGGAGCAGCTAAAGACCCCATGCTAGTTAATGTTTTCTCTGTGTGTGTAGTTTTTTTCTCTGAATTTCTACTCAGGCTCTAGGAGTGAGACTCCTTCCTCTTATCTGGTCCAATTCCTTATGTGACCTCAAGTAACTAGATCCTGGTCTTATCTACTCAGTGCTATAATACATACTTTGGTTTACTGGTTTCTCTGGACACAGGTTTTTCCTCTGATTTCCTTATTCAGGTAACAAATACTTATGGTACTCTTGTTGTCCAGTCCCTGTGCTGGAGTCAAAAACCACAACAGTGAATGAGAAATGCCGGTTTATATCCTCCAGATATCTTTCCTGATGTGACATTAGTGTCTTATTTGCCTGAACTAATAGCCAACTAGCTAATTTATTTTTGTAATCACTATCTGATGTAGGATAGACCTAAATAAATAGATAATGCCCATGCAGTATGCTAAGTGCTAAAATGGGGAAGTGGTGATAGGATGATATAACAAAATGGTTGGATAATCAGCCTTGACTCGAGTGGTTGAACAAAACTTCCTGAAGAAACTGATGTTTATTTTGTTTATAGGGGAGGGGAAACTTTCTCTACATCCTCTGAAAGTTTGATAATTAAGTCCATGAAATAAACTGACAGAGACAGATTAATAGGAGGAAAAACCTTTTAATTACGAGCATATACATACAGGAGTCCCACTGAGATGGGAGAGTTCCCTTGACCCCATAGTGGGACTTGCAGCAGAGTGGCTGATTTACTTGGCCACTCAAACCCATTGTGGGATGGAGAGTACACAGGTGAGCAGGTGCAGGAGCCGGGGCAAGTGCCTTTGGGCAGTGGCAGGAAAGAACTTTATACCGGCCTGAGACGACGTCTCGGGGTTGCCCGTGACCTCTGGGGCCCCAGAGGGTGTGTGGTATAAACAGTGCTCTTTTAGCTTTGCCGCCGCAGACAGCTTAAGTGTTAAACACTGAGTGAAGAGTCAGTGTGACAGGCTTTTTGGGTTCCCACACACAGTGCATCCTGAATTCTTGTCCAGAATCCAGGAAGAATCAAGTCACACGAATGGATTGAAGGGTGCTGTATGCGGAGAGTTTTATTGAGCAATGGCAGTGACTTTCAGTGGAATGGGGGAGCTAGAAAAGAGGATGGAGGGGAGAAGATAATCTTCCCCTGGAGTTTGGCCAAGAACAAATTGTAGTCCCCAATGTCCAGCTGCCTCTCTCTCAATGTTCAGATGCTTCTTCTCTTCTCTCCTTCTCTGCCAAGCTGCTCTGCTCCTCTGCCACTGGAGCTTGGGGTTTTTATGGGTACAGGGTTTGAGGGCGTGGAGGGCCAGGGTGGTTTTGGAAAAGGCAGCTTTGGTTGGGGAAAACAGGAATGCACGTTCTTATTTAGGGCTGTGGTCCAGGCTTGAGGGTGGAGCCCTCACCAGGGATCTCGCCTTCTTCTACCCAGTATTTCCCTGCTTCCTGTTCTTATCACCATGAAATATGAGACTTGAGAAAGGGTAAGATGGTTGAAACTTATATAGCATCAGAGCTACAGAAAGAATGGGCATCTGGGATCTGGGGCTTCTGATGGGTGGTGGCGATACAAGTTATGGGAAGGTGATGGGGGAAATATATGGGTGAATAAAGGTTGTCTTGTGATGCAGCTAAAGTCTCTCAAGTAATAAAAGTTGTCTAGGAGCAACCCTCAGAAGAATAGGTGATAGCCTGTGACAAAGTCCAGGCATGAGTTTGACCTTGGTCTCTGCTCCTGTGATACAGTCTTCCCTGGTTCATGAGATTCCCATGGAGAGGATTGATGGCAAAATGACAGATAAGTTCTCCTTTGGAGGTTCTGTCGTCATATAGGTAAGAGAACTTCTGAGAAGGCCTCTGCCCTGCCCTTTTGGGGGAGAAGACGGGTGAGAGACAGGAGGGCAGGAGAAGATCGGAGAAACTTTGGTTCTCCTTTAATTCAAAGCAGTCAGCGTGCCAAAGTGCCATACTTTGCAGTATCATTCTCTGAACCCAAACTGTGTCCTAAAGATAAAGAGGAGTTAGATAAGAGTTGGGAAGAAAGTGATTCTGGCAGAAGGAACCAGATATACAGGGCATTTGAAAAAGTCAGTGTTTAGCTAATGCATAGATTATGAGGGAGGAATTAGTTTTACCTTGTTTTCACTAATATTTTTCAGGTATTGGAATGTAGATATTGAATCCCATTTTTGTAGGTTTATTTCCTTCCACTCACTGCCTTTGTTGCTCACATCGCCTTTAACTGCTGGTTTCCACCAAATCTCTGTGACTTGAATCCCCTTGATGATCTCTTGGTAGCTAACATGTGCATGTGTTTTTTCACCAGATGAAATAACTTTCAGGACATCTAAGCTTCAATTCACACCAGGAAGGCTCTATGAGGAAGAGGAGGCAGAGCCTAATCATACCACATAGATACATATGTGCTTCTTCATGAATGTTATTGTCTGGAGAAAGTAACCGATACAAATTGATGGCAGAGTTTATCTATTTATTCATCACACACTAACATCACATAATTTTCATACTGGAATTGAGAAAAGAGATCCTCTGATTTAAATCTTGCTGTACATGGCTAACAGATGTGATAATTCCTGAGATGCAATTTTGTGTTCCTTCTGCATCACCATATGGCAACCATATTTATATGGTCAGCATTAGAAATAAACTTTTCATCAAGAATTATTTCCAATTTAGAATAATTTGAGGAGATTTGCTCCTCAAGGGGAAGCCTATGCAGGCGTATGGCTAAATCTCAACAAGTAAAGCCAAACAAGATGACTTAGTTTGAGTGACAGAGGAAATATTGAACAAAAGAATGTAACATTATCTGAGAAGAAACCTGCTTCAATGTGTTAATTGGAAAACAACCTTAAATACCAATTGAATAAAAGTCTCGAGAGAGATCCAAGATGGCTGATTAGCAGCAGCTCAGGATTGTAGCTCCCACTGAAAGCGCAGAGAGTGAGTGGACGCCACATTTTCAGACGAATTTTCATAGCCCACGGACCAAGAGATTCTTGGCGGAGGAGCCCACGGGTCGCCAGCGTGACCCTTTTGGAGGGCGTGGCCGTTTTGCAGGCGCCCCGACGCGGCGATTCTCAGTCCGGAGTATACGGGACTGAGTGCCCTTTTGGTTGGCGTTGGAGCTCCGGGAAAGCAGAGTCTCCCATTCAGCTGATTAAAAAGCGGACTGAAGTGGGGAACCAGACCGGGAGATTCCCGGGCAGAAAAGTGCCACGAATCTTAACGCCGCTGTTTCAGCCGGCGTAGTGGGTCGCCGCAGGGGAAGGCTGGTACCCCCTCCACAAAAAAATAAAAATAAAAACAGCGGTTGGAACTGCTGAAGATTGAGAGTTTCACAGCAAGTGCAGCTGAACCCAGGAAGGTCCAGCTCTGTGGGGGAGGGGCATCTGCCGAAGGAAAATTAAGAAATAGAGGAAACTTTATCACCAGCAAGCTGGACGTCCACTCAGAGACCTAGTCTGAAGGTCAGCAATTACACAGACGACAGGTGGATAAATCCACGAAGATGGGAAGAAACCCAAAGGCTGAAAACACCCGAAATCAGAATGCCTCTCCTCCTACAGAGGATTGCAGTGCCTCATCACCAATTGAACAAGGCCTGATAGAAAATGAATGTGAGGAATCAACAGAATCAGGCTTCAGAAGGTGGAAATGAGAAACTTCTGTGAGCTAAAGAACGTGTTCTAGCCCAATGCAAGGAGACTAAGAACCTTGAAAAAAGGTTTCACGAAATGTTCATGAGAATGGACAATTTAAAGAGGAATATAAGTGAATTAATGGAGCTGAAAAATACAATACGAGAACTTCGAGAAGTATGCACAAGCTTTAACAGTCGAATTGATCAAGCAGAAGAAAGGATTTCAGAGGTCGAAGACCAACTTAACGAAATAAAACGAGAAGACAAGATTAGAGAAAAAAGGGTAAAAAGGAATGAGCAAAGTCTCCAAGAAATATGGGACTATGTGAAAAGACCTAATCTGCGTTTGATAGGTGTACCTGAATGTGACGAAGAGAATGAATCCAAGCTGGAAAATATTTTTCAGGATATTATCCAGGAAAACTTTCCTAACCCAGCAAGGCAAGACAATACCCAACTCCAGGTAATACAGAGAACACCACAAAGATATTCCTCAAAAAGAGCAACCCCCAAGGCACATAATCATTAGATTCATCAGGGTTGAAACGAAGGAGAAAATACTACGGGTGGCCAGAGAGAAAGGTCAGGTTACCCACAAGGGGAAGCCTATCAGACTCACAGCTGATCTCTCAGCAGAAACCCTACAAGCCAGAAGAGAGTGGGGGCCGATATTCAACATCCTTAAAGAAAAGAACTTTCAACCCAGAATTTCATATCCAGCCAAACTAAGTTTCATAAGTGAAGGAAAAATAAAATTTTTTGCAAACAAGCAAGTACTCAGAGATTTCATTACCACCAGGCCTGCTTTACAAGAGCTTCTGAAGGAGGCACTATGTATAGAGGGGGAACAACCAGTATCAGCCACTTCAAAGGACCCATCAGTAAGCTGCATCCAGATCCATCTTACATGCAAGGATATACAGAGACTCAAAACAAAGGGATGGAGGAAGATTTGCCAACCAAATGGAGAGAAAAAAAAAAAAAAGCAGTAGTTGCAATTCTCATCTCTGATAAAATAGACTTTAAAGTAATAGAAACTGAAAGAGATAAGAAGGACATTGTATAATGGTAGAGGGATCAATGTAACGGGAAGAGCTAACGATCCTAAGTCTATGAGCACCCAACATAGGAGCACCCAGATATATAGGGCAACTTCTTGGTGACTTGGACTCCCACACAATAATAGTGGGAGACTTTAACATTACATTGTCAATATTGGACAAATTAATGAGACAGAAGTTTAAGAAGGATACCCGGGACTTGAACTTAAACCTCAAACAAGTAAACTTAATAAACATTTACAGAACTCTCTATTCCAAATCCACAAAACATACATTTTTTTTCAGTAACGCATCACATTTATTCTAAAAGTGACCACATGGTTGGGAGTAAATCACTCCCTAGCAATTGCATAGCATTTCATAGGTTTAAATGAAATATTGGTTGGCTGTTTGTTTGTTATTTTCCTCCCTTATTCCTTCCTGTCTCCATTGTATAACACAATTATTAATATAAAAAAAGCTTTTAATATCCATTTGTAGACTGCATTCTAGCCTGGGCAATAGAGCAAGATTCCCGTTCTCTCTCCCTTTTTTTTTTCCTTCTTCTTTTTCTCTTTATTTCATTCTTTTTTTTCTTCCTTCTTTCTCTTTAAAAAAAAAAAAGAAAAGTCTCTTGAGTTTTCGAGGGGTCATTTTAGACTTTTGAGAGAAGTAGATGTTGAAGAGGAATATTCTGATTATAGGTTTATACCCTTGCAGTAAATCAATATATGTACTTCTGTTTGCTGGTAGCTTGCAACACTTCTGAATTAGAGTACAAATACTATCAAATATGATATCTTCTATGACATAGAACAATTCAATAATAGGAAGAATTCAGTCATCTGCAATAGTTTAAAAAGACAGAATACAAACAGCTCACAAGTCTTTTGACATAAATAAAAGGTAATAACTTTCAAACATTTCATAAGTAGACAGTCATCAAAAAGAATAATACAAAAGTGACATAAGAAGTAGAGTTTTAACAATTTTTGCTTATGTGATGTGTTTTCCTTTTATACTTACACCAAATCCTGTGTTATCTCAAGTGAATTGTGTAATTTGGCTTTTCTTCATTTTTATGATTTTTATTATACAGTTGACCCATGAACAACACAAATTTGAACTGTGTGGTTCCACTCACATGCAGATATTTTCAACCAAAGGTGGACTGATAATACAGTATTTTCTGGATGTGAAATCCATGTGATAAGGAGGGCTGACTTTTATATATGCGGGTTTTATAGGTCTGACTGTAGGACTTGAATGAGTATGCATAGATTTTGGTATACACAGCAGGTCTTGGAACTAATCTCCCATGGATACTGAGTGATGACTGTATACCTTATACTTCTGGTAGTTACAGAGAAGAGACCAAGATCAGTGATGCTAAAGGGTTCCAAGTGAAAATGCCAGTTGGACAAAGTTGTAGGAAATCCGGGTTTCTATTATTCATCTAATATATACACAAATTACTTCCCTTCTTTTTCTTCCAGCGTCTTTAAATACTCCGTATTTTTCTTACGTGAACACTTCACCAGGTCTCTCTGACTCATGCCAGTCTCTCTTTTCTTTGAATTCTACCCATTCTAATTTTATAACTATGCTTTCCGAAGCTTACATTTTTACACGAATGTTTTATATGCATCTTATTTTTCTAACCATGCAGGAGCTGTTATTTTTGCCCTGTTAAAGTGTTAAACTTGCAGCAACACTCAGTGTATATATGCTGAGGCATTATTAGGCTTTGAACCCTGTCATTTCTAGGTGTGTGTAAACCTCGATGTGGTAGGAAAGGCTGGGAGCTGGCCTGAATGAATGGCTTTCCTTGCTTATTTAGTCAAGTCCTCATAGGCTAAGGAATTTCCCCCCTCCTACCACTCCATATAGGTAGTGCTTTTGCCTCAATTCTTATAAAGTGAACCCTAATCTTGCTTCTAATCTTACCAGGACATTGAGCCAAGTAAAGGAGAGATGCAAATAGCTATGGGCTGTTTTTATTTAAAATCTCTACCCCATGGGTGTTTCTTGAAATTGGCTAGTCTAACTTGTAAACATCTGTTGGTTAGACTTCTTATTCTTTGCATTCGATGTTTTGCATTTTAGAGGTGATATTATCTCAGTTGTGATGAACTAAGTGGGATGTTAATAGGAAGAAAAAATGACTTTTTATAGCAACATTGCATCAAGTAAAACTAGTTTGATAGAGAATGTGAGAACAGTAAAATTCTTTAGAGAAAAGAAGTAGCAAGCAATATTTGCACATGGTCTTCTTCTTCCTGTCATTTCAATATTCTTCAAACCCGAGGCTTCCTGATGAGGGCGTTAATAAGGAGTACTGTCAGAATTATCTTTTCTAAAGGCATTTCCATTCTATTACCACCCGCTGTCCCCCACCACACACACACACACACACACACGTCTTTCTCCTTCACTAACAAATATCCAGTGAATGCCCACTCTATTCCAGGCACTGTACTGGAGATGGCGATACAAGGATGAACATGTCCTTATGGCGTGTTCCTACTTTGTAAGATGACTAAGAGCTGAGGAAAATTGTTGACTAGGAATACATTTTTATATCTTGACTGAAAGGCTAATAAGTTCCAAGTGTGCTTATATCTCTTCCTAAATCAGCCTGTGTCATCTATCAATACATACATATCCACGATAGTGAAGAAGTATATAATTTTAATGAACATGTACCAGAGGTAACATATTTTGTCATTTTTGAAGGCATTTTTATCACAAGCTGACTTTGGGTAATTCTGAATATTTGCAGCACCAATATCCTGAAAGATGGTGGAAAGGGATTAGTTCTTGTAGTGGTAATGGGTTCATTTTCCTCATACTAAACCTTTCAGCCAAACAGAAAAAAGTAATGTACACAAATAATCGTACTCTTCAGCAATGGGATCTGAAGGATGCTATATTTTGATTCATCAAACCAAGTGGCATTAATCCTGATGGATGGAACTTTCTGCTTGGAATTAGGAAACTGGTGTTCTGAGACCTTTGGGAAAAAAGAAGAAGAAGAAATAGAAGATGGATGTCTTGGTTCTGCTGCTTATTGTTGTATGAACTTGAGTGTATTACATAACATTTGAAGGATATGTTTCCTTTTTTTAAAGATGATTAAAATAATACCAGCTTTGTCTCATGAGGATTACATTTGTGAGAATAACTCATAAACAGATAAGAATGATACAAATGTATCTTTGTTTTTAACAGTTGGCCAAATGTTACCTAAAACTTCCCATTTTAATGTTAAAATTGCTGTATCTCAAATCCAGACCTATCAGTCTGAAGTGGTGAGACTTTATACTGGATGCAGTTTATAATTACCTAAAGAACCTTTAAAAATATTATGGCCTGCGTAATTGTGATGGGATGGAGCTTGAGAATCTTATGTCTTTTAACCTCTCCTTAGGATCCACTGTGTAGTCAGGGTGAGAATTGTTGGTTTAAATGTCAAGTATTTCAAACAAGAGCACTTTTATATATCAAGCAGCAACATTCTAGCTGCTAGAGAAATGAATGCTATCTGTAGCCAGGAATTAAATAGGAGATATTCTTCATCAAATAGCCATCATAAAGGTGGACACTGTTAGAGATGAAAGTGGAAATACTTCCTCAGAGAGTATGACACTGTAGTGATTAAACCATATAAATTTACTGTTATCTTTTGGCAAGAGATGCTTTAGAAGCCTATGCTGGAGCCTAGAGCTTGGATTGATAAATAGCCATACCAACTAATGAGAGACCAAAGATGAAGGGATGAAGAATCTGTAGACTATGACAATCTACAGTATGATTCTAAAGTGTGAATATTTGCATGCTACCTGATACAGTTCAGCTGTGTCCCCACCCAAATCTCATCTTGAATTGTAGTTATCATAATCCCCATGTGTCATGGTAGGGACCCAGTAGGAGGTAATTGGATCATGGAGATGGTTACCCTCATGCTGTTCTCGTAATACTGAGTGAGTTCTCACAAGAGCTGATGGTTTTATAAGGGCCTTTTCCTCCTTTGCTTAGAATTTCTCTCTCCTGCTGCCATGTGAAGGACATATTTGCTTCCCCCTTCCACCACAATTGTAAGTTTACTGAGGTCTCCTTAGCCCTGTAGAACTGTGAGTCAATTAAACCTCCTTCCTTTACAATTTACCCAATCTCAGGCAGTTCATTATAGCAGCGTGAGAACAGACTAATACACTGTCACAGCCCATTTAACGACTGGGGATGATTTGACGGAGCCAGAGGGTGTGTGCTCGGTTTCAGAGTGTACCCATACTTTAAAATAGACAGAATTCTGGTAATTGGTCCTATTTCTTTAATATATTTTATACCAGCATTCAGATTTGGAGAGAAAGAGCTGAAAAACACAGCATGTCTGCCAGTTTTGAAGAGGTCCCACTACTACTTCCACAAAGAATAGAAAAGCTCTAGGACTTAGTGGTATTTCTGCCAAATTATTTAAGCTAAACTTTTAAAATCATATGACATGGTCCTCCCTACTGAAAACCTTTCAGTAATTTCCCATTTTCTATTGAATAAGCTATAAGCCCATTTTCTTGACACTCAAGGCCTTTGGAGATTTTGGCAACCTGATTTCCCTTAACTTTGCTGTACTTGCTCTAGGAATCCTACGCTGATCCTGATACTATTAGTTTCTTTTTGAACTCCTGTACTACTTTGTACAACTTTTTAGAGAACTGACTTACTCATGTTTGTATTATTTTCAGTCACTCTTAGTTATAACAGAATTAATATTAATAACAGCTGTCTTCCTTCAGAAGCTGACCCTGAGATAATTCATGTAAAAATGATAGACTAGGAAGTGTTCCTAGGAAAAAAACAATAGCAGAGTTGGCAAGTAGATATGGAATGGCAGGAAGCCAAGCAATGGTGAGAGACCCTGTAAAATCCCAGAAGGGGGTGGGTGTAATGTAACTCAGTCTTGCAGGGTAGCTCTGCAGATAGTCTGAGGCTCACCTTAGAGTCCCACTTAGGAAGCCAGGGGAATAGAGTGTTTGTACCTCCCTACCCCTGTTAGTCATTAGCTATGGGCTGATATCAGGAGGGTGACATGAACTCCCTGCACTTTCTCATCTCTGTGGGTGTAGGCAAAGCAGTTTTGGGAGTCTGCGGGCAGCTTTGGGACAAGGAGCTACAGAGGCTGGGGGTGGGTGCAAGTGTGCATGTAGCTGATGTGCAGGAAGCTGGTAAGGGGAGATAAGGGAATATGGGCAGGGTCGCCATATTCTCCTAACTTCTGTCTTAAATTCCTTCTTGGACTGAAAGCTGCTTGGAAGCAGATATGTATCCCTAACTCTTACACTATCTTATCTAAAATATTACAAATAATGCTTTCATAAGTATTTATTCAGTGATTAGATGAGCGTTTCATTATTATTATTTACTATTAAATAAATTTTTTTTGATACATGGTTTCACCTGTCACTCAGGCTGTTTTCTTTTTTCTTTTCCTTTAAACTTTTTGTAGAAACAGGGGGTCCCACTATGTTACCCAGGCTGGCCTCCAACTCCTGGGCTCAAGTAGTCCTCCTGCCTCAGCCTTCCAAAATTCTGGGATTATAGGTGACAGCCCCATGCCGAGTTGCTTTTTTTCTTTAAATGTTTCTATCTGTAGAGCATGTGCACTGATAATCCTTTGGGATATGATCAGGTCTCTCTCCTGGTACTCATTACAGAACACTCTCCTGAGCTCAAAGAGCAATGATTGGAGGAACCCAAAATAGCTGTTATACAGGGGGCTGACCTAAGATACCTCAGGGTAGGAGGGACTAAATCACACTTTCCCACCTAACTGGGAAAGACCAGAAGACAACTGTTGATAACACCTGCAAGCTGCTGAAATGTTTTTTTTCCCCCCAAGCTAAGGGTTAGTTGTGGTTCTACCAGTCAATGTTACCAACAGACAGAAGCAGTTTGAATTGAGGCAATGATTAATCAAAGGACATAGTATCTATGTTCTTGTGGAAACAATCTTTATGTGTTTAGTAGGCTAATTTAGTAGAAGCTCTCCTTTCCTGGAGTTCCCTTCTAACTTAGTTTCATTTTGTAATTTTATTTTAATGTATTTTTAATTGACAAACTTTGCATTTATTTACCATGTACAACTTATTTTGAAATATGCCATTGCTAAACTGAGTGAATTAACATATGCATTACTTCACATGCTTATCATTTTTTTGTGGTGAGAACACAAAATCTATTGTCTCAGCAATTTTTAAGAATATACATTGTTATTAACTGTACTCACCATGTTGTACAATAGATTTCTTGAAGTTATTCCTCATAATGAAATTTTGTGTCTTAGACCAACATCTCCTGAGCCCCTGGTAACTACCAATTTACTCTCTATTTCTATGAGTTCAGCTTTTTAGATTGCATATGTGAGTGAGATCATGTGGCATTTGTTTTTTTCTGTGTCTGGCTTATTTCATTTAACATAATGTTCTCCAGGTACATCTATGTAGTTGTAAATGATAGAATTTCTATCCAAGACTGAATTGTACTCTATTGTGTATAGATACCACTTTTTTAAAAAAAATTAAATTTTTTAAATTTTTTTACGGAGTCTCACTCTGTCACCAGGCTGGAATGTAGTGGTGTGACCTTGGCTTACTGTAGCCTCTGCCTCCCGGTTTCAAGTGGTTCTCCTGCCTCAGCGTCCTGAGTAGCTGGGACTACAGTTGCGCACCACCATGCCTAGCTAAGTTTTGTATTTTTAGTAGATACGGGTTTCACCATGTTGGGCAGGATGATCTCCATCTCTTGACCTCGTGATTCACCCACCTCAGCCTCCCAAAATCCTGGGATTACAGGCATGAGCCACTGTGCCCGGCCTGGCCCACATTTTCTTATCCAGTCATCATCCACTGATAGATACTTTGTTGATTCCATGTCATGGCTATTGTGAATAGTGCTGCAGTGAACATGGAAGTGGAAATGTCTCTTCAATATACTGATTTCATTTCCTTTGGATATATATTCAGTAGGGGGGATTGCTGGATCATATGGTAGTTCTACTTTTCTTCTTTTCTTTTGCTTTTGGGAGACACAGTCTTGCTCTGTTGCCTAAACTGGAGTGCAATGCACAATCTCAGCTTGCTACAACTTCTGCCTTTCAGGTTCAAGTGATCTTCCTGCTTCAGCCTCTTGAGTAGCTGGGATTACTGGCATGTGCCACCACACCTAGCTCATTTTTATGTTTTTAGTAGAGACAGAGTTTCACCATGTTGGCCAGGCTGGTCTTGAGCTCCTGACCTCAGGTGATCCTCCCACCTCAGCCTCCCAAAGTGTTGGGATTACAGGTGTGAGCCACCACGCCCAGCTGTTTTTAATTTTTTGAGGAACTTTCATACTGTTTTTCATAATAGCCTTACTAATTTGCAATACCAACAATTTACATACATTTCCTTGTCTCCACATTCTCATCAATACTTATTTTCATCTTTTTTATTTCTCTGATGATTAGTGATTTTGAGCTTTTAAAAAAATGTATACACTTGTTGGCCATATAATTTGTATGTCATTTGAGAAATGTCTGTTCAAGCCTTTTGCCCATTTTTAAGTCTTACTACAGAGTTCTTTGAGAATCTTATTTATTTTGGACATTAATTGATTATCAGATATATGGCTTGCCAATATTTTCTTTCATTCCATAGACTGTCACTTCAATATGTTGAGTTTTTTTTCCTTTTTCTTTTGTGCTGTGCAGAGATTTTTGAAATCATTAATCCATTTGTCTGTTTGTACTTTTGTTGCCTGTGCTTTTGGGGTCATATCCAAAAAAGTGTTGCCCAGAGCAGTGTCATGAAGCTTTCACCATATGTTTTCTTCCAGAAGTTTTAGTTTCAAGTCTTACACTTAAGTTTTTAACTCATTTTCAGTTGCCTTTTGTCCATTGGTATAAGGGTCTAATTTTATTTTTCTGCATGTGGGCATCCAGCGGTCCCAACACACTTACTGAAGCGACAACATGATCTTTTGATTTATGTATACATTGTAGAATGGCTAAATCAAGTTAATTAACATATGCAATACTTCACAAACTTATTTTTTTGTGATGAACACTTAAGATCTACTCTTTTAGCAAATTTTAAGTATACAGTATATTACTATTGACTATTTTACCTTCGATATACAATAGATCTCTTGAATTTTTTCTTCCTGTTCAACTGAAATTTTGCATCCTTCAGCTAACATCTTCCCAATCTCCCCCACCCTTCATTTTACTCTTTAACTACTGTATGATCCAGCAATCCCCCTACTCAGTAAATATTCAAAGGAAATGAAATCAGCATGTTGGAGAGATATCTGCACTCCTATGTTCATTGCAGCATTATTCACAAGAGCCGTAATGGGGAATTAATCCAAGTGCCCATCAATGGACAATGAATAGATAAAGAAAATGTGGAAAATACTATTCAGCCTTTAAAAAAAAGAAAATCCTATCATTTGAGACAACATAGTTGAACATGGAGAACATTATATTAAGTGAAATAGGTCAGGCACAGAAAGATAGATAACATATAATCTTACTTATATGTGGAAATCAAATTCTTCTTGTCTTTTCCAGGACTTTACTATACATACACATTGTTACAGAAAACCCCAAAGAGATTTTATTGTGCAGAGCAGATGTGGTGCCCCATGTAAGGCATTGGAATCAAGAGAAGAATAAGGCAAATATTTGCTATTATGTGGCATTAATTAAAGTTTTCTAAATGTTGTACCATCTTTTAGAGATGCTAGTGTGATATCCCCCAAGCATTTGGTAGACTAGTGTATCATTATCATCATGCTGAGTATCATCATTGATGTTTCCTAAATAAGCACTATGATTAATTTATTGCCCTTGTATCTTGATACTGTATACCACAGAGTACAGCATGTGGACATCCAGTTATATGTTTTAATGTGAAGAGCAAGAATCTTTTTTTGGATCAGTTTCCTATAAATGTTTAGATTTATCTTGGGGGAAAAAATGACTTGTATTATGACAGTAGAAATTTAGTAATTACCCCTAAGTAAAACCATCTTTCTTCTTTCACCTGAAGCTCACTTAATGTAAATGGCTAAATGCCAAAGTTCTGTAAAGTGCAATGCATTTTTTATATATAATTCACAAATCTACAATAGAAAAATTCAATGGTCTCTTCAGCCTGTGGTCCAAGTAGACAGAGAAAACCTATGGGAAATCTAATATTAATAAAAAAGAAAGCAGAGAATTAGATCTGACATTTCATTCATTCATTCTACAAACATTTATTATATTATAATGAAATCTTAGTTGGTGCATTATCAGATAAGCAGAAACAAAGCACCGTGTTAGAAACACTAGCCTTTTCATTGTATTTATGAAAACAGAAGAAAGAAATACAAGTGACATTCAGGTACATGGAGTAATGACAAAAAGGAGAATATTCAGTATACAAAAATCAAACTAGCAAAATAATTTGTTTATGTGGTTTCTAATGTTTATCTGCAGTGTACATTTGAATGAAATTGTAAAAGATAAAAGATAAATTTCCTTTTTTTTTTTTTTTGAGATGGAGTTTCACTCGTCACCCAAGCTGGAGTGCAATGGTGCTATCTCAGCACACTGCCACCTCTGCCACCCGGGTTCATGCGATTCTCCTGCCTCAGCCTCCTGAGTAGCTGGGACTATAGGTGCATGCCACCACGCATGGGTAATTTTTGTATTTTTAGTAGAGATGGGGTTTCACCATGTTGGTCAGGCTGGTCTTGAACTCCTGACCTCAGGTGATCCACCTGCCTCTGCCTCCCAAAGTGCTGGGATTATAGGTGTGAGCCACCGTGCCCAGCTGATAAACTTCCTTTTCTTACTTACATTTTCCTCTTAGAATAAGGTAAAGGGTATAATAATGAAACATGAGGGAAATTTAATTTCAAAGATGCGTGGGAATTGGTGCTTTCAAAACAAAATTTGAAATATACTTTGTTATGCCTTTTTTGTGCTATACAAAATCCATCATTTATAAAGATACTGATTCTGACAGTTCCTCTCTTCAACACAGGACATAAGGCAAAGCAATCAAAAGACATTTTAATTTTTAAAATGCTCTCATCTGCTTTTCCATTGCCTTTGGTAGCTTATATAATTAGAACATATGCCGCATGCCAAGTTGTCTGGCTTTATCTTATCTGTAGAGGAAAAATGTCACCACAATAATGTTTGACTGTTTGCTGGAAATGGATATTTTCCATGAATCAAACTTATTATGGGTATTAAAACATTAACAGCTTTAATTATTAGTTAAATAATACAATACTTAATGCTACACTTAAGTACTTTTTATATGCCAGGTGCTGTACCAAATGCTTCACATACATTATCACGTTTTATCTTCCAAGCAACCTTGCAAAGTACTCATCAATATCCACATTTACATTACCTCATCTGTAATGTGGATATGGATGCCTTAGAGTACGTATGTAACTTGTGCAAGGGCCTTGATCTTAATTGAGAAGAGCTGAAGGCCCAAGCAGGAGGGTAAAGCTCTGTAGTCTGGAGGGTGGGTGCCCTCACTGAACTTTTCTGTGATAGAATCAGAAGGTCATTAACTTAATTAGGTCTTCAGGTCTTTCCTAGAAGAATGCTGAACACTGAGGTGGATCTAAAGGAACTTTAATCTTCTGGGTCTTTCCTTGGCTGAGAAAGGACACCAGTGACTCTTGTTTTTCTCCTGGCCTTATCACTAAAACAAAATCATTCTCTTCACTGTCTTTGAAGCAGCATTCAGACCTCTGCTGTTTCCAGAATGTCACTGTATCCTAATGTCAAAGTCAGTTGGGTAACTATGAGTTTGAATAATGATAAAATAGTATACAAGAAAATAATATAAATGTATTCCTTTACGTAAATTTAATATATGAAATTTGCATTGTTGGAAATCACTTCATTGCCATGGGTTTTAAATTTATCAAATTTATGAAATTTTCAAATAGGATCTCATCTCTCATTTTTATAAATTAAAATATTGTGCACAAATATTATTATCCTTCTGTTGCAATACATATGACTGAGGCAAACAGTGAAAAATATTCTTGGATGTTTTAAGTCTGACATTTAGAACCTGGTTGGCACATAAAAAATACTGCCAACATTACATCATATTTCCCACTGATTCTGGAAACTAATTTAAATAGCAAAAACTTAAACTTGCATTTTTATATGAATGTCATTTTAAGAAGACTTGATTATTGCAAATTGACCCAGAAGTGATGTGTGTAAAGGGATATTATCTAGCACTGATCTTTTGTGGTTGAGTCTCCATACTTGTCAGAGCACCACATTCGCCACCCAGCTTTGTTGCCAGACTATTATAGACCAGTCACGGTTACTACAGTTTTCTGTCAGCCACCCTTATGTGCTGCACATGCCATGTCTGGGGATAATGGAAATGAGACAGATATGCTGGTGTTTTTGCATTAAGGAGGCAGTTCCTGAGTGACAAGGCTATTTGTGTATCCCGCATCTAAAAATTGTCTCATGATGTCTGAGTTCACATGGATTCACTGTAGAAAACTTGCATAAATGCCAGAAAATTAATTGCATTGCTTAGACGTATGGTAGAACTATTAAAATGATGGCTATGTTTTGAGGAATACTAGGTTGGCCTTATTACTTGTACCCTGCAGGGTGTAAATGCAGTTCTGGCAATTATCAGGGTAATATCATTTTGAAGTTTTACAATTAAAAGCACTGTACCCTCCCACAATATCTTACAAGATTTTATAGTTTCAAATTATCTATAGTTTAACAATACCAAATTGGGAAAAATGGTTAAGATGTTGCCTATATCCTTGATTTCATTGGATTTCTTTTTCACTTATCATAATGAGCTGTCAAATTTATATGGCCTATTTATTTTAGACCTTGCAATAAAACCCCTCCTTTTTTTCCTCCCAGACATGTAGAACTAATGAATGTTTGAGAATTAACTAGAAGTCTCATAACTCTCCTAACAGCCTTTTGATCCTATAACTCCAATATTATGGATATGTTAAAAATGTTATTGTTAAACTGAGAAGCAGTCTCAGAATATAACGTAAATTGTTTTTATATTTAACCCTCAGTTTCATAGTATTTGTAGTCTAACTTTGTGATTATTTGGTTTTCACTTATTCCTGTTTTAGTGAACAGTAGTTAATAAAATGGCTTCTGAGATTATCATCTGATGTACTGAAAATTATTAAAAGTAGCCATTGGCATATAAGTGTTTCTGTTTTTTTTGGATTTACTCTGTATCATAAAGTTGGTAAGAGCTTGAGTTGTTGCTTTTTGGAAAAAATGCTAATAAACAGAATCTTGCCTCAGGGATATCTAGTTTACAAATTACAACAAACCATTTAAAAATGAATTCTTAATGGATTGGAAGGAATGAAGTGTTTCTCACCAGGGCTTCTGTTGACTACCTATATCTGTAACGTCCATGTGCGTGTTAAACATTCAGATTTGAGGCTCCACCACAGCCCTACAGAATCTGTGGGAGCTGGAGCCTGCCTCTGTACTATAACAAACCCCAAGGTGGTTGAGCCTACTCAAGTTTGAGAATTGCTTGTGTCTTTTAATACCTTCCTCCCCGAATTAAATCAGTGTCATCACACAGACAGTAAAAGTAGCTTTCTGACTGATTTCTGGTACCAAAAACATACAAACAACAAACAACAACATTAAACAAGACACACTGGGGTTGCTAATTTTCCTTTTCTGACTATAATAATCAAATCTTAATTTAATTGTTTATTCTTTTCTCTAATATTTTTATTCCTCCTAGTTGAAGTATAATACTCTTAATCTTTTATTTATTTTGATAGGGAAGTATAATGAACTGCTTTAACAGTCTGGGAAAGCTATGAAACCTCTGTCCAGAAAAATGCCTATCACATTCTTACATACAGTCCAGGGCTTTATGGAATCCCTGTAGCTGATCATGGTCCCTAAAATAGAGAAACCCTATGCCCCTAGGACCGCATCATATAAAACGAGCCTGTGATTTAGATATTCTTTTTTCTGCATACGTGAGGATTGTTGGACAGTGCAACCAGGGGCTCTTCAATGTGTGTATTATTTACTTGGCAGTCTATAATGGTTCCTAAGGAGCTATAAGCTTGTAAAGTTGTAATTATGGAATTAAAAAAATCTATATAGTTTTTCAGATGGTTCCATAATAGCACCAATGTGTATAAACATGCAACTATGTTCTTTAAAGGTTACATTTACTCAAAAAGCAATAATAATTTAAAAATTGTATTTTTTAAGTTTGTAGGAGACTAAACATGGAGAAAAAATTATGTTAAACCAGAGCCCACTGTCTTACCTCATATGATGTTATGACAAATTTTTACATGAGAAGACATTTTTTATGCCCAGAAATTCATATAATGCAGCACAAAACACATTTTTTAATATAGCTCTTCTGGAGGTTCAACATGCTTAACAAAGACATGTTTAAATAACTGATTTCTTCGGAAAAAAGACCACACATATTGAAGCAGAGCACTATCAATTGTATTCATCAGGCACACTGCAGGCCAGAAGATCAAAGCTTCTGCTTTCATAATTTCATTTAACCTCTCCAAAATGTAGTCAGCTACCCCATATGTCAGTGCAATTGTATTTGAAGAGTGAGAATGACACAGATTATTGGCCTGACAAGGCTAACCTCCTAAACAAAGAAGTATCAGATTTATCTGTTGACTTGGAGAGATAGTGTGAATGTGTTCTTTTTGCAGTTTAAAGAGTGTATTAGGGAGATACGAAACTGATAAAAGTATCCACTCCTGGGAAGAAAGGAATTTAAATATTTTCACATACTATGGATAGAACTGCCCTTCCTTCCTAACATTATCTTTCCTTTTCTTTTTTTTTTTTTTTTTTGTGTGAGATGGAGTCTTGCTGTGTTGCCCAGGCTGGAGTACAATGGCATGATCTCAGCTCACTACCACCTCCACCTCCTGGGTTTAAGCGATTCTCCTACCTCAGCCTCCCGAGCAGTTGGGATTACAGGTGCCCACCACCACTCCTGGCTAATTTTTGTATTTTTAGTAGAGATGGGGTTTTGCCATGTTGGTCATGCTGGTCTCAAACTTCTAACTTTAGGTGATTCGCCGGCCTTGGCCTCCCAAAATGCTGAGATTACAGCCATGAGCCACCGCAACCAGCCTCTAACATTATCTTTTTAATTTTTGAAACGTGCTTTACAGATGAGGAATTTGAGGGAGAGAGTATGTAGGGGGAAAAATAATGTGTCCAAATACATATGTACATTTAAGGGACAGGATAACATAGAGTTACAGAGAAATGCAGGATAGAGGTCATTAAAGCAGAAAGTACTGTATTTAGAGCTATGCAAATAGTTCTCTCTTTAGTAGTAGAGCTTGGATGAGATTCTAGGCTGATGGACTTCAGGTCAGACTGTGTGGATCAGAATCACAGCCATATTGGGCCACCATCAAAATCAGAGCCATACTGAGTGGGAAATGAGTCAGTTCTGTGGAAGCAGCTGAGGTCAGTACAGGGAAGTTCTTGAAAACAGTGGGTGTGGTACCAGAGGATTTAGTTGAGACCAGTTCTGGGTAAGCAACTGTGATGATGGGAATGGCTTTGAGGACTCTAAATGCTAAGACAGGTGATCTCATTTTTCTTAGTTATTCTTATACAAAGGACAAGATTTTGCATACATCTTCTTTATAAGCACATATATGGACATATGGGTGTTTTATTATTTATGTTCATATATATAACTTAAAGATATATATGTACATAAATTACTAGAATGTCTATTGTTTTAAAAGAAGAGTTACCATACAGGATATGACTACACAATTTAGTACACAACTAATAATTAATGACTACACAGTTAGCTCCTTTCTGTTGAATGACTAGAAATTCAATCACAAAGAGAAGCTATTCGTTTGAATTTCTATTAGAATTCACTGATGCTGGGAACAGATTCCATGTGATCAGTACATTTTTCGTTATAGATAGACTATGTAGAAAGCAAATAGTATTAATGATATGTGGGAAGCAAAATTATAATCAAAAGGGTATTATAATCAAAGGTTGGATGGCTCAATGAGGCTGGTCATGGCAGTAATAACAGTTATATTCCAATGAGCCCATTGGAGTATTTCTGTTACTTCCACAGTGTTTCTGTTTTCTTCTGTTATAGACAAACCAAGAATACATTTTCCCTGGACTTGTAAGTTGCAAGATGTTATTTTAACGAGGCAGCCAATTCAGGACTTGACAGATTTCTCTAAATCTTGTCCAGAAGCATCCTCAAGAGCCTGTTGAGAAGGACCATTTTAGCATGTGGTCCATCCATTTGGTTCTGTTATCCACTCTGTTTCATCTGTAACACGCTCACATTCATCATGTTAGAACAGTGATCATCTAGGTATCTGCTTGTTCGCTTTTTTGTTTGTTTGTTTTTGAGACTGAGTCTTGCTCTTGTCACCCAGGCTTGAGCGTGGTGGCATGATATCGGCTGACTGCAGTCTCTGCCTCCTGGGTTCAAGTGATTCTCCTGCCTCAGCCTCCTGAGTAGCTAGGATTACAGGCAACTGCCACCATGTCCCTCTAATTTTTGTATTTTTAGTAGAGATGGAGCTTCGCCATGTTGGCCAGACTGGTCTCAAACTCCTGACCTCAAGTGATCCGCCTGCCTCGACCTCCCCAGGTGTTGGAATTACAGGCGTGAGCCACTGTGCCAGGTCCTGTTTGCTTTTGAGAAGCAAATTGGCTTGTCAAAAAATGTCCCCTTTTAGTTAGTTAGCTACACTAGAAGCACTTCTACTTGAAGGACTAAAAGCACTTCTGCTCTCTGGACGTACAAGATGAGGAGGAGATGGTGTCTGGCCCGAGAATTTCGCCAAACATCAGCAGAGCATTTACTCACCCACAAGCTGAAGCAGGACAGAAATACAGATGGAAGAAAGATGCACCCATCTCCCTCCTGCCAATTTTTTGTAAAAATGAAAAAAATGCTGGGAAGTATTCAAAAAATATATAATCTCCAGAAACAGTAAATATAGGGCTGGGGTTATAGATTTGATGGAAAACCAACTGCACCAGTGTGTTCCAAACTTTTAAAATAATAGTGTACGTATTATTATTAATCCTTATTGTTAGAGACAGGATACCACTGTCACCCAGGCTGGAGTGCAATGGCTCTATTATGGTTTGCTGCAGCCTCAACCTCCTGGGCTCAAGCAGTCCTCCCACCTCAGCCTTCTGAGTAGCTGGGACTAAAGCCACATGCCAACATACCTGTCTAATTTTTGTATTATTTGTAGAAATGGGGTTTCACCATGTTGCCCAAGCTGTCCTCAGACTCCTGGGTTCAAGTGATCTGTCCACCTTGGCCTCCAAAGTGCTAGGATTATAGGCATGAGCCACCGTGCCTGGTAATGGTGTACATATTAATATCTCTTGAATTTCCTGGAGCTTTTCATATATGAAAAATTATCTCTCTCTCTTCTGACCCTCTCTCACATACTTTTCTCCCTCTCTGTTTTGCACTTCTCATGTCTTATCTCCTTGCCTCTAATTCAGTTCCACTCAATGTTTGCCTCTTTGAGGAAGCCTACCAGAAATACCAACTCCATTTCCAGAGTGCATGCAGTATGCAGGTGTGTGGCCAGGTATCTTCCCAACATCTCTCCTGCCCCCTCCAGCTCTGCCACTCAGGTGTTCTTCACAGGTATCCTGTAGGGACAATGGAGGATTAGAGGCACTAGGTGGGTCCACATCAATGGGCTCCCAAATCTGTGTTCTTCCTACACCATGTCACCTGCTGTGCCTATTAAATGATGCACCTGGGGACAGATAATGGCTTCCAATAAGTGCTCAGTTCACAATTACCACCAGAGCCTTTAAGAGTTCTGTCTACTTTTAATAAATACTTCTAATAAATCATGACCAAAAGAAGCTAAGTAAATGTAAATTGAAGCCAGAAACAAATAAGAGGAAGTCTATTTCATTTTAGTAGCATTTTTTAGAGGTCAGAAGCAAAGCTTTCTAAATATCTGTTCAGGGTCTAATATTATATTGTATGTGTGTCCAAA
Source organism: Ateles fusciceps (assembly GCA_036589455.1). Classification (NCBI taxonomy): domain Eukaryota; kingdom Metazoa; phylum Chordata; class Mammalia; order Primates; family Atelidae; genus Ateles; species Ateles fusciceps. Next base: position 865,667 of record JAZHEH010003462.1, read on the forward strand.
ATTAATTCAGTCTATAAAGGTCAATAATGTAAAATGTATTCATGTGTTCAGGTAAAAATTTATGATTTGCTATAATGTGATGATGTTTGACTAGTACAGCCCTGGTGATACACCTTCGGAAGACATTTGGAAGTGATAAAACAAGGGCAGATTTTTTTCATTTCCTTATAGAAACAGTAACCTGAAAGTCATACTAAATTTTATTGCGATTCAATCCCTAGGTAACAGTAAAGTAAGTGTTTGTCTCTCTAATTCTGTGATTTTAGGGGGAAAATCTAGAAAATATACCAATTAATCATGTAGTTAGATAATTCATTTCATTATCTTCATCTGTGTAGAAAACACTAGAGTGTGAAATGTAACCTGCACGTTTTATTTGTTAATTTTTCCTAGATTGTCCTGTAAACTGGACCTTAAGCATAGTTATATTTCACATTTCTGGTTAAATTCCGCCTCTGGTTTAATTTTTCTTTAATTTGTTTTGATACCTGATGTATCAACATTTTACTTGTACTGTAACATTGCCAAGTAGCTAGGTATTATAGAAAGCAGGAAAATTAAATAAGGTGTTAATAGATTAAACACACATGCATATAATTTGATGTCATTTAATTTGTATATCTGGGAACAAACTTGGAATGAAAAATATATATTTGTAGTCATTATTATTACTACTAAAGGCTGTAATATAATCAAGAAGTTTTCAATCTGGATTCCAGCTTTGTCACTTACTACAGTTCAAATTGACCATCTTCTCAAATCCTCAGTTTCCTCACATATAAAATATGAGAATTGTTTATTCATTTGTTATAGTGAGGAGTGAATTACAGAAAATACATGAAGCGCTTACAGGGTTGGCTCATGCTCCCTCATGTCACTGAAGTTCACTATCTCAGGGATGTTAAAATGTCCTTCTCCAATGTCCCTGCAGCCAGTCCTTTGCAAACTCAGTTTTTTAGTTTTTGACTCTATGTTAATTTTATTGCTCTTGCCCTTGTTGATTATCATTTTCATTCCAGATCTTTATCACAGCTTACGTGGACTATAGTCACTGCATCTTGATGAGCCACTCTGTCTCCTCACTTCATCATTCCAAAAGGTTAAATACAGTAACACCCTTACCTAGTTCATATTCTTTCTTATACCCCTTTTGCTGATTGAGCTCAAATGTAGCGTCTTAGCATCCACGGCCAACTACAGTATCACCTCTCAGTTCATTCCCTACTGTGATCTAATAAACGGAACTCTTTTTATTCCTATGTATTTTTCCTTATGCCTTACTTTGGCTCATACTCTTCTATCTGCCTGTAATATCCATTGTTACTCTCCATTTCTCATAACCTATCTCCATGTCAGTGCCCACAAATGCACACACTATTGTTTTCCACTGGACTTGCAGAGCCTTTGACTTCCCTTCCCTTATGGCATATATCTTATCTTTTTCTAGGTGTATGACTGTCAGTCATGTATCTGTCATTTTCCTTCTACTGTACCGTAAAGTCAATGTTGGGTAAAGATTTAGTCGTATTTACCACTGAGTTCCTGGGAGCATTCAATACAGTATACATAGCAGGTAGCCAATAAATAATTGTTTTATTGAATAGCTGCAGCTTAAAGAGCTTCTTTTTCCTGTAATTAGACCTGTAGGATTCTGTGTGTATAAAGATCATGATATTCGAGCATAAGCTTTAAAAATGGCTATGCTCTATTGTCAACTGGTCTCTGGAGGAAGCATCAGAGCCACAGATAAGGTCAGAGCTCTGTGGAGGCAGAGGGGGAAACAGTTATGTTGAAAGAGCTTTTAGGATAGAAGTAGATATTAAAATTAAATGATATGGATTTTGGTTTTCTGACTGGATTATAATAGTTTGGTCAATGTAGAGTCTGTCAGAAATGATCCATGTTTGTTCTAATTAGGCTTATAGATAACTGTAACACTTAATAACTTAGTTTGGACTTCAGTTTTACTTACCTATCCCCATTACTCTTCACTGTTACTTCCAAATGAAGTTTTATTTTTTGCCACCTATCTTTTATAGACAATATCTATGAACTTTTCTTTTGTGCCGGCAAATTACATAATTAACATGTAGAGGGCTGATACAGTCTTCTGAGCCTTTCTTGGAGTTTCCATCAGAAAATTACTTAAGTTGTGATCAGATTATCTCACTTTTGAGAAAACTGTTCATGGCTATAATGGTAACTGGCAGGAAAGGTGATTATTGTTCAGGCCTCTTGGCCTGTGGGCACCACTGGGATTAGAGTTGGTACACCTTGGTACCCTCCATACCTAAATTTCCTCCTGGGCTTACAACACCAGCACCTAGGCCCATATGCTGCTCTTAGGATAACAATTCAGTGTGCTAAGGGTAAAAATTCTTTTCTCATCTTATAAATTTGGGTCTCCTCTTCCTCTCCTGTCCACCTTGACCCTTTCCATCTTAGTGAGGCTAGTTTACCAAAGCCCATTTTTTTTTCTGCCATAACAATAAATCTAGTCACATGGCTGTCATGGAAGGCATACTTAATGAAGAAAAAAAGAGTTCAGATTTAACATTTTGTACACATCCTTCATTCTTTCAGCTATAAAGATCAAAATAATCAAAGAAAATGATAATCTTTTAAAGACAGATATTACTACTTCCTCTAGGCTCAGGTTGTGTTTTCTTTTTTGTTGATTGATTGCTTGTTTTGTTTTCCTTTATTTTCTGTTGGTAAAAAAGGTATAAAAGAATATTTTGGGATCCGCCAGCTAGTGTCTCCCAGATGTCTATAGCCTGTTTTAAATACTGTAAGAAGCAGTTAGACTGAAATTGGTGTTGTGAACTTATATTGTAAATAAATACGCAGGACGACGTGGACAACTTGCAAAGTAAAATTCAATGATCTTGATTCCTCTGTTTTAATATCAAATAAATCATCTTTTCATCTTTGGACTGTAAATATCAGATTTATTCATGGAGTAGATATTTATTGACTTTCTTCCTCCTACCAAGTACTGTTGTGTGAGCTGAAGATACAGAAGTGAACAAAACTGAGTCCCTATTCTTACGAAACTAACATCCTTGTGTAGCACACAGACCGTAAACAAATTATAACATGGCAAGAGGATAGTCGGAGATGTGGAGGTAGGAAGGTACATTTTCATTTAGGAAAGTATTTCTGGTAAGGTGACATTTGAGCAAATTGTAAATTAAGTGAGTGAGGGAACCATGTAGATATCTGGAGGGAACATTTCGGGCAGAGGGAACAGTAAATGTGAAGTCCTGAGGTAGAAGTAAGCTTGGATAAGGTAAAATTTTAAAATACAATAAGAATCAAAATTCAATAAACTGAGTGTAATCATTATTCCAGTGTTCTATATTTGCCTGTAAAACTAACACGTGTGCTAATTGAATCTCAGTTAACCTCCTAGAAATTAATTGGTTATTTAGAACAATTAGCAAAAACATTATATCAACCTTTAATCATTAAAATTTTACACAGAAATATCCTGGTTAATTATCTGTGCTTTGGTTGAGGCTTTATTGCATTTTTATAGTCACCTGTGCTCCAAGAATGCTTTCACATTTTTCTCTATTTCTTTTAATTAAGTTAAAACAACTCTCCTTAGGAAAGGCCATACTTTTAGTCTAGGACCCTTTTAGTAAAAAAGAAAAAATATTCTTTAGAATCTCTTAAAATTGTCAATAGGTCTAACACAGCTTCTTTCAATGTGAACGATACATGGCTACTGACAAATTAATATATAAAATGCCTATTGTATCATTGATGAAACCAGTCTCTGGGAAATTTTGGTAATTTTATCCTGGTGCTTGAATTTTTTTCAAGACATAAATATTATTAGTAGATTTCAGAAAATTGTTCAATATTAATAAAAAGCTGTATCTGATACTATATCGATGTAAGGTATCTTTATTTTTAATTCATTCTGGAAGAGTCTTGATGTAAAGACAACTCTAAAATGGCATTTATTCCAGTAAGCAGTATTTTTACATTCTTTATTTAATATATGGAAATCTTTATCTCATGTTTCAATTTTTTAATAATCCTTTAATTTTTATGATTGATTCAAAAAAAAAATTAAAGATCATTATATTTCACTTATTTTTGTGGGAAGTTTTATTCTATGTGTAAAATAAAATATTTCCAAATATTAACTTTAATGCAATTATTTCACAGCCTGCTTTAAAAAATAACAATATCAGTATTCTTGGAAATAAACTTCAGAATTCCAGATGGTTTAATATATACTAGTTAAGTAACCCCTCAGGGACCACGTGGTTCCATGAGTCTGTGTCAAGCCTTTGCCTTTACACCAACATCAGGGGTGGTTGGAACAATCAAAGAGAAGAATGGCTTTGTTGAATATTGTGAAAACCAAAAATGCATGAATAATTTGTAGTGAAGGAAAAAGATTTAAAGTGTGCAAATAATTATTAAAACATAATTATATAAGGCAAGATTTTCAATTGTACAGTGTAACAAAATGTGTTTTCTTTTATGTTTTCATTAGACAATCTATGCTGTCTTTGTGAAATGACAGAAAACGAGTCACTTCCAAGGGTACCCATGAAGGATATAGCAGGTAGTTTTGGAGTCTAGCTCCCTAGTATAAACCATAATACAATTTATTACTTAAGTAAAGCTGACTTTTCCCCATGGCAGAAGCAGCCAGAGGTAAACATCCCCTCATGAATTTCACTCAGTGCCTTTGCTTATTTAGTTTTCTCTCTCTCCTGTACCTTCAATGTCTCTTCTTATATTTACTCTTTTTCGCTCTCCTTTTGACAGCCCCATCCTCATTTGACTATTACACTGTCTGTCTCCTATCCTTGGCAGCCACATTTCTTAAAAGAATAATTACATTCATTGTTTTTACTTCTTCAAGTGCCACTCCTTCTTCAACCTGTTATAATCTCCTTCCTAGCCATTCCAGAGGTTCTAAGGAAACAAGCTAGGATTTTCATTAGCAAACATAACACACACATTTTTATATTTACTTCTCTTACTGTCAGCAGCATTTGACTGTGGAATCCTCCTGTTAAAACCTGTCTTATCCCTTAGTTATGGTAGCCTTACTTTCTCTTATTTGCTCTCCCTCTGTGGGTTGCTGCTTTCCCTCTTCCCTCAGCAACCCCATAAACTTGGTGTTTTTAGGGTTCTGTTTATACCATCTCTTTCTAAAATTCTCATGTTCTTCCATAGTGACTTTATTTGTAACTGTGCCTTATTTAATGCTGCATACATAAATGACTTCTCATTCCTATACAGACCTTACTTCTTATCTTGGCTATTATCTGTCATTTCCCAAGCAAAGCCCGGGAAGTGTTTCAATATCTCTCTAACCATCCGTATCTAATCAAGTACTAAGTTTTCTTGACTTTACCTCCTGAATATCTCTTTACATTAGATATCTCTCATATGTTATCTCCACTGGTGCCCTTAGTCATATCTACTCTCTATTGGAATAGTGTAATTTCTGTAACATATGTAACGGCTTGTCTTAAAAATTTGTCAGTGGCTACTTATGCCATTAAGAACAAGTACATGTTGCTCAGCAGAGTATTATATTATTTCTGGCTATGTTTATATTCTTTTGTCACTCTACTTTCATTAGCCTTAAGAAAGTCTGGTATATTAGTTGATTTATTAAAAGTTATGAAATCAGATTACTTGAACTCAAGGCTAAATTCTGTATGAATTGCACAGTTCTGTAGTCCTCCTAAGCCTTTTGTTTCCTAATAAAAATATCATGAGAATGAAAGTATTTACTTAACAATATTGTTGTATTAAATGAATGCCTATTATGCTTGGCACATGAATAGGTACTCAAAAATGTTGGCTGTTGCTAATTATATGTGGTTTTCATGCTGTTTTATACTATTTCAAAATGTGTGCCTTAGCATAAACCATATCCCCCATGCAAGAATGTACTTTCACACCTTTGTTTCATCATTTAAGATTTACCTCAAACATTTCCTCTTCTCTAAACCTTTCTCAAAGCACACCTCATCCCAGCTCCTTCCTATTGACTCAGATTGCTATTGAAATGAGAGCTTTTGTGGTATTTGAACATTTCAGTCTCCTCCATGAGGCTCTAAGCTCCTTGGAGGCATGGCTATGTCACATGCATGTCTAACCTGTCACCATTGCTCAGGTGAGGCTAAGACTGAGACTAAGTAGATTCTCAATAAGGATTTGAAGATAAAATAACTGACCAAATAAATTAATGAAAGGCTGGGACATATATATGCATAAATTAGGTTTCACAGGACCATTTTTCCATAAGAAGAGTTTTTGTACTTATTAATTGATTTTTTACAATTTTAAAACTGTTCGTGGTATTTTTCTGAATGCTGAAATTGACAGTTAATCCATTATTCCTGACTACCAATAAGATACAGTCCCCCAGTTGAGTTTCTCAGTAATACATGAATAGAGAGCGTGCTAGTAATATCACTGGTTTGAGTAATATAAATATATAAGTAGTATGGTTTAGAAATTAATCAAATTTCAAAATTATTCACAAATCTCTGCCTTTACTTTGTATTACCTGAATATAGGCAAAGAGAAAAAAGTTGATTACAAACTAAATTGCTTCCATTAGCTTTCTCATTTAACATCTTACACATTTTATGTAGAAATAATTACAGTACCACGTAACCCACCATACCTTGTACTGTGACCCACTATACCTTGTACTTAGAACTCTGCATAATATTAGAAAACATTAAATTGATATGATAATTATAGAAATCATCTGGTCAGTTCTTGTTTATATTTTAGAGATAGTGAATACTTTTTTAAAAAGAAAGAAAGGATAAGCAGAAAGATAAGAAGAAAAGAAAGAAAATGACCTACATACTAATGAAGTATGTACATTTATCAGGAAGAATTTTCTTGTCCCAAATTTAAAGTCTGTGATTGATTGGTCATCTTTAAATCCTAAAACGTCCAAAGAACTAGAAGATCCTGAAGAGTTATTTGGTTCTAAATATAAAGCACTTTGAAGATAAATTGAGAAAGACATAGGCTTTTAACAAAACGGAAAAGAAACACTTTGGAAAATGAAATTTGCTTTCAGTGGCTTTATTTGTCATCAAACTGAGTTACTCCATAAAATAGGTCCACACTTACTCTTTCCTAGATGTAACTGACCTCTTATCAGAAAGCGCTCCGTATGTTTGAGATGAAAAAGTAATCTCTAAGCTATTCCATTGGTCATTAGCTCTTTTACAGCTATAAAACTGGAAGAGATTATAGATTTTCATCTTTTAGATCAACCAGCAACAGAATGAGTGGGTTTCCTTCTGTAGCTCTCATACTCCCTTCTAGACCTCTAAGCCCACACAATTGTGAATTGATTTGAAAGCTAAATTATTAACTCATTATACTTGCATCCATCCTGAGTTGGAGTTTGCTCACAGAAAAAATAAGAGAGAACATCATGATTCCCTTGTTGTTAAAATGAAAACTGAACAAATTGCATAGTTCAGCATCTACAGGGACACGTTTGAAGTCATTCAATTGGATTCATATCCATTTCTTGAATGACTATGCAATAGCAGTGCTTTCTGCTTGTACGGCTTTGGGAGAACATACCTGTTTCTATTTAGTTTACTTATAAAACTCTCCCAACAAGGATATTGTTCTCTATCCATGATACCCACTTAGGACAATAAGGCATTTGCTTATGGTTGATTATCAGTAAAAGTCAATACTTTAAAGGATAGCCTTGGAGAAAGCAAAGATAAATTTATAAATTTTAAGAAAGTCCCCAAAACCATTCTTTTACACCGGAAAAAAGAGGCTGTCTAAATGGATTTGTGTCTGATTTTCCACAAAAGTCTTCCCTCCATGCTGTCTTTTTATAAATTGAAAATATTTTGTCGAAACATGATAATCTCTGCAACATTATATATTGATTAACTAGAGTTGGCAATATAACATGGTGGTGAAGAGCTCAGATTCTAAATCAGTAATTGTCAGTAAATTTAACAATTTTTTTTTGATTCTATGTGCCATATGCTCACTTGATCACTGGGGATATAAGAGGTAAGAGGCAAAAATTCTTGCTCTTATTGAGTTTACATTTAGGTGATAGGATAGACAATAGACAATATAAATAAATAAACCATATGGTATTTCAAATGGTGAAGTACTATGGAGAAAATTAGCAGCCAGGGAGAAGGGAAGGCTAGTGTGTGTTGGGGAGGGGGTTTGGGGGATGGAGGAAGTAATTCATTTCTACTTTGACGGATTTCTATTTTAAATAGAGTGGTCAGGGAAATTCTACTAAGTTGGGAGGATTTATTCAAAGACCTGAACAAAGTGGTATTGCAAGCCATTTAGATATCTGGGGAATAAGCATGCCTAACAGAAAACAAAAATCTTAGTGCTGTCACTTTCTGTGTATGAGACTGAGCAAAGATTCATGTTCTCTAAGCTTTAGATATCTGCTCTGTAATGTGTGGACAATCCTAGTGCCTGCCTCAAAGGAATACTGTGAAAATTAATCATACGATTATATATGTATTAGAGATATATATTAAACACTGAATAAGAGTTAGGTATTATGTTGTTGTTTGGGAATTTAGAGTTTTTCTTTTATATCACTTTATTCAACTCCACCTATTCATTAGAGCCCTGTACGATTCCCTGTTTGAAATGGGCAGCTATAGTAGAAAATATTCTACTCTTTCCAGTGAGGCAAATACATGTTAAGTACTTCAGTGTTCAAATATTCGATAAGAGAAAAATTGCTCGTGTGTATATATATATGTGTATGTATGTGTATATACATACACATATATACACACACACACGTCATATATATACGTGTGTATATATACATGTGTATATATACACACGTATATACACATACATACACATATATATACACACACACACGTCAAAAAGCCTTGTTTATACCTATCTATATAAACAAGTCATTTTATATATATATATATATATATATGTATGTATGTACATAAACAAGTCTTTTTGATATGATCTCCTCTTTACTCCCATTTCCAATCATCAGAAGCACATCTTCTACTCTTCGGCTATCTTGATATTTGCTCCATATTCTTCAGTGACATGCTTACATTGCTGATTCTTGATTTTTTTCAATTTTACATATTACCTGTTCGTTTCCCCACTAAAATTGAGGATTTGGCTCCTTTCTGCCATCAGATATGTCTACTTTCAATGTTCCCATCTTACCAGTATAATTATGTTGTATTTTTTGTTAGATCAGTATTGTTTGATCATGTTGTGACTATGAAGTACTATTCACAGCTGTACCATACACATTTTTTGGTTCTCTTTGGCTTCGGTTCTTTTTTGTTAATAACGGTCTTTTTTAATTATTGATTTATTTGTTCACCACTTCATTCCTGAAATTCTCCCTTAGAAGTATAAATTTCACTGAAATATGTTCCAGTCTCAGTGTCCTCTTAGTTGCTGTTTCTTGGAGATTTCCTTGCAGGAACATTTCAACTAGCCATAGTCTGACCTGACTGTTCCCCAGGTCTGCTTCAGAGCAAACCTTCATCACCATCACTTCCTAGAGACCCTCTTTGCCTTGTCTTCCCAGTTGAATGCTGTTTCTGATACCCCATATGTTTCTTCTCCTTGCTTTATTCTCTTGTTTTAAGAGTCTACATATCCAAGAGCTTCCGGAGAAAAGGGGCAGGGGAGATATATTTGGACACTTTTCACATCTGAATATCTGTTCCACTTACAATTACTTAGTTACTGGATATAAACTTCTTGTATGGAAATAATTTCCCCTTAAGATTTAGAAGGTATTTCTTTTCTGCCTTTTAGCTTCTAATGTTGTTATTCAAATATCTGATGCCATTCTTATTTTTTAAAAGTTAAACATTTTATTTAATTTAAAACATATAAATATTCATTCATTGACTGGTACTTTAATTGTAAAGTCAAGATTATTTTTTGACTATGAATCCCAGATTGAATATTTTTGTAATCTCACATGAAAAATACCTATAATGCGTCATCTATAATTTGTTTCCTTTTCTTTAAAGTGGAGTGGATTCTAGATTTTTCATTTATTGACATGCCCCTTCCAATTTTGACATCCTTTTAAGTTGTTCTTTTTATTCCTCACTGCTTACCCAGTGTTGTGCTGTTCTGATGGCATCACCAATAATTATACTTATGTTTATTATTATTAATTTTTTCATATTTTATTTTGCTTCTATTATTTGTCTTAGGTTGGAATAATTCAGAAGTAGAATCTGAGGTGAAGATTCAAGTAAAAGCAATTTATTAGGAAGTGTTCCCAAGAAAAACTGCTAGGAAAATGAGAAAGTGGGCCTGGAAAGGAAGAAGTTCACACATGAGTGTAATATCAAGGATAATGCCCTGATAAAGCTTTGGAGACAGTGCAGAGCACACCTTAGAATTTTTTGGGTCACTAGCAGCAAGCCAGGTTGTTTACTGCCCCGTGCATTTTAGTCATTGGTTAATGATGGCCCCAGGAAGGCGTAAGTTCCCAGGCTCTCAGGGGTCTGTGGCAGGATGGGATTCAGTGGCTGGAGGTACCTCTCTATGGAAAGCCATGAGTGCTGGTGTTGGACTGAAAGCGTAGCAGGTACTGGTGTTCATGATGATGATTGAACATGAGGGTATATGGGCAGACCACTGACTGGATTTGCTACATTATTTTATAAAAATTAGCTAATAAGAACGAGAGGTCTTGTGGACCCAGTACAGCTCACACAAAGATGAGATGATAGTCACTAAGAATGCTGAAAGCAAGATTACTTTGGTCTCAGTCAGGCACTCATTGCCCTTAAAATCACTTGGCTCCTATTTTTGATTATGGAGGAATAAAACAAACTAAGAGATGTTTGTAAGAGCTAGAAATATTATCAAAATTATCTAAAAAGTAAGTGTGATTGATTCTGGAACTCTAGTATTTTTAGCTTTCCAGGAAATGAATCCTTATTATAACACCTGAAATTATTACTGGACAGTCGTATATTCTTGTATCACACATGTTTTTAAGAACACCTTATTAATGTTTTAAAAAAGTTTTTGTTGAGGACTAACATTGTACTAGGCACTATTTTTGTTGTTGGAGTTAAAACTTGGAGCAAGATAAAGAAGGTCTCTACTCTGATGGAACATAAATTCTAGTGGGATGAGACCATGAACAAATAACGAGTAAACAGAAATATCTGCTAGTGATAAGTACTATAAAGAAAGTGAAATGTAGTGCAATGATATAGAGTATGTTCAAGGAGGACCCCTCCCCCACTGAAGAGTTAATGTGTAATCTAAGGCATGAATTATAAGAAAGAGCCAAGTATGGGAAAACCTGAGGAAAAATTACTCCAGGGACAGGGAACTCTGGTGCAAAGAGGAATGAGGTTGGTGTGGTAGAAAATCTGAAAGAAGTTAATGTATTTGGAATGTCAGAGCAAAAAGGAAATATGAGGTTCAAAGTTATTCAGGGCGAAATAATGAAAATCCTTATAGGCCATGGGAAAGAATTTTGTGTGTCTTTCACTTTGTTTTAAGAGTCATGGGAAACCACGAGAATTTTAAGCAGTGTAGTGACATGATCTTTATATGTTTGAAGGTTTCTCTGAAAGTATGTATGGAAAATGCAGGCAAGAGTAGAGAAAGGGAAACTTTCTAGGAGGGCATTTCTTTATACTGAGACGTGATATTGAAGTCAAAGAGAAATAGGCCAATTCTGAAAATTACTTGGGGGTAGAATTGACAGGTTATATTGATGGAGAATAGATAAGGGACTAAGGAAAGGTAAACTCACAGATTCCTAGGTGTTTGTCAGGAGAGACTGGATGGATGGTTGGACCATTTTCTGATCTTCCTTATGCCTATAATTATCAAGTACAATTGATTTTAAGCAGCATTGCCGTTCTCTTCATTGTGTCTAGAGTTTAACAATAGGTAAATGCACACTGTTCATTCAGACCTTTGTGCTTTGTGACTGATGATTTTTGGCCTTTTCCTGGTTTATTTATTTATTTATTTTTGGTTAAAACAATGTTTTGACATACAGGAGAAGCAAGAAAAAAAATAGGCTAATATTATGCCATCTGCTCCTTTTTAATTTATTTCAAGGAAATTCTCCCAGGGAATGTCTTGTCTCATTGATGCCCATTTTATTGTCAGAGACCATTATGTCCCAGGTTTTCACACTGACCTGTCCTGTGGCCATCAGAACTGGCTTACTGGAGACATCTTTTTCCATCATGGAGAACACTTAGCTGTGCATCTTGCCAGATTTCTAGGAAGGGGATGCTTTCCTTCCCTCTTCTGCTGAATTCAGGCTGAATTCCTAAATTCTGGTTTGTGACACCATTGTATTATATTGTATTTATAACTCAGTAGATTTATTATCTATTTCTGATTTTAAAAATTACATGAGAAGCATTCCAAATTTTCTGGTTAATTGAAGTAATTGCTTGTCTTTGAGTACTAGACACTGATCTCAGAAGCATGTCCACCTGTTTACAGTCATGACTGGGTAAAGGCATGAGTAGGGGGAAATGGATATTGTGCACCATCATTACTGAATGCATTTCAGCAGCCATGTGAATTAGAGTAGCTCTTGATAAAGAGCCTGAAGGAGATTATTATTTTGGCACTAAGTGAAATAATTCTTTAGAAACTAAAATACAAATGCAATTTTAAAATACAATTCACTTCTCTAGAAATATATATTTTTCAGAATATTGGTTCTTATTAAAATGTGATGCAAAAATATGTGAGAAAAGGTTCACAAAACTTGGATTGGCCTATAAAATTTTTTTAAATCATTTCTTCTGATTATAAAAATATGTCTACTGTAGAAAATTGAAAAAGTAAACAAAGTCGTAAAGGAGAAAATAAAAACAACTTGTAATCCCACTGCCAGAAGACAACTGTGGTTACCATTATTGGATAATTCTTTGATCTTTTCTCTCTATACATACATACATACATCTAGATAAAATATATGAATAATATTTTAAACTATGTAGAGATTTTAATAATTTGAGCTCATACTGTTTGTACTATTTTATACCACTTTTTCCTACTATTATAGGTGCACTGGAAAATTTAATGACTGCATTATGTTTTATATATCATAATATATTTGTCCCGTTTCCCCATTTGGGGGCATTTAAGTTGTTTCTATTATTTTTAGAAACTCAGATTGTTCTTCCATAATAAATAATACTAAAATGAATAGTTTTATAAATGCATTTTAACAGGTTTTCTATTTCCTTATCATAAATTCCTAAAATGGAGTGATTTGGTTAAAATGTATGAACATGTAAAGTTTATTTTTATATATTAGCAAATAACTTACTGTATGCATAAAACTATGTTATGGCTTGTTAATTTTTGCCAACTTGATTTTTAAAAAATGTAATTTTCTTGTTTCATTTTGCCTTACTTTCATTATTGGTAAGGTTAAACATTTACTCATACATTTATTTACCATTTGTATTTATTCTATGAGGTGACCATTCATGTGTTTACACGTTATTAGTGTTTTTCTTGGGGTATTTATATTTTAATGATTGATTTGTAAGGTAGGCATACCTTTCTCATATTTGTTTTTAAGTATGTTTTCTAATTGGACTTTGCTTAAATTTTTTCCAAAACATTCTTGATATAGAGAGGTTTTAAGGTTTATATAATTAAACCTATTTGCCTTATTATTATTATTTTTTGGTAATTTTATCCCATATTTTAGTACTTAGAAACATTGAGCTGTGGAAAATATTTATTTGTCTTCTATAGCTTTACTTAAAATTTAAATCAATATAGAATTCATTTGATTTACAGTTTTGGATATGTTAAAATATAATTTTCTTTATTTTATTTTTTATCAAACTTCCCTACCTTCATTTGTTGAATAATTTGATCCTTTGTGAAATTTCCTTTACAAAGTTGTTTTTGTTGTTATTAGTATTACTATGTGTTAGTGCATACCAAGTTCATATATACCCCAGGAAGTTTCAGGACGGTCTCTCAGTTCTGTTATTCTGTCAATTCTTGTGTATGACCACATTGTTAAAATTGTTTCAATATGTGTATATACACACCCAAGTCATTTTTTGATATGTTTAGCTATTTTTTGTTTTAGTCTACCAGATAAAATAGTTCTGAGACCATATATATTTCTCTCACTGGAATTTCATTAGATTATACTGGTAATCTGTGACTCAGAAGTCTGCCTGCTCGTACATATCTGCCACCCAAAAATACACAATATTTCTTCATTCTTTCAAAATTATTTTTATGATTCTCCATAAAATTATTATATTTTATACATAGATGTATCCCATCATGTTGTGATACGTCTATGTCGAATATTTTAGGTTATTTATGATTTTTCAGCTATTTAGATTAGAAGTTTTCTCGTTTAACCAGCTTTGCATGTACATAGCTGTGTTTAGTAGGGATTTTCCAGAGAACAGAACCAATAGGGTGTATATATATACACACAGTCATAGACACACACACACACACACACACACACACACACACACACACACGATTTGTTATAAAGAATTGGCTCACGTGTTTATAGAGGCTGAGAAGTCCCACAATTTGCTCTCTGCAAGCTGGAGACCGAGGAAAGCCAATGGTGTAGTTTAAAAGCCTAAGAACTGATGAGCTGCTGGTGGGGATTCCAGTTCTAGTCTGAAGGCCTGAAAACAAGGAGTGTGGAGGGCAGCAGAAGATTGATATTTTCAGCTCAAGCAGTCAGACAGTGAACTGAACCTCTTCTCCCTTTTTATTCTATTCAAGTCCTCAAGGGATTGGATGCTGCCCACCCACGTTAGGGAGGACCATCTGCTTTTCTCAGTTCACTAATTCAAATGCCAATCTTTTCTGGAAAGATTCTCATAGAGATACTCAGAAATAATGTTTAACCTGTGGCCCAGTCTAGTTGGCACATAAAATTTACCATCATAATAGCATAAATATTAATTACTTTAATTTAAACTTTTATCCTGTCTTATTAATTTAAATATGTAACTTTTTTTACTTGTTTTTCAGGCTCAAAAATTACCCCAATATATTGATAATGTTATCTTCTCATTTCTAATACTTTTTGCTGTTTCATGTCTGAAACTATTGGCTAAAATTTCTAGAAAGTTATAGTAACAACTAGAAATGTGTTTTTGTTTTGGTTCAGAATTTATTAGAAATCTATCTCTTGTTTTTTCTTTTGGTATTCTGTGGGCCTAATATTATTTAACATATAAATTATTCTATTTTTATTTTCCCAGGAAGTGAATTTAAAATCAAATATGCATATTAAAATTTATCAAATGCCTTTTAAGTTTCTATTGAATTTGTCACTTTTTCTTTGACCTGTTACTATGCAACATTTGCTAGGTAGATTTCTGAATGTTAAACCATCCTTGTATTATTGGGATATTCCTTACCTGGTCGTAGTAGCTGAAGCTTTTAATGTATTAATGAATTTAGAATACTTATATTTTTATGACACATATTCATCTATAATTGGAATTTTAGATGGGTATATGGAATGCATGGGAAATAGATTTCAAGCCAACTACAATCCTTCAGTGGTAATAATTCTCAATATGTTGAGAATTACTGCAAAGTTGCAGGATCAGTCCCATGTACTCTAGGTAATGTTGGAATGTGCTAAGTGGTGACTGAACATCCTGTAGACTGAGGTCTGTATTTGCATTCTTGTATCTTTCATGTCTGCCTCCTCCTGCTCCTGCCCCCGGTTCTTTAATGCTATTTTGAGCAAATGTTGGTGTTGGGAGTGAAGCTATGCTTCGTTAAATTAATTCGTTAAGTTTTTATACACAGTCAAATTATGTAGCATGGCCTTTAAAACTCTGAGAGATTTTCAGTAAACTTATTTTCTGGGGTGATTTTCGAAAGTAACTTTTAATAGTAATTTTTGATGATTATTTTACTATATTTATTTGTTTATTCAATTTAGTTAATTTTGGCTTTTAATAATTTGCAATTATCTAGATTTTCTAGAAAAATACATAGTATTTTCTGAGGTAATTTTTCCCTTATTACTTCAAAATAACTTTCATATATACACTTTGCCATTTCTTACTGAATTAGTCATTTCCTCCCTTTTATTAGGTTCGACTATTCTATTATTATTTTTTAAAGACGTCAAACCTTTATTCAGTCAGTTGTCAAGAGCTGTCTTTGTCAACCTTTTAATTTTGTCTGGACTTCTATTTTTATTTTATTGCCATTGATTTCTTCAGGTTTTGTTTGTTTGTTTGTTTGTTTGTTTTGGTTTATGTTATCAGAACCTTTAAAAACTCTTTTCTTTCAGGCTAGACTCCATGTTGTGTTCAGTGTAATTTTTCAGACTCCAAATATGATAATATATTCATTATTTTAAATTTTGAATTAGTCTTTCTTTTCAGGATAAACTTCAAGTCCTGTAATCTGGTTCCACCCACTACTTACGCTCTGAATGCTGCCTGTCTTTGAACTGTTTCCTTCCTTCCTGTACTCTATGGTTTGGCATTGCTGGACCTGTAATGCCCGTCTCTCCCCTGCCTCTCCTTCACTCTCCCTTCCTACCTGCCCCTCCTCCCTGCGCCACTCATAGCCTTGCCTACCTGGTGGCAAACTACTACTCAGAAGTTCACTCAAAAATGACTTTTGCATTTTTGGTTTTCTTGCCCTCACTCTCAGAGATAGTACTTTTTCCTACGTTCTTCACTCTGCTTTTTTTTTTCTATTACAATAATGAAAATAAGTGGCTTTTTTTTTTAGATTATTTTATTTAAAAAATCTTTTAACCTCTAAGGCTTAGAAAAGAAATAGTATATACTATGACATGCAAATAATTTTATTGAGCGTTCTTATGACTGTATTCCTTTTCTAGGCATTGTCATGTTCTTGGGAGCTGAGTCACACATCACAGCTATGCCCTCAGTTCAAGATCAAATGGAACTCAAAATAATCCAAATGCTTTTTGTGACTGTGCCTCATGTCTGCTGCTCAGATGTGTCTATTTATGTAGTATGGTTATCTTGTCTGAAATAGGTAAATCTAAAGGATATAGTTGATCCATAATGCAGAATTTCATATTCTGCCCTGTATGTTCTGGCACATCCCCTTTTGTATCGGGGTGAAGGCTAAGTTGCTACAACAAAGAAACAAATCTGAAATACAGTGACTTTTCAGAACATATCAATTCTCATTGTCCATGTAATAATCTTGAAATGAGTGCTCCTGGTCCTTGACACAGCTCTGCTCCTGGTGGTCATTCAGGAGCTCAGATCCTTTCTACCTTGTCTTTCCACTGTCAGCTAATGACATGTTTGAAACTAGGACGCAAGCACCCCAGTGTTCTAGCTAATAGAAAGGAGGAGCATCTGTTTTGACAGCCCCCAGCTAAATTAGGGTTCCAGTACCAGAGCAACTGGCAACGCTGCCTTCAAAGGAAATAATGGGGAGCTGACAGACGTGTGTGTTTCCGGTGTGTCTTTCACAGGATGCTTCTTTCACACAGTGGACAGCCTGATGCCCCTTTGTCCCACTTGTGACCAGGGGGATCCCTCACACAGACAACCTGATAATATTGGCAGACACCCTTATGACTCTTGTCTGACCTGTGTTCAGTTTATTCTTGCCTGACATTGCTGTGGTGCTGGGAGCCTGACCTCATGTTTTCCCTGTTGTCTTGGGGAAAGCCCAGGTTGGGGCAACCCCTGGTTCTTCAAATGGAAGGAGAAAATTCCATATACTACTACAGTAGCAAAGAAGTTCAAAGATTTTTACTTAGAGATCCTGGGCAAGAAGGGCACAATGACTTGTGTAGAGTCGGGCAGAGTCAGTCAGGGGCAGAGAGCACGATGCATCTTGCAGTGTATGTAAGGGACTAGAGCATGGGTCAGGGTCATTAAGTTATCACTATGTAAAGGATAAAGCAGGAAAGCAGGGAGCCCAGTTTGTTAGGCGAGAGAGAAAATCTCTGTCCACTGGCTTGTGCCATTTGGGTGTGGCCTAGAACTGGAAATATGTCAAGGTCGAGGGAGCCCTGCTGCTCAAGAAAGTTAAACTTCAGGCCGGGTGCAGTGGCTTGCACCTGTAATCTCAGCACTTTGGGAGGCCAAGGTGGGCAGATCACGAGGTCAGGAGTTCGAGGCCAACCTGACCAACATGGTGAAACCCCGTCTCTAATAAAAATACAAAATTAGCCAGGCGAGGTGGCAGGCACCTTAATCCCAGCTACTTGGGAGGCTGAGGCAGGAGATGGGAGGCAGATGTTGCAGTGAGCCAAGATTGCGCCACTGCACTCCAGCCTGGGCGACAGAGTGAGACTCTGTCTCAAAAAACAATAAATAAATAAAAGAAAGAAAGTTAAAATTCCATTCAAAATGAATGCCAAGGTAACATAAAATTAGAATTCACTACGGGATCTCAGGCCCAGAAATGGCACATGTCACTTCTGCTTGAATTCATTTAAAGAGACCTTAGTTACACAGAAATATCTGCTCGGGAGGCTTCAATTTATAGCTTGGCAGCTATAGCACCGTTACTGGTGAAGGAGAGTATGGATGATCTGTTACCACTGCCATCACACATCTCTACTCCAAGAACTGCATATTTGACAAGAATAATTTGGGTCTTAATGTATTAAAAGGAACTCTAAAAAGATGGAAGCACAGAATGTATCATTGCTTTTATTTTAAAACTACCAGTTAGTTAGAACTTGTCAGAATAAAAACATTGCTTATTTAATGTATCTCAGTATGCTTTGGTTGAATCATTTGAGTATAATCAAAGGTTGAAGTACTGGTTTTCAGACCGTATAACCATAAAAAATAAAGGTGTTTACTTTTAAATTTTTCATCTTCAATTATTCTGCAACCATAAAAAGCTATCTTTGATAGAGTGGCAAATATTTCTCTAAAAGCAACTAATTCAGAGAGATTCTTTAGTCAGTTTTAGTGTGAATGAAGAGAATTACCAGATATAATTCTGCCGATTTTCATCGCAGTTATATTAAAGGGTAGGCAAGGCTGTGAGCAAGAAAAAAGTTAATGGGAACCACTAATCATGTACTGAGTTAGGTGTGTGGCTAGGGATTTTATTCTTTTGTGTGTGTGTGTGCGTGAAACTGAGTTTCACTCTGTCGCCCAGGCTGGAGTATGCAGTAGCACGATCTTAGCTAACTGCAACTGCCACCTCCCAAGTTCAAGCAATTCTCCTGCCTTGGCCTCCCCAGTAGCTAGGATTATAGGCAACCACCACTACTCCAGCTATTTTTTGTATTTTTAGTAGAGATGGGATTTCACCATGTTGATCGGGCTGGTCTTGAACTCCTGACCGCAGGTGATCCTCCTGCCTCGGCCTCCCAAAGTGCTGGGATTACAAATGTGAGCCACTGCACCCAGCCACTAGGGATTTTATTCTAAAGAATGAGTCAGAAAAATAGAAACAAGTTTGTAAATAGCAAGAATGGTTTCATCTCTTCTGACTGAATGAGAACCCAAGTAGGGCAGAGGACAAGCAATACAATATGTTAAATGAAATGAGACAGTTTACAGTGAAAACTGATGGAGTGTATCTAGTGTCATAATTTGGATTGCTCAGTAAGGAACTAGTTTGGTGTCACCTCTTTAAAGATATATTAGCCAATGGATTGCATGGAAAATGCATTATCTTCTTTTCTTAAGAAATTGTTTTCAGAGACGGTTTTGTGTTTATTCCCCTTTTAAAATATTTTCTATTTGTGGATTTCATATATAATGATTTACCATAGTAATGAAAAAGATGGGAGTTCAAAGCATGAAATCATATTAGTATAGCTCTCTGATGACTAATACGACAGAAACGTGACACTGATGTTTCATTCTGAACACACTATCATGACATATATGAAACAAACTCATAAATATGTAAGATTGTGTGTGGACCTTCTGTCATACATAAATATGACACTTTTAGGCATATTCTGTACATCTTTAACATGGTGCATAACTTAAATTCAGTAGTAGTGTTTTTAAATTTCAATGCACCATATCACTAAAATAGAAGGATTCCATATCTTAAAGTCTGGATTAGCTTGTATGTGATTAATTATATTTGAACTCACATAATTCATAGACTAAAAATCTATGAATATTTTTGAGAAATTAGAGATTGTTAAAATTTTTCATGTCACCAACATTCATAATCAGTAATTTCCACTGTTAGGACCAATCTCCTTATATTTCTCACTTTTATGTCCTGTTTTAAATTTTTGCATAGTAAAATATATCAAATATATATTTAAAATAAAATTACATGTATATGTAGTCATAAATTGGGTAAACCCAGGTACAAGGCATTCAGGGACTTTGGCTATTAATTATGAAAAAAAATTACTGCTTTGGATATGAGGTTGAAAGAGAGGGCATGAGTCCTTTTACATCTCATGTTTTAAAAATCTTAATTATGAGATCAACTTATCACTAACATCCTTTCACACCACTCTCAAATAGGGACATATATTTCATTTTGATTTTCAATGATTGTTTATAAGTCTTTATATAAAATTAATAGCAGGAAGTAATCTGCAGGTCCTGTTAATGAATTTGAATTCAAAATACTGTGTATTATAGTTAATTGACTTTAATAATGGTGTCATGCATTATTTAAATAGAATTTATATTTTATTTCATATATGTGTATGTTTGGGGGACATTTTTAATAACTTACTTTTGAGTGAGCAAAAATGCAAGTTTCTTTCAATAAAATGTTGCCAGTTTTCTACTGTATCACTGCTGTCATTG
Organism: Ateles fusciceps; assembly: GCA_036589455.1. Classification (NCBI taxonomy): domain Eukaryota; kingdom Metazoa; phylum Chordata; class Mammalia; order Primates; family Atelidae; genus Ateles; species Ateles fusciceps. The sequence continues at coordinate 886,474 of JAZHEH010003462.1, forward strand.
TGTAAAGATTGGATAACTGGAATTTTATAGCACAAATTTGTAGTCTATTAATTATGAAGATTTATTTAATATTAAAAAGAGCATCCCAGAACCTCGTAAAAGTTGAAATGAAAAGACCAATTGTTTAAGGAGAAGAAAAACAAAACAAAACAGAATATGTAGATGTAGTTGGATTCCACATAACTTTCTCATCATGTTCGGTAAATTCACAGAACACTACAGTCAGCCAGAAACTATGCTGGTGAAATATTGAGTATTCTTGTTTTGTGTGTGTGTGTGTGTGTGTGTGTGTGTGTGTGTGTATTATACACACTCTGATATAGTTTGTGTCCCTGCCCAAATCTCTTGTCAAATTGTAATCCCCAGTGTTGCAAGAGGGGCCTGGTGGGGAGGTGGTTAGATCACGGAGTCCATTTCCCCCTTTGCTGTTCTCCTAATTGTGAGTGAGTTCTTTTGAGATCTTTTAGTTTAAAAATATGTGACACCTCTCTGTTTTCTCTTTCTTTCTCCTGCCCAGCCATGTAAGACATGCCTGTTTCCCTTTCACCTTCTGCCGTGATTGTATGTTCCTGAGGCCTCCCCAGCCATGCTTTCTGTAAGCCCCCAGAACCATGAGCCAATTAAAACTCTTTTCTTTAAAAATTACCTAGTCTCAGGTATTACTGTTTTTTAAATTATTATTATTATTATTATTATTATTATTTAACGTTATTTTAAGTTCTGGGGTAGAAGTGCAGGTTTGCTACATAGATAAACTTGTGTCATGGGGATTTGTTGTACATATTATTTCATCACACAGGTATTAAGCCTTTTACCTTTTAGGTGTTTTTCCTGATCCTCTCCCTCCTCCCACCCTCCATCCTCTGAAAGGCCCCAGTGTGTGTTGTTTCCTTCCATGTGTCTATGTGTTCTGTTCATTTAGCTCCCACTTACAAGTAAGAATATACAGTAATTGATTTTCTGTTCCTGTTGCTATGAATAAAGGCCTCCAGCTCCATCCAGTCCTTGCAAAGGACATATCTCATTCATTTTTGTAGCTGCGAAGTATTCCATGGTGCATATGTACCCCATTTTCTTTACCCCGTGTATCTCTTTGGAGAAGTGTGAGAACGGACTAATACACACACATTTTCATTCCTTTTAAGGAAACACATAGGAATAAAGTAGTAATTGGAAAGACTGAAGTAGATAGTAATGGAAAGATTTTCCTAAGCTGTCTCTCTCTTGTGCACGCAGTGTGTGTTTCTTGAAGTAATCCCTTATACTTTTAATTATCCCTAACACCATTAGTTAGTTCAATTAATCTTCTAATAATTTGGCTTAAGAGAAAATTAGCAATGATAAGGTAGTGACAAAAATTGGTTGTGATTCCTACATTTTTATATTTCTGATATTTGTTTAGATACTTTTTAGGTTAACAGTTTACACACAGCAAAATATTTCATTACAGGCATTACAAACACTGCATGTCCACTGGTCATGATATTAGATAAGACTTCATTCAACACACTGATGACTAAGTCTGTGACAAAATAAAAATGGTACTCTATTGTACCTTAGATTACTATTTCAGCTGTGCAACAATGTCTTGATTTACCTTGATCATTTCAGTCATTTTAACAGTGTGTATATTTGTAGTTAATTGATTTTAGTAAATACAGCTCATTCTGTTGATTATCACGGTTCTGTTTGCCTATTAGAATTCTCATTATCTCAGGTACGATTTTAGGAGGCAGTTTTAACCTACTAAATTCACAAGGTTTGGTCCAGTTTTAAGTGATGGAAGGAAGTAATAATGTACTCACAAATAAAACTTTTAAAACACTTTACTTGATTTTGGGCCTTTTAATATATTTAATCACATAGCAATGTATTAACATTTTTTATATGCATATTTATCCCCAAGTCCTGTATTCTGGATGCCTTTGCCTTCTTTCTGAACAATGTCAAATGGTTCCAGTGTGATTTAACTTTTTTAAATTTTTTAAATTGCATTTTAGGTTTTGGGGTACATCTGAAGAACGTGCAAGATTGCTGCATAGGTACACACATGGCAGTGTGATGTGCTGCCTTCCTCGCCATCACCTATATCTCGCGTTTCTCCCCATGCTATCTCTCCCCAACTCCCCACCCCCCTGCTGTCCCTCCCCTATTTCACCCCGACAGACCCCAGTGTGTGATGCTCCCCTCCCTGTGTCCGTGTGTTCTCGTTGTTCAACATCCACCTGTGAGTGAGAACATGTGGTGTTTGATTTTCTGTTCTTGTGTCAGTTTGCTGAGAATGATGGTTTCCAGGTTCATCCATGTCCCTACAAAGGACACGAACTCATTATTTTTGATGGCTGCATTGTATTCCATGGTGTATATGTGCCACATTTTCCCTGTCCAGTCTATCATCGATGGGCATTTGGGTTGGTTCCAGGTCTTTGCTATTGTAAACAGTGCTGCAATGAACATTCGTGTGCATGTGTCCTTATAGTAGAACGATTTATAATCCTTTGGATATAGATTTCACTTTTTAATTAGGCTGCAAGGACAGTTGGCCCTAATAGGATTATGGGATGGCTTTGTATAAAATCTGCTTCTGATTAGCAGCTATAAGACATTGGCATCCTACAGTTTTGATCTTTATCTCTTATCAGTTATTCTGATAGTTCTCTACAACAACTATATTACAGTCATTTCTAACGCATTGGTATTGAAAAAGGAAGAAAGGTGTTTAGGTAGGAATTTTTGTTATTGATCAGATTTTGCATGTTTTTGTTTCCTGAGAAAGTTTTATATTGGAAATAGTTAATATTTAGCTCGAAAATATTTCAGCATAAATAATTAATGTGATTGGCACATGATCGTGGATAATGGAGAAAGAGAAGTTAGGAATGACTCTAAATTTTAAATTTCAGACAAATGTGTTTTTTGTGATGGAAGAACAGCTACCAGTCTAAGGAAGTACAAGAAAGAGATTTTTGAATTAGTGAGCTGTGTAATATTATCCACATATTGATTTTCTAGACTGAAGTAGCCGGCCAATCAGAGGTCATTTTTAGTTCACCATTGCCTCGTATTTAGTATGAATTTTCCATTTTGCACACACATGTAAGAAATACAATTAAAAATGGTACATTAGGAAAGGTAAAGAACTTTACTTGACTCTTTCTTTACATTGCCTTAGTGACAGCAGTCAATTAGGAATGAAAAATGCAGGTGAGATAGAGCAATGATAAAAAACAACAAGAGTTCCTCCAACTAGAAAAATGCGTTTTAAAAAAGAAGCAGTACGTATGGTTAATAAACAGATGAAAAACTTAAAATTCACTCGTATTAAAAGACAGGTAGATTAAATTATTTTTACCTATCAAATTTGCCAGGACAAAAGCATGCACTTCAGCGATGATGAGGAGCATATGGATCTGCTGGAGAAAGTAAATGTACACACAACCTTTTGCGTTGATAGTTTGGCAGCAGTTGCTAAAAACATTTAATGTTTTCATACGTTTTGATAAAGCTTTTTATTTTAGAAAAGTCTGTAAATCAAAATGTAGAAATACACATGATGATTTCTTTATAAGTATATTTTCATAGAGTATTATATTACTTCCACATGATGGCATATTTTGTAGGCATTAAAATGATATTATGAAGAATATTAAAGAAGTACACCAAGTAGATAGTGTTAAATAAACAAGGACACCAAATATATATATCTTGGTATCTAAGTCCTGTAAAAATATATGTTTACATAGGAAAAAACTTAGAAGGAAAATACAGAATGCTACCAAGCCTGTGTTTTCATCTGGAACTATGAATTTCCTACAACAAGAATGTTAATTATAGTGAACTAATGAAAATTGCTGATTAAACAAAGAAGTGAAAACTAAACTCAAGCCAGTATATTACTACTTTAGTATGTAGAACATGTTGACTGGAAAGGGGAAGCATATAAAGTTAATTTTTGATGGAACTGTTCACAAAAGTAGCCAATTAATTTAATAAAAAGAAAAATCAATCGGTCAGTTCTTTCAGAACAGTAAAACATTTTGTCAGTTGCCCAAACTACAATTATTCCTCAATAGACTGTATTGACGAGCTGCTTTGCAGTTGTTTAGATGTGTTTTTGGAGAAAAAAATATTGCTGAAAAATACTTAGTCAGTGAAACTTAATAACAGGCACAGTAGCAGATCATTAAAATGAATCCTCTTGCTTGGTTGAGGCAATGTATTGGAATGCAGATCTTACTGATTTACTGCAAATATCTGTATACAAGTGAGCCCATATATTAAAATCTATGTATTATAGAAGTCAGAATACAAATTTGTTTGATATAGTTTTGATGAACAACCAAGCTGATTAGACTACTTTGTAGTTAGTGGGTCATCTTTAGATTTCTCTCAAGCATTCATTACACAGAAATTAATCAACTAATGACTTTAACTATTTTATATCCCTAGTGGGCACTTAGAAGAAGAATTGGCAGTTCAGTACTTTGCCTCTAAGCTGCTTGTAATGATGAGTCTGTATTTGTGACATCTAGTGGAAATAGATTATCCACTCAGATATGACATGCTATTGTTCTTCATGGTTAAGAGGCTTACATTTTCCAGGTTTCACTTTATTGTGTGACTTACCCATATAGTTTCTTTACAGTAACACTGTTTTAGTACACTTATCTTTACATAGCGCAGCCGTTTTCAGCAATAAAACCAGATCAAAAAATCAGGGATAATTGGTGACAAGGTGTATCAATTAAAGGGCGTTAAATCTAAAGCAGGTTGTGTTGAGTCCTTTTCTGTGTACCTTCAATTCTTGGTACCTTCAATTCTTGCACGCCCACTTTTTTGGCACTCTGTTGCTCATGCTCTCAACCACTGTAAATACATCGAAGGTGAAAAGCTGTAAATTACAGAATTTTATAGCAAGATGAGATCTTACTAAAGATCTTCCATTTTCCTAATGAGACATCAGAAGTCCAGGAAATTTATGGAAATTGCCTAAGGTCAGATGTAGTTAGTGACAAAATTAGAATTAGACTTTTGTTCTGTTGCCCTGTTATCTATCATTTCCTTCTGCTTTGAGAGGCTGTAGATGAATCCTTTTAGTAGCATGGTGATTAAGACCATGGACTGGGGAGCCACATTTTCTTGGTTCACTTTCTGGTCCTATTCCTTACTAGCTCTATGACTTTGGGCAATTTACTTAACCTTGCTGTTCATCAGTTTGTTTGTACAATGATGATGAGAATACTACTCATATTGGTAATTGTGAAGATTAAATGACCTAATATTTGTAAAGTGTGTAAAATAGTGCCTGGGATAAAGTGAATGCTCTAGAAATGTTTATAAATATAAACATCTAGAGGAAAAACAATCTAGACAAAGAGGACATGTTATCCCTTATGTATAGAATGTTATTTTTAATATTGCAGCCAAAGTGTGCTTTAATAACTAATTTAGTATAAAGGAAACATAGGTGCCACATCACATGAGTTTTAAAGATTAATGGAGGTCATATGTGATATATTTGCTTAATATTTTCAGCCCTTACATTTTCAAACACATCCTTCACTTTTCTATTCCTTAGAATACTTTTTAATTGGGCCTTTTTTGAATTGATGGTTTTAAAAATGCACTTTTAGATAATAAAGATAACATTTAAGTCTCAAACAATGTACAGAGGGACCATAAGGGAGAAAATAGTGAGCTATGTCTAAAACTTAGTAATGCTTAAGTTTTGTTTCTTATAAATCAGCCTCCGTTAATATTGTATTTTTGGTCTTTTGTCTTTTCCCCACAATAATCCCTGAATATTGTTATTCTGCAAACAATATCAAATCAATATTAAAATTCATATGGAATATCTTAAATTTATCTAATAATATATTTCTTTGTTCACATTTTTAAAAAAGCAACTGGTCTTTGTTTTCTTTGGTTGTAGTACAACATTTCTACCTAGTCAGAGGTCAAATGATCCCTATATGTTAATTCCTTTCAAATGACCTCCATTTGCAGAGAAAAATTTAGGGGGTAAGTTTTAACCATTTCTCCTAGGGACTGTCCATACTTGAGAAAAATTGCCTGAGGCTTAACATTTTCTGTATATGTTTGAAATGGCAACTGCACAGTCATGCAGGCTTCATTCTTGAGCTATTTTCAGCTCTGGCTGCTTTAAAACCAAGAGGAGTGTGAAGCAGCAGCTATAGCAGGGCGAGCTGTATCATGCACTTTCAAGTGTAGACCTGGCCTTAAAGAACAATCTACTGAATGGCATTGAAAGGATAAGACCCAGAAGAGATATTATTTTCTGTATTTTAATGCTTTCTGAGTGCCTTGAAAGTGATGCTTGACCTGTGTATCATAAATCCAAACCAGAACATTTTAGAAGAGTCATTTATATCTAAGCTTTACGTGCTTCCATTGCAGCCCATGATAGTGCATTTAATCATATTATTAGTTAGACTAAGTGCTTCCTAGGGGGCATTGTGACTTGACATATGTGGAGCTGGTTGATCTGAATGGCATATTCTAAGTGAGATGTCCTGCTCAAGTCACTGAGAATGGTTACAAGGAGGCCATTATAATTTTGCCCTTTGCTACCGCAAATGACCTGAAATGACAACTGGGTTCATTCTGCTGACAGTGAACCTCTTGCTCTGCCAGAACTTAGGTTTCTTAGAGAAAAGGAAGGAAGAATCGATTGTGCAACTCATTTGCTACTGGTGACATGACAGGCTAACTCCATGTGAATACATGATTCAGAGAATGCAAGGAAAAGAGGAAAACAAGCATTTTGGGCCAGTGGGGAAATAGTATCACCCTACATTTTAAATGAATGTCCAACTTACCTCGTATAAAAGACACTCAAAGAAAAGGTTTATTTCAGGCTTTTCATTGAAGTAATAGTTCACAAAGGAGAACATGGTTAAATAAAGCACTGATTGAGTCACTGAGTTTTGAGTAAGCTTATATCTACTCAAGAAATTTGGGATGTATTGGAAGTTAGGGAGCATAAAATTTAAACCTTCTCACTTTCATGTTTTCACCTGTTTTAAAAGAGTTTCTGTTTCTTTCTTGAATTTAAAAATAAACTCAGGACATTGAATCAGTGGTATAATATTTTAATTTTCTCTTAATTTTGGGGTTGATTTTTAACATTTTACTCATTTGTAAGCCATAAAGATGGTCACAGAGGATGAATTAGGATGCTTTTGTCATTTCACGCTGGCTTAAAAAATAGAGCAGTTTATTACCTCATGTAAAAAGACATCCATCGGTGGAGTAGACTTGTTGGTTGGATGATTTTGTGTTCATTACATCATCAAAGATTCTGATTTTTTCCCATTTTTCTTCCCCTGTCATCTTTAGAGTTTCAGTCTTGTCCTCAGGTTCCTTCCTCTTTTAGTTATAAGAAGACTCCAGCAAAAAACTAGAACAGCACATTCTCTATTTATAGTAGGGGAGGATGAAGTGGAAGGGAAAAAGGACATCTTTTAAGTCCTTAAACACCTTTTCTTTTGTCTGATTGACTCCATCCTGGACCAAAATCAGTAATAGGGAATACTATGAGCCAGTTCACTGACTAAGTAGCATCATCACCTAGAGCTGGTGATGCAATTGATAACAAAATGCAATGGAGTTCTTTAGAAAAAAGGAAAGAAGAAACGCATGTTGGGTAACAGCCTTCAGTGTTTATTTCAATCCAACGCCTTATATAAAAAACAGTACAAATCATTTTATAGCCATTAGGATGGCTGTTATTCAAAACAAAACAAAACCACAACAAACCCAGAAAGCATCAAGTGTGGGCTAGCATGGGGAGAAATTGGAACACTCATGCATTGCTAATGGAAATATGAAAGGGAGAGTTACTATGGAAAACAGTTTGGCAGTTTCTCAAACAGTTAAACAGAATTACCATGTGATCCAGCAATTCCCCTTCTATATGTATACTTATAAGAATTGAAAACAAGGACTCAAACAAATGCCTGTATACCAATGTTCATAGCAGCTAAAATAGCTAGTCACAATAGTTAAAATTTGGGAACAGCCCCAGTGGCCATCAACAGATGATGGATGGACAAACAAAATGTGGTGTATGCATACAATGGGATGCCATTTAATCCTAAAAGGAATGAAATTTTCTTACACGCTACAACATGGATGAACCTTGAAAACATTTGCCAAGTAAAAAAATTCAGACACAAAAGGATAAATGTATGATTTCACTTTTATAGAGTCACTAGAATAGGCAAATTAATAGAAGGACAGAAAATAGAATGGAGGTTACCAAGACTGGGGGGGTGGGGCAAACTGAGAATTGTTTAATGGGTACAGAGTTTCTGCTGGAGATCATGAAAAAGTTCAGGAAATATTGGGGATGGTGATACAACACTGTGAATGTACTTATTGCTATTAAACCATAAACATGTAAATGGTTAAAATGATATATCTTATGTATATTTTATTGTACACAAAAAGCAATGTAGAGCCAACTGGAGATCATGTATTGGTAACATCAAGAGCTTGTGAGATACAAGAATCAAGAAATTAATGTCTTCACTCTTGTTTTTTTCTTACTCCTGCATACCAAGGTAAAGTGGAACTGAATTTGGAGTGTGGGTTGAATGTTGTTTAGCAATATTTAATACTAACTTCCAAAGACCAGTGCCCAAACATTGGTGTTTGTTCCCCACAGGAAACTTGGTCTTTTTAGCTGTGTAAAGTTCTGTTAAACCTACTAGCTGCAGCCATTCTTTCAAAACAAAATGTAACCACAATTATAAGCTTCAGCAATGCACAGAAGGCAAAATGAGCTATATCATTCTGTGTGTTTCTAGTATTAGTATTTATTCTCAGATTTTCTAGTCACCAAACCAGTAAGTTAAAGGTTGGAGTATAATGCCAAATTTTGACTTCTCGCTTTAGTTTTTGTGAAAGAAATGAAGAATAGACTAAAATAGAGATGAAAATAGCCTTATTATTGGTTATCCAGCACTTACTCCATGAAGCAGGGCTCTGATAAACTACATGAAAGAGTGAGGCTCATACCTAAAACCCAGTTATGCTTTTACCTCCTTTGGAGCAGATCTGTGGATGAGGTCAGTTTTTGAGGACAAATTTAATCAACTTTGCCCATCCAGTCTCAGAGATCCTGGAAGAGAGACAAAATGGTGCTTTTTATTTTCTCAGAGAAAGAGAGAATGGGGGGGGTCCTCCCACGTGTGCGTAAAAAGAAAAGAAAGTGAGGGCTCCATTATACCTGAACACAGGAAGGCAAGCAACATTACATACTTGGTCCCAGCCACGTATGAGCAATGCCCTTTTAACACATGAATCTGGATCATCTGCTAGCAAAATGTGATTCAATGACTGTATGAGTCCGTTCTCATGCTTCTGTGAAGAAATACACAAGACTGGGTAATTTGTAAGAAAAGAGGTTTAATTGACCCAGTTCTGCATGGCTGGGAGGCCTCAGGAAACTTATAATTATGGTGGAAGGTGCCTCTTCACAGGGCTGCAGGAGAGAGAATGAGTGCAAGCAGGGGAAATGTCAGACGTCTATAAAAATATCAGTCTCATGAGACTCACTCACTATCATGAGAACAGCATGGGGAAAACCACACCCATGATCCAATTATGCTCATGTGGTCCCATTTTTGACACGTGGGGGATTATTACAATTCAAGATGAGATATGGGTGGGGACACAGAACCAAAACCTATCAATGACTATCAGGTGTTCTGCAATTAGATTAGCTGCTCCTCCTTCCTTGGGGAGGAAGGAACATATCTCTTTTTTTATACTTATGGAGTGGGGATGGAAACAAATGTAGATTTTCATCTAACAGTTAAATCTGTACTTTGTGAGAAGGGGTCATACAGACTAGCATGTGCAGATGCTAGTAAGTCTGGCTAATGGGCCTCCCCACCCCAATCTGTATTTTTGTTTAGCACTGTCCTAAGGGTGAGAGGGTTCCAGATGCCATTTACCTCAAATTTCTTGCCTCGATATTGATTGAGCTCAATCACCTAGTTTTTTTTTTTTTTTTTTCTGAAATAAAGTTGGGCAATAATCAGAAGGCAAAATAAACTGAAATTTTGTGATGGTAAATAGAAAATAACTCAATGAATTTTAAACCTTTCTGTTGGATATAGGACATTCTTGCCTCTGTTTTCAAATAGTTGGCATATGACATTTTCTAGCTGTTATTGCTCTTTCACTGAAGCTCATTAATATAGGATGACAACTTGCTTCACGAAGTTCTGTCAGTTCATACTTCTTTTTTCTTATATTGAAAACTCAAAGAAATGTAAAATATTATAGAATATATGTATGTGTATGTGTGTGTGTGTGTGTGTTATAATATATATATATATATATATATATATATATATATATATTTAGACAAGGTCTCACCCTGTCACCTAAGTTGGAGTACAGTGGTGTGATCATAGTTCATTGTAGCCTTGAACTGCTGGACTCAAATTATCCTCCTGCCTCAGCTTCCCAAGTAGCTAGGACTGCAGGTTCTTACCACTGTGCCTGGCTAATTAAAAAAAAATCTTTTGTAGAGATGGGGTCTTTCTGTATTGCCCAGACTGGTCTAGAACTTATGGCCTCAAGCAGTCCTCCATCCTCACCCTCCTGTAGTGGTGGGATTACAGTCATGAGCCACCACACCTAGCCTAATACAGAATTTTAAAGTTCTAAAAGATAACAACTCACCGGTCTCGTGGATCCACTCATTTTAAAGGATTAGGCAATTGAGACAATTGATACCTGCAGCTTGTAAGTGACCTGTCCAGTGTCCTGTGTCTGTATTGTGATAGTGCAAAGCTCAAGGCTCAGTTATTTATCCTTTTTAATTAGAATTCATTTAAATATTCAAATAAAAGGCAGCCATGAAACCTTAAACATGCAAATCTATAATGTAATAAGATCATACCCAACCCTTGGCTCTCATACCCGTATGATTCTTGTAAGAGTTCTGGCAGGAATTATTACAGAGGGAGGAGAACTATTTGGCCAGGGCCTCAGTTAACAGAAGGGCCAGTATCTTAAATTTAGACATTTGACCGTCTCTCTATAGAAGGTTCCTTAGTCCTAGGGATTAACTGATGGATTTAGAGAAGATTTAGAGAAGAATTTAGGTTCATTTACCTAAAATTTTAAACTCAAATTTCTTCAAAATTTTATAATTTTGTTTGGGTACTACAAGTGTATGTCCTGTTGTTTTTAAATTGTTAATATGTTTAAATGTAGACATAGAACATTCATTTATATTTTAAACCTCTGTTTGGCATTTTTCAGTTTTTTATGTTTCAGGCATCTTAAAAATGGACAGTACTGGGGTCTCTCTTGAGCCCCCAAACTGTCCTGTTCATGGCTGGTGACTCCAAAGCCTGCAGGGCCAGGCACAAGCCGCCCACTGTGGGTCAGTGCATGCTACTGTTTGATTGCTGTCATTGTTGGAAATTTCAGCTGTTCAGATCCTAGCCTTCTGAATCCTTACAGGCTTTTGGAATTACTCAGGACTCAAGAATAACTGAACAAAATCTAGAAACCATTATGTTGACAGAAAAACAGAAGAAACAAATGGCAGAGAAGAGCACAGATTGTGAAGGTTAGAGGTGGTGTATTGGTTGGGGCATTGATTAGCTGTTGATGTTTTTAAAGGATCTGTAAAACCTGAGAAGCATTCAAGGAAGAAGATGAGGCAGAAGCTACCAGAAAAAGCAAAGCAGAGGGAAAAAAAGGAAAAAAAGGAAGGGTGGGCAAGGAAGAGCAGCAGTCATGGAGAAAGAGAATGAGGGAAAGGGACAGCTCCTGGGGGGACTTTCCAGGAGATAAAACCGAGAACCCTGGATCATTAGTCGTTTATATCCTGGGATTCTCTGAAGGAAACTCATATCTCTACAGTGAGTATGTGAATGTAGGGAAGGGGCAGGGAGTAGAGGAGGAGATTCCCCTGAACTCAGCCTTGAAGGTCAATCAAAAGCCATGGCAACCGTAGCAGCTCAGCACTCTACACTAGAGGAACTTGGCTGTGTTTTGATACCATTATAATGCATCAGTCAGGCTAAATTGATTGAAAGAAAAGCTCCTCTCAAGTTATCTCAAGAAAAAGATGTATTTTAAAGAAATACAGAGACCAGAAGGGTATCTATAGAGCACTAGAGGCTCAAGGCATCTATAGGGATTGATGGGTTTCTCTTGTCCCGGTTCCTTCTCCTCCCCTACACCCTCCTTTTTTCCCATTTTCTGCCCCTCTGTCCTACTGTTCTGCTGCCTTCTCCTTCTTACTCTCTCCTTCCCTTTCTTATCTCTTTCCTCAGTTATCTCTCTCTCTGTCTCTGTCTGTCTCTCTCTCTCTCTCTCTCACACACACACACACACACACACACACACACGCATCATCATCAGCAGCAGCAGCTCTGCTTGTGCTTCTCTTTGCCAATAGATTTCATTGTTTGTTTACTGCTAGCTGACTTCATCCTCCTCCTCTCCATATCTTTTTGGGTCCCCTCCAAACTTTGGATTAGACATGACATTTCACCACCAGGTTACTACTGACTGGCACGATTTCTTGTTGTTTCCCTTTGTACATTTTGAAAACAAAGAATCCAACTGGCTTAGCTCACTCTCTCTGGTCTATCCATAAGGTACATCCTGAGCTATGAATCCGCTGTCCATCCACCTAGTACTGATTCTCGGTCCACTCACCTAGGGTCAGGGTAGGGTCACAGGAACATGAAATGCAGACTGTAACTAGGTTCGAGCGTTAGCCAGAAGAGATCCTTTGACAGCTCTAGTGAAAACAGAAGTTCAAAAGTATTGTTAGATTGTGGATACAAATTCAGTGAACAGAGCTGCATTGTAGAATACAGTGTGGTACAACACAGATTCCAGACTTCATTTATAAAAGACAAGGCCAGACGCATAAGAAAGTTATGTTCGCCATAAGAGAACAAACAAACGTTGGACCTGAGAGGTTGATGAATCACTATAACATTCGTTCATCTCCCTTATATGATATCAAATCTTAGAAAGGCAGCTGTTCACAATTTTTTTTGTGTGCCTGGCAAATCATCTCAAGCTGCTGCGGATTCAGTATCATGCATATGACAAAATTAGGCAAGTCAACTGTGTGTTACATGAGTGGTTCATTTCGCCTGATGTTCTATTACATTTGCAGCTGTGTCTGCATCTTAGACACGTAACATTAACTGATGTTCATAATGATAACCCTGAGTCATTAAGGAAATGTTGTATTATGTCTGGTACAGTACACTTGAGAAGTAAAGAGATGAAATGGAGAAAGAACTGAGACTTACTGAATGCTTACTGTGTTGCAGATACTGAGAGAGATGCGCTACTTATGTTACTGCCCTTAAGCAACAGAATCCTGTGAGATAGGTACAGTTAACTTCATTTTACAACTGAGAAAACATGTTCAGATAAGGATATTTTCCAGATTTGAATTAGGAATCCAAATTTATCTTATTCCTGAACTTTGCTCTCCCTTTATATCACCAATCTATTTAATTTTAATTATTTTACTATGACATGTTCAAGTCAATATTTAAATGAGATAGTCTTAGCTAGTCGATATTAGCTAGTCAAAGACCCAGACTCAAAATATACCCAAAAGAAAGAAGAGAACTAGTATTTGAAAGCACGAACCATTCATGATTGTTTATTCCCCTGTGAGCTATGTTCCCAAGTTATAAGTTGAGGAAATTCATTAAGGCAAAGTGACTTGCCCAAGATTGCTCATTTAGAGATATGGCTTTATGTGTGTGTGTGTGTGTGTGTGTGTGTGTGTGTGTGTGTGTGTGTGTGTGTGTGTTTGCAGGCTTCTTTTCTCAATCCACTATGTAAATATTAGTTTTCCTAAGTCAGTTCTGAGCTCCCTCATTTTCTGTTCCTTCAATTTCCTTCTTTAGGGCAGTTTCAGATGTAATGAGTCCGAAGTTTATAACTTTAGATCCCATCTTGCTCTCAAGTTCCCTACATAACTTAGATACTTTTTTCATATACTGTGAAACACTGAAATTCAAAAGTTATAATTTTTCTTTTCAAGAGTCTCCAAGTGTACCTGCAACCCCACATTTCTTGTCCAGTGAATGACCCGATTTCCCAAGCAAGAAATCTATGTGTAATTCTACTTGAGTCAGTAGGTGCTGACTGGCCACCTCCTGTTGTCCTTGATATGAATATTTTTTTTTCCTCTTCCTCTACCACTTCTCTAATTTAAGCCAGTCCTAAACAATTGCAGTAGCTGTATGTGTCTGCATTTCACAGTGCTGTTAGAGTGAACTTCCTATTGAATAATTTTAATCATATCACTTTCTTTCTCTTAGTTCTTCAGTGATCCCCATAGCCAGAAGCAAAGCATCCTACATACTGCTTTGCACAGTAGTACTCATAACCCTTTATGATCTGGCCTCTGTTTGCCCACTACTTATCCTGCTTTCATGATGATATAGCAATTTTGACATACTTATGGCTCCCTGGACACACTGAACACTGTTGAAGTTTTCTAACTTTGCCTATAATGTTTCCTTCACCTGCTGGTCCACCACACCATTCATCAAGCATCCTCTCAAAAGCTTTTTGATTATTAAATCTTTCTATCTGTTTTTTCTGGGCTGCTATGACTCTTTATTCGCACTTCAAAGACAGCAGGCGTCTTTGTTTGCTGTAATCACACATGGATTTTTGCTTCTTGGACTAATAACACTGGGCTGAGCTGCAGTATGCACTAGGATGGCCATACTGCCCTTTGTGGCTGGTATGCTTTCTGATTAATTAGGTATCTGTCATGAGTGGTTGGTGTTTATGCCAAACAGTTGTTCAATATCTTGAATATCATCTCCAGCTTACTACCAAGAAATGTCTGGCATAGAGAGGGCACTCAAAAATACCTGTTGATTCTTGAATTATGAATGAATTAATGCCTGAGTTATGGCTAGCTTCAACTTACCCTCTTCCTTTCATTGCCTCTGGCTGTACTACACTGAACTGGTTGAGTTTCTGTAACATATCTACCTGGGCTGGGTCTGTACCTTAGCGACACAAAGAATAAATGTATTTTGTGAAGAGCTTTCACATATGTGCAGAAAGTTTGCATGTCCCATTGAGGATTCATTCCTAACAAACAAGATATCCTCACTTTCATCAAGGATTTTCAAAGACTTCTTACTGCTCATAGATGTCCTCTAATCATACAAATTTCACTTACAGCACAAGAATGAGAACTAAGAATAATAATCCAGATATGATCTCATCATTGTAGGATGAATTATGATGATTGGATCCTGTGAGTTGGAAGGCCAGTGGCGGATACTGATACAGGCTTAATGACACGGGCTTACTTCACAGCCGTATCACCTTGAGCTTGTGCTCACTTGAAGTCCAGGATTTTACTTTAGTTTTTCCACATGAACTACTATCAAATCAGATATGTCCTGGCCCATTAAAAAAATAAATTTGTACTTCTGATTATCTCATTCTGTGTATCTAATTTGCTCCTCATCCTGGTTTAGGATTTTCTTCAGTTTGACAATGGTGCTTTTGACATCTTTCTTACAAATTATGGCTGAAAATACACAAGTAGCAGAGTAAATTTCAGAGTTCCATGTTACACCACTTTTCCTCCAGCTTCAGATTGATTCATTAATCAACATTGTTTGGGTGCAAAGTGTCCAGATATAGATTCCTGACTCTGGGAGTGGGTTTTTGTTTTTTTTTATTTCCTTCTATCTAAATCCCCTGCTTTTTGTCCACAAGATATAATTAGAAACTTAAATGGCTCTCTTAAATTAATGAGTGCCAGATCTGTATAGTTTATTTAATCTATTAATTTCCAGCCCTTATTAGGAAGTCATGATCATCATCACTGTCATCATTCATTTATTGAAATCAATTTACCAAAGTAAATCACGGTCTTTGGTGTTAGCTGGGTCTCTGTCCTATATCTGAGTGGCTTTTAACTTAGATTCACCTTCTGTTCCATGGCCTGGAGGGGACCGGGTTCTCTCCCAGGCTTCCTCCTGAGACCTAGGGCTTCCCCCTGTTAGACTCCCTGCCTCTGTCTTCTCTCAGCTGCCTTCATAACTTCAGCCAAAAATTGGAGACCTTTTTCTGGTTTCATGTGAAAATCATTCAGACTAAGCCTTCTGTAAGGTTTTCAGGTCCTGTAAAGATGGATGTGCACAGAGGTGGGTCAAATCACTTATTGTGTAGACTTCTGTCTCTTTGTTGGCTCTTTAAAGGATTTTAGACTGTATGAATAAATCTGTATCTGTATGATAGGTATTGGTCTCATTTCACATATAATGTTGCTAAACTGAAGCTTAGGCAGATAAATTGGCTTTGGCCAAGAACCATGACTACTGAGTTGTGAGGGTGAAATTTTAATACAGGTTTAAGACTCAGAGGCTCACACTTGAGCCATTGAATTAACTCATCCTGTTATCTTGTGAGCACAGATTTCCTTCCTTCCTTCCTTCTCTCTTTTCTTCCTCTTTATTCCCTTCATTTTCTTTCCTTTTCTTTTTTGCTCACCTTATCTCCTTTCTCCCTTCTTTCTTTCTCCCTAACCTCATCCTCCTATTTTCATTTCTTTTTAGAATTCATGATCACAGTTATTTCATTCCCATGGGATGCTATTTATTTTAACCTAGGATTAATAATTTACCTCACAAGCCAACTTGGATTTGTGCAGAAAACTAGTCCCTTTACTTTATTTATTGAAGATAGACTCTTCACCCACCTCACCCACTGGTAAATGGAAGAAACAACACTACCTACAGGTTAAATGGGATCTAAAGTTTAGTCTATCTGATGATGTAAGCAGCCCCTTCTGAAATGACAGGCTCTCAGACAGCTCTTTTCTTGCTTCTCTCCCTCAGGAGTGTCCTGGTCTAGGAGAGGTGGGGGAGTGTGGCTTATGTGTCTTTACAACACCGAAAGCGGGGTCTTCTTGTCTTAGGCAGGCACTTGTTCAACATACAGCTGTTGAACATACACACACAGGGTGTAGCCCTAGCCTCTGTGGGGTCACCTGATCCCATCAGTATGTGTCCTGGGCTGGGGACACTGTCAGCTTGGAATTCGCACTTTAATAGAACTGAGCAGAGCTCAAGAGTGTCAGCCAGGCATTTCTTTCTGACCCTGCTGCTCCACCTGCTGAGTGAGGGTGGGCTTGCCTGTTGGCCTGGAGCGCTCAACCCAGTGGTCCCTCTCACAGTGCTAGGTTGCATGTATAGGAAAGAGGCCCTTTGTACACAAAAGCCCCCAAATTAGAAATCAGAATATATATTCTCTCACCTTTTGTCATATACCTTCCAATAAATCTTACTTGATGAAAAACAAGCCAGGTCTGTGGCTCACGCCTGTAATCCCAGCACTTTGGGAGGCTGAGGCGGGCAGATCATCAGGTCAGGAGATCAAGACCATCCTGGCCAACATGGTGAAACCCTGTCTCAAAAAAAATTGGCTGGACGTGATGGTGCATGCCTCTAGTCCCAGCTACTTGGGAGGCTGACGTAGGAGAACTGCTTGAACCTGGAAGGCAGAGGTTGCAATGAGCTGAGATTGTGCCACTGCACTCCAGCCTGGCAACAGAGTGAGACTGTGTCTCAAAACAAAAGAGAGAGAGAGAGAGAGAGAGAGAGAGAGAGAGAGAAAGAAGAAAAATGGGCAAGGTTTTCTTACTGTCTCCCAATCAGTTTCTACCTTTTGTGACTTCAGACAAACATCAGTGGTAGAAAGGGATATTTTCCTACAATCTGGTTAACCCCTGAGCGGGTGTTTTCAAGGTTAATTTTTAGACATGCGAAAGGAGGCAATGAAGAAATTTGGAGAATAGTTTCTCTAGAGATTGGCTTTAAAAGCTTTTGGCTTGCTGCCTAATCATATTTTCATGTCAGAGGCTGACCATTTCTTCAGCTTTTCTCTTTGCAATACACCTAAAACAAATCTTAATCAGTTCCTCAGCAGATGGCTACCTCAGACTGGTTAGGATCAGCAAAAGAAGACTAAAAATATTTAAAATAGTCCCCTTAAGTAAAGGATGGGATATATTTACATTCTTTCCTTTTGCATTTGAGTTAATTTGAGATTTTCTTTGAGAAGATGGAAGGAATTGTTGATTCCTTTTGATTTCACATGCGCTATCATTCCATTGACCTCTGACCCATGTCTTGAGTCTATTGCATGCTTGTCTTCTTCTAAAAGTTGTCTTTTGTGTTGATATTATTGTCCTTAGTATTTTAAATAAATCTCAGTTCACTTTGAAGTATAATCTCCATAGAAGAACCACCAGCTTCTAATTTTGTTTGTTTATTCTGTGTTTTATGCTCCGGTCCCTTTCTTGGCCATATTTTCATACTAAGTGTTTTAGAAAGCACCCAGTGAAGTAGCACTGTTTTTATTTGTTGTTGTTTTAGTGATTTCGTTGTTTTCTCTTTGGGTTATTTTTAATTAAATATTTATATTTGAGGTTTTAGAAACACTTCGCTATGTTTTACAGCGTCAATGGGAGGATCCAATTTAATATTTCTTGATGTTTTTGAAATAGTTCATAAATTCCAGAATAAGTGACTCAGTATACCAAGCATTTCCTTTGCTCTTTGTTTGTTTCCCCCCTCATTTCAACATAGAATGATATTATTATTCTAAGATTCCTGTCACTGCCACAAAAATGAAACAATTTTTTTTATGGGTCAGAAGTAAATTTACAGCAGACATTTCCCTTCTGGCTGCCTCTACATATTAGTCATTTTTCTGCAAAGAAAGTGAAAATTTATTGCATGGGAAACTTTGAAACATCACCCAGTTCTCTTGTGTGTGGTCATATTTTATGGTTTTGAGTGGGGACTTTTGTTCATTCCTATATTATGAACTACAGACTATTATTATAACTCATCTAACACAAGAGTTTCCATGATAAAATTAATTGGAAATTTTAGAGAATTGAGAAAGCATAGCTTGAATTTATCTTTAGTTAGATGCAGTTTCATCTTTACCCTGAGACATGAATACTTTAAATAAGGAGGCTGATACTAATTTTCTTAGTATGACCCTAATTGTGTAAAATAAAGTTTTGTTTTAATGGGTTGTTAAACAAATTTTAGGGAAATAAAAGCAATACAGTGTAATCTATGTCTCTGTAGAAGCATAGCCTCAGATTTATGGTCTGGAAATCTAGGAGGGCGGCATGTAATTTAAATATTGAAGGACACAACTTATCAAATGACATGCCAGGTACAAAATGACCTTGTAAAAGATCGTTTATTAGGGGAGTAAAGCATTTAGTGAACCCACTACATAGACTCATGTTTGGGAATAGATACGGCTATAGGAAATCACCTTACCTGGACTAGATGAATTTGATAGTGGAAATGAGTGGCCAGTGAGGATGGAAGGTTTTGTGTTTACACACGTTTATGCATCAGAAATTGGCACTGTCTAAAAAAAAAAACAAAATAAAAAAGGCTAAAAAAAGTTTCACTTTATTTTGCTTTAAAATAAAAATTCCTACATCTAGTGTGATATAGGTGGTTCAACTACTTCAGTATCTATATTGTTGACATTAATAGTTTCCTGACTATTTTCATATTAAATGTTATCCAAAAAGTATGACCTCCCTAATATTCTTGTTGAAACACCATTTCCAGTCATTCAATTAATCCTAATTAAACACTGGCACAAAATTTGGAAGATCAGAAAGTTGTTAGTGCCATCTTGAATCTTATGATTGCAGAATTAATTTAAAAACCCTGTTTGGGCATAATACATTCCAAAAAAAAGATTTAAAGAAGCATCAATTTATTCAGAAGGGTTATATCTGCTTCATATGCATTCTTCAATGGTATTCAAGAAACAGCTGTCAGATAAATTATAAAAATACATGATAAACAAAACCAACTCATGTTTTTAATTGATTTTAATCTAGCTTCATCTAGGCAGCATAATGCTCTTCACTGATAGTAGAGTGAATAATATGAATGCAATTACTTAGCAATTCACCATGACTTAAAAATATACAGAGCCTTAATCCATTACTAATATAGTGTAATGTCCAAAGTAGCAAATTATTGGTGGGAACTATTGAAGATCAGCTGGTAATTAGTCATACTGCTTTGTTCAAATTTAATTTCAAGAAACAAAGAAGGAGACATGATTACTGGTAGTAACAGCAATGAATTATGGGAAACTACAATGGAATCATTTATTGATTGATAGTGAGTGAAAGTCATTATCCTCTGATGGCTGTTTGAACAGCTAATGTGAAACGCTGCAGCTGATGTCTATCACAAAACCTCTGCCATATTCGCTGTTTCCTAATTGTTGCTTTTATTTTTTGCAGCAGAAATTGGAGCATGGGGGAAGAGCCGTGAATCTAAATTTTCTTTTGTTGTTGTTGTTGTTGTTTTGCTGTTGGTGAAAGTGCTTTTCAAGTTTTAAATTTTTACAAAAATAAGAGGGAAGGAATTTTATTTAGTCACCGGAAGTAATGCTGGATATTAAATGATGAAGAATATCTAGATTCTTCCATTTTAGCATATGCTTTATGGTATTCAACATCAAATGTTAGCAAAGTCTTTTCTATATGCAAGTAGATAGGAATGGCCCTGGGTGTTTCTATCTACCAGATAGAGCAGGAGAAAGTTGACTCTGTCAACTCTCATTACCATTTATTTCTCTCTTTTCCAAACTTAGCCCCTTTTTTTTCTCCATAGCAATTGGCTAGAGTCCTCTTGAAGTCTGTATTGCCAACTGTAAGCTGTCAGGAGTACAGTAAGTTTTCAAGATAGAATTCATAAGGTAGACCTAATTATCTTCTTATATTTGATTTTGGAAATATGCAAAGGATATAACCAAAATTTAGTAATATTATTTGCCTAATTATTTTTAACTTGGTTAATAAACCCTGATTTAGTTACACTGTCAATAGGATGAAAACCTTGGCCTTGAAAATTATCAGCTGATGTTTTGACCATTGAACTGTACAAAGCTTTTCCAGTCTATTATATGCAATTTTTTCTAAAGAAAACAAGAAATGATCAATTAAGTGTGCCTAATTTAGGATCTGAATGTTGATAATTTGTTTTCAGATTCACACTATAATGGAAGTTTATGAAAATCTCAACTGGTTATTACAGCGTAATGTCAGGTCATCTTTGTGTTCTTATCATCTTCAAACGATAAGATATCTATCATCTTCCTGCTTTGTGCACAGATCTTTGCCACTATCATAATCATGAGATATTTAGCTAATGGTTGTTTCCCAGGTCACCCTCTCAGACTTTTGCAATGTTCAGTTCAGTATTGCTTTAATGATTTCTTACAATGCAAAAGTACACTTAAATTGCATCTACTGGATGTTTTTCTCCAAAAGTGTTATAATATGGTGGAAGAAGGTGTTTGAGAAAGAGTCTGTAATTAAATAGTTAATAGGATTTTCACTCAATGAACATGTCCATGAACCTGATACACATTGTTTTGACATTTCAAAAATGGCATGCTAAATGGCTTACCTTAGTTGTTGATTAGCAAATCTCCATCTAAAATTGTCAGTCAAATATTTATTTCCCTCGCTTGATAGAAGCCTAACTAGCTGGGCTGGGAATGAGAAGGACAGAACAAGTTGGTGTGGGCAGCCTGGTTTGAGCTTTTTTTGAATTGTGTCGTATATATCTTATTCCTCTGGGCTCAAATGACCAGTATTGTATTTTTCAGAAATCAGTAGTCATGAAATTAATCACTCTTTATTTATATGTGAATAATTCACACTGAAGGGGTTAATTACTATCCTATAATATTGAGAAAAACTAGAAAATGGAAAATTGCTAAGAAAATGTATCCATTCGTTTTGCAACAAATGTTGGGTTTTGTCAAGAATGTGAAGAGTCTGATATTTTATCCTACTTTCAGGCTATTTATATAGCCTTCCACAGTTTCATGGCAGATGCTGGCAGAAGGCATGATATTCCTGGATCAGAGACAAACAGCACAGCAAACAAAATGAACTCCCTTATCCGTCCAAGTGCTTTGGGGATGACGTAGAGGGGCGTCAGTGGATACTGTGCAATTGGTGGGTTTGCATCACAGCTAAAGAATCCTAAGTTTAGGACACCTGAATGTTTTGTAAGGGATGACAAACAAATCTGCTTGAACTTTCCTCTGAAGAGAACCACTGTCTTTATTATATTGGACTGTAAACAAAGCTGCCTCTACCATCTGTTTCCATGGGAGACACTAACTTTATATTCCCAGCCTGTTTACTATAAAAACATAATTGAAAAGAGTTCGTAACAAAAGCGTAGTTAGTATTTCTGCTCTCAATATGTACAGAAATGTGAGAGACCCATAGAGGCCTAGTTCTAATATACCTAATGTACACTAGGGACTATGATAGCTTATGGGTAAAATGATGAAAGGACTGACAAGCCTATTGATGAGCTTGCATAATGTATATATTTCTGGCTCAGATAAAAAAAAGAGACTATCTGGGAAACACTACCAGTGGGGATGGAAGTTAGCCAGTTTTACCAATAAAATCTTCTAAATAGTGTAACTAAGACGGGAGTCTCATTAGTCCTAGATTGAATTCATGTATGCTGTGATACAAAAAGCTGAAAAGTACTATTAATCTTTGACTCAACATAAAATATGTATTTTGATCAAGTAGTGTTTAATGTGTATGTCATATATATAGGTACCAGATTAAGATGAATTTTTGAATTGCTTTGTGCCTTTTCAAACAATATAATTTTTAAAAAATTCTTGATACATGTAGTTGTGATTTCCTTTAACATTCTATGTTAAGATGAAAAATACTGGAATTAAAAACCCATTATGAGAAAAACTTGAAGATTCATTAAGTTTGAATATTTCTTTAGGTATATAGTAATAGATATTTGTAAAATTTTCCTTGATCTCATGTTTCCAGGTTACTATTTTAAAATTTGTTTGGCCTTTGTGTAATTCTTCAATGACTTTGGTAAATTATATCCTAGTGAAATTATCCATCTTCATTAGCACCTACCCACCTTCCTTCCTTCCTTCCTTCCTTTCTTTTCTTTTTTTTTTTTTTTTTTTTTTTTTTTTTTTCTCTTTCTTTCTTTCTTTCTTTCTTTCTTTCTTTCTTTCTTTCTTTCTTTCTTCTTTCTCTTTCTTCCTTTTATTTATTTATTTCTTTTTTCTTTTCTTTCGAAGACAGGGTCTTACTCTTTTGACAGGCTGGAGTACAGTGGTGTGATCATGGCTCACTGCAGTCTCCACTTACTGGGCTCAGGTAATTCTCCCACATTAGTCTCCTGAGTAGCTGGGACTACAGACATGTGCCAACACTTCCAGCTAATTTTTTTGTAGTTTTGGTAGAGACAGGGTTTTGCCATGTTGCCCAAGCTAGTCTTGAACTCTCTGGCTCCAGCAATCTGCCTGCGTCAGCCTCCCAAAGTGCTGGGATTACAGGCATGAGCCACTGTGCTCGGCCTGTTAGTACCACTTTCTAAGTGCAAGATAAAAAACTTACCTTTGCCTAAAATATCTTCATTACCATATTCCTTTAATAAGACTTTTATCATGTCCTGTATTATCTGTCTGTGTTATATGAAATTTTATAGTGAAATTTCATATATGCCATTTGGTGGGTTACTATGGAACATTTTTATCTGATGATAAAGTTGTCCCTCAAACTATACTACAATAGCATCTTATTTATAAACATCATTCAAATTTATTGGATGGTTTATTATTCAGGTTAGATAAACATTCTAGCAAACTGAAAATTGTTAATACATACCCACTACAACATTCACTATACATTTATAACAAAGTTTCAAATGACTCAAAGACAAGTACTTTTTTAAGCTAAAGGTGCAATCAAACTAGGTCAATCTTTCATTAATGCTAGTAAAGCTAGAGGCCTTCTATTGCACCTAATCGCCTATGAACAGTGGCAATTTCTAAATAGTTCCAAAGATGTAATATTTCACCAAATCTGCCTTTATCCAGTGTTTTATTTACTACTTGTTTCTTTCCACTATTAGTGTGGTTGCTGTCATGTTTCACTTTTAAAAGCCTAAATGCAAATTCATAGGAAAAAAGTGCTAATTATATCTAATTTATGTTTTTTAGAGTTTCAAATGAATGACAAATTTTAGTGAACCAATTTTTCCTGTATATATTTTTTCTGATAACTTTATTGAAAGTATTAAAATGTAACAAAAATATATAATGTATCATTTTTAAAATGTGAGGTTCTTTTATATCCGTTTGATAGCGTTAATAGACATCATAATATCATAAAACTAGAATGCTTTAGTAATAATCTAGCACACTGTCTTTATTTTATAGGTGAGGAAATTGGGGCTCACATAAGTTAACAGACTAACTAATGATTTCCCAGATTATTTATGTAAAGATCTGGGACTAGAACCCTGGTTTTCCATCTGTTTTTAATTCATTGCTCTTCTATAACTAAGTTACCCTGAAATGAATATGACACTAATTTTAAGTTGTACCATTATTTATATATCACTAGGAAATAAAAAAAGACTTCCAATAAATTATGATAGTTTCATTAACGATATCCCCTCTCACCCCCGCCGCTCCCCGAGTCCAATGCATGAATCTGTCTCCTCATGCCTTCATTACTTTGAGACATTTTAAAATCTATTCTGAGAGTTTGGGCAAGTCTTTCCTTCCTTCATCTTCACTGAGTGAGATATCAGGAAATCCTTTTGTACAAATATAAGAAAAAAAATATAACACAGCTACATATGTTAGTGGGTATCTTTCTCGTGTTTCATAGAACACTTTGTTGATTTGCGTGAAAAATCAGTAATTGTCATTCCTCCAATGAAGACTATTTTACTAAGACCAAATTTATGTCCTGTCTTTTGTTGCTATGTATCCATGTAAACAGTATATTTATGTTTCAGTGATGAGAAGATGTTTTAAGTGGCAATTAACATGTGCTGTAGCAACAATGCCCATAGCTTAGTCAGGAGAAAGAGTTTGATTGTCTATGTCCAAGAACAGGTAGTTGCAAGTTTGTAATGACTTTCCCATGCATTTGTCTTCGTAATCTTTGTAAGAAAATAGCTTATAAGAGACCTCTTGATTTCAGAGATGTTGAAATTTAAAATAATAATCATTAAAAAATCTGAGTTTTCAGAATTGGTGAAATGTACCTTCTTAAGGTTTGCTAGAAGTATGCTTCAGAATGTTTCTTGTTGAATAGTATTTTTGCAGAATACTGTGATTATTTACCTAAAAAGGCTCTTCATCTCTTGCTAGCACATCCAAACAGAGAAATACATCTGGGACTCTTGATTGCATGCATATCCTATTCTATTTTAAAGCTTTTTCAAATTCAATAGGTTTCTTAGTAAATGCTCTTTAATACATATGTTCAAAATTCTAACATTGTGTTTGGCGTGGTGCTTTTATATTACAAAACTTAGTTACAAGTAGTGAATGTCAAAAATGACCATGTACTTTTAAAATTGAGAGTGGTTTGTTCATTAATTTCCAAAATTGAAATACATTTTACAATGGACATGATTTCAAAATCATTAAAGTACTCAAAGGAGTTCCCACTTACAGACTGTTTATCTGACTCATGCTGTTGAATATTCAGTAATAAAGAGTTTGATTAGCTTTTTTAAATTTTTACTTTTTGGGGAAAAAAAAACCTTGATTTGGAATATACTGAGTCTATAGAGAGGACAGAAATTTAATTTCAAATAAGTTTTCAGATTGCTTCTAGCTCCCCATGTCATAATTACTATTTTGACAGTTATGTCTCGTAGACATTTATTTTAATTGCATATGTTAGCAATTCATTTTGGCATGACGTTCCCTACCATTGTTGTGTTGACGAATTATGCTTACAGAAACTATGTCAGAAATTCAGCATGTGGAGAACAGTAATTAACCTGACTCACCAATTAGCTTTTGTGAATACAGACGTCCTATGAATATACTCGTTGTTTTTTTTTCTTTTTTTAATTAAGTAAAATCTTAGTATCCTGACTCTCTCCTTCCTCTACTTCTAACCTATCTCTAAGTCTTCTTCACTTATCACCTGTATGTTTTGAAATTTGCTCTATCTCTACCATCAATAGCCTGTATATATCAACATTGTCTCTCATCTGTGTTTTGCTTATAATAAACCTCTGTCTCTCACACACACTCATACCCTCTAATTCATTCTCAACCTTACAAGTAGAGGAATGTTTCTAAAATGCAAGTCACGTCTTACCGCACCCACCTGCTTGGTGTGTGGAATGATTCTGGGACTACTGCATAGGAAAAGATGAATATCCCTGGGAGAAGCTACAAGGCTGTACGTCATCTGTCCTGCCACGCTCTCTGAGTCTCATCACGTGCTGAGTCTCTTTGCCTGCTTGCCACATGGACCTGCGTTCCATCCCTTGATGGTAGACACCGTGCTTCTTCCTCTATAGGGTCTTTGCACATGAAATTGTTTCTTCTGCCTAGAACATTCTTCCCACCCAACCTAGCTTCTCTTGGCCAGCTCCTTCATTTTTCATATCAATAGTCACTTCCAACATTGCCTTGTGTGACTACCCAGACCTAATGTAAGGCCTCTTTATGTGTTCCACTGGAAATAGGAACCGGTCTTTTATCATTCTTATCACAGAGTACAAACAAATATGCATTTATTTTAATAGGGTATGTGTGCTGGATCACAGTGAGTTTCACAGGGTAGGGATTCTGTTTATCTGTGTACTACAGTATCCACAACTATTTGCACAGCAATCAACACATAGTGTGCAATAGTTACTTCTTTAAAAAATGAATAACTCTCTTACAATGAAATGGGTGATTATTAAATCTAGGCTGAAGTGAAATTGATATTTTCAAAGAAAAGCCTACCAAAAAAAAAAAAAAGAAAAAGTAACCATTACAGTGATCCTTTTTAAATGACTTTTGAAGAGTTTAAAATACATGGTTTAGAAATGCTCTTAATTAAAAATGTGTCTTATCATTAGGGAGTCAGATATCTTATATATTTGGTTGGGCACTTCCACTTCCCAGCTGCGCAAATAATTATCTTTCTGAATCTGCTTCCTGCTCTACCTACTCCAAAAATGTCTCCAGCTTGTTGTAAAGAGAAAGCAGGTGGGGGTGGGGTGCGGACTATAAAACACTGTATGTGAGGTTTAACTATTTAAGTATTGTAGCAGATTCTCTGTTAGCCATTGATTTGATTTTTACAACACCCTTGAAAATAATTTCTGAAATGCCTCTAACATGTTATACATTTCAGATTTCCACTAATTAAAACTGAGTTTTTTAAAGTAGTCTAAATTCTCTTGTATTCTGAGATACCTTATGCATTTGTTTCATAAACTAACATTTGTTTTGAGAACATTACCTGCAATGCATGCTTTTAAATCTAGAAGTTTCACCTTATCCTGAAGAAGAGCTCATAGTGAATATGATTACAAGAAAATAACATTTAGGTTGAGACTTTATTTTTTCTGATGTCATGCAAAATCTGTCACTCAACTTTTCAGCTCTTTCTCTTAGCCAAAGGGTAGTCAGTTACATTAGTAGGTTAGAGGATATTATTAAACTAAGTGCAATGACCACTTTAATAATATTTATATTCAGCTAAAATGTTAATCAGACTTTTATTTAGGTTGGTCTATTCTCCTTTTGTATACATAACTGTCCAGCATATGGATATTTTCATATCTACCTCTAAGTACAAGGAATATGTATATACTTTTTCAAAAACTTATATTCTTTTGAAACTTTTCTAATTCTGTCTCAGTCCGTTGTGTTGCTATAAAGGAATATCTGAGGTTGGGTAGTTTTTAAAGAAAAAAGATTTATTTGGCTCATGCTTCTGCAGGCTGTACAAGAAACATGGTGTGAGCATCTGCTTCTGGTGAGGGCCTCAGGAAGCTTTCACTCATAGTGGAAGGTGAAGTGGAGTGGGCATCACATGGTGAAAGAGGAAGCAAGAGACAGGAGGAGGAGGTGCCAGCTCTTCAGCAACCAGCTCTGGGGGGGATCTCTCAAGGACACTAAGAGTGAGAACTCACTCATTCCCTTGATAATGGCACAAAGTCATTCATGAGGGATCCATCCTTGTTATCCAAATACCTCCCACCAGGCCCTACCTTGGACACTGGGGGATCGAATTTCAAAAAGAGACTTGGTAGAACCAAACAAACCATATCCAAAGGATAGCACTATCCATGCCACACCATTATTTTATATTCGAATCTGGAGAAGAAGCATTTGAAATGCAGTTGTCAAACCTGTATTTGATAAATTAATCTTTAAGCATTTACAATAGTAATTTACAGCAATAAGTGTTGTCTTACATCTGTATTAATATAAAATAGTCATATATATATATGAATGTATTTGTATATATGTATATATACTATATATGTAAAATATGTATATATATGACTATTTTATACATATATACATATAAATTCCCACCCAACCCCGAGGACATATTTTCCCAACTGGATATCAAGCAACCAATTTTACAGATATTTTTCACTGAATTCAGTCTATGTTTTGGACTGAAGTTTATAGTCTAAATTATGTAATGACAGATATGTAAGTGTAACCATTGGAATACTCAATAAATCCTTTCCCCCAAATACGGAGAGGTATATACTTGTCTTGCTTAGTACACCAGCTTTCATGTTTTACCTTCAATTGTAATAATTAAAGTGATTGAAGAGTTTTTATTACTGAGATGAATCATGTGAATCATCTTTTCCCAATGTCAACAATATTATTGAAGGAAATCTATGACTGATTGCTGGACTTCAACTGTAACATGTGATGCTATCATGTATTAAAAATCTAGTATGATAATTTATGTATTGTATAAATAATGTATATATTTACATATTTTGTAATTTGTATGTATGTAATTGATTTATGGCACACTTTGTGAGTCTATTTCAATTTGAGTTGCACTACCAGCAGATGTCCAGCCTACATTTTATGTTCAAAATGTATTTGTTTTACTTCAAATTAGCTATAGCCTTTATTTTAGTAAGGTATTGAGTTCAAATTTGTCTCTTTTAAATCATACTGTATTGATCTTTACACATTCTCTGTTGTAAATGTGCAATTTTACTGTACATTTACAGTGCAATTTTATGGCACATGTACAAGAGAGAATCTGCAGAGTTCAATAAAATAACATTTGCAAATCAGAAAAATAGTCTGGCACCTCCTCCTTTCTGTCTTGCTTCCTGTCTTGTCAGGTGATGCCTATTCCCCCTTCACCTTCTGCTATGGGTGGAAGCTTAGCTTCCTGAGGCCCTCACCAGAAGTAGATCCTGGCACCATCTTTCTTGTACATGCGGAGGCATGAGCCAAATAACTCCCTTTTTAAAATAATTTACCATTCCTCAGGTATTCCTTTATAGCAATACAACTGATTGAAACAGAATCATTGCAATATCATTTGCAATATCATTGCAAATTTTATTAAATAATCCATTAAATATTGTGATTTAGTGAAGGCTATTTAATAAAAAGTTATGATCTTATTTATTTGTAGTATCCCTAAGGTGAAACCTGTAGGCTTCTTAGACATACCATTGAAAGCTACTGAAATTATTGAATTCAATATTTTAATATCTGCTAGTGCAGACCACTATGGATAGATCGATTCCCAATCATGATGGTTAATTTCATGAGAATATTGCTCTAGAATGTTGGGTTTGAGGTAACCTCACATATTCACTCAGATTAAAATACATCCAAACTCATCCAACATAATTTTCTAATATGCCAAGAGTAATTGGGAATGGGATACATTGTTGGGATTGATTAAAATCAATAAAACATGAAAACAAGTAGGGCCTAAAATCAACTAATTCTAAAGTGATCAGAGAATAAAAGTTCTGCAAATATAGATTAGAATAGAATTCAAAGGAAGCAAGTCACACTCATCTTCCCTGGGGGAGCTCTAATAAGAATGTCACATTAGGTCATGACCATCCTGTCCTTATCATTCTGCTGTTCTTGGGCTCTGTTATGATATTACTGCTGGTTGCAAAGTGCTTTACAGTGTTTAAAAATAATCAGACCCTTCCTATCCCAAAAACTCAGTGCTCTTTATTACATAGACGGGTTGTGTAGGCAACTGCCCTCTGGCATTCATTTTGAAGGTTTAGAATGACCCATTAAGAAGATGTTAATTACATGTTTTATTAGGGTTAAGTAAGGTCTCTAAGAGGTACCTTCTTCTTTCTTTCTTTATACAAATATTATTTGTATCCTGAGATTTGTATCGAACTGTTACCTAATTACCAGATTTTAATATTTTTATTGACCATCTTGGAAATAATTCAGAGAATACTTCATTTTTTTTTGACAAGTAGTTACTGAAAGAAAAGAGAAAATAGTTTCATATTGATTGATATTTTCATATGATTATAGATTAATCTGCAGGCAATATATTTAATATCATAATTCTTCCCATCTCCTAAATGAAGAGTTTGCAAGACATACAGTATTCGTTAACACAATATTTACTGTGTGCCTGGTGCCATTCTATGTGCTTTACATATATTACATCCTTTCATCTTTACAGTGACCTTCTGTATTAGTTGGCTTGGGATGTCATAATAAAATACCACAGACTGGCTGGTTTAAACAACAGAAATTTATTTTCTCAACGTTCTGGAGGCTGGAAGTCCAAGATCAGAGTGCCTCATGGTTGGTCTGCTGAGGGCCCTCTTTCTATCTTACCAGTAGCTGCCTTCTCACTGTGTGCTCATAAGACCTCTTCTTTGTATATGACGAGAAGAGAGAGAGAGAGAGAGAGAGAGAGAGACAGAGAGAGAGACAGACAGAGAGACAGAGAGACAGAGAGAGAGGGGGGGGAGAGAGGGAGAGGGAGAAGGGAGGGAGAGAAAAAATGAGAGAGAGAGGGAAAGAGACCTGTGTGGGAGGAGGTGAGAGAGGGAGGGAGAGGGAGAGAATGTGCAGGAATGAGCACAAGTGCTTTCTGGTATCTCTTCTTATAATGATACTAATTTTATCGGATCAGGGACTCACCATTATGACTTTAACCTTACTTCATTAGAGGCCTCATTTCCAAATACAGTCACACAGAGGGTTTTAGAACTTCAACATATAAATTTGTGGAGGACACAAACCTTCAGTCCGTAACCCCCTTGAGGGTAAGTTCTGTTATAACCATTCCCAGTTTACAGAAGGGGCAATTGAGACACCGAGGGTTTGGTGATTTGCAAGCATTAGGGCTAGGATTCATACCCCGGCCGTCTCACTCAGGCCTCTCTGCCCTTAACTGCAGGGCTATCATCTGCATTAGCCAGAGATCATGGAGAAAAGGTAAAAAGAGCAGAGATATTTTGTGATATGGATAAGAGATGAGAAAAGGGGAACTTAGAAGATTCACATTTTCTACTTAAAAACAAGTTATAAAGGCTATGGAACTGCTCTGATCTAGAAAGAAATTGGTCATGCTTTTGGAGTCTCTATATGTTCTGTCTCAGTTGGTTAGTTTTAAATCAGCCTTCCTCATAAGGGAGCCTGCATTTGATTCCCAAGCCCACCTCACACTTACTGAGTCAAAGTCTCTGGAAGGTGGCAGCCTGAGACTGTGCATTTTTAAAGTTCTCCAAATAATTTGTATATATTCTAAGATTTAAAAATCACAGCTCCTCAAAGAGGTATCCAGCTCAGATTAGAAGGTATAATTGAAGATGATATAATTATGTGTGGGTCAAGCACTGGCCCATGTGTAAACTCTTGCTCAACGCAAAATTTTGATACTGCACCAAATCCTTTAAAAAGAGCTCTCCAAGGAAAATACACACTGCTTTTCAGGTAACCTATTCATACTGCTGGCATGTGTTCCTCATGTTTCAGCTCTCATTTATCTTGGATAATTTTTCCAGTCCTGTGTTTTGTCACCATTTCTTGATTGCCATCTTGATATGACTTTTTTCTGCCCAATTCCCCCCACAACACCCATTCCTGTCTCCCTGAAGCCTACTCACTTTACCACCCAATGCCTTTTCTTGTCTATTCCTGGATGCAGGTCATCACATAGTACTTTCTAACTTTGATATTGCCTATGGCCTAGACTGGCAAGTCTGTGGAGCCACGTGACTTGGTTTGAGAGGCACTGACAGGATGAGTGACTCAATGTTGTTTGAAAGTCTAGTTCCTGTGGTGTGTCACTCAGGGGCAACTTACCTCGTATTGAGCACTTACCCCAGGATACACGCCAGAGAAAATTCCACAATCAGTTTTGATAGGGAAACACTTCAAATTGATCTGTAAGTTGTAGATAAACAAGTTCTTCAGGGCAGGATATGAAAGGCATATACACGAATTCTCTTGTGTGTCTCTATGTATTTGATAAAAGTTTACAGTTGTTTATTTTGCAAATTTCCCAGATGTTTATTAAATAAACATTTAATAGACACTCATCATAGTAAAAGTTCTGGAAAGAGAAAAAACCAATTCTATGTATTTCATCGCACCAACCTCTAAGTTTACTTGATCACAGAACCCATCTTGTCTGCATAGTTGTTTTGATTTTCAGGGACCTAATATTTTATGCCTGCATTTCAGAACTACTGCACTGCACTAGTGCATTGCTTCATTTCTTGAGGCTTAATTTCCAAAAGCTTTTTAAAAAATAAATAAATAAATAAATAAATAAATAAATAAATAAAACACAAAGCACTTGCCTGGGGTGGAGAGTATGGATGATCGCCGAATACTTCTAGAAAATTTTACAACAGAGATTTGAAAAGATAAAGTAGTAGAGAGTGCAGGACAAAGATACACTAATCGGGGGCACATATACTTTGAGATAAGAGGGTATCATGAAAGACTTAGAGGCCGGGTATGGTGGCTCACGCCTATAATCCCAGCACTTTGGGAGGCCCGAGGTGGGCAGATCACGAGGTCAAGAGATTGAGAGCATCCTTGCTAACGTGGTGAAACCCCATCTCTACTAAAGATACAAAAATTAGCTGAGCATGGTGGCGTGTGCCTATAGTCCCAGCTACTTGGGAAGCTGAAGCAGGAGAATCACTTGAACCCGGGAGGGGGAAGTTGCAGTGAGCCAAGATTGTGCCAGTGTACTCCAGCCTGGTGACAAAGTGAGATGCTATCTTAAAAAAAAAAAAAAGAGAGAGAGAGAGGTAGGTAAGAGAGTATCATGAAAGAATTAGAATGGAAATTTTGGATATAACTGGGATAGTTAGGGATGTCCTGAGTTAACTCCAATATATCTTTTTATTTTTGTTTTTATTTTATTGATTGAGACAGAGTCTCACTTTGTCATCCAGGCTGGAGTGCAGTAGCGAAATCTTGGCTCACTGCAACCTAAACACCTGCCTGATTCAGAGGATTCTCCTGCCTCAGACTCCCAAGTAGGTAGGTTTACAGGTGGCTGCCATCACGCCAGGCTAATTTTTTTTTGCATTTTTAGTAAAGAGGAGGTTTTACCGTGTTGGCCAGGCTGCCCTCGAACTCTTGACCTCAAGTGGTCTGTCCACCTAGGCCTCCCAAAGTGGTGGAATTACAAGTGTGAGCCACCACGCCCTACCTCCGATATACTTTGGAGGGAACATGAGTGTAAGATGCAGAAGAATGAAGATGATGATAAAGCAAAGATGGATGGGAAGGTGGGAGATTTGAAGGCAGATTTTATGTCCTTCACAGTATTTTTAGATACTAGACCTGTCAGGAAGTTTGAGAATTGAGATGTAGATATGTGTGTGTGTGTGTGTGTGTGTGTGTGTGTGTATGTGTGTACCTCTATATATGTATCTGTTTGTCTGTCTGTCTGTCATCTGTCTAGCTACCTACCTCTCTCTCTATCAAGAGAACTTTACATTTCTAAAACGAATTATCTCAGGTCTCTAAAGTTAAGACCTGATATCAATGCCAAAAGCCAGTGCTCTTCAAAACTTTTAAAATTTGTGATGTTCCTGAACAAGGAAGGCTTAACATCCTGTTGTGTGTGAAGATAGGAGCACCACCATAAATTAGAACATGTGAAGCTTTTATGTTTACTTTGACTTTCAAGACCCTCATTTTTATTAGTGTTCTTAGAACCGCTTTCTCTGAAGACAGACTTTGCAACTTTTTGTAATGTTTTTAAAGAGACAACCACTTTGATACGTTGAAGGAAAGCAAGAATAGAGAGCTTGAATTTTATCTGCTTTTTTATTTTTCCGTTAGCATAAATATAACATACTAGCAAAATTCATGTGTGCCTTAGGTCATGACTGCAATGCTTGCATCTTCTCAAGGAAAACGTAATTTTTTTGAAGTAGGTATAAAAGTATGCATCAAGAACATTACCATGAATTTTAGCTTGAAGTTATAAGCCATTCACAGAATGTGTACGTTTAGGCAAAAACACTCATCAAATAAACTTACATTCTGTCTAAAAGTTTGTTGTAAAACTGATCAATTGAAATTTCTCAATATTTGCATCTATGTCATAGCAATGTATAGTCATATATGAAGGGCCAGGTGTAACCTGCATTTTCAGTTTGGCACATTGCACTTCTGTGATAAAGGAAAGACTTATGGGCCTTTCCTCTTCCACTTGTACTCCTTTTCCACATCCCTTCTCATGTCCCCATACTGTCACTCTGTTCATCAAAGCCTGCCTGCAGGAAAGGAGCTTGCAGACGAATTCATAATAAGTATTAATAACTGATAAGGCTGAACACATTACAGGAAGATTTTATTATATTTTATTAATGTTAATCCCTAATACCAAGTGAATTAAGTTCTCTTTGTAAAATTTTATCCACCAGCAATATTTAGGAAAAAGTAAAGCTGCAGTGGTTTGTGGAGCCAGCTGGACCAGCTTGCAAGAGTCAACTGTTAACATTTTAGGAATTTTTGTAAGCTGGGTATTAAACAGGGCCACCATTATTAAACATTAAATTATATAAATTTTTAATTAAGTAGATCATATTGAAAATGATTATACTAAAAAATTATGTCCTAATTATATAACTAGATTTTAGTACTATCCATGCTCTTAGGTACATTTCTATTTATTGTATTTGTGGGATATGTAATTGCACATCTCGTCCCAACTCCACTCCAGTGACATATTGTTAACTTGAAATTGGTCATAGTAGATGTATTTACATTATGGAAATTAGCAAATACTACAAACAAGGGTATGATTTATTGTTTTGCTGATTGGCAAGACTCGAGATAGTACTGAGGAAAGTGTTGTTAATAATGCAGATTAAACTTAAAAGTACAACATAACTATGTGCTTTACATTGTTTAATATCACAAAAATTGAGGAATTACTTTCTTAATATTTGAAAAGTATTATCCAGTTCAGTAAAAAAAGGTTACTCTTATCATTCCAACACATTTCCTTCATTTCACTCTCTTAGTGTTATTTAAGGTAAGAAAAAATGTCAACCAGCATTCATGGTAGAAATGCCCTTTTCATCAATTTCAACCAGGTTGGTGGCTACTGTGATGGTTAATTTTATGTGTCAAATAAGGTAGTCCCTGGTATCCGGGTATTTGGTCAGACATTATTCTAGATATTTCTGTTAAGGTGTTTTTATGACATTAACATTGAAATCAGTGGACCGAGTAAATCAGATTACCCTTCATTATATGAATGGGCCTCATTCAATCAGTTGAAGGCCTTACTAGAGAAAGACTGGCCTTCCTTGTAATGCCTGCATCATCACTAGGCAAATGTAATTTTTTGAATTAAGTATAGTTTACTATATATCTCATTAGAGAGAATTAGACATAAAAGTATACATCAAGAATGCTTCCTCGAAGTTTAGCTTAAAATCACAAACCATGTGTACTTTTACGTAAAAACTCTAATTAATACATTTGCATTCTATCTAAAAGTTAATGTAAAATTGAGCAATTGAGATTCTACCAGCTGACAGACTCTCTCCTTCTCTCTGTCTCTCTCTCTCTCTGTCTCATTCTCTCTCTCTCTCTGTCTCTCTCAGAGATATTTATGTGTATCCTCTTGGTTCTGTTTCTCTGGAGAACCCTGAAAAATACTCATCCAAGGACTCAGCAAAAACCAACAAAAAGTTATGTGCAAATGAATTGGCTGTAGGAAATTTATAATAAGTAATATTGTATATTTTATAATTATTTGTGAATTGTGTGCTATACATTCTTTATATCAGTAACATCATAAACTTATATATGTATACATATGCACATTTTTCTTCTACAGGGCAGGATATGAAAAGCAAGTGCATGAATTCTCTTGTTTGTGTATATACGATTTGATAAAAGTTTACAGCTGTTTATTTTTCACGTTTTCCCAAATGTTTTTTTTAAATATATTTAATATAGAGAAAGGAAAATTGTATATGTTATTCTTAACATTAATTGAAAGACAGATAATAAATTTTTATTTTCTAAATATAGAACAGTTAATATTAACTACAATGTATCTTGCAATGCAAAATTCCAAAAGTAGTTAGCTATGGTTTAGTAAATGTAATGTTTTCACCAACAATGGCATTGGGATATGTATACTGCAAAGGCAAGGTTAATATGTGAATAACTGCAGGTGTTCAGTTTTCAAAGCCTCTGAAAACACTTGAACATTGAAACCTACATGGTGTGTTATCTTCTTAAGAGAGATATAGCTTGAGTGGATTCCATAGTTGTTTGAAGTGTGTAGTTTGTTAATGTCCCAGCACTTCAAATTCAAGATTTAATAATCTCTCACCTGCCACATCATCAAATACCCTTTCATAACTGGACGCTGTACCACTCATTTCAATGGCAGCCATGGAATAATATATTCTTAAGTCATGATATTGATAAAGAACCTGGCTGTCATAAGGAAAGAGAAAAAGAAAGTTCTTGAATCGACTTAATATGTTTTGCTCTTTCAAAAGGCAGGATAATGTTAACTTTAATTTAATTTATTCAGTTATTCATTTTTCAGCTTGCAGTATTTCAGAATGTAGAAAATAAAGTAAAAAGAAAAGTTATGCAAAATAGTAGAAAGCCCTTTGTATGAAAAGCGCCTCCTTAATGTTCAGTTATTGATTTTTTTTCGTGACTTGACTTTGCAATGAATATGATGGAAAGACAAAATCAATATGAAATAAAATTTACATAGGGACTGTTCCATGTGATGGAGATTTTATACATTTCTGGAATATAAGTTTGTTCTTGCAAAGTGGTTTTAAAAGAAGTACACGAAATCTGTGGCAGTAACAATGCTGGCAAATAAGTACTTTATTTCTGAAATGCTGGTAATGGAGTCCTGGTTTCTAATTGGTACTTTATAGCATTGACAGTTTTTAAAATGCACTGATAGTTGGTGCACACTCCTTTATGCCTGGACTTTAAACTCAGATTTAGTGCTACTTGCTATTTGTATGTGGCAATATGAACAAAATGTCTTCATTACTATTTCATTTTCAGAAGCACAAAAGCCTAGGATGCAGGAGAGGATAAATAGCTGCCACCATTCCATATTTTCCATGTGAGAAATCTAACATAGAATGGTAAGTGTCAGGTCTGAAACTAAGGTTTCTTTATTCTCAGTTTCACCCCCAGCTACCCAGTCCACACCATCATTGTTTTTCCACTATACCTCAACCAAGATTAAGAGAATAAATTAACTTCTTTGAGTCTCCATATAATACCCACATTCACATTTTGGCTACATCTGTTCAGTTGTGACAACTTCAGATAGGACCAAAATTTTGACTTTCTTGGCCCCCTGCATCTATCAAGATGATTGTAATGGACAAAACAGGAAATGAGTCATATCTGGATAATTACTCAAACCATCATCTTCATAAGTCAAAAAATGTGCTAGTGTCACTGCGAAAGATATCAGATAAGAATACATACATGCAGACACACGCCCGCACACACATAAGGATGTTGTTTGTAATCTAAGAGCACTTTGGTTCTTTTCCACTCCTGTGCATCAGGAATTGGGATATGACTGTGTAGTGGAGTGGCAAGATTAAATGAATGAGCCCTGATGAATGATTCTGTTGTAATAGTATTTTCTCACAGTGGACAATGGAAATAAGAGTGGAATTTCAAGGCAGAGGGAAAATTCACAAATTGGTGTCCTAACTGGAGAAATGAGAGAATCTAAAAGAGGAAATCACAGCAACATGGGAACTTTTAAAAGTCAGCAGCCGGTTTGTATGTCCATCTGAAAGGCAGTCCCTTCTCAGACATCCAAGTGAAACAGGCTTAGCTTTAGGGGACATTTTGCCTTTAGAGACAGCCTATTTCCATTGTCAAACAATTACAATTTGTAAACTATTTTATATGTTAAAGCAAAACTCTGCCTTCCTATAACTTAAACTAAATTCTGTGATTCTAGAATAATTTTCTGGCTCTGGAGATAATCAGCAAATGATTTGTGCATTAATTGATTTATCCCCTCAGTCATAGAGTAAATATTTAATGAGTACCTATAATGTATTAGGCATTGTGCCAGATGTTCAATGTATCTAACTCTTTCTTCTTCCATATGAAAGTCCTTCAAATATTGGAAACCCTGTAGTCCCGAAGTTATTTGTTTTAGCATTCATTACTCAGAGGGCATAATTCTGTGTTTTTCACTGTTCTGGTCTCTTTCTTCTACTTGCATTAAATTGTAAGATGAAAAGAAGATGACCATTGGACATATTTAATTAAAGGAAAACATTTCTTATTTCATTAATTATGATATGGCTTCAGGAGAACACAGTGTACATCACTTATTTGTGAAACTCAAAATCTGGTATTAGCACTTTGTGACCACCTTTCTATTGTTGTTTAAAATTTGCCTAATGTTGATGAACTTTAGAGGTTGATAAATTGTTCAGCACTTTTATTTCAAGATGTATAACTGTGATAGTGTGCCCATTAGTTTAGCTCAGAATTTCTGACCCTATATTCTTCATTAGAGAGACACCAGTCTAAATGTTTCCTTTTGTAAAAATCAGAACACTTGCCCAGCAATCTAATTCTCTTCCATTTCTCGGGGGGGGGGAAAAGAATCCTTATTCAAAAAATCCATATTTTTAGTTGATAGGCAACTTATTTAGATAAACAAGTTTCTAAACTTCTCAGCTATTGAGCATTATTTTAGTTTTAGATTAATGCTATGTAGCCTCTAAAAAGAAAATTTCTATGGAAATGAGAATTGGAGAGCTTGTGTTGAAAATAAATCCTCACCTGGATTAAGTTTCACCTGTGTGTGCTCTGAACTATTGGGGAATGAAGTGTTTTACATATGAAAATTGTTAGGTTTTAATAACTTATTGATGCCTATTTATTTTTATAGATATCTGTCCTGATGTGAAAATCACATGAACAGTAAACTTTTAGATGAATATTGTAAGCTTCTTATAACTTTTTTCAGTCTTCTTTTTGTTGGTTTCCTAGTTCTAGCATTTCCCTGCATATAGATTTTGGTCAGTTTTTGGGAGGGGGAAAGGGCAACCCAAATTTTAGAATTATGTGCAACAGTTATAAAATATAGTGTCTGGCCAGGGGTTGATGGGACTCAATTTTCTCAATGTATATGGATTGTAGTATTTACAAAGGAGTCTTAGTATCTCCATTGTTTTGTTCAGTAATATTTCTCAGTTGTTTTCTTGCATATATATTGGATATAAGAGGTAGTTAGGAGGTAATTAGAAAACTAATATTTTAATGAATTGGCCTCTTCTTACTTTATTGAAAGATAAAGCATAATTTATATTTTAGTTTTTGATATGGGGGAAATTTACCGTGCTATCGTTAGGACTCACTCAGGTTACTGTGAATTTCGGATGAAATACATGTAATTATTTTTGTAGCTAGTATATCATTTGAGAGGAGGTATAGCTTTATGGTTAAATATGAGGGCTCTGGAGTCAGATTACTTGTGAAGTAAGCTCAGGCCAGTTTAACTTCCTTGCATTTCACTTTTTTTTTTTTTTTCCTGTTACTGGGGTCTGTAATAGAAACTACTTCATAGAGGTTTTTAAGGGATTTCCTGAAAAACAGAACAAAACAAAACCCTAAACATTTAAATAGCCATGGTAATGTTAGCTACCTTATTACTATGAGGAAACAACTTATTGACTTCACTCACTCATTTTGCCTGTGAAATAAATTAAACAAAGTAGATAATTCTGACAATTAAAAATATGAATGGTTTGATGGTTTAGTTTGTATTAAAGTTGACATCTGTAACTTTTCATTATAAGCTTTTGTTTTTTCAAGGTTGAGGGATTGATTATATTACAGTTTCTAAAGAAAGACTTTGTTGCATTTAGCAGATGCATGGAATTTGTAATGTCCATCCATGGTGGAAAGACATATCCATATAAATCTGACCATAATTTGAAAGAATTTTGGCAAACCAGGTAACATGTCAACTTTCAATATCAGGAATATTTAAAAATATGAATCACATTTTAATGGTTTAAATATAGAAATGCCTAGTATTAACTATAGTTTTAGAAATTTAAAATTTTATTGTCAAAGGATTTTCTGTTCTTTTCAACTGAATTGAAGAAATGCATTGGCGATTATTTAGTCTATTAGGTAGGTGATATCACTTGTGAAGACGGTCTGAAAGTAAGTAAAACTCACCTTGTAAAATTCCATCTGGCTGGCAGTAATGCCGGTGAGTCTTTGTTCTCTGCCCTGATTTCACTTCCATAGTTTGCTGGTATTAACAGCCATTTTAAATTTCAAATCTTACGTATATATGTGTAGAATGTCAGAAACAATTTGGAATTCACTATTTGTGTGACTTTAAATCATTTAGCTATTCTAAGCCTCAGTCTCCTCATCTGTAACAAATAATCTATTATTACACCTCATGAATTTTATAGTAGAGATCATAGCTTTATAATCTATAGATAATTATATATTTATAAGCTATCATATGGAATTTGTATTCTTCTGCAGAATTTATGGCCCATGAACTTATTTTTTTCCTATAATAGAGGTTTAGGGTTACAGTTACAGTAGAAAGAGAACAGGGATGGGATTACAAAGACCTGGATCATTCAGTGCAGCTTTCTGTGGCTCCATTTCTTCACCAGTGTAACGAACGGACTGGACTCAATGACATCTAAAAATCCTTCCTAGCCCTAAATTTTAACTGCAATATAATTTCATGATATCATTATTATTTTACAGGAATTGTTCCTGTGTAAAATCACGAAATGAAGGAAATAGTTTTGCTTTCCCTTCACATGTCAAAAATGAAACTAGGAGATAATGTGTGAGATCCTTATATTTATTTGTAATATTATATATACATATAAAATATATGCACACACATGCTTATGTTTGGTTACATGTTTGAGTAAAATATTATAATTATAATATTATTTTATGTATTTTATAACTGAAAAAATATAACTACAACTAAAAACGTGTTTATGTACTAGAATACAATATTTCAGTTACTTTTCATCCATGATGGAATTTTTTTTGATACTCAAATTACTTGTCCAAGTGACCATAGTTTCTGTTATAGGTGCTACAGTGGATGTGCTTATATAAAGTACAAGTTTTCTTCATAAGTATAATGCATATTTGTTAAATGAGTGAATAATTTGACCTGCAGTAAAAAGAAGAGAAATAAATTAGCTTATGTTTTTTATACTCAATGATAAGTTTGAATACTGTGTATAAATAATTTCTATTCAAGAAAAGGACCCCAGGATTAAGCTCCAAATAAAAAGGCACTGGATCCAGAAACACTAGCAATATTTTTGAAATGTCCAAGGGCTATAAAACAAAGTGGATTTGACTAGAACTGTTTTCAATTTGCACTTGCCTCCTGGGTATCTGTTCAAACCTGCTTATGAATAGGCTCTGACTGATTTGTGAAGGGGGTTTGGCTTTTGTTTCACAGCTGTGTGAGGCATTCATGTATAAGCCACACCACTTCCCTGTTTTGTTATTCATTACACTACAAGTTGTCCTCTGTAATTTAAAAAAAACCGTCATAACGATGAAATGCAAACTAGTATGTGTTGCTTTGGTTACGTCTGCTTGAGAAATAGTTCTGAAATCATTACTCTGACTACATTATTGAGGGTGCAGGGGACTTTTTTGATGAAATTCACTCTGCTCATAACATTTCTACATTATCTTTGAGTCTCCAACTGATCCCTTAGTTTTCTTCACTGATTCTTCTTTTTACTCTCTTCCAAGACCTGGCATTTCACATATTATTTATTTGTCTTAATTTGTTCAGGGTGCTATAACAAAGTACCATACACTAGATAGCTTATAGAAACAATATAAATTTATTTATTATAGTTCTGGAGGATGGGAAGTCCAGGATCAAGGTGCTGACAGATTCAGTGTCTGTCGAGGGCTCATTTTCTGGTTCATAGATGGTGCCTTCTCACTGTATCCTCACATGGTAAAAGGGACTAGCTGGCTCTTTGTGGTCTCTTGTCTAAAAGCACGAATCCAATTCATGAGGGCTATAACCTCGTGGCCTAATCACCTCTCAAAAGCCCACATCCTGATATCATCACATTGTTGATTAGAGTTCAACATATGAATTTGGGGAGGAGGGGCTCAG
Source organism: Ateles fusciceps (assembly GCA_036589455.1). Taxonomy (NCBI): domain Eukaryota; kingdom Metazoa; phylum Chordata; class Mammalia; order Primates; family Atelidae; genus Ateles; species Ateles fusciceps. The sequence goes on from JAZHEH010003462.1 coordinate 929,093, forward strand.
AAACATTGAATCATCCTTCTTTCTTTCTGCTTTTTGCTCTGTTCCTCTCAGGTATACTAATGGTTATAACCACAACTCTGTGAATCACCAGTTCCAAGTCTTTGTGGATGGATGTCCAGGAAAATATTTAGTTTTCTTCTGGACTCTACTACTTAAATAATCCAAATTGAGCTTTAAGAAGCCTGTCTTAAACTTAAGTCTCCAGTTCTCCAGATTCCTGCTGCAGTGCTACTTTCCTTCTCCCCACCTACCTCCCAACACTTTTTCATATTCTCTCTAGAGATAATTGCATAAGTTTTGCTCCCCCCTCATCTTTCTTATAATAGTCATTGGTTTTTCCAGACTGTATTAGTATTTTCTTTATCTAAATGAGTAGTCTTCTAAAAGCTCTCCTTAGCACTAGTTCATCTCTAGTCAACCTTTGGACGTGCACAACTAATCTTGTTAGAGTATTTGTAACCTTACTGCTTAAACAGTTTGTATGTCTACTTAGTCTTTAAAGTCATTCATAATCAGACCCAAATTAATTTTTGACATTCATTTTTCCTCTTTCTTGGACTTCTCATTTATCTTAATTTAGAAGAAGATGCTGCTAAGTCTACCAAAATCTACTTTATTATTCTTTCTGGGAACAAGGCAAGGCTTAGTATTCTTTGCAGTTAAGATATGGCAATATAATTAACTTGCTGGTAATGAAATCAGAGAAAAAGTGCTATGTTATACCTCTGGGGTTATAAGCTAAGACATCGGGTACATTTTCCCCCATTCTTTCCTACTGGCTGGAATCTGAGGCAACCACTGTGGCCATGGGGGAAGATGACAATGGGAGCAATTTAAATCCCTCAGTGACTAAATGGGATTGAGCAGCCCCCATCGATGTTTAATCTTTACCTTCATATGATTTTATGGAAGTGACATAGACTCTTTTTCTTTAAGCTTCTAAGTGTTTTTTAGTCTCTTGCTTCTAACCAGTATTTCTTAATTTTTCATATAAACATTCTGTTTTGTTCCTAGGAATACCATATCTTGGCAGAATGGTGATAGCCAAAAAGCCTCACGTTAGTCAACAAAACCTTCTCCAAGAATAGCAAATATCTTTTTGTAGATATTCTGCTTATCTTATGTTCTGGCATTAGAGATAACACCTATTACCACAATAGGGGAATTAAAACTATAAGCTGGTTGCTGGATTGGTGGAATATGAACGATGCCTCCATTTCTAGCTTCCATGTATTAGGATATAACTTAAGTTGTTTTAACAGACCAAAAAAGAAAGTGGCTCAAACAAGAAAGGTGCTTATTTCTCAGTGATAGTCCCAAATAGTCCAATGCAGGGGTATAGAGCAACTGTATTCTACAAGATGCTTCTTCATTCTTGTGGTTCTGCTATTCTTGGATGTATTCCCATTGTTCACATGGCAAACATGTGTCTTAATGCTACATTCCCTTTTGAGTTAATGAGAGGGGGAGGAGGAAGTGGAGGGTCCTGCTCTTTGTATTAAGGTATTATGACCTATAACTTGTAGATGTAACTTCTATCCAAATCCCATTGTTCAGAACTTAATCTCTTTGTCAGACCTACCTACAATGGAGGCTGGGGAGATGTACTCATTAATTATTAATAAAGAACCATGGGCCCAGTTCAAGCTTGGTTTGTTTCATAACTAAAAGGAAAAGGAGATAATGAATTTTGGGGGAAACTACTGGTATCTGACATATCACACACCTTAATAACATTTGCAAAATTACCTCTTTGATGTTTCCAAAATAGAAATTACTTTCTGTCTCTAAATATTCCTCTCTTATAATTTACCTGATCTTGACAAACAGCAACCACATCTATCTAGTCAACTAATTAAATAAACCAAATATACCTCCTTATTCCTGATATCCACATGTAATCTATGGTATGTCCAGTTGATTCTATCTCATAAACATCATGTACACTCTTTTCTTTCCCTCTCCACTGTATATATCTCAGCGTAAACCATCAGCATCTTCTCTCTTCAACCATGGCGGCAGCAGCCATTTAAATGATATTGGGCCTTTCATATTGTGTTCTTCTAATCAATCCTCCAAGACCATAGTGATCTTTCTGAAATTCAAGTACGATCATTTTATTCTTCTGCCAAAAATATCCTTTGGTGGTTTCCTCGTTGTTTGGGAAATAAAGTCCAATATCCTTATCAAAGCATTTAAAACCCTTCATAATCTTGCCCTTTATTCTAGAATATTTTCATCCTTTTCAGTTGATATCAGTTTCTCAGCCCTCCTATTCTAGTTTTTTGACTGTGGCATGCTGATAAAATCTCTGGTGACTTTGCTCCCAAATTTTTCTCTTCCCCAAAAGCCCTTATCTCCTGAGTGTCCCTGGCAGAAAACCACCTTTCAATGCCAGTCTTAACATTGTCACTCTTATGACAACTTCTGACTCCTGTGTGTATCTAGGGTTGATCACCCACACACTGATGCCTACACTTTCCCTCATAGAGATAGTCATTCACAACCAGGTAGAGCATATGCATACTATGGAGACAGAAACAAAGTGAAGACAATAATAAAGACCTGGAATCAGCCTAAGTGCCTGTCAACTACTGTGGTTTGGGTAAAGAAAATTTACTACATATATACCATGGAATACTATGCAACCATAAAATAGCATCGAATAATGTCCTGTAGTGGCAACATAAATGCAACTGAAGGCCATTATCCTAAGCCATTACTAATGCAGAGACAAAAAACCAAATACTGCATGTTCTCACTTAGAAGTGGGAGCTAAACATTGATTACATGTGGACATAAAGATGAGAACAGCAGACACTGGGAACTACTAGAAGAAGGAACGTGAGATGAGGGCAAGGGCTGAAAAACTACCTATGGGTACTATACTCACTACCTGGGTGATGGGATCACTTATACCCCAAACCTCAGCCTCACGCAATATACCCAGGTGGCAAGCCTGCACATATATCCCCCTGAATCTAAAATAAAAGTTGAATTAAAAAAAAATAAAGTGTGAAGATGCTTTATAGGTATAGATAATGTAGACACTGGATTGTTTCTTTTACATTTATTTGATTATATATTTCTCACTTCTATTTGGATGAAAAGTCCTCAAGAGAAAATTCTGTTTCTTAGGATATTTTCAGCCTCAGGAGTTAACATGGTTTCTGGAATATAGTAGGTATGCAATACATGCTTCTTGAAAGATCTAAGAATATTCTCTCAAATATTTCTAGTAAAAGAGTGAATTTTTTAACCACTTTGTAAAAGCAATCTGGCAGTGTTTACTAAAGTAGAACATAGTCTACTGTATGACCCAGTAATTTCATTTCTAGTCATATATCAGACATAAATGCGTAACCATGTGTGCCCAGAGACATGGATGAAATGTCCATAGCAACATTGTTTATAGTAGCTGAAGAATGGGGAATAAAGCACAAATTTCTATCGATATTATAATGAATAGATAGATTGTAGTATATTAATGCAATAGAATTCTGTACACTTAAAGAAATGGACAAATTATAGCTTCATGAAATAACTTGGATAAATATCTCCTCCACTAATAAAAAGCATCAACATTAAAAAAAATCCCCACACTATATGTTCCTATTGATGTTATGTTTTGTCCTATGTTAGAAATTAAAATTGTGGCTTCCTTGGGAGATGAAAGAGAGGGTAGTAACCGGGAAGGAACATGAAGATCAGATTCTGATGTATTGACTATGTTTCATTTCTTGATTTGATTATTAGTTTCCTGTATAATTTGTGGTAAATAATTGAATTGTGTGTTCTATACTTCAGCAAATAATCTTAAAAAGTTAGTGACTGCATGATTGATATGCTCAGTGAAGAAGGATCTAGAACAGGTCAGTTTTAACTTGTTGTCATGGCTTTTGGGATGGATGTGCTGGGATAAGTACTCAATCTCCCTTAGCCTCTCCTCCGACTTCTTCTCACAGAGGAGAAAGAAGATTTGTCTGTGATTTCCAAAGTTTATTCCAGATCTGGCATTCTATACAGAAATCAGAAAGAGATGAAATGACTCTGTTTATGTCTTTTTTGAGACTGCCTTACACAGTAGCTCAGGTCAAATTAAAAGAAAAGAAAATCTAACTTTTTGCATGTTCTTGCTTAAACCAAGTCAGTGTGCTGAGACACTGATAATAGGCAGCGTAAATGATAAATCCATTATAAAGTATTTACATTGCTATTACTTTGATTATACTGTAGATCAAATAAATTTTCCAGTTGGCATAGTAAAAAGGTGCAGTAACTCACCATAATACGTAGAGTAAACATCATGGTGTAGTTCTCAATCACATTGTCTGAGATTTTACATTTGAGTATCCCTTATTTGAAATGCTAGGGACCAGAAGTATTTCAGATTTAAGATTGTTTTAGCTTTTGGAATGTTTGCATTCTATTACCCAGTTGAGCGTCTCTAATCCAAAAATCAGAAATCCAAAATGTTCAGATGAGCATTTCCTTTGAACATCATGTTGGCACTCAAAAAAGTTCAGATTTTGGAGCATTTTGGATTTCCAATTTTCAGAGGATGGATACTCAACCTGTAGTGAGAATTTACCATAAATAGAAATCAGCAGCCTCAACAATTTCAGTCCATGAAACATTCAAAACCAAGACCAATGTACAGCTCTTCAAAATACAAATGGAAGTCCTGTAATGATGTCAGTCAGCAGTTAAATCATTCCCAAGTACCAGCTTATACTTTTAAATAAAGTGCAAATTAATATTGTTTTCCTAATAATTAAGGGCAAACCTTCAATTATTGGACTTTTTAAAAAAATCCATTTTCAGCCAGAATTATTTGTACATTTTATGGTGTGGATTTAACCAGAGTATGATTTGGTTTGAATTACTCAGATTACACAATTATTTAGTCTACTTTTCTCAACTTTGCTTTGTTCTTTATAGAATAACAGTAGCACTGATGATAGAACATATGATAGTCTTGCCTTTCTTGATTATACTGTATATGGAGTTATCATTCCTGATTCTCCTCCTGTAATCTAGAATATAACTTAAAGGACAATGTTTTTGAAATTCCCGACAACCAGTGAGATAAAAAAAATCATCTTTAAAGATGAAGTATGTATTTTGAATTCTACAAACATTACTGCTGTGTTATCTTGTTTTGTACAACTTATATATTAGATACACAATTTCATAATATAATAAATCTCCTGGAGTAATAGAGGAGAGAGGCATCTTCCTTAGACATGTGTTTGTAATACTTCTTCCTCCTCTTCGGTCAATAGGGAAATATTTGTTGAAAGATTACTCTGCAGACATTTGGAAAGATATAGAGTAAGTTTAAGATGTACCTCCTTGTCCTTGAGGAGTCTCTAGTCAGGCACAGGTAAGACAATGAAAAACAACTAGAGAACTAAGCAGAAGAGTATACAATAACATGGGGAATGTGGAACACGTTATATGAATAATAGAAATTCAGGAAGGAGGATGATTATTCTGGACAGTCATATCTCAGGTGATTTCAGAAGGAAAATGAGCTCTTAAAAATAACTAGCTATATTTTGCCTGCGATGAAGCGGGGCAGGTATCAGGCAGTGCAAATACATGGAGTCAGTCAGAAGTCCTATTGATCTTTTCTTTGCAGAGGCTCTCACAGATGTTCTTACCTTCTTTCTCAGTAGGTGAGGTTACCTCTTAACTCACCGAGACCATCAAAGCTTTCTGGCCTGAGTTCCCTGCATCTGAAACAGTTCAATATTGCCTCTTCTTCTCATTTACATAGCTCTATAGTTTCCTGTGTTCTTCTCTCTCTCCTGCTGGTCTTTGAGGAAGTGATATCAGTATTTAATTGTTGGTCCTTTTTTTTTTTACCCTTTCTGACACTGTCCCTGAGTAACCTTTCCAGATTCTTCCATTTCTTACTCTCCACTGAAAAATGTATGTGGTACCCTTGAATTAAGAAATAAAAGTAAGTATTTGGCTTATTTATTTATTTTATTATGCTATTTGCTAGATTCTGCTTGATAGCTAACAGTGGAACTGTAAGTATATCCCCTGCTCTAAACTCACTGAGGGTAGCACATACGTTTTTATCCTTGTTTTCTCTCATGGTACCGTGCACATAGCAGGTAAGTAATACTGGATAAGTAAGAGACTAAACAATTATTTATGTTTCATCAATTGTTTTCTTTTTATCCTTTATTCCATTCATTTATCTGTCCTTTGAATATTCAAAGGATTTTAGGTCGTCTATGAAAATAATGTAAAAATTAAAAGAACAATAAAAACATAAATGCTTATTTTAAATGTTCTTTCATTTATCTTGAAAAGAAAATTCATTTGATTTACTAACCCTGCTCACCTCTCTTCTATTTTACTTCACCCTGCCCAATGCAATGCACACCTTAAAAAGGAGCAGTACACTTGCAGCCTTCATTTTACCATCACCCACTCAGTCTTGAAACTCTCTCTAGTTTGACAATATCTGAAAAGCTACTCTCCTGAAATTGCTTCCTCCAAGGTCACTGAAGAATATAAACTTAAAAATTCAAAACACTTTTATCATTTTTCACTCTCTGCTCTGTGGCATACAACAGTATTCTACTCATTTCTTAAATGCATCATCTTCCAGCTTACTCTCCCTGAGGGTTGCTATCATAGCTCTCTGCATAAGTTTGGCTGCTCCATCTCCGTCACAAGTACTGACTGCTCTTTACCCCCTGCTTCCTAAGCTGTGGTAAGTGATTAAGGCTTCGGCATTTGTGGCCTGCCTTCTCTCTCTTCTCTTTGCTTCAGAGATTTTATTTAATTCCAGTGAGACCTTCAATGTCCATGATGCAGCCAGATTTCCCTTTACTTCTGCAGTGTCCAGTAGGTCAGTGAAGAATTACTCCCTTCCATTTAAAAATCAACATGTGTAGAATGAAAACTTTTGACCTTTCTCTCTTGATAGCATGGTTGTTAGCCAGTGACTGAGGTTTTAACGTTTGGGCACTTTTTCTTTTTTTTTATAATTTCTCCCTTTCATTTTCCTTCCAGTTTGAGTCACCAGTGCTTCCATTCGATTTCGTTTTTCTCTATTTTCTTTCTCCTTTATTCCCTTTGTACCACTCTGGTGAAGGTTTTCATTCCTCACCAGTCTGCTATAAACATTTCCAACAGATCTCCCTATATTTATTTACTTACTTCAATCAGGCTTCTATGAATTAAACTTCATGAAATGCCTTCCTCCTCAAAATACTTTGGTCTCTCTATTACCAACATCAGCAGTTCTTAGCCCTGATCATCACAATTATCTGTCAAGGCCATCTACATAATTTGCAAAGCCCAGTGAAAAATGAAAATGTGGGACCCCTTGTTCAAATACAGGAGAAAGTGTTATTGAAGGAACTCAAATATTTTTATTTTTCTGATTTTCCCATGGCCTTTCACTCAACTTGTCATGGTTTTTTATTTAAAATTTATATGTAATGTTTTGTTAAGAAAAATTTAAATTTCAAGTTGTTAACACATATTTTACTGTTCATCTCTATATTTTGCAGTGACCATTCTAAATGCAAATAAGACCATTTAACTTATTTCCGTAAACACTGATGTTATACCATATATATTTTGTAGCTTATACATATATATTTCTTTCTTGCCAGAACAGTGGAAATGTTACACAAAACTATCTCAACTGATTTTATTTAACTTTTTGCTTTGGTCTCATTTACCAACACTTGAACTTACCTTACAGATGAATAAAAAAGACTGAAAAGCAAAGAAACTATGGATTCCTTTGCCTTTCTTCTGTGTTATTTTCAGTTGGCTAATATGGAAAAGTAGTGTGAGCAACAAAGAATATGACAAGGTTCCTTGGTGATTTCTGTCACTGAGAATGCCATTGCTTCCTTTTCTATCCTCAAAGCAATTCTGGTTCAAGCAGAAAGCTTGGCCTCTTGGGGGCTGTCAGCACCCCCATTTACGGAGTCATAGGCATAGCTTTACCTTGTACTAACTTGGAGTCTTGCTGAACTCCCACGTATTTTGGGCCCCGTGGAATCCAGTGCTCACGGGCCACTTTGAACTCTACATGTGAATGGAGTGATAAGGAATGGCAGCAGACAAAAATTACTCATAAAATTATTAAGAATGTCATGACGGCTACAGGAGAGTATTAAGGCAAACATGGGGCTTCAGGAGACAGTATAGTCTGAATGCCCATGAAGCCACCACTGTTTCTGTGGATAATTTAAAAATAGTCTCCAGCCCCAGCCCCAGCCCCTATTAATCATAATCTCCAGGGAGGGGTCTAGACATATGTATCTGAAATCAACAACAACTACTACAACAACAACTTCACAAGTGATTTTATGAGCTTATATAAAAGTCTATAATCTCTTAGGCTAGCATTGGAAGATCTTTATAATCAATTCCTGAACCACTTGCTTAATTTTATCACACTGCTCTCTACTTTGAGCCCTTGTCTGTGACTCCATAGAACGATTTGATGTCTCTGGTTATATTTTGTGTTTTGGTCCACCCTGTGATGCTCATGCCATTATCCTCAATTTCAGTGTTTTTTCTCTCCTTACTGCTTATAGGAATTGTACTATTCTTTCTCTCAAACACATATCAAAGCCTAAGTCCTCTGTAAAACCTTCCCCCACTACTCCAGCCCACAGTGAATCCTCCTTTTCCTCAGTTTTTATAGGACTTAGATTCTAGGCCATTTATTTAATGCACACTATTCTGTAGTGTGCCATTACTTATTCTTTTATGTGCATGTTCTTTCTTCCTCACTAGACTCAGAGTTTCTTTAGTACCTGGTATTCTATTGAGGCTTAACATGGCCATGCTAGGATCTAAGAATTATGATAGTTCCTAGAAAATCTGAAGGAATAAATAACTCTAAAAAATAAGCTGGCTTCTATTTTATAATTTGATTGGACCACAGAAAATTTCAGGAAGGAATTTACATTCAAAATTTATTTTTGCAGTCACTGTGACAGTGCTTTTAAAATTATTTAAGTTCTGAAATTCAAATGAAATTAGTAAAATTTATCTGAAATGTGATACCTTATCTGTGCTGTTACAAGTTTCTATAAAAGTTGTAAAATCTATTTTCTTTTATTTTATTATCTTACTTTAAGTTCTGGGGTACATGTGTAGATCTTGCAGGATTGTTACTTAGGTATACACATGCCATGGTGGTTTGCTGCCTCCATCCCCCCATCACCTACATTAGGTATTTCTCCTAATGTTATCCCTCCCCAATCTCCCCACCCACTGCTATCCCTCCCCTAGCCCTCCACCCCGCAACAGACCCCAGTGTGTGATGCTCCCCTCTCTGGGTCCATGTGTTCTCCTTGTTCAACACCCACTTATGGGTGAAAACATGCAGCGTTTGGTTTTCTGTTCTTGTGTCAGTTTGCTGAGAATGATGGTTTCCAGCTTCATCCATGTCCCTGCAAAGGACATGAACTAATCCTTTTTTATGACTGCATAGTATTCCATGATGTATGTGGGCCACATTTTCTTTATCCAGTCTATATTTGATGGACATTTGGGTTGGTTCCAACTCTTTGCTTTCTATAATTTTTTTTCTTTCCAAATGACTATTGAGTAGTTTTCCTAAAAGACAGATTTTTCAAACAAAATTAAGAAGCTCTCTTCAATTAATAAAAAAGTAACTTTATCAGACTCACATCTGTAAAGTTAATTTGGGACCAGAAAGAACAGATAGAATATATATATATATATATATATATATATATATATATATATTTGTAAATATATATATTAAATATGTATATATTTAATCTTCTTATTTTTTGGTGAAAACAAGTGGCAATGTAGAGTGACCTTATACAAACATGTCTGTCTTGGGGAGGTGTGAAATTATGAGGTAGTATCCAAGTGTTCAGCTTACAGTGTCTGTCATGACTGTCAAAGCCATTAATTTATAAAGTGAAATTAGAAAGTAATGTGTTTCTGCCAAACACACCAACATGCATGCATGTGATATTCTTACATTAGTTAAAGTCGTGACATTTTTTTATACTGTCAGTATATCTAGATAATTTATAAGGCCCCATTCCGGCTTCAAATATTATTTTATAACTTTTTGAATGTGTTAAATGTAGGAGTATATTTGATTAAGTCTTAGTCCTAATGGAAATCTTACTAAATGTTATTAGAAAAAGTATTTCTTTAAAAAGATAAATATGTTCCAATACTATATAAAATTTTAGAAAAATAAATATCATTTTATATCAATTATCTAATGCCATTTAATCATAAAAAGTCTTAAAGTCCTAACAGAGTTAATACAAGATTGTAGTCTAACTCAAATATTAAAATTTAATTTTCCAACAATGCAAACTTTGCTACATTTATATTAATAATCATAAAAGTATTCTGGAGGGCCTTTTGTGCTTTTCTCTTAGGCCATTTAAGGAGACTGGTGAATAGCTATATTTGCCATGGCTATTCTTTTGTTCACTCTTTCTTTAAGGAGGAAAATAGACAAGAAAAAGAATAAAACAAAATACATCCTTGCCATGGTGTTTCATGACATTTCTGCACTTGAACATCTGGAAAACCTAGTGTGACAGTGACAACCAAATTGACAAAGCTGCTGACTGCATCCACTATTACAAAAAAAATGTGGGCACTAAAAGCACCACTTTAATTCTAAAAAGCTCAATACAGTGTCTCTTCATTTTGGCCTTGAAGATAGAAAGAGAAACCACATTTATTTTGAAGATGCATTCTGAGCATTGTGCATCACACATATTGGAAAACAACAGCTCCAAAGAAAGGAACATGCATTATAGGAAAAGAGAAGAGAGCAGCTGTGGAACTGGGTCTAATTGCAGACCCTGGATGGGTTTGATAATCAAATGACTATTCTGCATAAACTAGAAGTAAAATGGCAAAACATTAATTACTCCTATTATTGCTTTTATATATTGAGATGTGGGACAAAATGCATAAAACATTTTAAGAACAGAAAGCTAAAGGAAAAGAAAAATTTCTACATGGAGTTATCTGCAGGGGCGATGAAAAGATGCTACAGGAAGAAAGCAGTCCTAAAATAAAATGCTGACAGGGATAAAACAAAAGCTATATATCTAGAATATGCTATAATTTAAAGAAGATACAAAATGAAGAGGAGTAATAACATAAAGATAATGTATTAAATGTTTAAATGAAGACAGAATTTACACTGAAATATTTTGGTTAGTTGGCAGGAACTAAACAAGGCTTTTGATGTTAGGGCTGATTATGCTGAAGTGTTATTTGTGTGACACTAAATTTTGTAATTTACCTCCACAAATTGCATCAGCAATTTATGGAACTATGATCCAATGAACAAAAAGTCAGGATACCAAAATGAATTAATGGTACAGTACATGGTGTTCCATACTGTTATTCTAGTGGGAATACTCTTGGTCTGAACTAATCCAGCAGTTTTTCTGAAATGTAAACCTCTTCAATAAAAATGAGCATTCATTACTGATATCTGGTCACAAGTAAAAACTGAAACCTAATTATTCCCTGTTACGTTCTAGAGAAAAAACAGTTAGGTCTGTGACTACTGTACACTGTTACCCTTAAAAAATAACAGGCAGCTCCATATATCAAGGAGCAGCAAACCACCACCAACACCACAAAATGTTTTGCTATTCTGCTATTAGGTTTTTGGAAATGTGTGTCATTAAGGATATTTTAACATAGTAGGTAGATGAAGCTTAAGAAGCCCCAAGTCTAATCTCTGCCTCATACCTCAGGAATCACCTCTTCTATTCTGGAAAGTTAAAACCATACTTTGAGTTAGAATAAATTTATCACTAAATTCAACTTAACTCTCATTGGATCTGTCTTGATTTCTAGAAAAGATTTTGATTTGTTCAGGACTTCTCTGTGTGTAACAAGCAAAATTGGAAATGGACTCCATCCAGGTACCACTATGGCAAGTACAGTCATCTTCCATTTACTCTTCTAATTAAATTTGAATGCTTTCTTTTTAAAACTTGAGATTGAGAACATGCATTGACACTTATCTATTCTAGTTTATATAATAAAAACACTGAGAATGCATCACTGCATGTGAAAACAATAATGACATTTTCTATAAATTGCTTCATCATTAAGGATCAATAAATATGTGGTGGTAACTTAAATTCCACATTAAGGACTCAACCATTTATGAAAAATAATAGTAAATATCTTAATTTCTCTGAGCCATTGACTACATAGCTAGAGATGGCCTGAAGTGGTAAACTCTGCTAATTCCTGACTTGATGCCCACTATCCCTGCACTCATTCTTAATAGAGCCCTATTTGTTTGGGGTATCAATGTGAGAAGCAAAACAATGATTTGTTATCTTTCTCAATTAATTTTGACAGTCCTTTTCCTCAATTTAACAGCCTTCTTCGTAGCTGTATATGGCCATGTAATCCGTTCTGGCTGCTGAGTTTCTTGAAGAGTGTTTGTTTTCATTATGAATGGGGTCAGATGTAGCCAGCAGTGTCCTTTCCGCTCCCTTGCTCCTCTTGGGCCTTGAACATAATAAATTTGATGCACACAGCTTCATGAGGAAACAAACACACAGAAAGGTCAAGAGAATCCCCAAAATCTCAGTCCTGATATGTTTGAGTTGCCGAACCGCTAATAGTAGCCACTTATCTCCATCCAGTCTTCTTGGTGAGAAAAATAACTCTTTTTGTTTAAGCTACTGTTAGCTGAAGTTTCTGTCACTTGCAGCCTAATGCAAAAGATTTCATGGCTTAGACTTGAATAAGCTTATTTTAACACTAGGGGAGGAGATTTTAAAAAGGGAAGGGTAAATGCCATGAAATCATACTCAAAAAGTTATTTTGACTTCTTAGAAGTTTATTTGAGCACTTCATGTTTCACTTTGGTCGTCTTTACAATTTCTCAGTCACGTGGCCAGAGCGAGAACAATTTGCAATTGACATGAAACAGAACTCATTACAGAACTCATATACATGTTTTAAAAACTGCCCCTGTAATGAGTCTGCCTTAGGGAAAAATATATATATTATAAATAAATATATAATATATATTATATATATTTTTTTCCCTAAGGCAGACTCGGAGAATGGCCAGCATTTATTGACTATTGCAGTCCTACTTGATACCAAGAAGATGGGAGAGAGTCCATCTATAGAATCATGGAAAGTTAGGCTGTCTTAACCCAGACAGACTCTGTTGAATATATTATGAATTACGCAGTATATGTTTGTGAAGGAACAGTAGACATTGCTATGCAGAACTCATCCATATGATAGTGAGTTAGTTCTTAAGGAACTGTCATTAATCTTGCCTCAAATATTGAAAAAGCATGGGAAAGTCCAGCCCTATCTGTCAGGAAATAAAATTTTGGTGACTAAGTAAGGCAAAAGGAGGTTTTAGAATCAGGCAATGGGCCAGGTGCAGTGGCTCACGCCTGTAATCCCAGCACTTTGGAAGGCCGAGGCAGGTAGATCATGAGGTCAAGAGATCGAGACCATCCTGGCCAACATGGTGAAACCCAGTCTCTACATACAAATACAAAAATTAGCACATGCTTGTAGTCCCAGATACTCGGGAGGCTGAGGCAGGATAATCGCTTGAACCCCGGAGGCAGAGGTTGCAGTGAGCTGGGGTCGCCGCACTGCACTCCAGTCTGGCAACAACAAAAAAGAATCAGGCAATGATTCAGGAGACATTATAGCTGTAGTTGATTTTCAGAACAGATTACCAGTCAGGCTTTAGAAGTATAAGTAAAAGGATCTAGAAAATGGAAGCAAGAGTTTGAAAGGATCTAGACAGGATATTAAGACTCCAACCAAGAAGCTTGGGGTTCTGAATAAGTCTCTAATTTTAATGAAGTCATAGATTGTCAATCAGGGAACTGAACCGAAGCCCAGAAATAAAGATAGCTGCAGAGAGTGGTGTAGGTGGCACTTAGCACACAGGGGCTCAGTGTTCAATAGACATACCAGGTGCTCATGTATGCAGGCAAACTAGTTCCTTACCCTGTACACTCTTCAAGCTGAGATTTGTAACACCAGTGGACCCATTTCCATATCCTTATAAACCATTTACTCTGAGGAGTACATTCCACAAAACGGAGATACTAACTAGCAATACTTACGGTAGTTTCTGCTTAAGCTGGTGACTTTCATTCATTGTAAAATGTAACTTGTGGATAGATACGTATGTATGACCACCAATATATAAATTATAAATGAAGAAAAAATCATATGACTAGTAGTTTACTGGAAGTTATGCACTCTGATATTTTCTATCATATTCAAGTTTTACTATTACTTAGTGAAAACAAACAAAAAATTCGTGATTCACAAAACTGATTATTTGACCCATTAATAAATCGCTCAGAACCTAGAGTTTGAAAACTCTGGCTTAGTTTCTAAGAAGATGCATTCTTCCTACCCAATTAGGCTATTCCATCTCCAGTTTTTCAACTCACGATTCATCCTTCTACAGTTTTTTTTTTTTTCAGTTATTGTTGAAGTGTGTGTTGTCCCAGCCCAGTCGTCCAGGTTCCAGTGAAGTCAGTGGTGCTCTCCATAATGTCAGAAGGCTTCTACCAATCCTAAACTCCTTGAAGACTGTTACTTAATTTTTATTCAACCATTTGCAAGAGAAACCTGGAGGCTTCCTAACATAGGCATGCTGGAACCCAGTGATAGGTAGTTTCTTTGTTTCCTGGTAGTAGGTCTAGCTTCTATTTGTCAGTAACTATGGGCCCAGACTGCTTAATAATAAGGGACATAACATGAGAGAAGCATATATTAAAAAATTATTTGACCCAGGATAAGGATGTGGAATGCTGTTGGCTGAGAGTATTAGCAATCTGCTGCTCATGAGATAAAGTTCCAGTTTAGTCGGCCAGGCTAAACACCATTGACCAAAATCATGCAAAACACTTAAAGTACACACAAAAAAATCACTTAAACCGTGTTCTGAATATACTACTCTTATATGTAGTATACATATCTATATGTGTATATGTATACATACACCCACGCACACAAACACAGTCATGCATCACTTAATGACAGGGATTGAGAAATGTGTCATTAATGATTTTGTCATTGTATGAACATCCTAGAGAGTACTTACACAAACCTAGATGGTACAGCCTACTACACATCTAGGGCATATGATATAGCATTTTGCTCCCAGGCTAACAAACCTGTATAGCATGTTACTATATTGTCAGCACTAGTAACACAAAGGTAAATATTTATGTATCTAAGCTTATCTAAACACAGAAAAGGTACAGGTAAACATGTGATATAAAAGATTAAAAATAGTACATCTATATAGAGCATTTACCATGAATGGAGCTTGTAGGATTGGAAGTTGCTTTGAGTGAGTCAGTGAGTGGTGAGTGAATGCGAAGGCCTAGGACATTACTGTACACTAGGATTTTATAAACACTGTACACTTAGGATGCACCAAATTTATTTAAAATACTTTTCATTCTTCAATAATAAATTAACCTTAGCTTACTGTAATATTTTTACTTTATAAACTTTTTCATTTTTAACTTTTGATTCTTTTGTAATAATGTTTAACTTAAAATACACATTGTATAGCTGTACCAAACTTTTATTTCTTTATGTCCTTATTTTGTAAGCTTTTTGCAATTTTTTTTTTTCTGAAAGGGCAGCTTGTTTTGTCCAGTTTTCCATGAGGGAGTGGGAGGAATCCAACATTTTCAGTTATAACAATAAGATTTTTTTTTTTAAAAGGGTCCTATGTGGAAATGAGTGGGATAATGATAAAATTTGTTTTACTTTTTAAACTTTTTTTTGTTAAAAACACAAACACACACATTAGCCTAAGCCTGTCCAAGGTCAGGGCCACCAATATTACTGTCCTCCACCTCTACATCTTATACCACTGGAAGGTCTTCAGGGGCAGTAACACGCATGGGGCTGTCATCTGCCCTGATAACATTGCCTTCTGGTATTCTTCCTGAAGGACCGCTTGATGCTGTTTTATACTTAATTTTTTTTTATTAGTAGAAGGTGTACACTCTAAAATTACAGTAAATTATATTAGAGTAAATACGTAAACCAGTCACATAGTCATTTATTATCATTATCAAGTGTTATATACTGTACATAATTGTATGTGTTGTATTTTTATCCCATGGCAGCACAGTAGATTTGTTTACCCCAGTATTACCACAAACGCATGAGTAATGTCTCGCATTACTATGTTATGATGGTGTTGATAGAAGTTTTTCAGCCCCATTATAATCTTACGGGATCACCATCATATATATAAGTCGTTGACTTAAACAACATTTTGTGGTGCACGACTATGTATATAAACATATAAAATAGTTTTTAAGAAGGTATTTCAAACACAAATACTATAATCAGAACAGCAGCATCAAGCAGAACACTTAATTCATCTGCCCTGCTGTCACATGCGTAGCTTCCAGGGGTAGCACCTCCAAACATTTGTTGCTCTGCTTCACAGTTCAGAAAGAAGTCTGGATAAAGAAGTGTGAGAAATTCCCCATGATTGGCTTTTGTATCTATGGCATGAATTCTTCCCTTTCCTGTCATACTGTAGGCTTGCACCCATAAATTGTTCCTGTGTGCCACCTCTTCTTCCCCAGTCCCTTCTCTGCAGATTCTATCCTTGGACTTCAGCTTCAGTTTGACTTGACTTCATACTCTGTGATTCTGCAAACCACTCCCAAAGCATCAGAAATAGCTATAAAATAGCTAATATGTAGCACTATAAAGATGCAGCGCTATAAAATAGCTAGTTGACTTTTGCTAACATCATCATTTTATGTGTGTGTCTAAAATTAGATCACGTATTTTAATTTTATTTATTTATTTATTTTTTGAGATGGAGTCTCGCTCTGTCGCCAGGCTGGAATGCAGTGGTGAGATCTTGGCTCACTGCAACCTCCGCTTCCTTGCTTCAAGTGATTCTCCTGCCTCAGCCTTCAGAGTAGCTGGGACTACAGGCATGTGTCATCACACCCAGCTAATTTTTCTATTTTTTTAGTAGAGACGGGGTTTCACCATGTTGGCCAGGATGGTCTCGATCTCTTGACCTTGTGATCCACGCATTCGGCCTCCCAAGGTGCTGGGATTACAGGCCTGAGCCACTGCGCCCGGCCCCCTTTATTTTTTACATATTGCTGATGAATCCTAAGAACAGTTATCCCAATGGTTTCATAGTCTAAAATTTATTACTGAGAAGCACATGAGAAATTATTTTTTCATTTATGAAACGGAATGAAAATTGAGCGTATTGGAACAGAATGTTCATTTACATTTTAAGTCAGCAGAATAGGAATAATCAAACTAATGACTAATACTAATAGAATAATACATAATACTGAGATTTATTAATTAAATAAAGAGTTAAAGAGTTTTCCTGCATATAGTTCTAGACATTGAAGAATTTCTTTAAGAGCAGGATAAAATTAAAATAAATGTTTTTTTTTTAAATTGTCCCTGGAGTAAAGTTCTGCATTATACTAATGAGATACTGTTGGAGATTTTATATTCTTAAGTTATATTCATTGATTTTTACTTTGACACAAGACGGAATTTTACCCTGGAGCTCAGTATTATTTTCTGCCATGTGTTAATTTCTTGCATGAATGCCTTATTTACCTTCATTTAGACTATGCTGCAGGTGGAATGCAAGCAGTACTTATTGATGATATTTTTGTTGGCCAAAGCTGAAGGACAGCTCAGGGTCTTGAATAGCTCCAGGGTTTCATAACTATGAAGACGATTTCAAGGTGTGACTTGTCATCGTGGAAGAATGGCTTCTTAAACATAATCCTGTGAGCCATGATTTAAATTAATAAACCTTCTCAATAGCTTCACAACAGTTGGCATCTGTTTTAAAGGCCTCACTTTTAATTTAAGATTTCTTTGTAACCACAACTGAGTTCATTCCTATAGGAGTGCTTATTTATGTAATAATTGAGTCAAGTACTCTACTAAACGATTATTAGGTTTTAGTTGCTGTGTTATAAGCTATATTTTCTCTCTTAAAGCAGTCAATTTATAGCATATTATTCAATCCTGTGTGCATTACAAAAGCTTATGGCCATAAAATTTACAGCATGGTTTGTTTTAATTCAAATGCACTTACATTGATAGTTTTAATAATTACACGTTTCTATCAAGGGTAGTTGGAAAGGAATGCAGTTGACAAACTATTATAATAGGTTAACAGCCACTGGGCTTACAATAGAACCTATGGTTATCTCTGAGCTATAATTGGTAAGTGCGTACAATGCAACTAGATCTTTCTAAGGTGCTTATCACCTATTAAATATGCCTGTTATTCTTTCTTTAAATACTTGAATATTGGGACAGATATATACAGCTTGTTTTCATCCTAAATAGTAAATCACCGCTTCAAAAGATTTTCTTGTGACTTGCATTATTATTTGAGTCCTTTAGGAAAACTGTCATTGCAAAGATATGATAAAATTGTCTTTAAGAATCTTAGTATTCTAGAGATGATTCTTTGTCCACTTGTGGAAAGGGGACATTGCTTTGGTGCAGGCAGTCTTGGATCATCTGGATTCAGTTCCTGAGTATGCTTCTTAAAAGCAGCCTCAGTCAGTCTTCCAGCTTTTAAAATAGAAATAAGTACCCATGTCACTAGGTTGTTTGAAAGATTTTAGGAGATAACATATGAAGTATCTGACTAATAGTCAGTACACTGTACTGTTAGTCTTTTTCTATGATAAGTCACTATGAGCTTAATAGTTATTTCCACTCCACTGAAAATAGACTTTAATGTATACTCAACCTCCTTGGGTATTCCTTTGTTTTAGGTATTCAGCTGAACTGCTGGAAGAGCAATTTTGAGATATTTTATAAGGGTCAGAACACTTTAGTGTAGTAGTACCATTTTAATTTATTTATTGAAT
The DNA here is from genome assembly GCA_036589455.1 of Ateles fusciceps. Taxonomy (NCBI): domain Eukaryota; kingdom Metazoa; phylum Chordata; class Mammalia; order Primates; family Atelidae; genus Ateles; species Ateles fusciceps. The sequence goes on from JAZHEH010003462.1 coordinate 948,049, forward strand.
GCTTAGTGATATTGTAATAATATTAACAACCAAACAAACACAAACACTCTGTTCACAGAGCTGTGTTATTGGTCCTCACGGAATTTAAGTATTTACGAATCGTATATCCTCGAGTGACTTTTTAGATAAATATTATTTGCAGGCATTAATTGATTCCAAAGGGAGTCTTTGATGTTCTCTCTGTAGTCCTAGGGGATTACTCTGGTTTCTTTTAAAAGATTGCTGAACCTAAAGAATAGAAAAAAGACAAGTCAGCCCTTTATTCTTCTTAAATATTGCTACCTTTGCCTTGTTTTTCACTTCTGGGATGTCTTTCTAGTTTCTGATGCAAGCAGCGAAATGAGACAGCCTCGTCATCAGCCTTCATTCCAGTTCTGCTATCCCACCCTGGTAGGATTTAGGATAAAAATCGCTTCTTCAGATGGCAGATCCTGTGGTTTAGACTACGAAGATTGTAAGATTCCCACTTTAACCCCAATCAGACTTTAGATTTAGTCTCACTTTCTCAAAGGAAACCCTAAACCATCTTTCCCCTTGACCCCCCTCGTTTGTCTTTTGGTACCCTATCCCCACCTCCTGTGTAGCCTTCTATTTTGGTCCCTCATGCCTCAACTCGTTAGGAAGTTGCTTGGAATCATGTGCTCATGTTGGGAAGTCCTTAGTGACCAGCCCTCCTTGGGCTAATATCATCCAGATAATTGTAGCCTTATTCCACACCCTGTGTTTACTGATGCCTAAAAAACAAGAAACCTACACCTACCCTATTCTACTCAGTGACAAACACTGATAAGGAAAAATATAAAACCTGAGAAATGCATCTCTTGTTTAATAAGAGAGTTTACATTGGGATCAAGAAAAAGGATGCAGCAGTGACTTGGACTTGCTGTGTATTCAGTAGCAACTTCTAGGATTATTTACCACACCTTGTTATTTTGAAAACTCTTTCACTGAACTCCCTAGGTTAAGGTCATGGCTCTCGATTTGGATAGTATTTCACCTTACCCTTTTGGGGTTTGATATCTTACCTAAGGGATGAGAGCAGTATTGAATGTGTTTTAGAAAACCCTCACCTCTTACCCCACCCCCAACACACATGCACACACAGATATATGTGGATTTTATGTATGGAAACTTCAAGATACAGAAATAATATTTTGTATATTTGCACAAGGTTATGAAGTCAGGGAAAATAGAGGTGGTTCATAAATGGAAGCTATCGTTAATGCTGAATATAATAAGTCACTTATATTGAACTCGAATGTTTTCTTCCTTACTTATTAATAATGGCATTTATGACAATATTTTAAACTTAACACAGTGTAGAACTTTGTCATCAGTATCTGCAAGTTCCTGTTTCTGGGTTTACCAAGGCCTCTAAGAAGTCAAGATTGGTCCAACTACTTCCATGGTTAAGGCTCCAGTGCATTAGAAAATGATGAAATGTGTAATATTTTATTATATATTTTTTTAGCCAGAGTCTTGTTCTGTTGCCAGGCTGGAGTGCAGTGGCATGATCTTGGCTCACTGCAACCTCCACCTCCCGGGTACAAGCAATTCTCATGCCTCGGCTTCCCGAGTAGCTGGGACCACAGAGATGTGCCACCATGCCTAGCTAATTTTTGTATTTTTAGTAGAAACAGGGTTTCACCATGTTGGTCAGGATGGTCTTGATCTCTTGATCTTGTGATCCGCCTGCCTTGGCCTCCCAAAGTGCTGGGATTACTGGCATAAACCACTGCTTCCAGCCAGAAATGTCTAATATTCTTATGAAGGATGTGGTATATTAAGAACTTTAATATGAGCACCTCTTACAATTAGTCATGTCAGTGCATCTGTGACTGTATGGTAAAATTCAGATAGAGACAACATCAAAGATTAATCCTGAGGGCCTTTAAGAAGGGTGAGATCCAGGCTGCATTGCCCTCTGAGTCCCTCAGAATTAGCCTTGGCACCTTCTTCCTCAATAATTGAGTGACTAGGAACATGTACTCTGTGGTCCCAGCAGGTGTTTCTTAAATCTGGCTGTAATGCTGAAGTCAGCTTGGCAGCTTCACCAGGCCCACTGTCACTTGGCACTCCTGCTTTAATGTGTGAAGCTGACTCACTCTCTTCTCCTTTTTGTGTTTTAGCAAGCAGAACTTCATGACTTGTGTTGCCATGAGTTACCCTTGCAAGTGCACCATTTACTACATAACAACTGAATTTCCGAGAAATTCATCAATTGTGTCAAATTGCAACATTCAATCAGATATAATTCAAGTGTGATTAAACCATATTTAGAACATTTAACCCTGATTCCTGTTGAGTAAGACATAGAGAAATCCACTATGGATGACTGAGCCTTCAGCACAATTTCACCCTTAAATATTAGACTGTAATTTATGGTAACATCTGTTTCTCATACCATATCATTTCCTTAAACTGAATGTTTTCCTTATGTCAATATCAAGTTCATTCCATTTTTATTATGGCATTGGAGAATAATGTATAATTAGTAACAGTTATTTGAAAATCTGTAACCACCTGTACAGTCTTATTTGCATAATAAAAAGGGAGGGTTATCAGCTGCACAACAATGTTGCTCTATTCTTCTAGGTTAATGAGGAATTTAGTTGGTGAACAGAGTAAAGCATTTTTCTCAAAATTAAAAAGAACCTTACATTTAAGTAATGATTTTAAGAATGAATGCCTTCAATTGAGGTGGCACACATCATTAATTTGTCTGAAAATTGTTTTGTATATTTGTTTCTTAAAAGTTGACTATATAAAATGCCATTAAAAGTATTTATTTGAAGTAATACGCTCCAATATGCATGATGAGGTAGATGTGGTTTAACTGAAATTTATACTTTGATTTTTAAATCTAATTTTACACGGAGCTTCAAAACTTTACAGTATGTTTCCCTTAAGGAAATTGGTCTTTTCACCATTTTCAGATGATTTGCTTTTTAAAAAAAATCAACTGTCAGATTATGTTGGATGATTATGTCTGTCGTAGATTGTATTATACAAAGGAAAAACAACTGAAATTCAGGAGGCAAACTTGCTGATTTGCTGCTAGCTCTACAGAACAAGGTGTGTTGTTGTAATACCATGATAGACTAAAACCTATAAGTTCTGTAAGCCTAATTGTTTAGATTTCTGAGGTTGATTTCCTTTTTTTCCCTCTGCCTTCTTATTTTGGAAACTGTAAAACTTTAAGACAGCTGCACCACTGCCCTGTGCATCCAAAAGAGAGTTCTCTGCAACATGGGAACCTGTGGTGACAGTGGAGCAGACATCAGCTTGAGTCATCAGTCAAGGTCATTGATTGGCAGTCCCTCCCTACTGGGAAAATGATCATTCAAGGACCAACCTCGGAGGTTCTAATTGTTGTTATACCTGGGAAGGAAGACCTTTCCTGCTGGAGTCTTTACTGAGCTCTTGTACATCTGATTTCTCCAAGCTTAGCTTCCTACACTCAGGAAGAGGATGGGAGTCATACTGTGGGAGTCATCTTTCTTCTGTGGGGAACCACAGTGCCTTTAGGGATTAGTGATACAATTGATGTGAAAAAAGATAAAGGGCTGCATAATGCAGTTATTCTAGCCCTTTGTCTTCAGATCAGGGCTGTGGTCTAGGAAGCTTGTTATCACTAATAGACATCAAAGTTTACACAATACTTGGACTTTTTCTAGATCTGACTATGGCCCCGTACAACTTAACCTGAACATATGTTTCCTTGTTTTTCCACAGAAAGCCAGGCTATGTGAAAAGAAGTTAGGGAGAGAGAAAATGGCAATTCAAATATTGTATTTGTGTAGAATTAACTTGTATTTATTCATCTCAAAGTCTCTATGTTGTTTCTTTTTCTTCCCTCCACTCCCCTATACCGTATACCACCAGAATATTATTTAGATCCTGTGTTCCAGAAAGCTTTGATCCAAATCCCTGTTAGGGCTTTAAAAGCATCTGTCTGGAACTGCCTACTCTTTTTAGCCGCAGCCAGAGAACCACAAACATGGGTTTTAAAGGCTTTGTGCTTTAAAGTTTTTTTTTATTGATGCAAATATTTGCACCTATTTATGGGGTACAGGTGATATTTTGTCATATGCATAGATTGTGCAGTGATTAAGTCGTGGTATTTTGGGTATCTATCATCTTGAATATTTACCATTTCTATATGCTGGGAACATTTCAAGTCCTCTGTTACAGCTATTTTGAAAAATACAATAGATTGTATAGTCACCCTACTCTGATATCAAACATTGAAACCTATTCCTTCTATCTAACTGTATGTTTGTACCCATTAACCAAATTGTCTGTAATTCTCCCAAACCCTGACCATCTGATACACATCCTTCCCAGACTCTGGTATCTCTACCTCCAAGGTGTCAACACCTCTGGTATTGTCTACCTGCAAGAAATCAAGTTTTTTTAGATTTCACATATGAGTGAGAACATGGAATATTTGTCTTAGTATGCCTGGCTTATTTCACGTAACATGTTTTCCAGTGTTGTCCATGTTGCCACAAAGGACAACATAATTTTATTCTTTTCTTATGGCTGAATAGTGTTCCATTATGTATATGTACCACATTTTCTTTATCCATTTGTGTATTGATGGACATGTAGGTTGATTTTATATATTTGCTATCTTGAACAGTGCTGCAATAAACACAGGAGTGCAGGTATCCGTTTGATAAACTGATTTCTTTTTCTTTGGATATAAATGAAGTAGTGGAATAGCTGAATCTTATGATAGTTCTGTTTTTAGCTTTTTGAGAAATTTCCATACTTTTCCATAATTGCTGTACTAATTTACATTTCCACCAATTATGTATATAGTTTTATTTTCTCAGCATCCTCTCCAGCATCTCTTTTTTTTTTGTCTTTTTAATAAAAGTAATTTTAACTAGAGTAAGATGATATCTCATTGTGGTTTTTATTTACATTTCCCTAATAATTAGTGATGTTGAGCATTTTTTTCATATACCTGTTGGCTACTTGCCAAAGAATATACATATTCTTTGCCCACTTTTAAATGGGATTATTTGTTTGTTGTTTGTTTTTGCTGTTAAGTTCCTTGCATATTCTGGATATTAGTCTTTGTGGGGAATAGTAGTTGACAGATATTTTCTCCCATTCAACAGGTTATCTTTTTCTCTGTTGATTATTTCCTCTGCTGTGCAGAAGCTTTTTAGTTTAACATAGTCCTCATTTTTGCTTTTTTCCCTGTGTTTTTCAGGTCTTAGCCATAAAATATTTGCCTAGAACAATGTCCTGAAGTGTTTCCCTTATGTTTTATTTTAATAGTTTTATTGTTCTAGGTCTCACATGTAAGTCTTTAATTCATCTTGAGTTGGTTTTTGTATATAGTGAGAGAAAGGAGTCCAGTTCATTTTTCTGCATATGGATATCTAGTTTTCTCAGCACCGTATATTGAAGAGAATATCCTTTCCCCAATGTATGTTCTTGATGCCTTTGTCAAAAATCATTTGGCTGTAAATATATTGATTTATTTCGGTGTTTTCTATTCTGTTCCATTGGTCTATAAGTCTGGTTTTACAAAAAATATCATGCTGTTTTGGTTACTATAGCTTTGCAATATATTTGCAAAAAGAACAAAGCTGCAGGCATTATACTACCTGACTTGAGTGAGGTAGTGGGAGGAGGCCTCCAGCTTTGTTCTTTTTGCTCAGGATTTCTTGGGCTATGCGGGGTCTTTTTTGGTTTCATGTGAATATTAGAATTATTTTCTCTATGTCTGTGTAAAATGGCATATGTACTTTGATAGGGATTTCATTGAATCTGTAGATTCAGTGGTCATTTTAACAACTTTAGGATGGTAATTTTAGGATGGTCATTTTAACAATTTTAATACTTTTTATCCATGAGCATGGTATGGCTTTCCATTTGTTCCTGTCCTCTTCAGTAACTTTCATCAGTGTCTTATAGTTTTTCTTATGAGATCTTTTCACCTACTTTGTTAAATTTATTCCTAGGTATTTGGTTAATTTTGTAGCTAGTGTAAATGAGATTGCCTTCTTGATTTTTTCTCAGCTAGTTCATTATTGATGTATAAAAATGCTACTGATTTTAATATATTTATTTTGTATCCTCCAACTTTACTGAACTTATTTATCAGATTAACAATTTTTTGGTAAAATCTTTAGGCTTTTCCAGATATAAGATTATATCATCTGCAATGAGGGACAGATTGACTTCTTTTTCTTCAGTTTTGATACCTTTTCTTTCTTTCTCTTGCTTGATTGCTCCAGCCAGAACTTCCAGTAATATATTGAATAAGAGTGGTGAAAGTGGGCATCCTTATCTTGTTCCAGATGTTAGAGGAAAGGCTTTCAGCTTTTCCCTATTTGGTATGATGTTAGCTGTGGGTTGTCATATGTAACCTTCACTTTGTTGAGGTATGTTCTCTCATTGCCTCATTTGTAGAGAGTTTTTATCATGCAGGGATGTTGAATTTTATAAAATGATTTTTTTTTGCATCTATTGAGATGTTTTGGTTTTTGCTCCTCATCCTATTGATGTGATGCATCATGTTTATTGATTTGCATATGTAGAACTGCCCTTGCATCCCTGGGATAAATCTGACTTGATCATGGTGTATTATCTTAATGTGCTTTTGGATGTGGTGTTCTTGTATTTCATTGAGAATTTTTGCATCTATGTTCAGCAGGGATATTGACCTGCAGGCGTGTGTGTGTGTGTGTGTGTGTGTGTGTGTGTGTGTGTGCTTTTTTGGTTTTGGTATCACAATAACACTGGCTTCTTCAAATGACTTAGAGAATTTCCTCCTTTCCAATTTCTTTGAAAAGGTTTGAGGAGAACTGGTGCTAGTTCTTTTTTGAAAGTTTGGTAGAATTTGGCATTGAAGCAATCTTGTGTTAGACTTTTATTTGTGGGGGAGTTTATTTTTTATTACTGACTCAGTTTAATTATTCATTTCTCATTATTGATTTATTCAGATTTTCTATTTCTGAAATAGAAATTCTTGTGTCAAAGAATTTATCCACTTTCTCTAGGTTTTCTAGTTTGTTATTATGTAGTTGTTTATAATAGTCTCTGATGATCTTTTGTATTTCTGTGGTATCAGTTGTAATGACTCCTTTTTCATTTCTGATTTTGTTTATTTGAATCTTCTCTCATTTTTTCCTGGTTAGTCTAGCTAGGAGTTTTTCAATTTTGTTAATCTTTTCAAATAACCAACTTTTCATTTGATTGGTCCTTTGTATTTTTTTTTTTTAGTACAATTTCATTTAGTTCTGCTCTGATTTTTATTATTCCTTTGCTTTTACTAATTTTGGATTTGGATTGTTCTTGCTTTTATAGTTCCTTGAGGGGTATCATTAGATTACTTCTTTGGAATCTTTCTATTTTTCTGATGTAAGTGTTTATTGTTATAAATTTCCCTTTTAGCATTGCACTTTTATCTCATAGATTTTTGTGTGTTATGTTTTGGTTTATATTTATGTCAAGAAATTTTTTCATCCAGTGGTCATTTAGGAGCATGTTGTTTAACGTCCATCTATTTGTATAATTTTCAATATTCCTCTCATTGATTTCTAGTTTTATTTTATTGTGCTCTGAAAAGATACTTGCTATGATTTTGATTTTTTAAAAATTTGTTAAGACTTGTTCTGTGGCTTAACATGATTGATCATGGAGAATCTCTTATGTGCTAATGAGAAAAATGTGTTTCTGTGGCTGTTGGGTGAAATGTTCTGTAAATGTCTGTTAAGTTCATGTCATCTAATGTATAGTTTAAATTCAATATTTCTTTGTTAATTTTCCATGTAAATTATTTATCTAATGCTAAAAGTGACATGTTGATTTCTTCAATTATTATTGTATTAGAGTTTATCTTTCCTTTGACATCTAATAATTTTTGCTTTATATATCTAGGTTCTCCAGTGTGGGTGCATAATCTTTAGAATCATTATATCCTCTTGCTGAATTGATCCCCTTATCACTATATAATGACCTTCTTTTCTCTTTTTACAGTTTTTGACTTAAAGTCTGTTTTGTTTAATGTAAGTATAGCTACTCCTGTTTGTGTTTGGTTTTGGTTGTGTTCAGTATCTTCTTCCATCCCTTTACTTTCATTCAGTCTATATATTTTTTCAACAGGTGAGATTTTTTGTATTTTGGTAGGTAACAAACAGTTGGGTCACTTTTTTAGTCTATTCAGCCAATCTGTACCTTTTAAGTGGAAAGTATAATCTATTAATATTTGTTAATTAAGTATGACTTATTAATGTCAATATTGTTTTTGATATGTAAGGGTTTATTCCTATTATTTTATACTTGATTTCTGGTTATTTTATATTTCCTTCTTCCTTTTCTTTCTTTCATTTTTTCCTTTCCATTTATCTATCTATATAGTCTGGTGGTTTTCTATAGTGGTAACATTTGAAATTTTTCTTCTTTGTGTGTGTGCTCTACCTTTGGTTTCTATATTTTCATGTGTTTTCATGATGGTAGATATTCTTTTGCTTCTTCATGTAGGACTTCGTTAAGCATTTCTTGTAGGTCCAGTGATGAATTATCTCAGGTTTTGATTGTCTGGGATAGACTGTATTTCCCCCTCACTTGTGATGTATACATTTGCAGGGTATAATCTTCTTTGTGAAAAGGTTTTTCTTTCAGCACTTAGAATATATCATCTCATTCTCTCCTGGCCTGTAGAGTTCCTGTTGAGAAATCCTTGTTAGTCTGATTGGGGTTTCTTTATAAGTTACTGGATGTTTTTCTCTTTCTGTTATTAGGAATCTCTCTTTTTCTCTTTTTTCTTGGACTTTTGACAGTTTGACAAGACCATAGTGTGCCATGGAGAAAATTGCATTGTATATGTTTGGGGATCTCTGAGATTCATGTATCATATGTCTAAGTCTCTTGCTGGATTTGAAAACTTTACAGTTATTTTATTAAATAGGTTTTCTAAACCTTTCAGTTTTTCTTTGCCTTTGGTAATACCTAAAATTTGAATATATTGTTGCTTTATGATGTCACATATGTCACATAGGCTTTGTTCATTCTTTTTTAAAAAATTATTTTTAATTTTTATCTGCCTGGGTTATATCAAGAAAAGCTATATTCAGGTTCTGAAATTATTTCTTCTGCTTGACTTAGTCTGTTGTTGAAGCTTTTGAATATATTTTTATTTTATTTACTGAATTTTTCAGTTCCATAATTTCTATTTGGTTGTTTCTTATGATATCTCTTTGGGAAATTTCTTATTCATATCCAGAATTGTTTCTATGGTGTTTTTGTACTATCTCTGGTATCTCACTGAGGTTTTTAAATATTATTATTTTGAATTTTTTTTCCAGGATTTCATGTATTTCTGTGTGATTAGAATCTGTTGTTGGAGTGTTACTGTATTACTTTGGAGGTGACCTATTTCCCTGCTGTTTCATGTTGCTTGTATCCTTACACTGATATCTCCATATGTGATAACAATTGCTTCTTTCAATATTTTGAATTTACTTTTGTAGAAGATGACATTTGCTGAAGGTATATCTTGCTATTGGTTGGGTAGGGCACTTTGGCTTTGATTGTGGCTGCATGCAGCAGAGTAGTGTTTTTATCATTCCTTTGGTTTTTACCTGCACCAGTGGTGTCTGTGCCTTCCTCAGTGGCTGGGAGTGTGGTTGTTAGTGGAGGTTGTGGTGAAGTTATGCTGTGGATGGGGACACTGGGTGGGCCTGTCCTTGGGCTCCAGAAGTAGCAGCAGGGGGCCAAGTGTGCCTGTTTTTGGGCCCCAGGGTGGCATATGTTGGCATTGGTGTTAGTGAATTCAGGCAGGCTGATTCTTGGGCCTCCAGGTGGCTTGCTCAGATGCTGGTAGTTCAGCCGTGGACCAGGCAGTTTGGTGGGTTTTCAGGCCCCTGGACAGTAAGCAAGTGAAGACGAAGGCAGTAATAATGGTAGAAACAATTTGTGGGTCCCAAGTGATCCATGCTGGTGTTGTTGGTGGCTGTGATGGGTTGGGTTGACCAGTCCTCAGAACCATAGATGGTGTGTGCATATGTGTGCGCACTGTGGGGAGTAGCAGCAGGTTGGGTGGACCCAACTTCAGCCCCCTTGGCTGGAGTGCTCAGGAGCCAAAGTTGGTAGACTGGGCTGGGTGATCCCTAGAACCCCAGATAGCATGTTTAGACACCTTTGGGTTGGAGCCAGGCCTGGTAGATTTTTTGTCAGGTCCTATGGTGGTGCTTGCAGGCACTGGCTATGGTAGACAGGGATGGGTGATCGCTAGGCCCAAGGCAAAATGCTCAGGTAGGAGCAGCAGTGAATGCACTACATTCTTGCTACTGAGGAGGGCAGGTTTGCTTTCAATGGCAGCTGGAGTATACAGGTGGCTGGGGAGTACTCACTTCGCTTGTGCCTTGGCCCCAACTGTTGTAGCTCACTGCAGCAGCAACCACAGGTGTGGGAGTCTATACTTAGAGTGCTTGAAAATGCATAGCAGTTTTGCTGCTAGGGGCAACTGGCTCTGGCAAAGGTGTCTAATATGGAGGTGGCCCACGCTCCAATGACTCACACTTGAACCTTGGAGGCAGCAGTTACTGTAGGCAGGGCATGTCAGAAGCTTCCAGATATATGGAGGTGTAAAGGCTGTTTGGTGTCCTGGGCAGAATGTAGTCTGGTGAGGGCCAGGCTCTGTCAATATGGTGCCTTGCTATAGCTACTTAGGACTCGGGGTGTGTGTGGGATACAGCGTGAGCTTCCTCTCTAGAGCAGTGACTTCCCACGGTCTTCAGGCAGATCCCTATATTAGTTTTGGGGCCATGAGGCTCTAGGGGCTTTCCCAAGGCTAGAATATAAAAGTACACAGTAGGAGGGTGGACTACAGGGGTTTGCTCACTTGTCCTTTCCCCACATTGGGGGAGCTCCCCACAAATCCCAGACAGACGGCTGAAGCAGCTGCTTCACTTTCCTCTCCTTCCTTGTGTTATATGTTTTGTGTCACTTCTGTGTAGGATTCCAGTGTTTTCTCTTAGATGATTGTATTGGAAATATGATTACTTACTCCCTATACCAGATGCTGCTTAGCCAGCCATCTTGGAGACTCAAAGGATTGTTTGTTTGTTTGTTTGTCTTTTGAGATGGAGTCTGCTCTGTCGCCAGTCTGGAGTGTGTGGCGCAATCTCGGCTCACTGCAACCTCCACCTCCTGGGTTCAAGTAATTCCCCTGCCTCAGCCTCCTGAGTAGCTGGGACTACTGGCATGCACTGCCACACCTGACTAATATATATATATAATATATATATATATATATATATATATATAGACGAGGTTTCACCATGTTGGCCAGGTGGTCTCTGTCTCCTGATCTCATGATCGCCCACCTTGGCTTCCCAACCCAAAAGATTTTTAAGTCATTAAGAGTAACTTTACCCCCACCTATTGTCTTTCTCTGTCCCTCAGAGCCTCCGAGATGCTGAGTGAAGCGTCTCCAGGTCCTTTCTCTGGCTTGTTTATTGTTGGGTATCACATGGCCTTCTCCCTTTGCTGATCTTCACCCTCAGGTTTTGAGTCCATTGGTACCCAGGAGGTCACCTTTCTGACTAGAGGACAGATAAAGGAGAGTATGTTAAGACTTTTCCAGTGAAGGAAGCTGTCAGCAGAGAAGAAATCAGTGATTTAGAGGAAGCCTGATCCAGGATGTGTGATTTGTATGGGTGTACTGAGCTGGGAGGAAAGCATAGAAAGTAAGGAGGGGAGAAGGAGGTGGAGAGGGGAGAGGGGGAAAGAGATATATAGATAGAGCTCATTAAACATACCAATATTTATTCCATCAGAATCTTTAAGCAAATATTCATGTATTGCGTGACACATCGGTGGTTATAGGATAGAAAAGTGTATAACTGACTCTCAAGGAGATACAGAAATAACAAAACAAAACAAAAAAACGCCAAAAACTTAGTTTGGCTCTGACACTGCAGAACCAATTATAGTAATTAATGAGAACTGTTTATCATTCATGGCTGATCGTGATACCACAGACTAGTGATTATGAATATTGTGAATGTACATTATTTGATTGTTACAACACACTGTTCATGTATACTCAATCTAACTTTAACTTTCATGTTCAGTTGCTTAGAACTTAAATATTTAGATCACTTTGCATGAGACACTATTCATCCTACAAATTATTTATTACTAAAACAATTAGATACAGAGTACTGAAGAAAATTGCCAAAAAATCTAATATGCAGTTTTGTCACCCCTTAACATTTATGTGGAGCTACATTTAAACATTTATTTTATTTTTTGAGACAGAGTCTTGCTCTGTAACCCAAACTGGAGTGCAGTGGTACAATCATAGCTTAATGCAACTTTGAACTCCTGGCTTCAAGCCATTGTCACACCTCATCCTCCTGGTAGATGGGACTTCAAGCATGTGCCACTACATCTGAATAACCTAATTTTTTCTGTGAGGGGAGAGAATGGAGTTCTTCCTATGTTTCCCAGACTGGTCTCAAACTCTTGGCCTCCAGCAGTCCTCCTGCCTTGGCCTCCCAAAATGCTGGGATTATATTTTATTATTTTTAACTTTTAAGTTCAGGAGTACATGTGCAGATTTGTTATATAGGTAAACTCACGTCATGGGGGTTTATTGTACAGACTATTTCCATCACTCAGGTATTAAGCCTAGGACCCATTAGCTATTTCTCCTGATCTTCTCCCTAATCCTCTCCACCTTCAGGTAGGCCCTCATGTCTGTTGTTCCCCTCTGTGTGTCCATGTGTTCTCATCATAAAATCAATCATTTTTATTCATATGAACTGGAGTCAAATTAGGCTATGAAAGCACAGCATAGTATACAAAAATATTTTCAGCCTGTAGAAAAATATTGTTATTTAAAACACCTCACTGATATCAACTTAAAACTAAGTAAATTATCGTTTTACTGAATCACCAACTTTTCTTTGTCTTTTCAAAAATGGTCACACTAAAGTAACTTCTCTAGCAGATGTGTGGGTCTTTATTTTTGTATCATTAGCACCTAGCACAGCACTAGTTACATCATAGGAATTAAATAAAATACATTCATTGAATACATGAATGCAATTAAATGGTATATGTCTAGATTTTTCAATACATAGGGTATTTTAAATTACTAATTTTTTTGATATAGATCAAACAAATTAATTTTGAAAAACTCTTTACCTGTAAGAAGTGATTATATATCCAATTATTTTCAAGGTTCTTCAACTCGACCATCAGCTCTTGTTTTCTTAACACAATTTTTGTTTCCAAGTTAGATGTTTACAAGTGTATTCATGCAGCATGGGCTTGTTTTACACGGTAGGAATGAAATGATCTACTTTCTGCTATAATTTATTCCTAGAAGAGTTGTGTCTTTATTATGCTTTATTGAATTAATGTATTACTAAAAATAATCTTCGTCTCTTAATTAATAAAAGGATAAAAAAGAAGTTAAAATACAATTTGAAAAACTAAATTTCTTTTTTACATTAAACCTTAGTGTTTTTATTGCATGATACTTTTTACTGAAATTCCAGTCAATTAAAATGTTTAATGTGAACATGCTGCTCTTATGATTAGGGTGGATTGACTATATTTTATAGAAGGAAAATATAAAGATAATATTAATTATATTATGATACTGGTAATAATTTTAGGGGGAGAAGGCATATTTACTCCTAGTGTGTCTTCTGTTAATCATATATAATGTCCACCCAAGCTCTGGCCCTGGAAAGGCAGAAAGAAGAGAGGTTTTAGGGTCTCTGCCCTCCAATAGCTAGGACACTGACCAGGGTAGGAAGGGACCGTTAGGCCCTTTTGAGTTCTCCGGTACATGTTACTTGGAAGCTAAAAGAATATTTGTAGGAAAAAAAACCCCAACATTTGCAAATCATCAGAAATCATCTGAAAAAGAAACAGGTTTACCAAATCTGAAACCATATACTGTTCCATGCATTGTCCTTATCCCCCACGAAGACAACTGTGAGGCAGGATGCCCCAGGGACAGCAGTGTCTGTTCCATCACCTCTGTGCACATGGAGGCCTATTATGCCCTGGCCACCGGTGTCTTCATGGAGTAGTTAATGTTTGAGTTTCCCTGAATTTTGGAGTCATGTGTCCTTACATGGTGGACGGGCAAAGAAATTCCCTTAAGCCTCTTTGAAAAGGACGCTAGTCTCATTCATGAGGGCTCTGGCCTCATGACCTTATCACCTCCTAAAGGCCCTACCTTTTAATACTCATATATTGAGAATTAGACTTCAATATACGAATTTTGGAGGGGCACAAACACTCAGACCATGGCAAGTACTTACCACTGGCTATTACATATTTCTTCCAGTCTATGTGTTTGTCTTGATATAAGATTCTTGAAACGGGGAGCCTAGGCTGAATCCCTGCTTCAACCTCAGAGCTTACAACAGTAATCAGTGCATCAATAAACATTTGTTTAATAGATGAGTGGAAGAAAGAATGCTTATTCTTTATAGACCAGGAAAAAAGAAACTGTTGCTGTTACAAATGATAAAACAAATTCCAAATGGCTAATAGTTTCCTTGACAATTATAGGCCATTTGTAGCTTACATTCTTGAGGCATTTCATTTCACTCCTAAGCAGGTGATTTATTTAAGTTATCAGTGTGAGTATTTGGGGACTAAGGACTGGGAGGAGAAGATGGTTGAGGAAAGAGAGTTTGTGAGAGGGAGTTTATATATATGGTAGGTCTATGGGTCTAAAAAGTGAGCCAGGTTTTGCCAGGTGTCTACTTGGCAGAAGAATTAGAGGATAGCATTCTCCCTTTAGAACCATTTAATACATTGAAGTTGCAAGGTGCTGAGTCTGCTGTGGCCTAAAGAGTGAATCTGTCTCTACAAATGCCTCTTTAATATCATGGAGCCATGAGGCGCTGTTTGCCCTATAGCACACAGTGGATCAGAAGGCACTGGGCCAGTGGCCCCATGGCTTCCTGCACTGTGGCAGCCTGCTCTGCCAGGAGCCCTTCAGGCAACGAGGCAAGAAAGCAGTGAGAAATACAGACTGAACACTGGCAACCACTTTACTTGCATTACAGTGCTTATTTTTGGAAAGTGGTTGTTGTAAAAACAATTCTTTATGTGTCCTTGAAAATGATACTTCTTCAGTTTCCATTGTGATTGCCAAAGGGGTTTATTCATACTCCTTTTGAAATGAAGAAATGGATTTTCGAGCTCAAATTGGGTTTTGTGTTTCTTAAACCTGTTAGCATCATGCATAGAGCAGGAATATATTAATTGAACTCTATGAAAATACTTCCTAACTCATTGTCTAACTCAAGTTTCAAATGACTACAGGGCTAGGGAAATTAGAATATTTTTCCCTAGAAGAGTCTCATGATCTTTTCCTCTCTCTCTCAAGGTGTGTGTGTGTGTGTGTGTGTGTGTGTGTGTGTAAAATACAATTCACAGTTGAGGGAATTTAGGAACTGAGAACTTGTGCCTATTTAAAGAGGTAAACACTGGAAGCTCCAGCTGATTCTTGTCTTCTGGGTTTGCTGTGATGCAAGTTTGTGTAATTGTTAAAATAAAGCTGAAAATATTATGTAAAATTCTATATTTAATATTGGCATCTAGTTCTACTTTCTTAAAAAAATTGCCGACCAACACTGTGTAGCGTACTGTTCAAATTAAAGACACCTGTAAGCTGTGACTGGCTAATGGCCATCAGGTTGCAGTCTCTGGTTGGATGCTAAGGGCCATCCATCTCCACATTTCCACGATTGCCTTTGTGCCCAGTAAGCCCTTGCCGTCGTCATTACTTGCTTTGTGAAGGGACCTCTTCTTTCCTAGATTTTCTCTCTGTCCTCTCTGTGATACACTCATCAGTGTCTACACCACCAAGCAGGCTTTGATGCTCTGAGTTTCTATCCAGAGAGTTTCTTTTCCATGTGCTCTAAGCTGGATCTGTCGAGGACTGATAGCAGCTCCGCCTCAGGTGTAGACCTTTAGCCATTCTTGAAGGAATGTCTTCACGTGGTTTCAACTCTGTCGCCCTTCTAAGATGGCCTTACAATAGCTCTTCACCTCCCCACTCCCATGTCTTCATATGCCATCCCCTTGCCCCTCTGCTTGAGCCGCAAGCACTAACATGTGTATTTATTAGGTGGAAGCAGGACTCCTGCCTTGCAAGGCAAATGTTTGTATATGGCAGGGGGTCCATACTAGGTGTAGACCCTCTTTCTGTATGAACTTGTCTTAGGCTGTCTTCCTAGATAAATGAGAGTGTAATGATGGACCTCTGATATGTGGTGGAGAGTAAGGGGGTTGGGAATACAACAGCACTTGTTTTTTTTCTTTTTTTGGGGATTATCAGCCTAGGCAACAATGCAAGGTCTTCTGGAGTCAGGGCGGAAGGAAATGTGTCTTTCATTCTGGTTCATATTTCAGAAATGAGAAAAATATATGAGTAGACTCTCTTCTTTTCCAAAAGAATACTGCCCTTGTATTAAAGGCAACCGCTGTGACAGATGCAAAGCAGGAGATGCCTACGTGTGTCTTCCCCTTGTTCAGTTCTGTAGCCTGCAATTGTAACTGTTGCTCTCAGTGACTAGAATTGCAGGTTGGCAACCATAAATCTGGAAGTGACAGTCTAGTAAAGAAGACAAAGCAGAAAAAAAAAAAAAAACAGTGCCGTAAATGCATTGAGTTCTCTCCTGTGTCTCATTTTCTACAACAACAAAAAAATAAGTCTTAAAACTGTACATAAAGCCTTCCTTGCTGTATACTACTATTATTCCTGATTCATTAAATACTTTTGCAGCTGTAATCAAACTTGTTTAAAGCTCACGTGTTCATGGACTAGAAAAACACTTTAGAAGAAATGTGAACAATCAAAGCACAATTGCCAGCATATTATTATTGGTATTTTTCAGCATAATGCAGTTTCTGTTCTAGTCTACTCCCCTTTTTGAACATTTTATGTCTGTAGGCATATGCAAATACAAATCCCTAATAGAGTTCTTATTGTGTCAGTGCTTGGGTTATATTTACTTGCCAGAATATTCATAATACTAGGTCCCTGTGAAAACCATTTAGTTTTTGTGGCTGAGGTTGTATTGGAGAGATGGCGGCTTGAACCAAAAATGACCACTGCTACTTTGCATTTATGAAATGATATAATCTATTTTCTCTTTTTGATAATAGAGTAAGGCACATTTTTAATGTCTGGGAATAAAGCTTTTCCCCTTTTCTGTAACTTCTTATGTTTTTAATGTTTATTTGCTGTTGAGCATCTGTAATTAAGAACAAAATAATATTTCACAAGCTCCAGCTTTACACAAATCCAAATATCAGGTAAAATTAATGAGATTGCAAACCATCCTCTTTCTAATTTCTACCACATAGTATCCTGTCCCATCCTATTTTATCTCATCCCGTCTCATTGCATTTCCATTGTCTAAACACACACAAAACACACACACACACAAAGGTACTCTTGAAAAAGCTATTAAATTGTGCAATCCTGAAATAAAATTTCTACAAAGTTAATTGTTCATGAGGAAATGGTTGCTGAGCCCTTATACTAAATTAGGGATCCTATTTTTTCAGTACATATTTGAGCTCTTCAGCACTGTGTGACCTGCTGGGTAACTTATTCTAAAGTTCAGAAAGTCACCTCAACTCTGTTAAGTGGAAAGAGTAATATATATTCTATAAAGAAATACAAAGTAAAAATATATAAAGATGGTATTTGATTTAATTTTAAATAAGCAGTCAATGGAAAAAATAATGGGAGTGCACATTACTGTACACATTATTGTACATCTCATTGTACAAGAGGAGATGAAAGGATGTTAGATTTACAAATCTTGATGAAAAGATGGTTAGATTTATGGTTAAATTTCAGTGTTTAAAGTTATGTAGTAGAAAATGAACAGAACACATTAGAAAAGTAATATTCCTTATAATTGTATTAGGACAGAATATTTTTAGACTGTGGAATATTACACAGTAAAGAAAAAACCAAAAAGAAAAATACTGCTCTTTATTGAGTACCTCAGGTACTATAATTTTTAACTTGATTCACAGATACACATATTGAGGACTATTACACTCATAATAAAATGAGATCTTAGGTCATTTCCCCACGAAAACAAAAAGATGCATAGGCATATTTATCATGTATGTGTTTATTTCTGGGTATATGAAATTGGTAGTGAGATCCAGTTCTCTATAAGATCTGGAAATCTTTTTACTGTTAATTAGACGCTTGACATGTTTTTCAAAAATTGGCTAATGTAGCTAGTTAAATTCTACTTATGCTAACAAAAAATTATCTAGCATTTCATCCCAAAGCTGTATTACAACTAATATTCATATATGTACACAGCAGCATTACTAAAAAACTTTTGGTGATTACAGATTTGAATATTAAGACTATATATTCAGAGATTAAATTATAACATAGCAGAAATAGCAGAGATAAATTTATAACATAGTGGGAACATGACAGTAGGGGCTTTACTGAAATTACTACTTTATGAGACAGGAAAGGGTAATAAAAAGAAAACTTTTATTCTCTCCATCAAATAGTTTAGATGTTCATCTTGTTATTTTGTCACTTTTTATACTGGATGTTAATTTTAGAAAAGATGAAAATATGTTAGATGCCATCAAACCATCTTAAAATTAATCTTAAGAAAACTGGAAAATAAACATTTATTTCTCCAAATGAAAAGCTCTAACAGTATTATACCAAAAAAATCATTGCATGTATTTTCAAATCTTATTTACTCTGGAATAATTCTAGGTTTTTCATTTGGACATTTTGAAGCATATATTGGTCTAATGGCATATTTTACATGGAGTCCCACCAGTCCTCACCAATCTAGAATTAGTGTCTGAAGAAGATTCTCAAATGGAGATATTAGTGAATTTTGGAAGGGCACATTGGACTATCATCATTTCAAAGATGGACACAATTCTATTTCCTTATCTCTGCTTGCAGAGCTGTTTAAGAATCGATGACTTTTTTTTTTTCTGAGTCTTTTATAACCCTATTCATATTTTCAATTGCTGATGCCGCTTAGAGTTACAAATTCTCCTCAGACTTGGTGCATAACATTGAGGAATTTCTACTTTTGCTATTTCTCATTTCTTCATGCATCTCCTTCATTACTGGCTGTCAAGTCACTGAATTTCACTTTTCTTTACATAGGTGCAAGGGAAATGGCTGCACTTTAGTCACGAGTAGGCCGAGACAGCGCTCTGCCGCAGCATGACTCAGCGGATTTGAGGCACAGGTGCACAACCCCCACACATTATGTAACCACTCCACCTGAAGCACATTAGGTGATCACCCACGAGAGCGCGTGCTTGGCTCAGAGGCGCTATTGTCTGTGAAAAGTATAATTACCCTCCTAACCGCGTACCTGCAGCTTGTGCCTAGGCTCGCTTCTGCTCAGAGAAAGAGTAAAATTATGTCGAAATTTTCTACGATTCCTCAAGTGTTTTTCCAGCTACCTGCCGCTCGCCTACCAACTCCCCTTGGACCTCAGTAAGAACCTGACAATTGGTCAGCTCATTCTTATTTTATTATTGATGTTTAAAGCTTGTGGTGGTGGGGCGGTCCTTAATTCATTCAGGAAGACATTGTACAAGAGTTGTACAAGAGGAGAAAAACTAATAATTTGGCTAATGTGGAAGCCTCGAAACTCACACATTCACCTTATGTAACACCACCCTCATCAGGGCCGAGGACTTGTATAGCAGACTGAGCAGATTGTTAGATGCATTCTTTAGGCTGCCTTTTTGTGACTCAATATGATTTTCTAAGGAATTTTTAATGCTTTTGGAGTGACAAAGGAGGGAAAGTGAACTAGAGAACAAAAAATAAAACCCTTCCCTTCATAGCCTCACAAGAAAAGTTAAAGTGTCTTTTTTAAATGAATGATGATTCCACCTCTGGACATAGCTCAAATGCCGTTGGAATGCTTCCCCCTGGTTACAGGGAAGTTTTGAGAGAGAAAGCAGTTGTCCAGAGAGTTGAGATAGTGTGGTGGTGTGGATCCTGATTTTGAATTCTAGTTATAACTATGTGACCTTAGGCAAATTGCCTAACGTCTCTCAACTGTTAAATAAGCATAAAAATTGTACAAATATCATAGTATTATGAAGATTAAATAAATCAATACACAATAGTTAGAAGAGAACTTGCAACATAGTAAACATTATATATATCCAACATGCATATGAACAGAAAGCATAAAAGAAAGCAGATATTCAAGGAGACTTACAGCATCTAGTTTTCAAGTTCAAAGACTGTCTTTCCAAAACAATCTGTCTGAATTCTGAGAACACACTCAATATTGTTGATTAAATGTTTAAATAATATTATAACAAGTATGTTCATTTTTAGACAGGTCAAATTTATGAGGCAGCAGAGTTGTAATATGAGCAGTCTATACAATTTATGGTGCATTTCAGTCCCTGTAAAATCAACATGCACTGTTCATGTATGCCCATTTTATAGGACTAGGGATATAATGATATTTTAAATTATTATAGAGGCCTAACACTGTTCTATCTTTGCCTTTATAGCATATTGTTGATCATATCTATAATTTATTTGAAAAATGAATCCTTGTTCAGGAACACAACATCCAATTATAAAATTACACCTAGGGGAAAATACAAGCTGTTTTATGGTGTGATTTCCAGGAATGCATTGTGGTGTGAAGTTGAAATTACCTACATCAATTTCATTTTCTTTATTTATTTCAAGACCATCTCTGCCTACAACTTTTACCTTCTTTGTTCTAGTAGTTTATAATTTGGTAAATAAGTCGGCGTTTCATTTTTTTTATGCAGCTCCCTGTTCATTCCCTAATTTCTGTGTTGCCTTTGCCTGAACCTCCTCTAGTTTTATTAAATTTAATTAGTATCAATTGCCAGTGTCAGCACGTTGAATTGCTTTATAAGGCTGTATAAATGGCCTCTGATGGCTTCAGTGTAAATCCTAGTCGTCTGGATCAGATATATAAAAACTGCCCTTAAAAGTAGTCTCTGCTCTGCAAACATGTTTCTTCTCATCTCTATATCGTTTCATTTCCATATCATATTATTTCCTCATTTTTCTACGGAAAGGGCATATGTAAGAGTTCTAAAAATTATTAAAGGTTTGAAAAATAATTCTCAAGAGAAAATGTCAAAAGGATTTGGAGTGTTGCCCAGCTACTTTCCTGTACCCACATTTATCCAGCATCTATCTAGTCCTCCTAACCCCATCTGGAAACTCAGCTCCACTCCTTTTCCTGGAACCAGGCCAGCTCAGGTTCAAAACTGAATTAACCCTGCATCCATTTTTTACCTCACAATTCAAGCTAAGCATGTTTCCTGGTTCTGTCATCTGGGTCCTTATTTTATTCCTTTTGCTCATGTTCTTACCTTGTACCTATCACCAGTTGCCTGTTTGCCCTCTTTGAGTCTTATTTTGCCCTATTTAAGTCCTTGCTTAAATTGATTGCCCAGGTAAACGTTTTTCCTGGATTTTTTTTAATCTGATGAGATCCCTGTTTTCTACCACCAACCTTTCTTTTACACAGAATGCCTGTGTCTTTAGCTTCCACGTCATTCAATGTTCAGAATGTCTTCATAGCATGAGTGCTCTTTTTTTTTTTTTTGAGACATCCATTCCCCCGCTGCTACTGAAACTTTCTGATATGAGATCCTCCCAGTCCCATCCTTGTTAGCTCTGTAGTTATGGAATCTAGGAGAGTCCTCAGATACAACCAGAGATGTCAGGGATCACAGCTGGACTCTGGTAACTCAGATTTGCTTATTAAAAAATAGAGACAGTTTGTTTGCCAGTAATACGTGCCTTTTAATTTTTGGTGAAATGCAAGATTAGAAATGTTCTTACAGCATGTAGAGATCAAGTTTGATTAAGGGATTAGAAGGGGAAATTTAGGCTTTGGAATCATCACACTTATCCTATCATGTTAATCTCTCTCTCTCTATGGTCAGAAACTGCTGTTGCCTTCCAGTGCTGTCAACATGATGCTCATAGCCCTTATTAGAGTAGTTAAGACCCTGTGATCTGTATTCATTCCTTTAAATCCAGATATGCTTGATTCCCCTACTCCTATCCTGCGAACTAACCAAACTAGACTACTGCTTTATTTCCAAAATCCTACACAATAGCCACCTTGGTCTTTTTGTTTATTCTGTTGCCTATAGTTGGAATTATCCTCTTATCCCTATCAGAATACTATCTAGCTTTCAAGGCTGATTTCAAATGCTGCTTTATCCATGATTCATTTCCTCTTTTCTCCCGTCAGATGGGATCCCTTCCTCCTTTGAATTCACAAATTAATTTGTTTTGGCATCTCTTATTGAATCTATTCTTAAATTCTGTCTTGTATTACTGGTATACAATAAAACACAGTCTAATTAATTAGAGGGACTCAAAACATTCTTAAATGCTTAAAATGTCAGCACACATTATTGGGAGGCTGATAAAATAAGTGTAGACACGTCTGTGTAGCTAGCTGGCCTGCCGTTCCCAAGGAAAGGCTGGCTGCTAAAATCACCCCTTCTAGATCTTGACTATAGTTTGGTGACACCCACTGGACAGGGTCCATAAAAACTTAAACTTCAGCGGGGATGATTCTGCCTGCTGTTTTTGGCTGGAACATCCAGGACAATGGTAGCAATTTCAGGAATCTTCTCTTTGGTGAATGCCTCTGTTTTTCAGCCAGATCCAGGGAATTCTGGCTGAGAGAAGTTTAGGAATGCAGGGATACTTTTCTGCTTTCCAGTTTTCTGAATCTCAGTTGCTTGCCATCTTCGTCAGCCTTCCTTCCCCCGCCCCAACCCCCGCATTTACTCAATCATCCCCAGAAGAGCTTTAATTCTAATCATGTCCTTCCCTGACTAGTTTGAGGAGGGAGACCAGGCAGCACATAGGAGCTACTTGCCAACTATTTGACGCCCTAATTTGCTTTACTGCCAAGGCACCTTTTTGGGATGTTGGTATAGATGTATTAAAGGCTTTACCAGGGCAGGGGATTATCTATGTAATCCATCACAACGCATAGATACACTTTGTGCTCAGTAGTTTTAAGAATTAGACCGAAGCTGAGACTAAACTTGCCAAGCAAGAGAGTTGACAAATGGTGGATTTTGTTCAGAAGAAGTGGTAGGACAAAACAGTGACGTCAAAGAAGCAGGAGGCCACAGGCTATTTTCTGATGTAGCAAAACAGCAGACAAAGTTGAGCAAGTCATATACTCTGAGCTCAAGATGATCATCTTTAAAATGCTGATATTATGTCTGCTACTGCTGCTACTACAGGCTATTTTTCTGTCAACATAGATTTATTGTTCACCTATCAGATGCCAAGTGCTGGGTGTTAGAAATACCTCACTGAGAATCGCAGACACGATTCCAGCTCTCATGACATTTCCAATCTAAAGCAGTATTGCTATTTTACGCTTTAACTATGAAGCTATTAAGGACATAGTTAACATAAACATCATAAAAATCCCTGGAGTCCTAGAGATTAAAACAATCTCCTGGGGTTTCAGAAATGGTTACTTTGGAGATATCTATACTTATAGTCCCCTTCATTAAACCCCAAAGATAACTAAATGCACGACCGCTCTTTACGTATAACTGGAATAGGCAACACTTCTGCTATGTTTCTAGAAGCACCGGGCACCTTCCTTGTGATTTCCTCAAACACCTGCCTTATATTCCTGGTCTGTTAGCTCAGACTTTATCAGAAATACATTTATAGGAGTGGGTGTGCACATGTGTATATTTTAACCCATTGAGACTCTGAGAGTTTTCTTTGAAATTGTAAATACTCTTCAGGGGATAAAACACATTCAGTTATCATCAGTCATCAATATAATTGGTTTCTCTGATTCTTTTCTTCGTGGCACCTAGCTGAGTTCACTGAGAACCCAGCTAGCAATGTGCTGAGCACGGGGCCAAGCATCATTTCTGTAGTTAGACTTGCAACTTTGCACTCTTTTAGACACTGCTACTCTGTCTTGTTTGTTATCTTATCCTATCAATAATTGTAGCTTTTTATGTCCTCATCGTATTTGACGCACGCTGGGCCAGAAATGGTGCTAGAAGAATCTTCCCTATGGTTTTTCCTCCCCGACCTGAAGGTCAGTGTAGAGCACAGAAGTCCAGCAAGGCCAATGTAACATTACCCAGTGTGAATCGACACATTATGTGAAAAAAAAGGGGGAAAAGTGTGTGTATATATACACATACAATTACACAGATATAGTATACATTTGAAGAAAGTATTGGTTCTTACACTTTCTACCTGTAAGTATAGAGTGAGAGTTTTTTTTTCTCCTTCATTGTTCCTCCTCTTCGATTACGTACAAACTCCCTTAAGGTATTAAAGGTGCCCTGAGGAGCCAGTGTGCTCACTCTCTGTGGTATCTCAACACTTAACTAATTGCACCTATAAAGTGATGCTCTAAGGGTTCACTTAAGAAGGGGAGAAGAGGATTCAGGTGTCTCTCACAGTGTCAAGTGATGAGTTCTGGATGCATATTTCTAACAGATGGACATGGTATTAAGAAATCAGCCACAGAAGGCAGCAGGTGGAGAAGGCAGCTGGAAAGCACAGCCACTTGCAGGAGCACTTGACATGAATTACACCTGTTGGAATTCTCGCCCAACTTTATGTTTTCAAATGTGTTCTCAATATAATCACTGTGAGGCTAAGGGAAAAGAAAAGCAGCTGAGGACTGTAAACAGGAAATGGAGCACTTGCACTGTGAGAGCAAAGAGAAACGGGTGGGCCGGGGCGATGGTTTTCCTGGCTCATGCCCTTCAATTAATCACATGTCCAAAATAGGAGCCAGGGGTGCTATTACTTCTAGTGGTCCAGATGATTCCATCTCGGGGCTGAAGAGGACAATTTAAAGACAATTAAACAAATATTTCAGGCAGTAAAAGCGAAGGTATACATTCAGTCCTTTAGAAATTAAACATGTTGATCTGTATGCAAAGAGATATATATATATATATATATACACACATACATATACATTTAGTGTTTTGTATCATCTGAGCTCATTTCAAAACACTTTCCTGGGCCATGTGGTAATTTTCTAAATCTCAGAGAGTCTTCATTTATTTGTACTTGTACAACGGGATCCTAGCTTCCTTTAAGCTGTGTCCTTGTCATCAGCACAGCCTGCATCTTCTGCCACCCTATGGCTCACAGTGTGGCTCCTTTCACAGTAAACTTCTATCATTGCCTGAAATTGTGTGGGGGTTCTAGTCTGCTTCTGCCATTCTTTCTCTCCAGAATGCCCCTGTGATAGCCTTACAAATTTCTGCTCACCATTAATTGTCAACTCAAGGGTTAAATGTGTAATAAAGCCTTCAGTGGTTGCCCCAGACAGATCTGAGCCTCACCTTCCTCAGAGTCACAGGGCCTTTCCCATTCATTTTCAAAGTGTGGAGCACCTTACTGTGCTGAGGTGTCCTGGACCCCTCCCCTGGGCCATGAGCTCTGTGAGGAGAGCTCCATTTCTACTCTTCTATAGTTTCCTCCTTCCCCTCCAGCTCATAGTCCCCCACTTTATAGTTCTGATTAAATGTGATTTGAATATTAATTGCTTTTACCTGCAGATATAGGTCCCACCACTGAAAAATAATTTTAACCCTATCTTAGTATCTCCTGAGAAAAAATAAGTTGTGGCTTTCAAAACTATCAATTGTCTTCAGGTTTTTGCTCACTTTCCAGTGAGACTTGCCATGACTACCAGTGTGTTACAAAATGGCAAACACCCCCTGCTTCTCCCTTGCCTTAAATGTTAATGAGTGACAGGAATTTTCTTCCCTATGGTCTTAAATGATGGGAGGTAAAACATATATTTTTATAAGGAAGAAGAATGAAGTTAAAATCTGTTGAAGAGGAAATGGAAATAAACCTGATTGTAAAGAAATGGCTTGGTTTAACAATGCATCCAGCTGAAAAATAAATCTACCCTGGCTAATGATGGAGGTTGATTTTTCTCACCAAGAAGACTGGCACACATTTATGTAGCCCTAAATGATGGCACTGCTGCACTAGCTCAGTAATGCTGGAGCCAGAATCTGTGAAGTAAGTCTTTTTTATTTTTCTCTCATGGCTTCAAGATGCCTGCCAGAGCCTCAAATAGCATACCTATATTCAAAAGGAACGGAGAAGCCAGTTGCACAGAGACCTTTAACATGTTTATCAGGAAAGCAAAAGCTTTAACGGAATCCACTCTGGATACAGTTGCCAGTATCTAGATGGGCAATGCCTTGATGTCACCCAGCTTCCCCTGGAGACAGAGTAAAGAAAGGGAGGGTTTTGCTTTCCCAGCCTCTGTCATGAAGCTGGGAGAGAGGAAAAGGGATTTGGAATGAGGTCTGGGTTACTCAACCAGCAGTGTCTGCCACAAAAGTAACTGGTAGATAAAATGAATTGGCCAAAATAAGTAAACTGAAATAAGACATTCATTTATAGTGGGTATATAAGTGAAATGAATAATTCCATCAAAGGATAAAATAGTATATCTTAGGACAAATGCATAAACTAGATGTATGTATCAAATACATAATTTTAAAAACAAGAAGGAGAGCAGTTTTGTACAATATTATACTACTCATGTCATTAAAACACACAAAATACTGATTAAGTGGATATATTTAGGTATAAATGTTTAAAAACATAAACTGGAAGATATATCAAATTCAGCCTAGTAGTTGCCTTCTTTGTGGAGGAAGAGGGGAATAGAATAGGGAAGAGGAACAAAAGGAACTTCAATTTTATTTTGTGAAGTTTCACTCCTGTCAAAATCAAATGTAAGATGGTGTATATATGAGAGTTTGATTGGTTAGAAAAGTAGAAGAAGTAAGTAAGAGTTTAAATTTAGTTCTATCACTGAAAATAAATTTAAAGGAGCACGAAATGAAAACACAGATGGGACTCTAATTGCCACGAAAGCCTAGGATATAGAGACATAATTTATCATGGGAAACAGTACTGAATGAGGAAGAAGCCCCAGAATCAGCCTTTGACTTTGGTTCTGAACCTACTCACTTTGAACCTTAGTTTTTTGACTTGGAAGATGAGGATTTTGTTTTTATTTTTTCATTGCTCTTTAGAAATATTTATCTTTTAAGAATATTAGTAATTTTGTAATAAGGCATGTTTTAAAACAATCTTTGCAGTTTAAGTCATAAACTGTGGTGATCCTATAAAGAATCAAAATTGTTCATTTATTTGATTTATATTTATTGAAAGCTTACTATATGCTGGAAGCTGCTTTAGCCTTGGAAATAGGGCATACATTTTACAAAAGTGCTGGTGCTGATGAAAATGATATTCTGACTGAGGGAGAGAGATCAGAGATAATGAGTACATACATAGTATATAAGAAAACCTGTGAAGCAAAATGTAGCAGGATCAGAGAGTAACCAGGGCCAGGTGACAGTAGAACTAATGCTATCTTAGATAGATTAGGTTTTTCTTACAAGTCACCACTTAGCATAGAAAAAATATAAAAGTCAAATATCTTTCACAAGTAACATTTGTTACAAATAATTTTAATTATATATGTATCATATAAAATATATTAATATAATAGTTGTAACTGCCTTGTATTTTAATATGGGTGTGATATATGTGCTTCAAGGGGTTTTGTTCTTTCTTTTTTGCACACACACTGCTTTTTAGTCTAGTACTCCCATCCAGTTGAGATGTATACATTCTCTGCTTTTGTAGTCAATCGCTTTGAGTCAGTTTGTATGGAAACCTGTGGTTTGATTCCTACACATGTAATATCTTGAGCTGATATTCCTGGAAAAATGAGGGTAAAGGTATCTGTCTCCCTTAGGAAAGCTTGTTGTCCCCATCATGTCCGTGTTACACAACCATTGGAGATACAGCATTGGCTGGTGTGGGGGAAGGTTTTGGGGATTTTCTTATCAGCTGCTTCCTGCTCTTGGCTAGTGAAATCCAGCAAGCACCCAGGTAGATAACATGTGCATTTCCATTAGAAAATTTAGCTCTTGTTTATAAATATTGACATGATTGAAAGTTAATATATTTTGAAAAATGCTTTAAAATGTTTTTAAAAGGCTTTTAAAATTTCATATTATTCTGCAAAAGTCTGGACAAGTAAAATACAATTGGTCTTTGAACAACATGGGTTTGAACCATACAAGCTTACTTATGCTCAGATTTCTTCTGTCTCTGCTACCTCTGAAACGGTAAGACCAAGCCTTGCTCTTCCCCCAACCACTCAACATGAAGATGACAAGGATGAAAATCTTTATGATGATTCCATTTCCACTTAATGAATAATAAATATATTTTCTCTTATGCTTTTCGTAATAACATTGTTTTCTCTAGCTTACTTCATGGCAAGAATACAGTACATAATACATAGAATATATAAAATACGTGTTAATCAATGGTTTATGTTATCAGTATGACTTCCAGTCAACAGTAGGCTATTAGTAGTTAAGTTTTGGAAAACCAAATGTTACCGTGTGAGTTGGCACCCATAACCTCCATATTGTTCAAGGGTCAACTGTGTATTATTATCTAGATTTTATCAACCTGGATTTTTAGTATGTTTTTGATTTTAGGTCATCACAGAACTCAAAGGGTTTCTGAGACAAATGGCCTAATGGAAGATTAAGTGAAAAATTAAAAGATCTTAGTTTACTGTGAAACCTGGAGATAGGAACTAAGGTTTAGTTCTGAGTAACTGAGAAACTGCCACTTATCCCAGTGCCTGAAACATGGGTATACTGAAAGATTGGAAGAAGTATTATAATTGAACAGTGAGCCTCTTTGGATATCGTATAAAAAGTTCTATAAAATGTAAGAGCCTGATGTTAGCTTGGAGAAAGTCCCCCTTGCCTCATTAATGTTGGTAAAACTGTGTTACTACTTAAAACATAGCTATCAATTTTAAAACCAACAAACATTTTCATAAGCCTCTATTATATACTTTACCATTTAGTTCTACCTTATTTATTCTTTGACTTCTAGGAATAGATTCTCTTTCCTCCTCTGGCGATCATAGGATTGGAAATTTTGGCCAATCATAGATAAGTACGAAGTTGTTGTCAGGTCTCCATCTATGGTGGAATATGTATACTGTGCTTAGAATAGTATCTGATAAATAGTAAAAACACCATATCCATAAAATTAATATTAGCAAATAAACCAGAGACTTAATACTATCAAAACTAAAGAGTAATATATTTTGTAACTTTTATATTTGCTGCCAGGTTTTCTTTGTTCTAGATGCCAAAACAAATATTGGCTGATGAGAAACCTAACACTTAAACACTGACCCAGGAAAATTTGGGCTTCATCTCTAAGCGGTCCTCTCTGTGCTGTAGTGCTTGGGAGAGGGCTGTTCTCTCCCTCATACACCATTCCTGCTGGAACCCATGAAAGTCTAATATCGCCATTAGAATTTATTTTTTTCTGAGTTGGCTTGCAGATTAGTTAAACTATCTATGTCCCTGAAAGCTAACAGCTTATTATCAACAGTTAGAGACAACAAGTTAAAGAAAATATTCCTAAAAGAATGAGAGCTAGGCTAGGATTTGGAGCTATGAATTGAATTTGGTAAGGAAACGAAATGGGGGGAAGATACCAGAAGAGGAAAGTGAAGCTCAAAAGGGAGGTGAAAAGGCATAGAGCCTTTCAGAGCCTACATCTTACTTGTGTCTGGAGCAGGCCCCAACCTGTCTGTATAGAAGAGAAAAAAGGTTACCCGTTAACTAATGGATGATTTCAGTTGAAGATTCCTAGACTTCACATTCAAGGGTAAAAAGCAGAATTTATCACCATAGCAGAACTCATAATTTGCTTTCTGTTTCCTGTCTGTTCATAACTCCATATCCCCAGTCCTCGTTCCTGGAATACTGTTTACGTAGGTGCAAAAGTAATTGTGGCTTTGCCATTGAAAGTAATGGCAAAAACTGCAATTACTTTTGCACAAACCTAAATAGTGTAGTTGTTTCACCATATATATGAATCCAGCTATTCTGTTAGATTTGGAGCCAAAAAGCATAGAACTTGTCTGATATAGCTCAATGTTGTAATAAATACATGCCCTGAAAAATAAAGGAAAGCTGTTTAGAATAGAGAATCTGTTTCAACATGAAACAAATTTAATGGAAGGAGAATTATCCTAATAATCAATTAGGAAAGAAAAGTATTCCTCTGGAATTTATTATATGATGGCTCAGACATGAAACTTTTATATTTTAAGAAGAAAGAAAAGTGAAAGTAAAAGTGCTTTCATATAATGATGAAAATGAATCTGTAATACCTATTCATTCATCTATAGAGAATATTATTAGATCAGAATGAGAACATCCTAGTAAAGAAAGGAAATTGAATAGGTAGGTTATGAAGCATTACAGGATGCACAAAAAACAGTTTGTACCCTCTATAGCCACCTGAGGTGTGTGCCATTATACTTTCCAAAATTAGTGAAACTCTAATTCTTTTAGAGAGGATATTTTCCATTAAAGATTAGAAAAATCAAGAAGTAAGATCTTCTTTTTGATGAAACTTTGAAGTTAGGATAGCAGCAGGCTTTATCAGTTCCTGCTGTTTCTTTTTTCCTTTAGAATTAAACTATGTTCAAGGAGAAATGATTGTATCAGTTAAAATAAAAATTAACATGGTTCTTCTATGCATCCCCCTTTTAGTGTATTTGATAGAGACCATGAAGTTTTCAAGGGAGGCTGTAGTCTCTGCATGTAGGAGTATTAGATTTTGTGAATAGTAAGAAACAAAAACCCAGTGTCAAAATGTGAATTTACTGTATTGCACATTGGTTTGAGAGTGTTTCGCTTCTGCAGGCAAAAGGTTGACCATTGAATTGAAGAATGTGCTTTTCAGAATAATAAGTTCTTACCATAGAAAGGTCAGCTAACACAGAGGGAAGATTATGCAATCTGAGATTGAGCATGTCAGTGGGGACCCTCAAAAGGGAATTGATATTATGACAGACATTATCTTCTATTTTCTGAGTTCTAACAGAAAATTCTAAATGGAACTCGGAGAAGACTAAATTTGTCATCTGCACACCTCTTATTAACATTTTGTCTTGCTCCACAGAGAGTGCATCCTGCAGAAGGTGAGAGATGATAAAGCATTTGCAATGCTTACAATAATGAAATGTTAGCATGCTTGACCTCTGGAGCTATCCATCATTAAAGAATTAATTTGCTGGACCTGAATCCATTTATTCCCTCATTTTAGCATGTTTGGTTATTAAGGGGAAGGGAGAGTAAAAAGTTAAAGATAGAAGGAGAAAATAAAGTTATTAACCTGTCTTGCCAACAACCCATTTTATGTAGTGGGAGAAACGTTGCACTACCCCTTAGCTATTCTTTCTATAAGGTTAAACAGGTAAAATAACCCACTATTAAGAGATAACAAATGTTGAATAAAACTGGGTTTGAAATAAATATTAAAATTCATTTTTAAAGGGAAGAAAAATGCTCAGTAAATCCATTACTCAATTTATGTTTTCCTTTTCCCATCTGAATGTGAAAATTATGGAATTTTTAAAATTTTTCAAGTGGATAAGAAACTGCTTAAGTGAATCATACAAAAACTGAAAGATTTTCATGTACAATGAGAGGATTCTGAATTGCTATAACTTAATTGCAGATTTAAAAATCTTTTAATGAAAGATTTTTTAGAAAGGTTACTCGTCTATCAACTATATGTTGGGGTTCTCCAGAGAAACAGAACTGTCTTAATCCACTTGGGCTGCTATAACAACATATCATAAACTAGGTGGCTTATAAACAACAAAACATTTATTTCTCACATTTCTTGGAGTCTTGGAAGTCCAAGATCAAGGCACTCGTAGAGTTTCTGGTGAGGGCCAACTTCCTCATAAGTGGCACTTTCTTGCTATGTCCTCACGTAGCAAAAGAAGAGAACTCTGGTCTTTTTAGCCCTTTACAATGGCACCAATCCCCTTCACTAGGGCTCCACACTTATGACATAATAACCTCCCAAAGGCCCTACCTACTTTCACCATCATATCAGTAATCGGGTTTCAACATGCACATTTTGGTGGGGACATGATATGATTTGGCTGTATCCCCACCCAAATCCCACCTTGAATTGTAGCTCCCACAATACCCACATGTCGTGGGAGGGACCTGTGGGAGGTAATTGAATCATGGGGACCCTGGGGGTGGGTCTTTCCCATGC
Organism: Ateles fusciceps; assembly: GCA_036589455.1. Classification (NCBI taxonomy): domain Eukaryota; kingdom Metazoa; phylum Chordata; class Mammalia; order Primates; family Atelidae; genus Ateles; species Ateles fusciceps. Next base: position 980,303 of record JAZHEH010003462.1, read on the forward strand.
TCTTCTTATGATTGTGAATAAGTCTCTCAGATCTGATAGTTTTATAAAGGGGGGTTCCCCTGCACACACTTTCTTGTCTGCCCCCATGTAAGATGTACCTTTCGCCTTCTACCATGATTGCAAGGCCTCCCCAGCCACGTGGAACTGCAAGTCCATTAAACCTCTTTTTCTTTATAATTACCAAGTCTTGGATATATCTTTATCAGCAGCATGAAAATGGGCTAACACAAGACACACACGTTCAGACAATAGCAAGAACCAATAAGGGTGTGTGTGTGTGTGTGTGTGTGTGTGTGTGTGTGTATTTAGAGAGAGAAAGAAGTATAAGAAATTGGCTCATGTGATTGTGGGGGAATGACAAATAATCTGTAGCATGGGCTGGCAGGCTGGAGACCCAGAGAACCAATGGTGCAGTTTGCTAGAAAATTCCCCTCTGGATTTAGAAGGCCAGTATTTTTGTTCTATTCTGGTTTTCAACAGATTGGATGAGGCCCACCCACATAATGGGGGACAATCTGCTTTATCCCAAGTTCAATGATTTAAATGATAATCTCACTCAAACACACCCTGCATGTTAACATAAAATTATCGTGCATCATATATTTACAAATGTCCAAAAATTAGGAGGTACTACCTTTATATGCAGCTGTGTTGGAAGCAAAATGTTCTGCAAAAAGAATGAGTTCAAAATAAAAGCATACACAGTGTATAAAATTGTGAATTTTTAAGTCTTTCATCATTTCAGTGTCATTACCAGTGTATTTCGTTTCCTGAAGATTTAGAAGAATAGATAAGAAAGTGGCAAGGATAATAATGTTCACTGTCCTTTACACACCTGATCATCTTTGTCTAATTTTATCCAGTTTCGAACAATCAAAAAAGAAATGTGGGCCTGAGATATTAATAGTCCACTTGTTGCCAGGGATGGAGTGTAATGGTGCAATCACGGCCTTCTGGGCTCAAGCGATTCTCCCAAACTCAGCCTCTGTAAAGCTGGAACCACAGGCACATGTGACCATACCTGGGTAATTTTCCTTTAATTTTTTGTAGAGACAGGGTCTCACTATGCTACTCAGGCTGGTCTTGAACTCCTGAGGTCAAGCTATCCTTGTGCCTCAGCCTCCCCACTGTGATTACAGGCACGGGCCACCACACTTAGCCTCAAAAAAATATTTTAACATTAACAGTAATATTGACTTTAAATAAGTATCGTAGGCTCTCTATTAGTGATTTAAAAATTGAAAGGGGGTGTGTGCCAGTATGCCTACTAGCTACTTGGGAAGCTGAGGCAAGAGGATCACTTGAACCCAGGAATTTGAGGCTGCAGTGAGCTGTGATCATGCCACTGCACTCCAGCCTGAGCAACAGAATGAAACCTTGTCTTTAAAAATAAACAAAAAGCGACTTAGTTCAGACTTATGAAGAAAGTTTAATTAAAATGTAAAGCTTGATTATCAAATGATTCTCTTTGTTGAGAGGAGGGCTGTAACTCAGTAGTAGAGTTGTGAGATATATCTCATTTAGGAAAAAAATATGCTAATAGGTGAGAATAATTTCCTTATTAATTGCTTGTGTCTTATCCTGAGCCCTTTCTCTGGCAGTTAATTTACTGAATGCCAAAGAGCCATTTTTCTATAGTCCTAGACATGTTTGCACTTCAGACATTCTTAGGCAGTCAGAACGGGACCAATAATTAGTAATGCATATATTTTTCCTAAATTTAGAATGTACATCCTTTGCAGAGAATAAAAAATTGCATCGCTTGTATTTCTCTGTCTTGAATCATTTGTTCTCCTTTTATCTTAACTTCCGTGGATGAAAGCATGTATTCATACAAAACTTCAAATTTTACAGATGGACAACATGCTGTAGGGAGCTTTTAAAGAGTGTAGCTCATGTCTTATTGAGGAGGAAGATATAATGCTAGATGAGCATGTGTGCATCAATAATTTTAAATAGTAAAATTCTTTCAACTTAATACTTATCATTTTTATGCACCATTAAGAAACACCTCTTTCCTTTACTAAATTTTCATTTTACATTCATTTTAAATGCTTAATTTTTTGAAATTATGAAGTTTTGTTTGCGTTAAATGCGTGCTGGATAAAGTTATAGATTTACTTGTCCAATTGCAATTGGACTCTTAGTTTTCTCATGTTGCATTTAGATAAAAAATGTGAGAAGTCTCAGGACTGCTGGACTACAAAGAATTTGTCTTTCAAAGGTAATTAAAGTATAATTTAAACTTATTGCTACTGTGTGTACCACTTTCCCTTTTGAGTTATGAGTCTATAAAGGCATGGAAATTTGCAACTTTAAATTACTCCCTAGTTGTCAATTAAATGTCATACTGTGGCTGGGCTCGGTGGCTCACGCCTGTAATCCCAGCACTTTGGGAGGCCGAGGTGGGCGGATCACGAGGTCAAGAGATTGAGGCCATACTGGCCAACATGGTGAAACCCCATCTCTACTAAAAAAAATACAAAAATTAGCTGGGCATGGTGGCGCACACTTGTCGTCCCAGCTACTCAGGAGGCTGAGGCAGGAGAATTGCTTGAACCCAGGAGGTGGAGATTGCAGTGAGCCGAGATCGCGCCACTGTACTCCAGCCTGGCGACAGAGTGAGACTCTGTCTCAAAAAAAAAAAAAAAAAAAAAAAAAGTCATACTTTGGGGCAGAATATAAATAGAGTATAACCAGTTAACAATTATTAATATGATATCAGTGCAAATTTATACATCAAAATAGTGAATGTTAGTCCTAACCACCTGTGCTGATACATAGTGCGAAATGTACAACTTCTCTTTCTCATAGTCTCTCAGAAAATGAATGCATTGTTGAACAATGAAAAACAAAAAGTAACACAGAGGGTTTTAAAATTTGGTTGTAATTTCCAAATTTCACCATTGTGTCTGTGTGTATGGGTGAGTAAACATACACATTTTAGACACACATATGTTATTAAGGCTTATTTTCAACTGGTTGTCTTGCTTCTACAGGGCAAAGTATATTGTCAATAAATTCAAGAATTCAATATTTATCAGGCCAGTTGGCTTCATGGTTAAATAATTATGGACAGACTACCTTTTTAATCAAAGATAACACTTTGCTTTTTTAACAATTTACCACAAAGCAGATTTATGCAACTGATTAGCACATTATCCTGTAGTTTTGGAGATCATTGCATTTAAGCAAGGGTTTGAATATGATCTAAACTGCACCCTTTTCTATATTCAGATGAAACAAATATAATTATCATTTCCTAGCATAAATTCTGAGCAATTATGTTTGTGATGATTGCCTAATAATATGAAATAATTTTATTTATATTCTTTATCTTTTTTGTTATTCTTTTCCAAGAAGGATTAGAAATCAATTCGGATTTGATCCAGGCAATGTATAACTCTTAAAATAGCTTGTATAATTTTTGTAAGAAATATTTTAATGCCAATTTAAAACCTTGGAATTGGAAAAAATTTTAAATTTTGTTTTGTAGGTACTAATAAGGCAGTAACATTCATTATTACATGATTGTGCTTCTTCTCCCAGGGCAGTGAGTGTGCATGGCATGGGTATGAGGATATGCACAAACATTGTGTATTTCTGGCCTATTTATCTTCCCTGCAACAGGACTGGTTTTAAGAGTTCTCGGGCATCACCAGTATTCTGAGCAATTTGAACAATTTTAGTTTTATTAGGCACTAAATGAAGTCAGGGCCCAAATCCCCTGTAAATGCAGCAGTTTATGCCATCCAGCATCCCAGAGAAGTATCTCTGTAGCCATTTATTTGGTTTTGATTTAAGAAGACCAGCACCTGCCTGGAACCCAATACAACTATCATTAAAAAATAAAATCCCATTGCCCAGAGTTGTTTTGTTCTTCATCTGTACTTCATATCAAGTTATTGTCCTAATTGCCCCATGCCTTTTAGAAAGTTCAGTTAATTCAAAGAGATGCTTTAAAGAGTGAGGTTGTAGTTCTCTATGTCCCCTTAAATCCCTTCTGAGCTCAACTCTCATTTGGAGAGGTAATGAGGACAAGACAATAAAAACTGACGAGAGGATATAGCTCTTATTTGTGTCTACCTTGTTTTTTCTCTCTCTTTCTCTCTGTAGAGTTAAATGCCATCCAGTTATCGCCTGCAAATATCTACAGAATTGTTAGTCAACATTTATGATACAGGTTGATTATGATATTAGATGACTATCATATTAGACAGTGATTGGTTTAATTAGTTTGTGAACATTTGCATATATAGAGAGCTCTTAATAAATTGGGAGCGTATTTGAATTTCATCTTCGTATAGACATTTTCTAACCTTGGGGATTCTTTTATAATTGCTGTTTTCTGTATGTTTCATTATAGAAGCCAGAATTCTTCTTGCTAATAATGACATGTAGATAAATACTTTATTATTCTAGTAACACTTTCAAGAGTGAAGAAAATTTGCTAGGCATCTCCTGAAATGTCTTTTTTGAAGACTGGAGGCTCTGAAGCTGCTAATGAGATATGGAAGGGGCATTCTGTAAAAGTGACAAGTTATTTTAATCAAAAAGGTCATGCATGTCAGATAGTATTATTGTTTCCTGAAGTGGCTTGACTCAGCCCAAGTCAGTGAGAATTAAGATTTCAATTATACATTACTAATGGCTGGGGCGCAGGGTTAGTGAGGTAGAGGTTTAAAACCTAAGTGTTGCTGAAACGTCGTCTTGATTTACTGGTATCACTGCTAAGTACTCATACCATGTCACTAAGGCCCAAGAGTAATGTCACTTTTGAATTACAAAACAGAAGGCATTCTGTGATTCAGGCAGCAGAGCTAACATCCAAACAAGATTTGAATACTAAAATGAATGTCTTATCTTTTAGAAGCAAAGGCTTTTGATTGTTCAAGTCAGTTGTGTTTAATTATTTAAAGGATACTTAGTAGGTACTTGTTTTCTGTAAGATTTCTGATCCCTTAACTTACTTTCATAATGTTGAATTGGGATCCAAGAAGAATGGAATAAAAGATCCTGGGATTAAGTGGGGGATGTTCTCTGCTTTCTTTCAGTTAACTTTTTGGTCTGCTTATTCTTCTATTCATATCTCTGTTCATACAAGTAGTAGATGCTACATGAAAAGGGTATTGTCTTTAAAGGTTAAAAAAAAGCCTTTTTCATGTGAGTCTGATAATGGGTATACATATACTTTAATATGTAAATGGTTTAACCAGTGCTAAAAAAAAAATCATACCTCCACTGGAATAGTTCTGATTATTCAGAGAACCTTTCGGACTAGGAAAAATAGAACATTTTCCAGGGAGCTCTTACACATCTGCATGCCCCACAGTGCTAAATTCTGGCTTAGCAGACATCCGCTGTGAATGCAGACCTTCCCGTTAGCCACTCTGTTTCTGGTCACTTCGGTTCCATCACATATGGAGATCAAGCTTAATCTTAATCCCTCAGAGAGGGACAGCAAGACCCTGCAGAACAGCCTGTGGAGTTTCAGCTCATGATAGACCTGTCTTAGATGATTTGGTCTATTCCTCTTCAAATGGCAGGAAGCATAAAAGTCATAGGAGGGTAAAATATTTTCCAAATCTGATTTAATAATAAGACACTGGGTATTGAGAGAGCACTGAATTCACTGAAAAGGGTTAAGTCCAAAACACCATGATTTTCCTGAGATGTGAGTGTGCTAAGGAAGTGGGGTAGAGAAGGGGAACAGGCAAAGGGAGCAGAAGCTGGACAGGGGAGGTTCAGAGATCCACATCAGTATATCTTACTAGGTTAGTATTTAACGAACTGGTCAGTATCAGAGTGATTTGGAGGTTCCAATTAAAATGTGAGGAGTGCCGCAATTTTGTATCTGGGTTAAGTTAAAACTATATAATCTTTTTATAAGCTTGAAACATTTTCTTTAGGTTAAGTCTAGCAAAAATATTAATGCCATGTAAGCTAATTTTATTTTTCTTAGAAAAAATGTCCAGGTTTCTTTCTACCAGGAAGCCTGATGTTTGCAGAGTTGTTGTTGACTCTGATCTGGGTGCTGGAGATGAAAAGATGCATGAGAGGCAGACCCCCCTGTCAACCTTGAGAGGAGCCATATTCTAGGGATTTCTTGACAGTGTGCTTGTACCAATATTGTATTTATTGCTTTCAGACTAACATGAATAGTGTAATAGACTTAACAAAATTGTGAAGACACACAAAGATGGTGAGGTTTCTCAATTCTGAAAGTGTCAGAGAAGGATTTATTATAAAGAAAGTGACTTTTGGTTAGATGTTAAGGAGAGATTTAACTGTGTAGGGCTTAGATGAGGAGGAATTGGTTATGATATTTCAGTTTTTGAACACAGAATGAAGAAAGGTGACAAGGATGCCCATTCCATTATATTGTGCCTTTGTGTGAGTTTAGTGTATATGAAAGTAGGAAAAGGATTGGGTTTGGGGCTTCCAGAAGACAGAAACACAAAACCATACCAAGAATAGGATTTTAAGGGCCCAAGTTAAGTCGTTTAAACAATATTTATAAATAATGAGAGGCAATAAATATATTTTTAAGTTAGAGGTGACTGTTACTGCTAAAGAAAGATACTGTACAAGAAATATAAATTTGATAGCAAGATGACAGTTTTGAGAGACAAGAGAATGAATAGTGAACAAGTGGCAAAGGAAAAGTTAAAAGGATATTGCAATAATCTAATAAAAAAACTTTGGACAAAGACTTCCAAGTTTTTATCAATATGAGATGCAAAAGAAACAATGAATTTGGGCCTCAATTGAACCTCACAATTGAAACTCCTTCCTTTCCATTTTCCCCTTCTGTCTCCCTCCCCTATTCTTTCCTCCTTTCCTCCAGTCTTTCCTTTTTTTTCCCCTTTTTCCTTTACATGCTATTCAGTGCCTGCTATGTGCCAGGCTATGGGAGTCGGGGAAGAGAGTGGATCAAAGTTAATGCCAGAAGGTCTAGCTTGGCGGAGTAGTAGGGCTATTAACTATGACAGGGAACATTTTAGGAAAGGAGCAGTTTTGCAGCAAGGAATGAAATGACTTTGCATTTGGACAAATTGATTTGAAAATGCCTGTGGGACTTTCTTATTGAGATGTCCAGCAAAGAGCGGAAAGAGCTCTCTGACATTACTGCAGCTGAGTCTGGAACAAACAGGCTGCCTGGTGAGCTGCGTATTCCTATCACTAGGAGGGGGGGCAAGACTCGGTCAGATGGCCTTGGGTCAGATGTGTTAGATGGAACTCTGATGAGGGATTATTAACACTCTTGAACCAAACAGGATGCAGTGTCCTTCCAGTCATACAATTCTATATCTGCAGACATCTGTGCAAGAGAAAGAGAGCAAGAGACTTGACTTTTTTTTTCTCATCTGTAACCACAACTATTACCATAAGCATTAATATATCTATTGACATTTTCCATATTATCATTTTTAGCTTCTTAACTCATAATGTGAATGATGTGTGGACTCCTAAGGATTGTCTAATACCCACTATTTTCCCACTACCCACCACCTCTTGTCTAATTATCAAATATTCATGGTATTTGATGCAACCTAAATATTATTTGATACTTTCTGTTCTCAACCAAGTTATGGTAAAGTTATATATATATATTTTATAGTAATAAGTGTTTAGAATATTCTCATAAATTAAACTGAGGAAAGTTTATGCAGTTGTTATTCATAGTTTTATTTTTATAAATTTGCTGCTAGTAATAAAAAAGGCAAGCTAGTATTTCATCACAATATTTGCTTGTGATGAATAAGCTAATTTTTTTTTTTTTTTTTTTTTTTTTGAGATGGAGTTTCCCTCTTGTTGTCCAGGCTGGAGTGCAATGGCGCAATATTGGCTTATTGCAACCTCTACCTCCCAGGTTCAAGCAATTCTCCTGCCTCAGCCTCTCAACTACCTGGGTTGCAGGCATGTGCCACCATGCCTGGCTAATTTTTTATTTTTAGTAGAGATGGGGTTTCACCATATTGGTAAGGCTGGTCTCAAACTCCTGACCTCAGATGATCTGCACGTCTGGCCCTCACAAAGTGCTGGGCTTAGAAGCGTGAGCCACCACGCCCAGCCAAACTCTCTATTCTTTAAAGTGAAAGTTTAGGTCAAATTATTATTATTACAATTGCTGCTGTTCTTAATTTTTTAGTTCCTGATTTTTTAAATTAATAGTAGTAAGTATACTCAATTTTTGTATATACTTTTATGGATAGCCAAGGCTTATGGAATGAATGCTATTTATACCTTCAACACATGTATAAATACAACATGCATATGTTTCTAAAATGTAACACTGACCAATACTGCAATATCAGTAATATCAAAACACTATATTACTGTTTTACCAATACTGTAATATCAAAAAGAAAAAAAGATATGAACCTACCTTCTTATTTTCATTTGTACTTGTACTTCTGAAACTGTTTGCCTCCTATGCATGAAAATTTATCTTACCTCTTGTGAGCTTTTTCTCTGTATTAACTTCATGATAAGCAATGTAAATTCTCAGAAAAGCTGTTACTATCATTTAGTTATCTTTATCAATTCAATAGTTAAGATTTAAAATTTTTGTCTAGGGGAACTATTTTGCACTAGTCAATTCTCACAGTTTTGTGAGATAAATCACTTTGATCATTATCAAGTGGTTTATAGCAGTTGAGACGAATTAAGATAAATGACTTTTCATAATGAAAGAAATATAAGTTTAACATTCGGTAAGTAAAATTATCAAATAAAAATTAACACTACAGGTGGAAGCGTACATTGGAAAAAAATTTAGGAGAAAATCTGGCAAAATGTGTTAAATTTATAATTGTAACTCCTCTCATGCAACCCCATCTGAAGGACTCTAAATAAATGTACAGGTGAACAAAGATGTATGTACAAGTTTCTTGACTGAACATAATTTTACTGGTAAAAAAAAACGTATCAGGCCCAGCTTGGTGGCTCACACCTGTAATCCCAGCACTTTGGGAGGCTGAGGCAGGTGAATCACCTGAGGTCAAGAGTTCAAGGCCAGCCTGGCTAACGTAGTGAAACCCCATCTCTACTAAAAATAAAATAGCCAGGCATAGTCATGGGTGCCTGTAATCCCAGCTCTTTGGTGGCTGAGGCAGGAGAATCGCTTGAACCTGGGAGGCGGAGGTTGTAGTGAGCTGAGATCACATCACTGCACTCCAGCCTGGGCAACGACAGTGCAACTTTATATCACAATAATTGTTTAATACAGTAGAGTACAAACAGACAGAAAAGAATCAGTTCCATTAAGTTAAAGAACAAGATGGGTCTACCTGTACTGGCCTAGAAAGATACATGACATACTTTGAATGAAAATAGACACAATATATGTGTAATTCTGTTTATAAATATATGCATTCAAAGTCTGGAAAGATTCACAGATATACACCACACTATTAGCATTCTTTCATCCAGTAAGTATTGAGTCCCAGTTATGCACTAGGCACACAACACAGTAGCAAAGAGACCTATGAAAAAGCTAAAATATACGGTGACAGCTTATGGTATTTTTGGTTTCAGTTGCAGGTGTAAGAGTTTCACATAGGCAGGAAAATCCTACCCTAGACTTTTGGGAAGACATTTCTGAGAAATTGATATTTTCACTGAAACTAGAAGGAGAGGTTCTAATTAATTAGGGAAAAACGATTTAATACAGAAAAGTAGAGACAACAGCATCTTAAAAAGCCTAGAAGCAGGAAGATTTAATATATTCAAGAACTGAAAAAATTAGGTATGACTGGATTAGTGCATAAGAGGGGGATATGGTTACCTTTGGGATTGGGATTATACTTGCAAATTTACTTATAATTGTATAAATTTTTTTTGTTAATGAAGATATTCCTATTAACATGAAAATAATTTAAAAACTAGCTAAAATTTTAACAAAGAAAAATAAGGAAACACTTTAAACATGCTACAGAAAAAAAATAAAAGACAAAGGGGCTGAGAATTATAAAGTTCAAGCCTAATACAACAGAGCAGCATTGTATATTAAGCTAAATTGAAAGAGACAAATACAAACAGTGATTTTAGAAAATGAAGATACTTCTTTTAAATAGGTCATTTAAGGAGCATTAAATAAAGCAGTAGTTAACATCTTTTAAAATTAGACTTCTATTATAGAAGAGTCCACAGGAATATTTGTACCAATACAGCTGTAAAACACTTAGCAGATGTTTTCAGCTATTTATCTTTGGCCTCAGTTGCCTAGATGTATACCAGGGCCAAAAAAAAAAAAAAGATCTGGTAAACTACTGTTAGTGTTTTTCCTTCCTATTTATTCTAGTCTAGTTAATAATCTCTGCAATTCCTTCGAAAGGTATGAGCCAACTCGAGATCAGTGATTCTCAACCTTGGCTCTATGTTACACAACTTGGGAGGTTTTCTTAAAAATTTACGCTCAGGCCCCACTTCAGGCCAATTAGATCATTACCACTGGCATTACGACCCAGGCATTAAATGTTTTCATGATCCCGGGTAATTCCCATTCACATCTGACTAAGACTGGAAAACATCACTGCTCTAGGAAGGTTTAGCCTATTTAAAACCTTCAATGTATAAGTCCATTTGCCTCGCAGAAAAACCAGGTAGTTTCACTCAAATAGATAACTACAAAGAATTGAGTCAAGAACTGAGAATGAGAGATCTCATTCATGGACTGGTTTGGTGTTGAGGTTGTCTGGGTATCTGAAAATTGTTATGTGCTGAATCAGGATGGAATCATTTTTTGGGGTTACACTTTAGCTATATATAGGAGGAATATAAGGTGAATATCTTAAACACATTGAAGTTAACCTTAAATTCATATGGCTCTCAGTTTTCTCATGGGTGAGATGAGAAAGCAACTACCACATTATGAAGGTGTGAAAGGTAAATGAGGTGATATTTATATAAGAAATGTGCACAGAATATTTCACTCATAGTTCAAAAGCTCAAAAAACAGAAATAAAAGATCAGTCTCTTTTATATCTAATTTGAGTATTAGAGCTTCAGTTTTGATTTCCACTATATTAGCTTATTTCCTTTTAGGTGGGTTTTTCTTTCACAGTAGAAAGCCAAAAACATTAAATAGAAAATGTGTATATTGTCTTGAACAGGTGGACAGTACCTTTCAGACTTTTGAAGATATTGACATTTTTCTAATGATCTGTTTTTAGAATGTGTATTAATGGAGTTCTGTTGCTGTACTGTAAGCTACCACAAACTTTGTGTCTTAAAATACCTGTTTAGCAGGTTGCAGTTTTGTGGGTAGGAAGTCTGGGCTGATGTGAAAAGTTTCTCTGCTCAGTGTCTTAGAAGTCTAAAATCAAGGCATTTGCTGAGCTGAATTATTGTCTGGAACTCAAGGGCCTCTTCCAAGGTATGTGACTGAGGCAGAATTCAGTTCCTTGCATTTGTAAGGCTAAGGTTCTCCTTTCCTTCCTGGCTGTTAGTTGGAACTGATGTCAGCTTTTAGAAACAACCTGAATCTCTTGCCCTGTGGTCTCCTCCATCCTCATAGCCAGTGACAGGGTATTTCCCACACTTTGAATCAATCTCCCTCTCTCCTGCTCCCACTTCCTGTCTTACATTAGATAAGCCCACTGAAGATAATTCTGTTATCTTTTAGATCCAGCTGTATCATATAACTTAATCATGGAGTGCTGGCCCATCATATTCACAGGTGTCTTTCACACCAAAGATGGAGGTGGTTATACAAAGGTGTGGGTCATTAGGATGATCTTAGAGTTCTGACTGCTCCAGTATATGAGACAAGTGAATGGACTATATGTCACATGTTACTGGGATCTTAAAGCAAGAAATAAGAAGACTATTATCGTCTCACTTTTTATACATGTTTCTTTTCATTGGCTGTGGTGTTTAAAAGTATTGATTAAAGATGGGAGATCAGCTGTGATTCGTTCCCTACAGGAAATATAGAAAAAAAGCATAGAAAGATACCAATTCATAAATTTAAAAATGTAAACATTTTGCATATAACTTTTGTGTCTGGGAAAGACAGTTTACGTTCTCTTATTTTCTTTCTTTATTCTTATTAAGTAAATTTTCTGATGCATTATAATTTCATTACAAATATATGCCAAAAACACAAACAAAATATACATCTTCATAAAGGAGTGACATTCCACAAATAAAAATTTGCACACGTTCATTGTTTTTATGGGGGTTAGGGGGGCAGTTGTGTTGTTCCATAGAAGAGGCTGACAACAGCTTGTCGGTACTCTCGGATACAGTGAGTGTAGTAGTTTCTGTCAATTTCACAGATTTATCACGGAACAAGGAATGCCCCAGCTTGCAGCCTCCTAAAGCTATAAAACTGCTCAGCACTTCTTTCTGGTACTTTGCTTCTATCTTAATAATTTCCTGTAACTCTAAAAGACATGATAGTGTTCATAGCTAGGAAATGTTTAGAAGATCTTTTGTTTAAAGGTATTTAATTTGGATCTATTCTGTGCTCTGTTATACTTCCTACTATACTTTTAGGGAATTGAACATAGATAAATGTAATATAAAACTGCCATTATGCTCTTGTGTAGTGGATTTTAAACTGGAGTGTGCATATCCCTGGGGTTATATGAGGCTATTCCGTTGGCATATGAACTCAGAACTTTGAGGATACAATAAAACAAGAACTTGTTTGGCCAATTGACAAATTGAATGGCTCTCATAACTGGGTAACAAATCCATTTTCAAATCAGGTGGTTTACAATTCTCTAAGCACAATTTCAGAGAGGCCTAATTGAGTTGTCAGGCAATATATGATTAAAATAATTTTTGATGAAAGATCAGTGACTTTTGGCATATAATTGAGAAGTAGTTCAAGGACTTGAGTGACATTGTTATAATGGAAAGAGTTCCTTCTATTTCCATCTATTTATTTGTGTGAACAAAGAACCTTCACAGTTACAGCAATGAAAAACTAAACAGAACCAATGCTGGGTCTTTCCTCCTTTTAACAATGAGTATTAGTCATCCACAGGATGTATGAAATAAATGGGTAAAAGCCATTTAATTAAGAGATTCATTTCTGATCATTGCAATCTTTGTTTAATAATTACTTGTCACAATTTAAAATTTTTGCTTTTATAATTATGCTCTTTTAATAATTTTTGTGGTAACTCAACCCAAAAGAAATATTTTTCACACCTAGAGATATAGGGTCACAGAGAATTAAAAATTGTTTTAGATACAAATCCTTGTTGTAGAGAAATATGATCACTATAAAGACTTTCAAGCATAAAATTTATTATGTAGGATAAAAATCAGTGGGGGATAGAAATATGATTTCAAAAAGAAATAGGACTGAAGTAAAATTTCCAGCAGTAAATAAGATCTCATTCATGGAGTGTATTAGTCCATTCTCACACAGCTATGAAGAAATACCTGAGACTGGGTAATTTTTAAAGGAAAGAAATGTGATTGACTCCCTAGGGAGGCCTCAGGAAACTTACAATCATGGAGGGAAGGCAAAAGATAAGCAGGTAGTTTCTTCACAGAATGGCAAAATGGAGTGAGTGCAAGCAGGAGAAATGCCAGACACTTAAAAACCATCAGATCTTGTAAGACTCACTCACTGTCATGAGAACATTAAGGGGGAACCACCCCCGTGATCCAGTTACCTCCACCTGGTCCCACCCTTGACATGTGAGGATTATAATGATTATGATGATTACAATTCAAAATGAGATTTTGGGTCGGGGGACACAGCTAAACATGTAGTTTCTTCTAGCATTTAGTCTTGATTCATTAAAAGAATTATGTACCAGTTCTAAAATATCAATATTTTTAGTATATTCTTTGCTATTTAAGATTACCAGGAAAATAAATTGTTGACCTCAAATGTTTTAGAGATATATACTTTTATAAAACTAGTTTAGGAGGTTACATTATGTTTATAGACTAGTGCTGTTTTGGAAAGGACATCCAGGCAACCACTGGCTTTTCCTATGTTGCAATAAGGGATTTGGTTTAGGGGCTAAGGCCCAGCTGTTTCACCTTCCTCTGAACTTCCACGGCTCTCATTAATCATCCCAAACATTTGACACTTTACATATGTCTGGTGGTGCTGTTGATTCAGAATCTGAACCATAACCACTGCTTAGTATTCAAAAAATTAAAAATTTACCCCTTATTGCTGATATTCCAATTTTCATATAATCAGAAATGTTACCTGTGTGATAAGAGGGTCCCAGACTGCTCTCTCTGCCCCATATTTTCTAGTGTTACCAGTTTGTCACCAAAGGTTGGGTCATATAGATTTTTGCCACAATTTGGACAAGCTCTTATTACATCATTAAGAGTGTGTCACAGTTAGTTTCAATGAAATAACTAGCCAGTTGGATTTCAAATAGTAAAATAACATATATTATTACATGTAAATACCATATCTTTCAAAATCACAAACTTAATGATAATTAATATCCAGAATCCTTGTATATACATGTTACATGTTTCAATTACAAAGTCAAAATATGTGGTACGAGTAGTAAAGAAATAATGCAGTTTCTTTTCTTCTTAAGGAAGTAAGTTTGGCTTGAGCCAATTTTTATCTGAGGAATGTTCATTTGTTTTATTTAATACAGCTTAAAACTCTACAATTATAATTTCTATTAACAGGTACCTAATGAGTACTTAAACACTTGATTCCTGTTTTCCTGAAAGGTTCCACACTTTAGAGTTGGTTCTGCTGATGAAAGCGGAACTCATGGGCAGGCATGAGATGGGGTAGGCAAAGAGTATACTGTGAAAATGGAAGTGAGGTTCTCTAATATTAAATATTGCCCAGGGAGAGGGAAAAAAGTTTGGAAGGATCCTGAGAACAATTAGAGAACCTGGAGTGTGGGGGGGGGTTCTAAAGCAACAACAAGAGTCTGTGCCATGTAATACTTAGCAATTTAGTAAAGTAAGGAATCAAAAATGCCCACTGGAATTTTAATATAAAATATTTTTAAGGACATTAAATAAGGGAAAGGAAGAAGTCTCATTTTCTTCTATAGGCTGGCTAGGTTATGTAAAAGTTTTAGAGTAGTCTTTTGTGGTCAAGTTTTTTTTTTTTCTTTCATGTAATATTTCTAGTGAGAAAGCAATAATCAAAAAAAAAAAAAAAAAACCTAAATATTTTTGAATGGACTCTAGTATAAGCAGTATCTTTCTGGGCTGGCAGTGGAGGATGTGGAGGCATGGAAGGTGGGGGAGTAGGGAACCAGGTACTTTGGTTTCCTTCTTCCTTCTCCCTTCTCCCAAGAGAGAGAAGGATGTTCAAGAGAGAGAAAGGAAAACATAGCAAAGGGATTACACTTATTCCTTTGATAACTGGAAAAAGAGGAAGGAATGGATAAAGGTCTAGGCAGTATTGTGTGGCAGGAAGTTTGCTCTAATGTTTAATTAAGTAAAAAAAAATTGCTGAAAATGAAGGTGGGGTGGTGGTCTAAAATATCAGAAATTAAATACAATTGATAATTTTGAAAAAAACAAAACAATATGGTAGGGTTGCTTGAATGAACAGCTGAAAGTATTAAAGTGTAAAATTGAGTCCTCTTGATGGTGAATGTAAAGTAACATAAAGGAATATACTAACATCCAATCAAATCAGAATACAAAATATTTACTGAGTTAAGACATTACTGAACATGATGAGTTCAAAGGGACAAAATATAAACATATAAAAAGGTACCTAACAGAAATCACATTAATTGCTTCTATGAACACAATTCACATAAACCTGGCTGACTAGGAAATATTTAATGGCTGGTAAACTGGGACTGGAGAAACCAAAGCAAGGATGATTCAATCAGAGTAATTCAATGGCCAACTAAAATGACCTTTATTAGTGGGAGTTATATAGAGTTACTTACAGATACTTTCACTGTCACTTGTTTCTGTGTCGTTCCCTTGTGGCACCTACTAAAGTCGTTTTACTTTTGCCTGCCTCTAAAATAGGTATATGTCAAAACTACTAAAGGCCCATAATCTTAGTCATATTAACATAGTTTGAAGCCCGGGTCTACCAGTTACTAGCTCTGAGAACCGGGACAAATTGTATAAATCCTGTAATCCTTTTTATTCCTATCTGGTAAAACAATGAAAATAATAACCTATGTAATGGGTATTGTGAAGATTAAATAAACTATGTAGCAAGCTTAGCATACTCTATGGCATATAAAAACTCACTCAATAGTTGTACCATGTTATTGTTATTAACTTTCTTAATAGAATTCTTAAGGCTGAAGGGTATTCACCTATCTCTATCCACATCATTTTTTTTGTCATTGTTATAATGTGCTAATTAGTCTAATTCATTTAATTATAATAAGTGGTAATATAGCTGGAGAATGAAATTCATTTTGATCCTTATAAGGGAATTGAAATGATATCAGCTTTATACTTCAGAGGCCTGATTATCATTAGATGAACATCAACATTAATTTATAAATTTTACAATTTTATAAAACATGTTATATTACTTAATTTTTTCTTAACATGTTAGGAAAATAACACTTTCTTGTCAGATCTCAAGATACATATGGGCGTAGGCCATAAAATATATCTTTAATTGACATCCCATTTGCTTCCTTACTGTCTTTGAAATAAAACCTTTAAAGGTTGACTCTGGCTGTGTACAATATCAATACTGTGGATTCAATGAGAGCCCAGCGGTTAGTTATTTTGACAATCAGTGTTTCTAGGGTGATCCATATCCAGTGTGCATTCTCCTCAGGGTTACATTGCTTATAAATTTTATTTATGGTTCATATAAAGTTTTATGTTCCAATATTTTTCCAAAGAACATCTTTTATGTCCATGTGCCTTCCCTCAGTTATACTGATAACTGTCCATTTTGTATTAAGAATCACATTTGAAGTAGCTTTTATGATATTTCTGAATTATGAAAGAATTCCATTCCATTTCCAATAGAACCGTGCTGCAACTAAAATATATTATGGCTGTGCTGTAAGCTAATTGTAATAAAAAACGTAATTTGGGTGACCTTCCGTGGCATTGTAATGGCTTCTAAAACTCACTTTGTCTTGGCCAAGTGAAGATTTCAGGTATAGAGCCAGATTGCCCACAGTCATCACTGCTACTTCCCCAGGGAGAGTTCAGTTTATTGGAAAGTTTTCTTCTGAGAGTAGAATACTCTTGTCCTTGGGCAATAGTAGCTCTGAATTTAGTTATTCTGCCCACAAGGCTCCCTAAAATGAATCTCAGTTTGGACACAGGAGAGAAACAAAGAAACTACATTTTTTTTTTTTTTTTTAAGATTCTGAGATAGCATCCACCAACCTGCTACATGGACTCTGGGGACCTTGAACAGTGCATAGAAAGGCTGTTTTGTTTTTGTTTGTTTTATAAATCAATTTACTCTTAAACTTCCTCAAATATTTACAACTGTGGGTGGAAGGCAATAATTTTTCCCTCTTAATTCTGCCTGGGAGAGTAGACATTTCTGTGCCCTCTCTAACCCAAAAGGGAGAGTAGGATTAGAATGTCTGATGTGGACATAATTTACCACTTTATTGTAGGTTATGTGCAGCTGCTCCGTAAGCAAATAGTAAGGCTCTCAGGGCTTTTTCCCTGGGAGTTAGAGTCTCTCCCTTTCTTTCCCCTTCAAATGAGAAAAGCATAATCTCGTTACACTAACTGGTGCCCTTGCATACGCTTCTCCACCTGCTCCAGTAGGCTTCACCCAAGTCAGCTCCAGGTGTCTTTCCTCTTCCTCTTAGTTTAAACAGCAGGTTTAAAAAAGTCATTAAAGTTTGATTTACTCTTAAATGTGATATTCTTCCATACGTATTACAGATGCACACCTTTTATAAACCTGTATGTGTTCTTCTGTCAGTTGTTATTATACAAATAATTAAAGCCAGTGAATTGCACTAGTCCTCTTTGGCATCATAACAAGGTCCCAAGAAACTTTGCGCTCTGCCATTACTTTGTATTGTGGCATATTTGAGGGAGAGCTCAATGTTCTGTCCACTTTTTGAGGTAAAAACCAAACATAATGAAATATTAACTTGGTAAAGCAAAGTTAAATTCTGAGTGTTAGTTCTCTAAAGGAAAATCATAAGATGAGGGAAGGGAATTTGGTTAGTTCTGTTGGCATTTGGTGACTGTTTACCATGGGCTAGACTCTGCCAGCAATGCTGGAAATTCAAAGGAAAGAAAGACAGTAATTGCATCCTCAGGACCTCACATTGTATTGGGGAAGATGAATTCAAAAGATTTTGATAAATGACAGATATAGGCATCATAGACATCAAGGATGAAGAGCCTTGTTGGTGACAAAAGGTGACAAGGCAATTCCAGGCAATATATATCAAAATGAGAGAAAATAATAGCAGAGGACCTGGCCTTCACAGACAAATGGAATCCCTTTTTCATGTTTGAACCATGAGCTAAACTTGCACATGCTTTAAGTAAAAGTAGGAAAAAAACGGAGTTAACATTTTTGCTTACCTAAGGGGTTTCTAGTAGAATAATGTATATAAGGCACCAACCTGGTTATGTGGAGTTGCTGAAAAGGAGTAAATTCTCTTTCATCCACTTGTACTGGCCTCTTACTAGACAACTCACTATTTTAAAGCTGAGACAATTTAAATGTGGTCAGAAATTAAGGTGTAGTCAGACGAATTGGTGCTTTTAAAATATAAAGTCAGCTCTATCAGATAAAAGTCCAAAGTAACTTTCTTTGGTGTAAAATAAAAACATTAAAACATTGGTAACTTTTTTGTGAATTTCCAGAAATAATTTATTGGTAAATCTCTTTTGAGAATTTTCTTGGGTAGATGTTATAATAGTTACTAAATATTTCACAAATTCATTATGAAAGAGAAGTTGAAAGCCTCCAAAAGAATGAATTGACTGAGATGTTAAGTCTGTCATTCATTATTATTATTGTTGTCATTGTTAATTATTTTAATTACATTAAAATAATATTTTAAGTGCATTGTTATTTTAATTAAAGCATTAATAAAATTCATGGTTAGAGGCAACTACCAAGCATACCCAAATGAATTTATTTTGACTTTTCAACAGATTGGTTTGCAATCTTGATAGATGGGAATGTTTCATTTTGTATTACAATCCCCATGAATCACAGTAAAATCTAGATAGAAAGTCTAAAGGCTTGTATCTTGACAACATTTGACACAAAGAAAGGGTATTTGAGAAAAGGAAAACAGTAATGTTAATATAAAGATGCTTTTTTGTGAATATTCAGTTATTTTTAACCCTTTCTTACTTTCTTCTTCCTTTCCTTTTCTCCTACATTGCCCTGTGTGTTTCTTTTTACTGAGCAACAGAATAAATGTCAGGTCTATTAATGAGAGTAAATAGAAAAGCTTTTAAAACATTATTTTACTTTTTTTAGTAGGGGCCTCACAATTTGCTCATTAATGTTGTCCGCGGCCACCATTCCCAAAACATTTCAAATACTATAAATAATATGTCATTGTACTCCCAAATAGCTAGGTTATTGTCCAATCAAGAAAATGGTTTCCTTGATAGTTGGAATTAAAAGTTAGGTACCAACCTTGTGATATGTCAAATTCATATGAAAAACCTGTAAAAGGAGCTCATGATGGCAAATATTACATTCTAACTTAAATACTGAAAGTTTGAAAGTAACATTTTATTAAAGAATTTCAAATTAACTAGTAAAAATAGTATTTAATATATATTTTTCCCTTATTTCAATGATAATGCCTTTGCCTTATTTATATTTTGAATATCTGAACATACTTTGTTCTTGTTGACATAATAGATTGTTTCTCTTTAAATCTAAATTCCTTATTTGTTGAAATAAGCATATATGAAAAATGTTTTTTAGAATGTGTATCTTGAAACTGTTTCTTCTTAAAAGAAGAAAACTTATTCCAAGGGGACTCTTTGAATTTTGTTTCAGCCTATGTCTACTTAATTTGACAGATAATTTCACCTTGCTGAAATGGTAAAATACAATTGAACATTTTTTTGAATGGAAAAAGAACATTTTAGTTGTGAATACATTTTGATGTCATCATTTGAAAGATCTGTTTAGAAAAATAGACCTGCATGTTGTTCCAAATTATAGATTTTGTCCTTAAAAGAATATTGGCAATTTGATGTAATTGAGCTGTATATATCTGATGTGTAACAACTTTCAGCACACAGCAACTATTTTGTCAACCATGCCAGTAAATCTAATACAGCGTGTGATCAGAAGATAAAGGTGTTAAGACATTTGAATAGATTTCTATGTATTTTAGGCTGATGTGTTTTTAATAACTCTAGCTTCATAGGTATCTTGCATTAAATACAATCTGTTTCAAGCAATATCTTTTGCAGTATTCTTGTGACTGTTCTCTATAAACATGGCCAAATGGAAATAGCCTATAAAACATGTTTTATTTAATCCATTGCTACCCGTTTATGGCTGCACCATGTGGTAGAAATACAGAAGCGTCAGGTCTGCTGTTCTTATAACATTCAAGTGGCCTCCAGGTGATAGGCACAGCCAACTGTCTTGGACCAATGCCAATTCACAATGGTCCTATCAACCAGCAACACTTAGGAAATCACTGAGCCAGCCAACAGTCTTTTGTGGAACAAGAAGAATGTTGCATTTTGGCTATTTTTAAATTTTTTCTTCTGAACCGGGAATTGTCACTAGCTGAAGTTTATTGTTATTTGTTAAAAGAATGTTGCTTTTTGGTGTCTCTAGGCATTTTCAAATGGAATGAATGCAACTGTTGCGTGCTGGTCTCCTAATCCTTCATCTTGTTTCCCTGCATACTCCGTGACTCAGTTTCTGGGATTAGGATTCAGTGCATCATATGCTAATTAAAACTGTAGGTTTTACTACTTAAATAACTCCCAATTGTCTAGCTTTGGTTCTTTAATATAACAAAGATGTGGGGGAAAAAGTGACCAATCAAAATATGTAATTCAGAAAGCTCTTTGGGATAAACAGAGATGTTTAATATAGAATTTCTCAGTTATATATATATTTTTTTACTTAGCTAAAACCCCCTAGGGGAAAAATAGGTATCTAATGATGTATATCCTCCATTCGAAACTGTGTATTGTTATTGAGAAGTTTTATGTACTATTTTAAATGATAATGAATAATAAACAGATACAGGAAATGCCAAATAATTTTTTAAAAAGTCTGTCCCGTTTTTTCCTGTGGAGATGCTTAGCTCATGCCAATTTGGTTTCCTAAACAACTAGAACTAAGAAAGCTGTGCTGTGATGTTTTAAATAAAAAACCTGAAAAATGTAAGCTTCTTAGCAACTTCCAAATTAGGGGCAAATCTGGATTCTAAAACCAAGACATATTTGGTAAGATGAGTATCCCACAAGACAAGAATATGGTCTATTGTGAAGAATGCTTCAGTGAACAAGGGAGTACTACCATAATCTTGTCTTATTATGATTCACAATAGCCAAGATATGGAAACAACCTGAGTGTCCATTGACAAATAAATGGATAAAGAAATTGTTGTTTCTCTGTGTGTGTGTGTGTGTGTGTGTGTGTGTGTGTGTGTAAAAATATATATATGTAGGATGATGATATCAAAAAGATATAATAAGTGTTCTACAATTCTCATTTAGAGTTTCATTTTAATTTGCATTTTTCAAAACTAAATGTCACCTATCTTGACACTGTTTTCATTATTGAAGGTTTTATAGCTTTAATTTTATATTAATAAACTTAATTATATAAACATTTGCTTGCTTTTAGGAGCACAGCATAGGCTACTAAAGTAAATAGTTCATTAAGTTTTATGTCAGTCTTGGTGCTATTTACATGCATACAAATGAAACTAAACTACCCCAGGGAACTTATAGAGGGTTGGTTTCAACTCTATGAATTAATGCAAGTGGTAAGGTTATATCATTTGGGTATAAGGTATATGCTTTGGAGAATGGAGAATAAGCAATCAAGGTAAAATAGCCCTAGTGCCTACATTATTCATGAAAATGAGATCCTGACATTTATATTCTAAGGTGATGTAGAAGATAGAGCTACCTATTTGTGCAGGTACACTGTAAGGTCAGTGTGTGTCTGGGATCTGCTTACCATGTGGGCGAAAAAACTATTCTGCTGCATCTTTATTTAGAGGAAATCCACAGGGCTTTCCCTTGGCCTACTATATTGCTAATATTTATTGCCACCACAACTGAAATTCCTACAAGTTGAGAACAATTGTATTTCATCCATTTTAAGCTCTCATCAACTAAAATATACGTTATATTTATTTTACTTCTAAGAAAATTACTTGTGATTAAAGTATAACTTTTCACAAACTAAAATTTTATCCTGATTTTAATAATGTTAGAATGTGAAATATAAAAAGCCATCTTAAAGTTGTTGAAATATAGTACTGCTTTTATTTTATTAAGAGTGCTGCTAGCTTGAAGGTGAAGCTTAAACATTATTTCTGGAAGGCTGTTTCAGGTAGACACAGACATTCCCTGCAGGGAATGAGAGGTCAGAGACTATATCTTTCCCATTAGAACATTAGAGAGAGAAATGTCAGAATATTGGACTTAATTTGGCAGGGTGCTTGGGATTTCTACCTGTGTTTTTGTTTTCCTATATTTACTTGCTGCCACTGAGTTTTGGTATGTACAGATAGATGTAAGAACATTCAGCAGTGTCTAATATATTCGTTAGTATTTTATTAGTGTAGGATTTACTTCTAAATTTATTTAAATTAAACTAAGCAATGAAAGCATTCTTGTAGATTGCTGTAATAAGATATATTTCTAAAAACATGATTATTAAACAAAACCAAATACTGTCTTATCCTTAACATCTCATCCTCTTCCAAAATGACACTTTCTTAGCAACATCAAAGTGACAACCGATGGTTTGGTAAGGATGTAATAACAAGGAATAACTCCTATATCCTTAAGAGACTCAGAATTTCAATTCTTGCCACACACACATCTATTTTCTTTTTTTTTTTTCACATTGGACATTTGTACAATATTTTCTTAATTTAAACAAAAAGTCCACAGATAAAATGTAATGCCCAGAACTTGAATTTTAATAAATGCAAATGAGCCCAAAGTGAGAATAATCAGCTGAAGTTCTAGGATAGAATATTTGTCTTGTATTTAAGTTGGAAGTCACCAGCTTTTACTCAACTATAAAAGCCTCTGGAGTGAATATAAAAAGAAAAAAATATAACAAGAATTTGACAACTAACAAATATACCTCATTAATACATTGAATTTTAGTGTGAGGAACGATATAAATTTCATGAAGCCAGATTAAAAAAAAGAGCCTTGTTATCTCTTCTCCTTTTTATTTCAACTGTGTGCATATTTTTTCCCCTATATGTCTAGAAATCTGTGTTCTTAAATTATCTCCAAAAAATATGCTCTGTAGGATTTATAGCCTTTGAATGTAAGGGTAGCTAGAGAGCATGTTACTCTCACTAGGTAGTGGGGTACATCTTTTTAACAGAAACATCCTTGAATTGCTAACAGATATCTTACACTCTGGTAGGTTAAATTCTGTTATTTGCTGTTGTTCATTAAGAAGATAGTTCAAAGATCACATCAAAAAAGGCAGTGCGGTTATCGTTAGTGTCCTTGGCGTGGACGTTTTTAATCTCATTGTAGTGTGATTTTTTGGTTAATTGTCTCCCTGCTGCACTAGTCTATAAAAGCAGTAGGTGTAAAAGCTTGTTCACCATTGATGTGAATGGTAAATCACCAAAACTCACCACAGAGCTTGACAAATTATGTTAAAATATTGAAATACCCTGTGACTCAATGGAATTTGAATGCGAAAAACATCTCTTCAGAAAGATGTAGAAAACCAAATTTGGGGTACCATGTAATGTAATGGTGCTGAGAAACTGACTTTATAATCTGTTTTTTGTTGCTTTTGAAGTGACTTTGGTTTGTAAACATTTTTTTTTTTTTTTTTTTTGCCTCACTTAAAAAGACCTCGTGATCTGCCTGCCTTGGCCTCCCAAAGTGCTGGGATTACAGGCATGAGCCACCATGCCCAGCCAGACATCTGGTTTTTAAAAAAAATCATAATGAATCAATGTGTTTTCTAAAATACTACACTACTAATGTTACAACTAAGTAAATGTAGACATAGGAGTGACTACTCCTAGGCAGTGAAAGAAAATTTATTTAGGTACCAAATTGACAGTTTTTTAAATAAATTTTTGCTTAGAAAGCTGAACAATGAGTCACATAACATAAAAATCCAGTGGATTCTGTAAGAAATAAATTACTATTCAGTGTTTATACAACTTTTTAAATAGAAAAAGATGTTCTCTTAGTTTATATATTTGCAAGCATAAATGCCCATTGCAGAAGGGGGTTAGTTACTCAAAGGAGGAACATTATTTGCCATGCATTAATTATTATAATTTTGCCATTTCTGCATTAAGTCATAATCATTGTTAATTTAAACCCAATTGTATGTAGCGTATTCATTCAACAAACATTTATTCAATCCCAGGAATGTACTAGAGTGTTATACAACAGTGATGGAAAGACAAGTACATATCCTGAAAGAAATTCTAGTTGAAAAAGGGAATATCTTCCTATTTGGCTTTCAATAAAAATATTAATATATTACAATTATAACCAAATTATATTGATATTTCTACTGTGTTCCACCTCCAATAATAAATAACCTCATCCTTCTGGCACCCTCTGAGTTGGATGCTTTAGGTATAACTAATGCCTGGATATTTTCAGACATTCTAAGATAATACATGGTTGGCAATAGAGGGCAAACACTAAAAATAATGTAAGGTAGTAAAGGTTAAGAGTGAAATTAATGGTTAATGAATAAATAGAGAAAACCTTATTTTGGGTGCTGAATCACTGAGGAAATTACAAAGAACTAAGTCCTCATGCTTTTTGCATTTTAAAATTTGATTTCCTATTTGTCCCTTTTCTTTTCCCTTACCAAGCTCCTACTTCATTTTCTTCCTGAGTTATTTCGGATGTTTCCTTAGGAATTGTCCTGACTAGTAATCCACCCCGCATGTTAGCACCAAATGAGCCATTCATAGGCTGCTTGGCCACAGACTATGATCTCTACCTTCTTTACTCTATTTAAGGTAGTTGGAAACCTGGCCTGGCGATGGCACTCATTCTCATTTAACTTTGCTCCATCTAGAAGAGAGTGCTAACTTTCTTTTATGCCTTTAGTGCAAAAAAAAATTAGAGGGAAGAGTAATCTTGAAAAATATAATTTAGTGAGAAAGAGCTGACAACTTTTGCAGTATTAAAGTGTACTTGAATTCACAAACGCTGAGGATGGTGCCTCGTATGGTTTATAAATAGACTTTGGCAAGCTTTGAACTGCCCACACTGTGTTCTGAGCTTTGAGCAAAACTCTGCTGGCATACTGAACCATCTTAAGTTCTAATGCGAGTTATAAAAACACAAGGATGACTGGCTCCATTTGGAGCATTGTGTTAGCCAAGCAGGTAAAATAAATTCATGGTTAGACCTCCCCCTCCCACGGCATACCTTTCTTTCCTCAGAAGATAATTCTGATCTCTCTTCTTAAGCAAAGCAGACAGTGCACCTATTCTCTTTACAAATATGATGCTTTATTTGTTAAAAGAACAAAATGAACAAAAAGAGCAAAACATTCATTTTATTGTTAGTCATCTACCAGAAGGTGGTAACATCAGGAAGGTAGATAGAAATCTAGAGTCACATTTTCATAGAATTACACATTAATGACATTGTTTGGAAATTTATGTGCATTATTTTTTTCTGAAAGGCATTCCTGGTAATGTGAGACCATCTTGTATATTTTAATACTAGATATCATACTCTTTCCATGGCTATATATGCATACAGATCATGTTACATTCAACATGAAAGAACCTTTATTTCACCTTTGATGGTACTGTCATCTTCTACAATTTCATGTTCTCATTTTTGGTAATGCCAAACTTGTTCAGAACTTGCTGATGGAATGCAAATTATTCGCCAAATGCTTTTGAATGGAGTGCTTAATATGTGTCTGGTACTGTTTTACAAATTGAATGTTTTAATTCCAGGGGCATTGATAAGACATGCAGTTTTGTTCACGTAATACAGGGCCAGTATGGCAAAGTGAGTGGGGAGTGACCTGAAATATACCCTGTAAAGTCAAGCCAGTGAGGTATTGGGGAAACAGATTGCCTGTAACCACTGCCTGTTGACATCAGAGCTACAGAGGGGATTAAGGCAGTGAACGAAGGATACAGCATTCTCATAGCAGCGAAAGAGCTGCATGGACTCAAGGTGGGGCAGCAGGGGTCTCAACAGGTGAATGGAGCTCTGCAACAGGTAATACAGAGTAAATGCTTAGATATCAGTGAGGCAAGGATCAGTATCAGGCCAGATTGCCAGACTTTAAAGACAGAATGCAGAGACTAGACTAAAAATTGACATAGGAAATTATAATACTGACTAGAGCTAAAAGTACACAAAGAGAACATTTGGATTTTTGTGTGCATGTTCCATAATTTGGACTAAAATATCGAGATAATTCCAAAGCAAGTAATAGCATGTGCTAATTATTTTCTTAGTCACTAACTTTATTGAATGAATGATTTTCCAAACTTGGACATGAACCACTTTTAATATCTTGGGAAAAATTATTTGAATGCTATTCCGATCTCAAGTCTAATCTTAGGATTTATTGTAGCCATCTAGATAAAATATCTGTGGTATTGATCAGTTGGATTAAGAACACAACAGAATCAGATCCTTTTATTAAAAAATATTTGGTTACAGGATTGATTTTCAGTAAAGAGAATGCAGCCCGAATCACTCAAATATATTTATGAAAAAGAGTATAACTTGCCTGAGTAATTCCTGGCCAGTCATAAAATGCTGAGGAGAGAAGTTCAGAAGAAAAGAAGGAGGATGGAGAGCGAAGAGGGAAGCCAGGCTGGCAAGGGGAGAGGAAATAAAATAACAAACCGATCAACTGCTTTTTTTCAAAGGTGAACTTAAAGATTAAAATAATTTTCAGGAAAAAGAAAAGAAAACCTGGCCAGGCACAGTGGTACACACCTGTAATCCCAGCACTTTGGGAGGCCGAAGCAGGTAGATTACTTGAGATCAGAAGTTCAAGACTAGTATGGCCAACATGGTGAAACCCTGTCTTCACTAAAAATACAAAAATTAGCTGGGCATGGTGGTGCACACCTGTAATCCCAGCTACTTGGGAGGTTGAAGGGAGAGAATCACTTGAACCTGGGAGGTGGAGGTTGCAGTGAGCTGAGATCTCACCATTGTACTCCAGCCTGGGCAACAGAGTGAGACTCCATTTCAAAAAACAAAACAAAACAGAAAGGAAAACCCTATCATTTCCCGTTCTTATGTAATTCTGACAAATGAATTCTTCCCTAAATTCTTTTTTGTTAATATTGTTGCCAAAAATGTTTGCAATGACTCTTGCAAATATTTACATATGCCCCAAACATACTACTATAAATTAATTTTTAGAGCCAGTTAACAGATTTCCCTCTGTTTAAAAATATACTTTTATATCTCATATAATATATATGTATGCTATATGCCATATTATAGTCACTTAATGTAATGCATCCCCTAGGTTTGAAATAAATATGCATGTTCATATCTCAAATGTTATTGCCCTTATACATTATTTTATACTAATTCATGCAAAGTGACTACTTTATTTGACAATAACAGAGTTATTGACATGATAAAAATAAAGTCACAGATCTGTATGTTTCTGTTGCTAACTCCAACCATTTGTTTCCTTGAAGGAAATTTGTAATTTAGTGTCCATCAACATATGAAATTTTAGTTTCGATAGCCTAGTATGGTTATATCAGGGTGACAATGGGACAAGATTCAGAGCTGATTTTTGCTACTATGTCTTTTTAAGCCATCTGAACCACTTGGTCAATCTGTCACTAATCTTGTCAATTCCCCTTGCCTCTTATATCTATTCCTTCTTCTCATTTTTGCTGTCACATTTGGGGGCAGGCCCTTGTCATCTTACTGTAGGATTCCTGTGACAGACTCCTAACTAGTCCTCTGCCTCTGTCTTTCCTTACAACACAATAGAGTTAATCTGTTCAAAATGCTGTTGTTACACTATTTGTGTAGAATTTGCTTTCGATAATATTTATGTCTGTGTACCATAAAAGCCTCACCGTGTTTGAGGAGGAAATTGAAGTTCTCGGGAGAGGACGGATGATTGAGAACACTTGGGAAAGGTGATGCACTTTCTGCAGTGTTTTTAGAACCTGAATTCACACAGAAACATATCCTAGGGAAGAACAACAACATGAGCAAGATTTCAATATGCATGGCCTTTTCAGGCAGTGGTGAGCAAACTGAGATTGAGGTCCCAGCATTTGTGAGAGATAAAGTTGAATGGCTTCAATTTACGTTTTACAAGAAAAAGGCTGGTATGCCATATTGGAATTTCATTGTATAAGCCTCAGGGGTCAGGATAAGGGTGAGATGCTTTAGTTAGTACTCTTTTAGTTTTCAGTGATAGAAACACAACTCAAATCTAGCTAACGTGGTGCATGTGACAGAAATGTTTAAGGATATCACTGCCATTGGGTCGTCCTGAGTCAAAATGACTACATAAGGACATTAGAAATCAAACTTTCTCCTTTCGCTACTCCTCTTTCCTCTGTGACCCAGTAGAGTTAAGTCCTTACTGCTTGCATATCTAGTGCTCTTGTTTACTAATTGTTCTAGCGATAGTTCTGGGGTTGCCTCTGATTGGACCAAGCAGGATGCTGTACTCTGGTGGTTGTTTGCAGAAACCTGGCACTGGGGTTGGGATCAGGGACATCTCAACTACATGGACTAAGAGGGGAGCAACTCTGGCTCTCTGAAAGAAGAAAGGTCTATTATCAGAAGAGTGGTGGGGCCTATTGAGGTTAACAAAAGTCATTTTGAGTTTCTTAGCAGAATGCTGTGAGTAAAATGGCTTTTGTGACTGACCTAAGGAAATTTAGTCATTTAGTAATACAGTCATACATCACTTAAGGACAGTAGTACATTCTGAGAAATGCATCCTTAGGCAATTTTGTCGTTGTGCGAACATCACAGAGTGTACTTACAAAACCTGAATGGAATCGCTTATTATACACCTAGGCTATATGGTATGACCTAGTATTACTGGGCTACAAATCTGTACAGAATGTTACTATGCTGAATATTGTAGGAAACTGTAGCACAAACGTAAGTATTTGTGTATCTAAACATAGCCAAATATAGGAAAGGTACAATAAAAATATTGTATTATAATCTTATGGGACTACCTTTGTATATGAGGTCCCTCATTGACCAAAACATCATTGTGTAGCATGTAACTATAGTTAGATTCTTCTGATACATTTCTGTAGACTCCATTGGTCAGAGATAAGTAGATTTTATGTCTCCACTTCACAATGTTGGGATTGCCACCAATGAGTGTGTGCAGTGAAAACAACACCCATCCTAAATTCTGCTAAAGTATAAATATTTTTTGTCGGGTCATCACAAAATTTTCATGCAGTCCGTTCTCGCCCAGGGATGGCTAAACTTTCTGCCCACAGGCTAGTCTCTTATGTTGAAAATTTGCTCTGAAGCAAATGCAGTGACATTCTTAAGGCAGGATTAAGGGACCTTCTAGTTGGGGTCAGGTGACAAAGTCATTGCTGAAGTAGAAGGATACACAGTGGGGTGCTAGACCTCAACCCTACAGTTATGTTATTACGTGGGAATCTTCCGGATCATTTTAACCAACTACCTACATTGAACACTACTGATTTCGCCAATAAAATATAATACTTTGCATCCCTTAGACTCATTGGGGTACATTTTAAGAATGATATTTGAAGACAGTGGTTTATTACCCTAGGATTTATTCCTGTTCAGGAATGTGTCCATTCCACTGAGCCACGCTCTGGGCTGCCAGTTGCATGATCTCATGACTCTTTGAGTTTTGGTGTTACAGGCATAAAGGCAAAGAAGTGAACAAGGGCATACCAGATAAAAAGTGAGTTGTGCACCTGATAATTTAGCAAAGAGCATAGAGACAATGGCATGGGACCATGCCTGTTTAGAGCCTGCAGCCACTGTCTCTGGCTGGCCTTGCTAACCCGGTGATGACCTCAGTGTCAGGCCAGGGCGGAGTACGTGGCCAGGATAAAGAATGCTAGATTGTGTTGGTTGTTTAAACTCGAGCTCTCCAGTCACTTTGCTTTGGTCAGATACTTCCAGTGGTGTCACAAAGGGAAATGTGATCTTTCATCTTGTCTTTCCTCCTCTTGGCATTCTCATTGTCTGCCAGCGAAGAATATATTTACATGTGTTAGTTTTTATTTTCCTAGCAACGAAAGAGTAGAACTATTTTACAAACCAAACAAAATGTAAACACTTTTGTTGAAGGGGGAACCAGATAATCATAGGTCATGACTTCTTAGTAAAAACAGAACTTTCTATTATGTACAACTTATTAGTCATTAGTTCGGTAAGTATGTGTATGTGATATGCATCTTTTATTCCCTAAGGAACTAAGTCTTACCCAGAGCACCCTTGAATAGAAAGGAAATGGTGTATGTGAAGTAGTTCCAGGGAATCTGAACAAATGCCATTGCGAGGCCTCCAAGGAGACCAGCCTTGAGTCAGTAAGTTAAAATTAGCAGGGACTGTGGCAAAAGGTGTTTGTTTGGATGCATGTTTATGAAAACCCTTGCTGATCTTCTTGCTTCTAAAGGAAATGTTCAATAACTAGAAAGTGGGTCAAACTTGAACCCTGCTGTTTGTCACCCTAATAAGTGACTCTGATAAAGGGCTGTCTTGGCGACAGGCAACACAATAAAACTGACACTTGACCAGCCATATCAAGTAAACTTGTTAATGCAGCCTAGGTGGGCAGTAGCATAGTTGTTCCTTCTATAGATGCTTTGAGGGCCTAAACCAATATGTGTAACTTCTAATAAACAGTACAATTGTGTGTTGCCAATAGCTGTGGCTGTTATTGAAGAAAAAGTGATAAAGCTCTCAGGAGATTTGGGCGTGTGCTTTAAGATGGTGTTCCGTAAGTCTTTACATTTTATATGAAAATTATAAAGAAATGAAATAGATGACTGGACTCTATTTGATATATAAATTAATACTGATCATCATAAATTTATACTGTTCAACTATAATCCTGAACTTAAAGCTTTGTTCTTTCCCCCTCTTGCTGTAATTTGAGGAGCCTGTTCCTTGTACTCAACTTTCATTAGGAGGGCTCTCTGGCTCTCTCTCTGTCTCTGTGTGCCTCTCTGTCTGTCTCTGTGTCTTTCTGCTGCTTGCTCTTCTCTCTGAAGAGGAAGGCTGCCCAATGTAGTTATTTATCTAGCCACCTTGCTGTGTGATATTTTCAACCGATATTGAGAACTTATGTTTTATGAGCATGAATGGTCCACAGTCAGAGCTATCATTGCATCTCAAGGAAGATGCTAAGTCTTAGGTGATTTATTGCTTGCCCTACCAAGTGCTTAGCATTCCCTTCACAAATATGTGGAAATAATGCTGGGTGGCAGCTTACGAGGACCATCTGCACCTTCTACTATGCACCCTACAATGTTTTGCCCCCCTCCCTCAGCACTGAGAGCTGCTGAATGTTCATGTGCCAAATGGGTACTCCTGAGTTTCACTGTTTATACTTGCATACTTGCCTTCATGCCTCTGAACATAGAAATGAGCTTCTGGGTAATTGTAGTCACTTTATGTGCAGAGTTTTCTAATTCTAAGGCTCATTATCTTATTCTTCATGAAATAAATAGGAACATTGTAAATGAATCTGGGCAATGCATGGTGCTGAGTAGGCTTTAATAATGATTCCTAATGGTTTTTAGAAAGTGTCCATTTTGTCACCTGCAGTCACCCCATATACATATAAGATTTATGGACAAAGACCCCCATTTTATACACATATATGTGTATGCATATGTGTATAAAATGTGTACATATATTTTATGTATATGTAATATATGTACATGTAATATATGTATGTACATGTCTGTCTATGTGTGTGTATATGTATGTGTGTGTGTATGTATAAAATGGGAGCCTTTGTTTATAAATTGTTCACTCTGCTTTCCTAACAAGATGGATATTTAAAATAGCATGATCTTGCTTTGAAATGTATATTCTCAGCCTCTTACAGGGCCCCAAGTCCAAAATCTGTTCCTTTAAAATTCTAAGGAAGAGCAATGTCTTTGGTTAGAGAGAGACATTTTCCTCTGAACCGGGATGGACCACTCCCCTTTCTAATTGAGAGGTTGCTGTCTGAGAATTGAAGATATCAAAGGGACTTTGTAATAAGACTTCACTTTCCTCTGAGCACAGATCAAAGTGGCCCCTGGGCATTTTTTAACTGACAGGGGTCTACACTATCTCTTGATACTGGTGGTCAGTTAAAATTATAGAAAGTGTGTAATAGTACCTGCATGATCATCACTTCAATAGTTCATAGCTATGGACTTGGTGAATTTTTAGTGTCTTTTTTCCATGGATCGTTTAACATTGTGGATAACATACTATTTTGGTATGCTTTCATTGCAAATTTACAAGACGATCTCAGCGATAAATCATTGAGGATTGTGTCATACTAGATTCCCTTAGAGTCGTATTTATTCCCTAGTGTCATAGCTAGGGGTGTGACCTGGGGCTCAAATACTGGCTTATTAACCGTGGGTAAGTACTTAACCTTTCTTTACTGCCATTCTCTCACCTGTAAAATAGAGAATAATATTAGTCTGTATGCAGTGTGGGCTTTTTGACGATTAAATTGTGTATGTGTGCATGTGGAAGCTTAGACTGAAACATCATAAGGGCTCAGTCAAATTAGCTAGTTTGGTTATTGCTTTAGTGGTAACATTTACACGTTTACTATCTTACGATTCATCTTATTTTTAGAAATTGTGTGGTGGTGTTTTTTAAAAGGAAAATAGCAAGGACTATGGTTCTGTTTTCTATTTTCTTTCTCACAGTTAATTTTAGCGATGATCCATGTAATTTTTCTCTTTACGCTTATATCATTTTTATTGATTTGGCTACTGATAAGTTTTGAAGCAGTGGTCCCTAATCGTTATCTCCACTTTTTTTTTTTTCTTTAACTCTAATTCACTGTTTAAACTCGTTTTGACTCAGATTCTGCTCATAAGATTCTATAGAAGCTGCCCTATTCAGTATTTCAATATCCAACTTATTTGCTGAATCCAAACTATTTTGGTTAATGACCATTTGGCTTCTTTTTGGCCACCGTTGGTAAACTTCCCTTCTTTGGTTCTCCTTGTGACTCTCTGAGTCCTCCTTTTTAGTATCTGGAAGGATTTTTTTCTCCAGTCACACCTCTATCCTTGATATTTTCTAGATGTCCAACTGTAGTCATCTTTCATTTCTGTTTTACACATTCTACTTGAGTATCATCATCCATCCTTTTATTTTGAACTATCATAAAGTGCATATTCCCCAGACAACAATTCCTCTTCTTTCTTTAGGCTGAGACACATTTCTGTTAGTCTCTATCTGAATATCATTTATGCAGTACATAGTGAACATATCCAAAACCTAGATCATTACCTTCCTTCCTAAAAATTATTTGATAATACTTATTTTATATATTTTATGTAATATATATATATATATATAATATGTAATGTATGTGTGTGTGTGTGTGTGTGTATACATATATATATGCATATAAAATGCATATTATATTTAGATTTAACAGGTCAAGGAAACGGATGCTTTCTCTTTCTTGGGAGTAAATTCTGATTGGCATAAGCCAACCATGATTAATCCCTTGCTCTTTGTGAGTGGATGTCTTAGAGAGGAACCATAACCCAGTTCTCCCCAACGCCTTCTAAAAGATGTCTCTTTGCTCTTAAAAAGAGATGCAGTAAACCCCTCTTCCCCTCCACCAAATCATATTGATATTTCTGATAGTTTCTGTAGGGTTTTTGAGTTTTGATTCTTCATTCTCTTAAGTCTTTAGATTGAGCTATGGCTTCTTA
Source organism: Ateles fusciceps (assembly GCA_036589455.1). Lineage (NCBI taxonomy): Eukaryota > Metazoa > Chordata > Mammalia > Primates > Atelidae > Ateles > Ateles fusciceps. Next base: position 1,014,343 of record JAZHEH010003462.1, read on the forward strand.
AATCCTATCATCATGAAGTCACACAGTATGCTTCATGCATGAAAGTATTTTATTGGATCATTTCACAGTTCATTTAGAAAACCACATTTTAAATAGTTCAGCTGAGAACAAAAACACCATGAGGGTGCTGCGAAGCTGTCTGTAAGTTTAGCACAACTACTCAGGCCTCTGGTTAGCCATAACATCATTAGCTATGACTGGGTCATTAGTACTGATAACATCTCCTCTGATACGTATGCACATCAGTCCAAAGAGGTTCAGTTCATTTTATTCTCTGCATCTCATATAAGAGTCAGTATTTATGAGCTATTATAGGATTTCTTTCTTCTGAGGAAGTACAATTCCAGCTGAACTTAATTATCGCACTAAGCACACTGGAGTGGGTGTTTTCCTATCTGAAGTGACCAGCACTGTGGATTGATATGTTACTGAATTTTTCTCCTGGAATACATCTGCTACCCACTCTCCCCCATGTATAGTCAGTCTACATTGCCATGCCCTGATCTGTGGATTCAGGAAACAATTTATAGAACAAGATGAAAAGTTTCTTTTCTTTTTTTTTTTTTTAACTCCTGAAAAGTATTTAGATCATTTCTAATTTTCTTTTTCTTTTTCTTTTTTTTTTTTTTTTTTGAGATGGAGTCTTACTCTTTCGCCAGGCTGAAGTGCTGTGGCGTAATCTCGGCTCACTGCAACCTCCACTTCCTGGGTTCAAGCGATTCTCCTGCCTCAGCCTCCTGAGTAGCTGAGACTACAGGTGCACACCACCATGCCCAGCTAATTTTTGTATTTGTAGTAGAAACAGGGTTTCACCATGTTGGCCAGGATGGTCTCGATCTCTTGACATTGTGATCCACCGGCTTCGGCCTCCCAAAGTGCTCGGATTACGGGTGTGAGCCACTGTACCTGGCCTCTAATTTTTATACTATTTAAACATCATAAGACAACAGATTTGGGGTATATTAGTATTTTTTAAAGGAAGTGCCAATACCAGACCTCTTTTGGCAAAAGTTAACATGTGCAAAGTAAACCAAATATACCTTCATATTTATTAATGAAAGGGCAAGGAACCACAGGCAGGTTTTGTCATAAAATTTTCAAAAAGAAACCTCTCGAAGAAATTTGCTAAAGCCTCAAGCAGTTTTACTGTCAAAACTAATTAATCATAAATATAATAATTTGAATTACTGTTTTTTATAAAATACCTTCGTATACAATAATTGTGCTTTTATTAACACGGCAATTTAGTGCATGCTTTTCCCAAAAGCAGTGATCTGTCTTTTCTCGAAGTAGATTGAACTGCTGTATGAATTTATGCCAAAGTTCACAATGTTAGTTTGAAGAAGCTAAAATTTTATTTTTGAGTTAGCTTTGAAATAAAATATTTTTGCTCAGCTTTCTTCCTTCAAGGAATTTTACTTTGTCTGAGCCCACTGCTCTGGACACACGGCTCTTTTACACATAAATTAGCCACCCCAACAATAATAGCAGCAACCGCAGCTCAACTCTAGTTACAACTTATTGAGCATTTATTTTGTTCCAGGAATAGTTTTAAATCCTTCATAAATATTTTCTCTAATAGTCCTTATAGCAACTGCATGAGGTTTTTTTTTTTTAATATAAAATTATCTCTGTTTTACAAATTTAAAAAAACCAGAACCCAGAGTTTAATTAGTTTGCCTGCCTAAGGTATGTGTTGGAGCCAGCATTTGAATCCAGGTCTGCATTGCTGCAAAACCCCAACACTTGTAATAGATTAAGATGACACCGCCAGGATGTCCAGAGTCTTTAAATTCAAGCCTATCAAAACCTACCTATTCTGTTTGTACCCTGTGTATTAGTCGCTTCTCACGCGGCTAATAAAAATGTACCTGAGACTGGGCAGTTTATAAGGGAAAGAGAATCAATAGACTCACAGTTCCACCTGGCTGAAGAGGCCTCAGAATCATTGCAGAAGGCAAAGGAGAAGCCGAAGCCTGTTTTCCATGGTGGTAGGCAAGAGGGCTTATGCAGGGGAACTCCCTTTTATAAAACCATTAGATCTGGTGAGACTTATTCATTGTCATGAGAACAGCATGGGAAAGACCTGCCCCCAGGATTCAATTACTTCCCATTGAGTCTCTCCCATGACATGTGGGAACAATGGGAGCTACAATTTGAGATGAGATTTGGATGGGAACACAGACAAACCATATCATTCCTCCTGTGGCCCCTCATGTGCTCACATTTCAAAACCAGTTATGACTTCCCAACAGTCCCCCAAAGTTTTAATTCGTTTCAGAATTAACTCAAAGTACATAGTCCAAAGTCTCTTCTAGAGAAAAGGCAAGTCCCTTCTGCCTATGAGCCTGTAAAATTAAAAGCAAGTTAGTTACTTCCTATATACAATAGGTGTACAGGCATTGGGTAAACACAGCCGTTCCAAATGGGAGAAATTGGTCAAAATGAAGAGGCTATAGGCCCCATGCAAATCCAAAATCCAATTGGGCGGTCAAGTCTTAAAGCTCGAAAATGATGTCCTTTGATTTCATGGCTCACATCCAGGTCATACTGATGCAAGAGGTGGGCTCCCTGGCCTTCAGCAGCTCTACCCCTGTGGCTTTGCAGAGTACAGCCCACCTCCTGGCTATTTTCACAGGCTGGCATTTAGTGTCTGTGGCTTTTCCAGGTGCACGGTTCAAGCATTTGGTGGATCTACCATCCTGAGTGTCCCAGTGGGGACTCTGTGTGTGGGCTCATGCCCCATGTTTCCCTTCTGCACTGTCCTAGCAGAGGTTGTTCATGGGGCTCCGCCCCTGCAGCACACCTCGGCCTGGACATTTAGGCATTCCCATACCTCCTCTGACATCTAGGTGGAGGTTCCCAGACCTCAATTCTTGACTTCTTTGCACTCACAGGTCTCAACATCACATGGAAGCTGTCAAAGCTTGGGGCTTCCGGCCTCTGAAGCCACAGCCTGAACTGTCTATACCTTGGCCACATTTAACCATGGCTGGAGCAGCTGGGACACAGGGCATAAAGTCCCTAGGTTGCACAAAGTGAGGGGTGGGGAGGGTCCTGAGCCCAAGGAACCATTATTTCCTTCTAAGCCTCTGTGCCTGTGATGGGAGAGGCTGCCACAAAGGTCTCTGACATGCCCTGGAGATATTTTTCCCATTGTCTTGGTGATTAACATTTGGTTCCTAGTTACTTATGCAAATTTCTGCAGCTGGCTTGAATTTCTCCTCAGAATTTTTTTCCTATTGCATCCTTAGGCTGCAAACTTTCCAAACTCTTATGTTTGCTTCCTGTTGAATGCTTTGCTTCTTAGAAATTTCTTTCCCAAGATACCCCAAATCATCTCTCTCAAGTTCAAAGTTCCACAGATCTCTAGGGCAGGGCAAAATGCCACCAGTCTCTTTGGTAACACGTAACTGGGAGTCACCTTTGCACTAGTTCTCAACAAGTTCCTCATCTCCATCTGAGGCACCTCAACCTGGACTTCATTGTTCATATGACTATCAGCATTTGGGTCAAAATTATTCAAAACTCTCTAGAAAGTTCCGAACTTTCCCATATTTTCTTCTAAGCCCTCCAAACTGTTCCAACCTCTGCCTGTTACCAGTTCCAAAGTCACTTCCACATTTTGGGGTATCTTTACAGTGGCATCCACCTCTACCAGTACCAATTTACTGCATTAGTCTGTTCTTATGCTGCTAATAAAGACAAACTTGGGACTGGGTAATTTACAAAGAAAGAGATTTAATGGATTCACAGTTCCACATGGCTGGGTAGGCCTCACAGTCATGGCAGAAGGCAAAGGAGAAGCAAAGGCATGTTTTACATGATGGCAGGCAAGAGGGAGTATGAAGGAGAACTCTCCTTTATAAAACCATCAGATCTCATGAGATTTATTGACTGTCACAGGAACAGCATGGGAAATACCCATCCCCATGATTCAATTACCTTCCACTGGATTCCTCCCATAACACGTGGGAATTTACGGAAGCTAAAATTCAAGGTGAGATTTGGGTGGGGACACAGCCAAACCATATCACCTTGGTACCATTTCTTGCCATAAAATATAACCAGTTAGGACTTGTATCTTAATATTCCTGCCTTTATATGTAGCTCTTATAACATTAAAGTGAGTTTACCTTGATTTTTTTTTTCCAGAGAGTAATTTTCTGCATACCTCAACATAGGGGTGAAGAAAGACTGTTGAAGTGAGATGTTTTTTGGCATGAGAATCATAAATATAAAGTTTACTTGCTTTCAGGGTCTTTGATCTTGCATGTAATGTAAATTAAGTCATGTTTGAAAACAAACTTTTTCTAAATCTTTATGACTCTACTTTCTAGAATAGAAAGCTCTTCTTGGTTGTCTTTTTCTGTCTCTTTTTTTGTAAGAAAAAATATTTTAGTGAAAACATAGTAAACATTATGGATCATCTGCTAGAAAGGATAAATATTTTATATCCCTTTCAATATAAGTGTGTATATTTGGAGGGAACTGTGCATCTCAATTGTGGAAATTTGTTTTTTTTGTCAGCATAGAGATAAATTAATGCATTAATATTGCCTGAAACTGTAACAAATTCTTGACATGATCCCCCTCCTGTCCTCATTGGGGATAACCATTCTTCTCCATTATAACTAAACAGTCTTATTTGTTATATAAGACACATTCTGTCTTGAAACTCATTCTGATGAAAACAGTATTCAATGGAAGATATTAAAATGTAACTTATTAGTGGCTATTCTTATTAATAAACTTAAATAGTCTCAATGTTGCAGAAGCCAGGCATTGCATTTCCTATTTATTCATTTTCTTTAATACCATTGTTCACATACACTGGAAATATCACTTTGAGGGATCTCTCTTTGCTTCCTTATAATATTTGAACAGAGAAGGCAGCAGGAAGCAGAGGCACCTTTTTTTCTCTGAGACCCTGTGAAGTGTACATCTGTACCTATGCCATCTATGCTTGTTCTTTGTATTTCCAAAAGCCATTGTGAAAATGGGTCATTCTGTTCTTGGTAAAGGAGTAATATTCTTCCTGCCAAAATTAATGGATATCACATCATTCAAATTATTGGTCAGTATCCTTTTCATATTTATATTAGAACAGAACATTGAGACTTTTATTGGATCCATTCCTTTTGCCTCATTTCTTCTTGTGCAGTTTATCCTAAAATGAAGATCAGGGACAATACTGCTTGGTGTTCTAACTTCTGTGTTTGTTCCTTTAGCATATTTTTAGATTACAATAGAAGTAGCATAAAAATCTGAGTTTTCTTGTCCAGTGTCTGCACATTTCAGGAAAGAGGTTGTTATTACACCCAGTATAGAAGAAAACCAATTAAAAACAAAGATTTAAAGTAGACTATGTCACAAAAAGCATATTGTGATCGATGCTGAAATATTTTAAAAACCAATATAAAATTTGAAAACTTATATCTGATAATTTTTGCAGTTCTGAATTCCATTGTATGTCTTAAGGAAACTGAGATACTTGATATAATGAAACTGAGGCAGTGAATTTAGGTTTTTGTAAACTGTTTATAAATTATTTGCATCATTAGAACACAATACAAAATTGAAGAAAAGATTAATAAAAAGACCCCTCTCAGAAAACGTAAAGGAAACATAAACAGATTATCAAGATGTCTATATTTATTGGTTATAACTGAAGAAATAGAAATAGTTTTTCACAGCTGCTATTTTATTTATGTGTGGAAGGACTTTTTAAAAAAAAATTTATTTTTTGAGACAAGATTTTCGCTCTTGTTGCCCAGGCTGGAGTGCAATAGCATGGTCTTGGCGCACTGCAACCTCCGCCTCCTGGGTTCAAGTGATTCTCCTGCCTCAGCCTCTCCAGTAGCCAGATTACAGGCATGGGCCACCATGCCTGGCTAATTTTTGTATTTTTAGTAGAGATGGGATTTCACCATGTTGGCCAGGCTAGTCTCGAACTCCTGACCTCAAGTGATCCACCTGTCTTGGCCTCCCAAAGTGCTGGGATTACAGGCGTGAGCCACCGCGCCCAGGCTGGTAGGACATTTTTTTTTAAAGAGAGAGAGGGAAACAAGGCTATGGAATATATAATCGTCACTCCTCTTTCATTTACTCTCACAAATATTTACTGAACACTGTGTACTATAAGTAAAATTGAGTAAAAGAACAATCTTTGCCTTTCTAATTGTCTTTTTTTTTTGAGACAAAGTCTCGCTCTGTCTCCCAGGCTGGATTGCAGTGGCCTGATGTTGGCTCACTGCAATCTCTGCCCCCTGAGTTCAAGGGATTCTCTTGCCTCAGCCTCCTGAGTAACAGGCACCTGCCACCATGCCCGGCTAATTTTTGTATTTTTAGTAGAGACAGGGTTTCACCATGTTGGCCAGGCTGGTCTCAAACTCCTCACTTCAGGTGATTCACCCACCTTGGCCTCCCAAAGTGTTGGGTTTACAGGTGTGAACCACCACGCCAGGCCTTTAATTGAACTTTTTGAATTGAATAATCTAACTCAGATAACAGTGAAATTATAGGCCACAGGATTTTTCAATATAGGGAAGCATTATATTATGACTAAACAAGTACACATTTTAAAAGTTTGATTAGTAGGCATACACATACACACACACACACAACAACAACATTTAGCATGTGTATGTGTGTGTAAAACAGTATATATTTTTGTTTTATGTAAGGACACTGTTTAGTCTTTTGAAAGAGGGTTACAAACCAACATAAAGACATTTATCTTACATTAACTAGTATATGAATTAATAAATTAAGAGTATGTCATTTCTCCTCTCAAGACTTAAAGTCTAGTAATAATTATTACCTATATTAAGTCTTTTCAATTTGTGTAATATGTTTATTGTATTACCTATTCGTATTTTAATATTACTGTGAATACTGTCTTCTCCAATCATTGGAAATTTTCCTTCCTAAAAGTGACTCAGAAGGCAACTTTTATATATTTTTATCTACATTTTATATGTTTCTTGAAGCATATAAAGATATATTTTTAAATGAAAATGCAATTTCAATTTTTGCCTTATAGGCTTATAAATCTCTCTTCCCCATCAATATATATCTATAGATATGGGCCTTTGGGGCAATTTATTAAAAAATTCCATCCCTTCCCTTTGCATGAGATTTATTTGAAAGTTAATTGAACCCATGTAAAATGTAGGCATTTGGTGATCACACTCTTTGCCTAGGTGGATATAAAATTTAGTTCCAATTCTAATGTATCCACACAATTTTAACCATTTATTTTAAAATGTAATAAAAGGGAAATAAACAATAACTTATTCAGTTCTCTTCCAGTTACAACCAAGGGTTAGAAAAGCCAAATGCAGTCAGCTCAGGATGAGTTATTTACAAATCAGCCTACTTGGAAACAGATTAGCAATTTAAATGACTAAGTTAATAAGATCCAATTATAGCTAATTTGCCCATCCTTTCTTTCCTTTGCCCTCCCACGGGCTTCAGAGTGTGACTGCCTTGCATGAATTCCTGGGAGCAATGGGGAGGTTTGTGGGGCAGGGGAGTTTGCAAGAAAAACAAACACAGTCACATTTATTATTACACTTGTTTCAGCTATACTGGACTATGCAGCCTGGCAGTATGTGGGGAGCACCAGCATAGCCCAAGTCTCTCAAAGGTCTTAATTTTTCAGTTAAAGATTATAAACATATGTATACTTGTATATATATGTGTATAAAAATATATGTGTGTGTATATCTATAAAGTATATATTTTTTTCAGTAGAGATTACAAGCAACCTCTACTACTAGTGTTCCAGATGGGATAAGGAAAGGATTGATACAGAAAAAGCATCTGAGATTAACACACACACACACACACACACACACACACACACACACACACACACTGTATTATATATGTATATAATATTCGAGCACATATTCATGTGTCTACACATATGCAAAATGTTATTCTGATTCCTTGATTTCCTTCCTCTCTTCTCTGGGTCACTTTTCCTAATACTCCTTCAATTCACAGTTCTCCCACTTTGTTTTCATACTGCCTATTCTCTGTCATTTTTCAAAGCTTTTTCCTCTCTTTTAATTTTGTAATTTCCTTCCATCTTTCAAATACTAAATCCTCCTGCATTATGCCTTAAAATTTTTTTGAAAGCCTACCTTTGTTCATTTTTATGTCAACATACATGCCTCTATAATGTTAATTCATTGATGTTTATAAACATCTTTGTTATATTATTTAAGAAATCCAGGACTAGGCATGGTGGCTCATGCCTGTAATCCCAGCACTTTGAGAGGCTGAGACAGGTGGATCACAAGGTAAGAGTTTGAGACCAGATTGGCCAATGTGGTGAAACCCTGTCTCTATTTAAAAAACACAAAAATTAGCGGAGCATGGTGGCGTGTGCCTATGGTCCCAGCTACTCAGGAGGTTGAGGCAAGAGAATCCCTTGAACCTGGGAGGAGGAGGTTGCAATGAGCCGAGATCGTGCCACTGCACTCCAGCCTGGGCAACACAGTGAGACTCCGTCTCAAAAAAAAAAAAAAAAAGGGAAAGAAAGAAATGTTAGTGTTTTCAGTAATATTATATTTTAAATGTATGAGCTTTTAGAGGATTTTTTATTATTGCAGGACAGATTAACTTTACATTGATTTTCTCATTACCTGTGCTAACATACATCTGTATTTTATTTATTTTGCCAAGCACTGTGTTTTTCAAGAAAGATACTTACATATTCATTTTACAGTTTTGTGCTTGAAAAGCTACAGGATGTGAAGTCAAATAGTTGAGGGATTTGGGGATTGGCATTACCAAGAAAATTAACAAATATGGCCTCTAGAGCTTAGAAGCAGCCTCTACTAGTGTGTATTAGATGGGATAAGGAAAAGAAAGGATTGATACAGAAAAACCATCTGAGATTTATGTTTAGGGATGTGATAGAACAAAGCAGCCTTAAGAACTGTTAAATAATTAAAATATCTTTCAGATAACAAAAAATAGAAATAGGGGATACAATTGGTTAAAAAAAATGGGAAAGATGGTTTGTCAATTAAGAAACTATGATCTGCACTTAGGTAGTATCCAGATCACTTTTGGTATGTACAAGAAAGAAGAAACGTTTCAAGTTTGCTGATTATTTTTAGCATTAATTAATCTTTTGTTTTAGACAGTAGATTATATTTCCCTGATTCAGGGAATGATAAACACATAATTTAATATGTATATTAAGTCATACCTATCAGGTTAGCCCTCAGAATGTTTGCTGGATATAATATTTCTTACATCCATATCATTATATTTTAACATTTATTGGCCTTTAGAAAAGGATTTGTAATGAATTAGAATGCATAAAGTGAATTTTAGAACCACACACCTGCTGAAGGTGGACCTTTCCCACTGCTAAGTTGCACAGTCAAAACAAGCCCTTCCATGTTGGAGAATACATTTGTTTAAAAAATAAGAAGGAAATTAACAAAATGAATATTTAGTAAGTTCATGCAAGGATATATAGGAAATAATGTATATATTTGTTTAATAGACTCTTTTTTATACTGAAATTATCAGTTTTAGATAAAGCAGATCTTAAGATTATCAGTTATAATATCCATGATTATCAGACAATAGTCATAAAAATGAGAAAAGTTACAACTCAGCCACTTAAACAGAGTGCTTTTCCTAATAAAATTATGAAAGTATGTTTTAGATAATTCATTACTAATATGCATTCATTTTGGAAATAGTCCATGCTAAGGATAAGATGCCTTGGAATTATGTGCATAAGAAATCTAGAGTACAGGGAAATTCCTTTTGCTTACATTGGCTAATCCAAGGCCAATTATTTGGTAGAGTTATTGTACTTAAGTCACTAATACATACCTGTCCATCTCTATTCTTTGTTTGTAAAGTTAAGGTTTTGAGGTAGTCGTTATTTGTTCTAGTACCCAACTCACAAATACTGTGTATTGATAGTCTGAGACATGCAGCCAGAGATGGGATTCATGATACATGTGGTTCTGTTCTTCTCCTGACCCAATATACCCAGAGCTCTAGAGGAATGGTGGTATCACAACAGCACAAAGAACACCTCCCAGTGTTCTGGCAGCAAAGCCTAGATGAGAAGCAATGAATGGAAAGGAAGAATGAATGTCCTAAAGGAGTAGAACTATATTCTTTCTTTCATGACCCTTCCTTCAAATATGTTGTTAATTGGTCAAAGGGTACAAAGTTCCAGTTAGATTAAGTTCTGGATAGTATCTATTGTGTATCATGATGACTACAGTTAATTATAATGTATTATATACTTGAAATTTGCTTAAAGTAGATTTAAGTGTTCTTACCACGATAGACATAAGTATGTGAGGTGATGGATAAGTTAATTAGCTTGATGTGTGAAAAAGTCACGTTGTACAGTGTAAATAAAAAGCAGTAAGAAAACAACACTTTGGCATTGTGGGGATTCAGAACATGATGCCCCAGAATATGGCCCCTTGACAACTGAAAAAAGTATAGAGCAAGTTACTCTGATCTGCTCCTGCCTTCTCCCCTGAAGCAAGTTCATAAAAGAATTCTCTGACCTACCCTGCCTAAAAGTGAGTATAACACCTTGATTCCTGAGAAGTCCTGCTCTGCACCTGGGATAGAAGGATTATTGTACTGAGACAAGGGAATAATTTGAACAAACAGCCCTTGCTGAAGTTTCCCACTGTTTATTACCGTTAGATCCCACCTCTCAATGTCTAATCATGTTTCTCTAAAACTATCCAGTTATTTCATCAGACTTGGCATAAAAGTACAGTTTTGGGTCTTTGGGTCTTTATTTCTGAAGGTTCCTGTGTTACGTAAAACTTTTATTAAATGAATTTCTCATGCTTTTCTCTTACTGATGTGTCTTTTGTTACAGGATTCTCAGCCATGACCCTTGCAATGAGTAAGGAAAATGTATTTTTCTCCCCCTACAGTATTCATACCCATGTTTTGCTAACATTCTCTTAACCAAATTAGTGAATTCCAGGGATGTCTATTTCCATAGTAGCTCAGTTGATTGTTCCCAGTAACTCTTTCTGAGAATTACCTTGTTCTTCAATACTCCTTTCCTTTTATCATCAGTAAACTATAATATGTTCTAGCTATTGTGCTCAATATGCATCTCATCTGTGAATAATCCTAGCCATTCGAAGTAAGCCTGTAAAGGAATGGCAAATCTGGGATATTTGTGACACTATTCCCCCTCTCCTGCTTTTAGAAGACACTTACCATCAATCGTTGCTTTCTTTTTCCCACTGAACTATACAGGCATCACAGTTGTTCTTGACCTTGTGTTCAGACAGCGACTACTGATCAATCAGTGTTAGCACAAATAAAACTTGTTGGATATCATTTTTCTATGTGGTCACATTATCATCTTAAAACAAAACCAAATCCTGACCCCACCGTGCACTTTGGTTATCGCTCCTTGGTCTCCTTTCCTTAGCTAAGTTCTTTGAAAGAGTATCTGCACTAGATGGCTGCTTCCACATTTCACTTTCACTATTCAACACATTGTGGTCTGGTATGTGTCTACTGCTCCACTGAAGCTGTGCTGAGAAGCCCAGGTTGTACAGATTTTGTAGCCACTGTGTTTCTGCCTCAAATTGTTTCTTCCCTGAGCTCGTTCCTACTTTCTCTTCTCTTTCTGTCTTCTGACAACTCATGAACTGCCTACTCCTTAGCAGTTGTTTTCCTTGGGATGTCCTTTGTCAATCTCTATTACTCTCAGGAGTTTAATCATCACTATTTGTTTGAAGACAGTCAAGTCTATATCCCCTGCCTTAGCCCCTTCTCTGATGTTTATTTAGTCTTGTATATCAAAATATCTAGTGACCGTATCTCTAGTAATCCACAGGAAACTCATATGTATCATTTACACATCCTGTAGTCTGCTTCCTACGGTGATAATAATCATCAGTCAATCATGCCTAGTTTGCTGGACACAGGCATTATCCATCACTCTTTGACATACCTCTTTCACCTCTAATGAATCAACTATCAAATTCCAAATTAACTCCAAATAGTTCTTAATTATTTTCTCCCTCTATTTCTTGTCACCACTACCCTAACTCAAGGCTTATAATCTTTTAGCTAATCTCCAACTTTCTCATTCTACCGGCCTTATATCCATTCTTTGCATCTCAGTTAAAGAAAACTAAATATATTTTAAATAAACATCCAACCGTGCCATTCACTTAATCAAAATGTGTGAATGCCTCCCTAATACTTACGCAATAAAGACAGGTCTCCTTAGCACCAAATAAATAGTCCTCCATGATCCGAATCTTCCTAACTGTGTCGTTTAGACTATAATGATACTGGAAGATATGTTGCTCTTTGCACAAAACACAGCGTTCCTGACTTTATATCTTCACCCTTAGTGCTACCTAGGATACCATTTCATTTTTCCTTTGCTGGTCTAATTTCTATACATAATTTAGAATGCTGTCTATATACTTCATCCACTCTATACAACCTTCTCGGAGGTTTCATCTAGCTTTAAATCCTATTCTCTGAACGCCAATAGCAATTTCATTTTTCATGCAGTGGGTTGTATCATATTCATATTTAACTTAAGTTGCTAATTTTAGAATCTCCCTCTCAATGAGGAATGAAATGTAACTCAATCAATTGCATTCAGTGTTTGAGAACATAAGCATGCTGGCTATTAAGTAGGACCACTGTTGGGGGGGAAATAGGGAGGGACAGTGGGGAGTGGGGAGTTGGGGAGAGAGAGCATGGGGGGAGAAATGCCAGATATAGGTGATGAGGAGGAAAGCAGCAAATCACACTGCCATGTGTGTACCTATGCAACAATCTTGCATGTTCTTCACATGTACCCCAAAACCTAAAGTGCAATAAAAAAAATAATAAGAAAAGAAAAGGAAGCGCATAGCCCAGTTCTTCTCTATACTTTCCGAAATTGTAAGTTTGATAATGATTTAGATAAAATCCAGCAAACATTTATTGGTACCTACTATGTGCCAGCCTTTAAATTTATTACTTTTGGCCTAACAAAAACAAAATCAATGTTGGTTTAGTTTACAGAAGTGAGTTTTAGTATTAAAACAGAATTAACATACAGACAAGCAGGGATTCTTTAAGACAGGGATCCCCAACCCCTGGGCTACAAATTAGTACCAGTTTGTGGCCTTCTGTTAGGAACCAGGCAGCAGCAGCAGGAGGTGAGTGTTGGGAGAGCCAGTGAGGCTTCATCTGTATTTACAGCTACTCCCCATTGCTTGCATTAATGTCTAAACTCTGCCTCCTTTCAAATCAGTGGCAGCATTAGATTCTCATAGGAGTGGGAATTCTGTTGTGAACTGTGCATGTGAGAGATCTAGTTTACGTGCTCCTCATAAGAATCTAATGCTGGAGGATCCAAGATGACTGAATAGGAACAGCTCTGGAGTTCAGTTCCCAGCAAGAACAATGCAGAGGGTGAGTGCTGACCACATTTCCAAGCAAGTTTTCCCTGCCCACAGACCAGGAGATTCCCAGGCTAAAAAGCACCATGAGTTTCCAGCACAGCTGGTGCTGCGGGTTGGTGCACAGAAACTCACACAAATCTGGGTGGTTGTTTCAACTGGCACCTGGAACGCCTGGGGAGACAGAGCCACCCATTCAACTGAAAGGGAGGGGGCTGAGACAGAGAGCTAGGTGATCTGGCTTGGCGGGTACCACCCCCACAAACAAGCAATCTGAAATGCTCTGGATTGAGAGTTTCACAGCAAGCGCAGCTGGATCCAGGATGGTCCAGCTCAGTGGGGGGGAAGGGCATCTGCCACTACCGAGGCAGTCCGCCAATACTGAGGCAGTCTGCCAATACCAAGGCAGTTCATACAGCAGCTTGGCAGTGCCTGCAGCAGCTCAGGAACACCACTGCTGACAGACTGTAGCTAGACTACTCCGTGCGGGGCAGGGCATCTCTGAAAAAAGGCAGCAGCACATCAGGAACTTATAAATAAAGTGAACCTTCCTACATCAGAGCAACTGGGAAAGAGGCGATTATGAGGTCTGCTGCAGCAGACTTAAAGGTACCTGCCCAGCAGCACTGCACGGAACAACGGAGTTCCCAGCACAGCACTTGAGCTCCTGTAAGGGACAGACTGTCCCCTCAAGCAGCTCCCCCAACCCCTGTATACCCAAAGAGACACCTCATAAAGGAGAGCTCAGGCTGACATCTGGCAGGTACCCTTCCGGGACGAAGATAATAGAAGAAAAAGCTGACAGCAACCCTTACTGTTCTGCAGCCCCCATGGGTGATCCCCAGGCAAGCAGGGTCTGGAGGAGACCTCCAGCAGTCCTGCAGCAGAGGGGCCTGACTGTTAGAAGGAAAACTAAGAAACAGAAAGAAATAGCTTCAACATCAACAAAAAGGATGTCCACTCAGAGACCCCATCTGAAAGTCACCAACTACAAAGACCATAGGTAGATAAAACCACTAAGATGGGAGGAAACCAGTGCAAAAGGGAAGAAAACACCAAAAAACCAGAATGCCTCTCCTCCTCCAAGGGATCACAACTCCTCACCAGCTAGGGATCAAAGATGGATGTGGAATGAATCTGATGAATTGACAAAAAGAGGCTTCAGAAGGTGGGTAATAACAGACTTCTCAGAGCTAAAAGAAGATGTGCAAACCCAATGCAAATAAACTGAGAACCTAGAAAAAAGGGTAAGATGAGATGCTAAATAGAATAAACAGGTTAGAGAAGAATATAAATGACTTGATGGAACTTACAAACACAGCACGAGAACTTCGTGAAGCGTATGCAAGTTTCAATAGTGGAACTGACCAAGCAGAAGAAAGGATATCAGAGATTGAAGATCAACTCAATGGAATAAACAAGAAGGCAAGAATAGAGAAAAAAGAGTGAAAAGAAATGAACAAAGCCTCCAGGAAATACGGGATTATGTGAAAAGACCTAATCTACGTTTGATAGGTGTACATGAATGTGACAAAGAGAATGACTCCAAGCTGGAAAACACTCTACAGGATACTATCCAGGAGAACCTCCCCAATGTAGCAAGGCAGGCCAACATTCAAGTCCAGGAAATACAGAGAACACCACAAAGATACTCTTCAGGAAGAGCAACCCCAAGGCACATAATCGTCAGATTCACCAGTGTTGAAATGAAGGAAAAAATGCTAAGGGCAGCCAAAGAGAAAGATTGGGTTACCCACAGAGGGAAGCCCATTAGACTCACAGCAGATCTCTCTGCAGAAACCCTGCAAGCCAGAAGAGGATGGGGGCAAATATTCAATATCCTTAAAGAAAAGAACTTCCAACCTAGAATTTAATATCCAGCCAAACTAAACTTCATAAGCGAAGGAGAAATAAAATCCTTTAAGGACAAGCAATTGCTGAGAGATTTTGTCACCACCAGGCTTGCCTTACAAGTGCTCCTGAAAGAAGCACCAAACAAGGAAAGGAACAACCAGTACCAGCCACTCCAAATATGTACCAAATGGTAAAAAGCATCAACACAATGAAGAAACTGCAAAACTAATGGGCAAAACAGCCAGCCAGCATCAAAACAGCAGGATCAGATTCACACATAACAATATTAACCTTAAATGTAAATGGGCTAAAGGCCCCAGTCAAAAGATAGACTGGCAAATTGGATACAAAGTCAAGACTCATCAGTGTGCTGTATTCAGGAAACCCATCTCACGTGCAAGGATACACATAGGCTCAAAATAAAGGGATGGAGGAAGATTTACCAAGCAAATGGAAAGCAAAAAAAAAAAAAAAAAAAAAAAAAGCAGGAGCTGCAGTCCTAGTCTCTGATAAAATGGACTGTAAACCAACAAAGATCAAAAGAGACAAAGAAGGGCATTACATAATGGTAAAAGGATCAATGCCTCAAGAAGAGCTAATGATCCTAAATATGTATGCAACCAATACAGGGGCACCCAGGTACATAAAGCAAGTTCTTAACAACCTACAAAGAGACTTAGACTCCCACACAATAATAGTGGGAGACTTTAACACTCCACTGTCAGTATTAGACAGATCAATGAGACAAAAAATTAACAAGGATATCCAGGACTCAAACTCATATCTGGACCAAGTGGACCTAATAGACATCTACAGAAATCTCCACCCCAAATCCACAGAATATACATTCTTCTCAGCACCACATTGCACCTACTCTAAAAGTGACCACATAATCGGAAGTAAATCACTCCTCAGCAAATACAAAAGAATGGAAATCATAACAAACACTCTCTCAGACCACAGGGCAATCAAATTAGAACTCAGAATTAAGAAACTAACTCAGAACCACACAACCTCATGGAAACTGAACAACATGCTCCTGAATGTTGACTGGATAAACAATGAAATGAAGGCAGAAATAAAAATGTTCTTTGAAACCAACGAGAATGAAGACACAATTTACCAGAATCTCTGGGACACATTTAAAGCAATGTCTAGAGGAAAATTTATAGCAATAAATGCCCATCAGAGAAGAGAGGAGATACCTAAAATTGACACCTTATCATCAAAATTGAAAGAGCTAGAGGAGCAAGATGAAAAAAATTCAAAAGCTAGCAGAAGACAAGAAATAACTAAGATCAGAGAAGAACTGAAGGAGTTAGAGACACAAACTCTTCAAAAAAAATCAATAAATCCAGGAGCTGATTTTTTGAAAATATCAACAAAATAGACCACTAGCCATTTTAATAAAAAAAAGGGAGAAGAATCAAATAGATGCAATAAAAAATGAAAAAGAGGATATCACCACCGATTCCACAGAAATACAAACTACCATCAGAGATTACTACAAACAACTCATGTACATAAACCAGTAAACCTGGAAGAAATGGATAAATTCCTGGACACTTGCACCCTTCCAAGCTTAAACCAGGAAGAAGTTGAAACCTTGAACAGACCAATAACAAGGGCTGAAGTTGAGGCAGCAATTAATAGCCTACCAACCAAAAAAAGTCCAGGTCTAGATGGGTTCACAGCTGAATTCTACCAGACGTACAAAGAGGAGCTGGTACCATTCCTTCTGAAACTATTCCAAACAATCCAAAAGAGGGAATCCTTCCCAAATTATTTTATGAGACGAACATCATCTTGATACCAAAACCTGGCAGAGACTCAACAAGCAAAGAAAACTTCAGGCCGATATCCATGATGAACATAGATGCAAGCATCTTCAATAAAATACTGGCAAACTGATGGCAACAGCACATCAAAAAGCTTATCCATCACGATCAAGTAGGCTTCATTCCGGGGGATACAAGGCTGGTTCAACATACGCAAGTCTATAAACATAATCTACCACATAAACAGAACCAAAGACCAAAACCGCATGATTATCTCAATAGATGCAGAGAAGGCCTTGGACAGAATTCAGCAGCCTTTATGCTAAAAACACTCAATAAACTAGTTATGGAAGGAATGTATCTCAAAATAATAAAAGCTATTTATGAAAAACCTACAGCCAATATCATACTGAATGGGCAAAAACTGGAAGCATTCCCTTTGAAATCTGGCACTAGACAAAGATGCCTTCTCTCACCACTCCTATTCAATATAGTATTGGAAGTTCTAGACAGTGCACTTAAGCGAGAAAAAAAAAGGGAGGGATATTCGATTAGGAAAGGAGGAAGGCAAATTTTCTCTATTTGCAGACAACATGATTGTAAATTTAGAAGACTCTATCATCTCAGCCCAAAATCTCCTGAAACTGATAAGCAACTTTAGCAAAGTCTCAGGATACAAAATCAATGTGCAGAAATCACAAGCGTTTCTATACACCAATAACAGACTAATGGAGAAACAAATCATGAGCGGACTCCCATTCACAGTTGCTACAAAGAGAATAAAATACCTAGGAATACAACTAACAAAGGATGTAAAGGACCTCTTCAAGGAGAAGTACAAACCACTCCTCAAGGAAATAGAGAGAGGACACAAACAGTTGGAGAAACATTCCATGCTCATGGTTAGGAAGAATCAATATGAAAATGGCCATACTGCCCAAAGTAATTCATAGATTGAATGCTATTCCCATCAAGCTACCAATGACCTTCTTCACAGAACTGGAAAAAACCACCTTAAACTTCATATGGAACCAAAGGAGAGCCCGCATAGCCAAGACAATCCTAAGCAAAAAGAACAAGGCCAGAGGCATCACGCTACCTGATTTCAAACTATACTACAAGGCTACAGTAATCAAAACAGCATGGTACTGGTACCAAAACAGAGATATAGACCAATGAAACAGAACAGAGGTCTTGGAGACAACGCCACACATCTACAACCATCTATCTGGTCTTTGACAGACCTGACAAAAACAAGCAATGGGGAAAGGATTCCCTGTTTAATAAATGGTGTTGGGAAAACTGGCTAGCCATGTGCAGAAAGCAGAAACTGGACCCCTTCCTGACACCTTACACTAACATTAACTCCAGATGGATTAAAGACTTAAACATAAGACCTAACACCATAAAAACCCTAGAAGAAAACTTAGGCAAAATCATTCAGGACATAGGTGTAGGCAAGGACTTCATGACTAAAACACCAAAAGCATTGACAACAAAAGACAAAATAGACAAATGGGACCTAATTAAACTTCAGCGTTTCTCCACAGGAAAAGAAACAATAATTAGAGTGAACCAGCAATCAACAGAATGGGAAAAACTCTTTGCAATCTACTCATCTGACAAAGGGCTGATATCCAGAATCTACAAAGAACTAACACAGATTTACAAGAAAAAAACAAAACCATCCAAAAGTGGAAGAAGGATATGAACAGACACTTTTCAAAAGAAGACATATATGAGGCCAACAAACATATGAAAAAATGCTCATCATCACTGATTATTAGAGAAATTCAAATCAAAACCACATTGAGATACCACCTCATGCCAGTTAGAATGGCGATCATTAAAAGATCTGGAGAGAACAGATGCTGGAGAGGATGTGGAGAAATAGGAACACTTCACACTGTTGGTGGGAGTGTGTAAAGTAGTTCAAGCATTGTGGAAGACACTGTGGTGCTTCCTCAAGGACCTAGAAATAGAAATTCCATTTGACCCAGCAATCCCAAAGGATTGTATATACCCAAAGGATTATAAATTGTTCTTTTATAAAGACACATGCACATGTATGTTCATAGCAGCACTGTTTACAATAGTAAAGACCTGGAACCAACCAAAATGCCCATTGAGAATAGACTGGACAAGGAAAATGTGGCACGTATACACCATGGAATACTATACAGCCCTAAAAAATGATGAGTTCATGTCCTTTGTAGGGACATAGATGAATCTGGAAACCATCATTCTCAGCAACCTGACACAAGAACAGAAAATCAAACACCCCATGTTATCACTCATAGGCAGGTGTTGAACAATGAGAACTCGGGGACACAGGAAGAGGAGCATCACACACTGGAGTCTGTTGGGGGTGGCAAAGGGAGGGAGAGTGGGTAGGTGGGGGAGGTCAGGGAGGGATAACGTGGGGGAGAAATGCCAGATGTAGGTGACGGGGGGGATGGAGGCAGCAAACCAGATTGCCATGCAACAATCCTGTACCTATGCAACAATCCTGCATGATCTGCACATGTACCCCAGAATCTAAAGTACAATTTAAAAAAAAAATTAAGGAAAAAAAAAAGAATCTAATGCCAGGCTGGGTGCGGTGGCTTACACCTGTAATCCCAGCACTTTGGGATGCTGAGGTGGGTGGATCACTTGAGGTCAGGCATTCAAGACCAACCTTGCCAACATGGCAAAACCCCGTCTCTACTAAAAATAAGAAAGAATTGATTGCTTAATGATCTGTCACTGTCTCCCAATCACCTCCAGATGGGACCCTCTAGTTGTAAGAAAACATGCTCAGAGCTCCCACTGATTCTACATTATGGTGAGTTATAGTTTTTTTATTATGTATTACAATGTAATAACAATAGAAATAAAGTGCACAATAAGCGTAATGCACTTGAATCATCCTGAAACCATCCCCGCACCCCACTGGTCCATGGAAAAATTGTTTTCCAGGAAACCCACCCCTGGTGCCAAAAAGGTTGGGAACCGCTGCGTTAAGATGTTCCATTGCCTCCATATTCACTTAATAGTCTAGTAATTGTGAACAGAAAAGTTGGCTATCCAGTTATCTCCAAAAAACTCTGCTTTAGATTCTTCCTTTAGTCTTACTCAGTGGTTCTCACAATGTTGAATGCAAAGTCATCAGGACAGTGATGGTGTACGAGATGCTATATATTGGATTTTCATGGATGATTTCAAGTATTAACAGACAGTTTTTTCTCTATGTGCCAAATGTGCTTACTTTAGACTCTGATATCCCTTATGATGGGATGCCAGTTAAGAAGTAACTCTGTGATAACTATCAACACTAGCTTTACATACGTCTTCACAATTACATAGGACACTCCTAGAAAGCACGAACATATTCTTATGTATTTCTGTACCCTAAGAGCCTAAGTTAGTGTCTGTAATGCATTCAGTGCCCAGTAAATCTTTGTTAAATGGAAGTAGACTGGAGGTCAACACTACAAGTACCGAAGATGGACATGAGCCACGTGTTCTCCTTTTTTATTGTTAATGACTCATTTAGTCTCGTGCTGTAGATTCTCACCTCTCAAGAGGAACCAACTAGGTTCTCTGGTGTGTGTGGAGACAGAGCTTTCAGAAGACTGGCATGAGAAGCAGCAGTTTAAGTCATTTTCAGGAAGAAAGCAAAAATAAATGAAAAGTTGAAGTTGATATATATGTAGGGATGATGTTAGCGGGGTTTTTTAAAAAAGAAAGACTGATGGGGCATGCATACAATATCAAATATTTAGTATGCTAGATGACTAATTTTATTATTTTGATGTGTTATACTTCAGTGTAACAGGATGTGGCCAGCAGTAACCATTCCACTCTGATCTTCACTCATCTGTCTTTATTGAGTGCTGAACCCATCTTTTTAAACTACTTTACAAAAGTAGTTATGTTGCCTCTGAAGTTTTAGAACTTAATGCAGTGAAAGTACTATCTTTCTATGAACCTTTCAGCTTGTTTTTGTTGTCATTTTTACCATTATTTGATAAAGGTAAGTAGACAAATAGATAACATATTCATATTGGAATATTCATTAACAGCCTAAGAAGAAAGTTACTCTTAAATTCGCACGTGGGGACTACAAAGCAATATGAAAATGATCAGGATTGCCATTTTAATGGAATAAAGGAATCATATTTAAAACACTATTTGATTTTTTTCCCAATAAAAGAGAAAATACAAAAGCAAGATTTTTATTTCTGAAATATGTATGTATTGATCTATTTCTTCATTGTATTGCCACGGTTGGAAACCAGTGAAGGCCACATAGGAATAGTATAACAATATTTCCTCTCTAGTAATATTTATTTGCCTGGTGTCCTTTTTGTTTGTTTTTTTGTTTTTGTTTTGAGACAAAGTGTTGCTGTGTCACCAGGCAGGAGTGCAATGGTGCAATCTTGGCTCACTGCAACCTCTACTTCTTGGGTTCAAGAGACTCTCTTCCTCAGCCTCCTGAGTAGCTGGGACTACAGGCACATGCCACCATGCCCAGCTAAACCTTTTTTTTTTTTTTCTTTTTTTTGTAGTTTTAGTAGTGACGGGGTTTCACCATGTTGGCCAGGATGGTCTCAATCTCCTGACGTCATGATCCACCCGCCTTGGCCTCCCAAAGTAGTATTACAGGTGTAAGCCACCGCACCCTGGCCCAGTGTCCTGTTTATATGTAATATTTTATGCATGATTTTGTTCTTTAGAAAAAAAATCAATGAAGTGCCATTGATTAACAACACCCAGACTACATGTTTTAGTAAACTGAACCACTTTGCCTATAACTGGTAGGATAGACACTTTTTAATATAAAATGCTGAGCCAGAGGAAACCAAGTAGATTTCTCTTTCTTTTAGCAAAAATATAGAGAAAAGAGAGGTAAATGATTTACAGTATAAAAAGTTAAAAAAATCACACAATAACTCGCCATTTACAAATGTACAGGAGTAACATATTGTCTGGTTCTCAGGGACTTGTTAAAGGGGGAAGATTAGAGTTCTATTATGTAGAGTTAAATACATTCCATTAATTCCTTAAAATAACTTGGATGATTATGTAAAAAGCAGTTTTTAAATATCAGTTAGAAAAATATCTCAGTAAAAGATCATTTTGCTCTCTTCTTACTAATTATAACACTTAAAAGATATTTAAAATAATTAATGGTATACAAGTAGAGGGAAGAAAGCTAACTATTGTGTTTTAAGTGGCTGTTTATTTAGAGCCCTTGAACATCAATTACATCTCACAGTTATAAATGTACTTTCCAAGTAGCATTCAGAACAAAATAATGTGAGAATTTTTTGACAAAAGTTAAATCACATTTGGGATATTGAAAGGAAAATTGATGACCAGATTGTTGATGGACGATTTCATTCTCACTAAGCGAGCATCCTCCCACTAAAAGAAGAAAGGCCTTTGCATTATTAAAAGCCTGTTCTGCAACACGGTTGGGAATTTGGTTGGGTCATGAATGCTGGCAGGTTGTCAGGGAAACAGGAATAATGCAACTGAATGCATGGTCTTCTTATAAAATGGGCTTAATATTGCTACTTTTGATTTTCTAATTGCTGATCTGGAATTTCTAATAGTAACATTAGTGGAGAGGAACATATTTTCTAGTTTAATTACATATACCTCTCAGTTGGCTTAGTAGTAATAAAAATATTTTCTGTAGGTGTAGAGTATCCTTACAGTCCAAAAGGAAAATACATTTTCACAATTAAAGTTTGAAATTTGTACTCTGATAACTAACAGCATGTGCTATTTATTCATTTTTTAAATGGCATTGCTGAACCTGTATCATATAGTGATGAACTTTTCAGCTGTTTTGAGGGTTTATGTTAGCCACATTCACATTTATTTGTGTGATCTGTTTTTCTTTTTTCTTTATTTTGATTTTAGATTCAGGGGGTACATGTGCAGGTTTGTTACAAGGGTATACTGTGTAATGCTGGGGCTTAGACTTCTGCTGAACTCTTCACCCAAACAGTAAACATAGTACCTAGTAGGTATTAACAGTTGTTCAGCTCTTGCCCTTCTCCCTCTTTCCCTCTTATGGAGTCCTCCACGTCCATTGTTTCCATGTGTACCCATTGTTTAGCTCCCACTTATAAATGAGAATAGGTGGTATTTGATTATCTGCTTCAGTGATAATTCACTTACGGTAATGACTTCTGAGTCCATCCTATTTGCTACAAAGGACATGGTTTCATTATTTTTTATGGCTTTGTAGTATTCTATGATGTATATGAACCACATTTTAAAAATTCAGTCTACCATTAATGGGCACCTGGGTTGATTTCCTGTCTTTGCTATTGTGAATAGTGCTGCAGTACACTTACAAATGCAGGTGTCTTTTTGACAGAATAACTTCTTTTCCTTTGAGTAGATACCCAGTAGTAAGATTTCTCGGTCTAATAATAGTTCTATTTTTAGTTCTTTGAGACTCTATAGTCTTTTCCAAAGGGGTTGAAATAATTTTCATTCCCACCAACAGTGTAAAAGTTCTCTCTTCACATTCTCGCCAACACCTGTTACTTTTTGAATTTTTAATAATAGACATTCTGATTGCTGTGAGATGGTATCTCATTGTGGTTTTAATTTATATTTCTCTGAATATTAGTGATGTTGAGCATTTTTTCGTGATTACCAGCCACTTGTCTGTCTTCTTTTGATAATTTTTTACCCTTCTTTTCTAACCACTTGTTATGAAAGAGACTTGGGAAAGTCTATTTCTAACATTTTCTCTGAGAAAAACTGACTTTCTGATAGAATGATTAGACCTCATATAGTAACTACAAGTACAAGAAAACAATGTCTAATATTCTTTGATTGCAAATATGTATAATTATTTAAATCTACAGAAATGCAAGAAAATAAAGAAATTGAGCATCCCCTTCAAGAGATGCTAAGGAATCCTAAAACGGGAGAAGGCTATAAAATGCTTGTTCATAAATTAGTGTTAGATCTTTCCAACACAGAACCAATAATCTGGCCATAAATAGTTGAATGTTTAAATTATGGCTCTAACAGCATTGCACATAAGCTAATAAACCTTACCGATAAGTTAGAGCACATTTTGTGGATATGACAAATTTATCCAAAAGAATACCTTTTCCCTCAGTCTGTTTAAGCAGGCCTTCAATGTCTCTTTAATTAAACAGAAGTATTATTCTCATCTGATTTTGGAATTCAGGACCCGGCTTTAGTTTTCCCCTGAAATCATTCCCAGCTAATCTCCTGTAGTTTCCAGGTGCTTGCTTGCTTCAGTTAAACTTCTTTCGCAGCTGCTCTGCTTGCTTGCTTGCTTGCTTGCTATGTGTTTCTGTGCAAGTTCTATCATGTCCCTTTATTTTATCTATGACTTGGTCTAAATAAAGTGATGAGTACACGAAAGTGCTTAGTAGCTTCTAGCCATTGTTTTTATCATCATTCCCAACTATGTGATTAATTCATTCCGCTTCTGCTCACAGTGTCTCACATCCTTCCTGCCACCATTCAAACTCTGCCGTGTTTCAAAGTAATATTAAAACATTTTTCTTTTACATTGTTTGTGTGGAAGAAATTAAAGGCACTGCCACTATATTTTAGTACTGCTTATGAGCTGGGAATAAATGTGTGAAGTTCTCTGGTGATGGCAGAAAGGGCAGGTCAAGTGTCCCAAGAAGCTCACCAGCCAGGAGTATTTGTTGATAATACTCAAGGGAAAATGACAACTTTTTTGAAAAGCATGCCATTGTGATAGCATAAATACAGTTTAGAATCCTTTGGTATTAAAATAATAAGTAATGGATATGGTTTCTTCCTTAAGATTCACATCATGTAGATTCTGTGTAATTAGGAATTCTCTATTATGCCTCTACCCACATGTTATATCCATATTACCAATGACTTCATAGCCACAAAACCCACATTGTGTGTTGGCAGGCAGGCCTTTTCTCAATGCCAGATCTTCGGATAGAAAATCTTAGAATATGGTTGTTGAGGACGTAAACTTGCCTTTCACCTAATTTACTGTTTACAGACTTGTGTGGCATTTGAGTTATGTATTTTGGCTTGAAATACAAATATTTTCCTTTGTTAGATTCAGATAACAGTATTTTTAACTTGTTTTCATCCCCTAACCACCTTGCTGAAATTTCAGGGAGACTAGATTCTTCTGGTTGCCATTCCCATTGTAATTTCCTTACGGTCTAGTCAAAATATTTTTATACCGTGTTTATTTAAAAGTGAAAAAATACCTTTCCATCTAGCCTAAGGGGATAGTATCTTTAGAAACAAGAATCTTTCATCTCCTCTTTCATTCTGAATATAATGGATACTTATCTTTTATTGAGAGAATGAAACAAAGAGTTCATCAGCTAATCTCGCTTTTATGTGTTTAAGTTCCTTTACAAACAAAATATTTTACAGTCCCAACAACCATAAAAGAAATTCCTGACCTTGCCCATTTTTGAGAAACTGGGAAGTTAAACTATACCCTATAGCAATCACTCCTCAAAATCATTTCTTTTCTACTTTAGACATGTGCATGTTTTTTGTTTTTTTTTTTTGTTTTCTTTTTAACTGCTAATGAAAACATTACAAAGATTAGCTTTTGAAGTGGCAAGCAGCTTTCACTTATTTTCCTTCTGGTATTCCCTCAGCCTCCAGCTAAAATTTAGAACCTTAAAAATGTTGCTCTTTGGTACTAAATTCAGTTGATGTTTTATCAAAGTGTATTTGGATTATCAAAGCTTCCTTCTTATCTTGCAAGTCAGTATTCCTGAGAGAACACGAGTCAGGTTAGAACTGACAAGCCTGTGTCTAGTCCTTTCAAACTAGAATGTAATTCCTCATCTATGGCAGCTCTGCTCACCTGCACTGGTTAATTCTTTCTCCCATTGCCAGACAGAGAGGCGAGTGCCCACAATGTGGTAAAAAGTAATTGTTCACTTCCAAGAAGCAAAAGTGATCAGAGAGAGTCACACAGAAATTACACACAGCAGGAAGAGATACAAGATAAAATAAGTAGATTCATAAAATTTAGAATTTGGAAATTTGTTTTCTTATCATGCTGTATTACTACCTAAAGAAGGAAGCTTTATCTTTGGTTCTTTTAATGACTTCTGACATGGAAAGACTTGGACACAAATTAGATACCAATGATAATTTTATATGAATAATCTTTCTCTTCTTGAATGTCATAAATTAGCACCAGTGAAACTTATTTTCATATTTCCCAGATGTCATTTTTTTCTCTCTCAGAGTCTTCAGTTATTGGTTCCTGAAAAACATATGTTATTTGTAGATTTTTATTAAGTTGTCTCATTTAAAACATTCTAACAAATTAAATTTAATCATGGAATCAAATTGGATTAAGCCAGTATTGTCTCCCAAATACACCAAAGAGCATCTTGAGACAGTTTTGGAAATGACATAATCTTTCTTGGAGGTTTTCTTGGCCCTTGGGTGCCATATTTTAGTAACATTTTTCTGAAGACTACAATTATGGAATTCCAAAGACCAATGGTTGATATTTATATGAAGACTACAATAACTGTGGGCTCTTGAAATTCTATAATTTTTCCAACATTGTGATAAAACAGGTAAATTTCCATAGAATGATGGGTGCAACAGTCAAATTCAAAGGGTTGAAAGCAGAAAGGTAGTACAAGAAATGGAAGTACCAGGTGAAAGCCTGTGTTCAACAAGTTTGGCGCCAATGAAAGGCCCATGATTGGGCAAAATTGAGAAGTTAGCGACAGCAAGATCAAGTGGATGACCATTAAAGTAGAGCTGCTTTGTTAAAGTCAGGGTCATATGAATTCCCTAAGTTGTCTGGTGAGGCCTGAGCCTCAAGCTTGTGTATCCCCGTAAGGGGACATAGGTTTCCTTGAATTGTGGACAGTAAAAATGGGAGATCTCTTCTCAGTATAATGTTAAAATCAATTAAGATGACCACCAATTTCACATTAATTTAGAGAAGGCTAAAATATGGTGGGTGATTGAGTGAGATGATACACAATTTAACTGATGTGAAAAATTTTATTTTCACTTGACTGTTGATTATTGTAGCCTCCCACTTCCACCTGGAACTGACATTTAAACTGCATACTCTTAGAAAAAAATGTGAGACCCAGGAAAGACTGTATCTAAGTTTTGGCACATTGAATTACACAATTACCTACTCTAAATTTAGCTTATAGCTTCCATATCATAATTGGCTCAAATAAGAATAGATTCAAAAGCGAATTTTGATATATAACTTTAATGAAATATTTCCAAGAAGTTTCATTTTAATATGTGTGTATGTAAGAACTTGGTACCTGTGTTAGGACTGTGTACACACTGATGCTTTCTACTTTCATCAAAAGCAAATTCACAGAAGAGTTCAATATTTCATAAATTGCTGTACTTAGAACTGAGGGTGTTTAACCAGCAGTGTCTTCCCTCCCTCAGGAGATCTCTGACAACTCTGATAATTTTAAATCAAAGTTCTCTTTCAGACAAGTTTTCATGGTCATGGTTAATTATTAGGAGCCTTTTAATTCTCATGTATATGATATTCTTCCATAAGCTCTTTTTAACATCTGTTTTTTAAAAAAGTTTTATAGTATTTACCTAATTGGCATATACTTATTTTAAAAATACAAACAAGGTTGCTAAATATTAATATTGCCAATAAAAATTTTAAAAATAATAATCTGAAATATCAGCTCTGAGAAATAACACTATATGTAGGTTAATACATATTAAAGCCCAGGATCACAGTTTTATGATTTGAGTTAATATACGATAGGGCATATAGCCCTCAGCAATCTTCTCTTTTCAAATATCAAGGCTTATTTCAAGAGTTCTTTGGAATTGCAAAATGATTTTATTTTTATAAAATAAAATCAATTTCTGTTTGGTTACTGCAAATGCATTATATATATTTTTATATGTATCTATGTATGTATATTTGTAATTTGTAATTCAGTTATTTTGTATCTTCATGTAGACTAGAAAAATTTCTTAATTCTACATTATTGTATGTTTTGAGTTGCTATCATTAATTGACATGTATTATTTTTGCTTATATTCAATCATTCACTTATTTATTCAGATAATAGCTATTGATTGCCTTTCAAAAATTGGGCATTTGATTTTTACAATAGGCAATTCATGTCTTTAGGGACATGATTGATTTTTATATATTAATCATAAAACTTGCCCTTTGCCAAAATCATGTTAGTCTAAAAATATATTTTTATTGTTTATCTTAGGCTTTATTTTTACCTACATTTTCTGTGAAAAGATAATTTCATCTTTCTCTTTTCATTATCTTTCCCTATATCGCTCTCTTTTGACTTGTTGCAATGACTGTTGGTTCCAAAATAACTGTAGTGGCTATTAATGAGAATGCTTCTTATTCATAAAGCAGGCTTCTAGCTTTTGTTTTAAGATACACATATATACATCTCCATTCTCACCCTCACCACCCTCAACACACATATAGCACAAGTGTGTGCATATGATTTGGATTCAGTATTCAATGGCTGTTCCTTATTATAAGTGGCTGTTTTTCCTTATCCAGACCTATTTGGAGCTGATCTATTAAAACATGACATTTATTTACAGATTTCCTAAAGGGGGAGTGAGCCTTAAATTTTCAAAATGAGCTTCACTTAGACATATTTTATTATTTTTATGTGTTGTGCAATTGTATTTGCTAATATTTTAGGAATTTTATAAATACTTATGTAAGATTTTGTTATAGTTTTCTTAATTCTTTATTCCCAGGTCGTATCTTTATTGTGTATTTCTTCTGTTTTTCTTAGGTTTCATTTTGCAGTTCTTTTTAAAATTCCCAAGTTTAATACATTATATGTTTTCATTCTTATTTGTTTATTAAATGTGTCTGAGGCTATGAATTTTATTCTGAATACTGCTTTAGTCATATCTTACAGGCTTTTAGATTGTAGTATTTCTTCAATTACTTCTTTTCCATAATTACCTCGGAGATGATTATTTTGAAGACATTTTAATTTTTATTGCTGTTTTTATTAGTTCCTAGTTTGTTATTATTTATTATTATTGGCAACCATTTACTAAGTATCAACCATCAAATTATGTGCTAGGCCTTTGCTTGATGATATTATGGAATGAACACCAGATAACCATGATGGTAGGTATTTTCAGTTAAGAACTCTGGGACTTCCTATATGTGCATGTGGCTTTTCTTGGGTTCAAATTCTTAAAGGTGTGTTACCACAAACAAGTTACTTAACATCATTGATCTCTGTTTTCCCATATGTAAAAAGGGGATGAAAGTGGCACTTATTTCAGTGACATGAAAAGTAAATCACATAATACTAGTAAGTAATTACCACAGGAAGTGTTAACCAAAATGATGATAGTTAAACATCTGTCCAGGTTCATAGAGTTCAACGAGTGGCAGAGGTTAACAGAGCCTGATTCCAGTTTTCAAGGTCTTACACTCTGTGTTGCACAACTACTGCAGGACTCATTCCTAGTTTGCTATGTGTGTACAATTTTTTTTTTAATAGT
This sequence comes from Ateles fusciceps, assembly GCA_036589455.1. Lineage (NCBI taxonomy): Eukaryota > Metazoa > Chordata > Mammalia > Primates > Atelidae > Ateles > Ateles fusciceps. The sequence goes on from JAZHEH010003462.1 coordinate 1,043,969, forward strand.
TCAGAAACTGGGAGAGTAATTTTAATTGTGCTTTAATACCACATTTTAAGAAGTCATATGAAAATACTTTTGATTGAGCCATTGTTATGAGAGCGTCCTCTAGTTTATGGTTATTGCAATATCTATTGAGCTTTCTTTAGCCTTTAATTCATAAGGGTAAGCCTCACTTCTGTAAACATTATCAACTGAATGGAGCATGCTTTTAATGATCATTATCTGCACATCATCTCAGACAATTGTGAGGACATTGCTGCCTTACGGCTATATAGTAACGGAAGCAGTAAAGGAGATTTCTGCGTTTTAAAACTATGTTGGAAAGGCAGAAATTCTGAAAACATAAGGCCAAATTGAGTTTGTTCAAACTAAATGGAAATATTTACATTTAGTTAATTTTATACTATTGACATTTTCATTTGTTATTATTCAGTTTTTTAGCACTGATTTCCTGCTTTGAATTACAAACATTATTTTGAATGTATTGGTCTCATGCCAGCTAAAATAAAGTCAGATTTTATTACAATCGGAGGTTGAAAATCCCTATATTTGTGGCTTGAGTTTATTTTACTACTGTTTTGCTGTAGTTACACTGAACAATAGAAAGTAACATTTTTATTGCTATTAATAAAGTAGAAATGTTGGCTCTTAGACATGTGGATAGAGTGAATAAAAAAAGAAAACAGTTTATTAATGTGTTCACTTTCATAATCTTGTAAATTGGAATGAATATAAAATCACTGAATTGTAGTGCTTTTAAAAATTATTTGAGGAGGCCAGGCAGGGTGGCTCACTGGTAATCCCAGCACTCTGGGAGGCCAAGGTAAGTGGATCATGTGGTCAGGAGTTTGAGACCAGCCTGGCCAATATGGTGTAACCCTGTCTCTACTAAACATATAAAAAAAAAAAATTAGCCAGGTGTGGTGGCACACACCTGTAGTCCCAGCTACTCAGGAGACTGAGGCGGAGAATCGCTTGAACCCAGGAGGTGGAGATTCCAGTGAGCTGAGATGATGCCACTGCACTCCAGCCTGGGTGACAGAGTGAGACTTCATCTCAAAAAAAAAAGAAAATTATTTGGTGAAACTAAGCCAAGTTTTAATCTAATCAATAGCTACTCATTGATATGATTTTTCTAATTTCTTAAAATTGGGTCTGGTTCTGAAATTTTAGTTGCTTAAATCATTTCCAAGAAGAAACAAGGTGTCCATACCTTTCCTAAGTGGGACAAACTGATGTAATGTTCCTTGCTGCTTCTCAACTGTAAATACAATGGAGTAAATGAAATTATTTCTTTGTTTTCACCATTTGAATATCTGAGACTCCTCCAATGATATTGAAGGGATTGATTTTGATTACTTTCAGGCTTACCACAGAAAAAAAAGTCTGGCTTCAAATTGTGTCTTAATTAATGATGGTGGACCAATGTTTTTGTTAAATGAAACTTCACCTGCCCCTCAAACTGTTCTTGTGCTGCTGCTTATGTGCTTAATAGCACAGTCACTTCTCACCTCATTGTTGCCATAGTGTTTGAAGCCAAAACATAAAAATGTTTTTGTTAAATGAAACTTCACCTGCCCCTCAAACTATTCTTGTGCTGCTGCTTATGTGCTTAATAGCACAGTCACTTCTCACCTCATTGTTGCCATAGTGTTTGAAGCCAAAACATAAAGAAGCATCATGTCTAGAAAAACTTACAAGTGTCACACTTGGCAGTGGTACTTATACCCCTGAAGATTGACAAATGGTTCCTGAAACTCTAGAGCACATGGCAACAGAACCACATTAATGGGTGACCCAGCCGGTAGCTGCCAAGGGCCTCAAAATATTATTTCATTATTTAGAAAATCAGATTTCCTTATTCTACTTTTTACGTAACTTGGGAAATATAAATTGGCTTCAGTATTCACTTTACTCGTGGTGCAGGGAGGGGGGATCCACAAACTGCAAGGGTATATTTACTACCTGCCCACACCTGCAAATTTTGTAGTGCCAATACAGACCTTAAACTGATTCTAAGACCTGAAATCATGTATGAAGCTGAAACTGGCACTTTTTGCCCACAGAAATCTTGAAAGCAAATGAATGCATGGTGTAGACCTAGTTAACAGGAATAAATAGTATGCTCAATTTCCTATGTTTTTAAACTTTTAAGAAACTATGCAGAATTAAAGTTTAAAAGTGAACTGAAATACCTAGGTGTCCCAGTAAAAGCCAGAAAAAGATTTTTATACTTATATTCATATAAATTAGATTTTTCCTTTGTAACAGGAATTTTTCATATTAGGATGAATGTTAGGATAAATGGAAAAAGCCTGTGAATGAAGTTGATTACAAGTAAAATAACTTGCATTGACATATTTAATATGTGTAATAATTTCCTTATTTTGATGGATAACTAAACAATATTTTAGTAGAAAAGTATCTGTTTTCTCTTATTCCTAATCAGTAAATATTAGGCTAATTTCTCAGGCCAAGTGCAGTGGTTCATACATGTAATCCCAGCAATTTGGTCGGCCAAAGTGGGCAGATCACTTGAGGTCAGGAGTTTGAGATCAGTGTGGCCAACGTGGCAAAACCCTGTCTCTACTAAAAATACAAAAATTAGCTGGGCATGGTGGCACGCACCTGTAATCCCAGGTACTCGGGAGGCTGACACAGGAGAGTCCTTGAACCTGGGAGGCAGAGGTTGCAGTGAGCTGAGATCGCACCACTAAACTCCAGCCTGGGCAACAGAGTGAAACCCTGTCTCAAGAAACATAATAAAAACAAATAAATATTAGGCAGATTTCTTAAAGATATTTACAGGAGTGCTAAAACATTTTCAAACTGTCACCATCTAAGTTCTGCTCTATATGACAGTGACTAAAAATTTTATCTTTTATAGATATCAAAGCTGCCTTAAAAAGGTAAAACAAATCCAACTCTGCATATAAACTCACAATAAACAAGGTGTCCTATAGCATTTTGGCAGACAAGATTCATTTTGAGAATATTTAAAATAATACTTCTTAAAACGGAACTTGCTAAAACACCTGTCAGACCGAACAACCAGATGGTAGCTAAGATCATATGTTTTTAGAATCATGGCTTTTAAAGATTATAGAGTTTGAAGAGGTTTTTAGCAGATTGTCTTATATTCCTAGAATGCTCAACTCTCAAATCTATTTTGAATATACAGTATGTACAGCACACTGTGGCAGGCACTGAGGACTAAGAAGGAATGAAGTGTTCCTCACTTGAAGACACTATGCATTTGGGATGTTGCACAACAATGGGTCATACACATTATTAAACATTGACTTCCCTAGTGAATGGAAAGGAAGACAGATTATAGCGTATCACAAAAGGTAGGGAATATATGTTCTCTGTTCATTATCATGTAGGCAAGTATTCTAGACCTAAAACATTGACTTAGGTAAGTGAGCATGGTATGATGGAAAGAGACAGATTGGCAGTCAAGAGAAGCTGCTTTCAGTCCTTTTCAGCTAACTGTAAACTTTAGAAAATTACTTAATAGTATTTTTTTTGAGATGGAGTCTTGCTCTGTCACCAGGCTGGAGTGCAGTGGCATGATCTCGGCTCACTGCAGGGCATGATCTCGGCTCACTGCAGCATCCACCTCCTGGGTTCAAGCAATTCTCCTGTCTCAGCCTCCTGAGTAGCTGGGACTACAGGTGTGTGTCACCATGCGTGGCTAGTTTTTTGTATTTTAGCAGAGACGGGGTTTCACCATGTTGGTCAGGATGGTCTCAATCTCCTAACCTCGTGATACACCTGCCTTGGCCTCCCAAAGTGCTAGGATTACAGGCGTAAGCCACAGTGCCTGGCCTACTTAATAGTATTTTACATTGCAAAGGAAGAGGTTAATAAAGTCTAGGACTGCTCAACTCACCGTTATCACATAGTAGGCTTTTATAAGATGGTCTAATTATTTTTAGTGGTCACCATTAATAATAAAATTAGTTTTAGGACCAAAACAAAGGTAGTAATTTTCCACCCTAGGCAAAGTTCTAAGCCTTTTGCGAAGACGGGTGTAAGATCCTCCGCATATAAAAACTGTAGAATGTTTTATGTATATCCTCCACATATAAAAACTGTAGAATGTTTTCCACAGACGTTAGGTTGCTGTTATTCTGAACTAAACTCTCATTGCTCGCCCATCTCAGAAAACGTCCAGTAATTTACTCCAGGATGATCAGGCACTACCCTATATAAAGTAGTTCTCCCCTCAGTAACTACTGCTACTGAGATATAAACATTTCTTTGAGTATAGAACTGCAGGTGACCTGTCCCAAAGACTGGAAGTTTCTTCTGAGGACTATAGCCATCCATCTCATGGTTGTGTCTGATGCATAGACCGTTGTGATTCAGTGTACACTGTGGAGCCCCCCAGGTCCCTGTAGAGCCCTTTCAGTGCTCTTTCAACATTCCCTGTGTGTTCAACAAGGCCATTCAAATAGACAGAGTTTAAATGGTATTTTCGACCTTCTGCTTTGCAGGTCAGTTTCTTTGGCAGACTACTAACCTTTCTTCTGAGTGCAGATCAGTTATCAGTGTTTTCTGCAACATCCTCAAATTATCATTGAAAGATATTGAGCTTGGAATTTTCTTACTTGCAATAGAGAAATGAAATCAGGAAACTTCTTTTTAATAGTAAAGCTGAAGCTTAGGACACATGGTCACTATAAGGAAAATAAGTAAGTCTTTTACTTTTCACCATACCTTGACTCCCACAGGCACCCCAGACTGAGTTTTCTGATGTTTTGGAAGAGAAGAAGCTCTGCCTTTGTGCTTACAGCTGAGATAATTTTGTGAGCTCATTAAAAAGCTGTCTCTTCCTTAACAAAACTCTCTTTTTACGGCATTATTCACCTGTATAGAGTTATTTCTTTATATGTCAAAATTATCTGGCTAACATATATATCAATATATCTGTATATGTATATACATATATATATAATGCATCAAAACCATATATTAGAGAGAGAGAGTGTGTGTGTGTATGTGTGTGTGTGTGTGTATGTATATATGAAACTACTGGTCTGCAAGATATATATTCTGATGTAGGGTGTTGATGCATTTTTTTTTGTTCACTGGTCTGGTATAATCTGTTTTATATCATTGGAACTGAATAAATACTGGTTGAATGGAGGCAGGAAAAAATGAAAGTCCTCTTGCCATGGAAAAATGGAAAGGTGTTATGAAAGTTATATAGTGTGATAAAAAGAGATAAGAACTGGTCTGTTTTACATTTCCAATTAATATTAAGCACATTTGTAGAGAGAGGAAATATTCACAAAAGTGGTCATAAATACAGTTTTTCTTCTCTTGTTTAGAAAACAATTTGTGTCTGCCCTTGTATAAAAGATCAGTGAAATCCTCAAAATTAAGCACTTAATGCTCATCAAATAGCAAACAAGGTCTGTAGCCTAGTAACCTTTGTCTGAATTGAAAGATCAGAAATGAGACTAAATGGTTATTCACAGAGACAGTGATTATGCGTTTCAGTTTATTCTAATGTATAAATGACATTTAAACCATGTTCTATAATTTGAAATTGATACATTATGGTTTTAAAAGGTTACTAACACTAATCCTTATCAATCTCTGGCCCTTTCAGTAAATATCCATGTTTAACCTAATAGCTTAATAATCTTTTCATACATTACTAGAGGGGCATGTTTGAGTTTAAATTGAAATAATTATGAAATTCACAAACTTGATTTAAGAATTGGGTCTGTCTAGAAATTGAAACTTGTAAGCCTTTTGTGAGCCTCTGGCTTAGCTATCAAGTACTGAATAAATTAACTAATTAGCAGGCATTCTAATAATAACTACCCAGTTCAAAAGAGGGAAAAGAACAATGTATTACACATTATCTTTTTTTTCTGTAGGTTTTTCAGGAATTTGAATTCAATAGTAGGTTTAATGAAATCTGCCACTGTAGGCTTACATCTATTGGAGTGAAGTTATAATCTGAAAAACTAATCAGCCTTTGCATATATATGCAGTATCATACTATGCAAATAATACCTTTCTTTTTGAAGTGATTTAAAAGGAAAACGATCCTACCTAGTTTAAGTCAGTCCATTATATGAGTCCTTGGGGAAAATGAGACTATTTCACATACTGTATTCCTAGCACACCAGTGTTCCACTACAAAAGGATTCCATAATTAAACAAATTCTGTAAATACTGAATACCATTACTAATTGGAGAATCACAGTGCACATTAGTTCATTTAACATTCACCAGTAAATAAACTTATTTAACTTTGCTTAACCCAGAGTTTCTCAAACTCTTTTGAGCCACTTGACCCTCCTTGATTCTGTATAAGCCCTTTTAACATTTCTTCATATAGTAGGTATCAATGTAACAGAATTTGAATTAAGTGATAAAGAGCTGACCTTATACTCTTGTTCATATATATTTCCTACACCTTTGGTAGAGAAAAAATGTTCTTCAAATATAAGTTGGATTTTTTTTTTCAATTTTGTGAACATAAGCACAGCTTCCAAATAAAAGATATTTTCTCAAAAGAGGGAGAGAGAGAGAAGAATGAAAAGATGGAGAGAGAAATGGAGGAAAAGATAATATGTAAGTCAGGCAGTTGCCAAACCAGCATATAAATTTTCAAAGCCCTGTCTATAGCAATGCTTCTCAAGTTGTGACTCCTGAACCAGCAGCACGAGAATCACTAGGGAATTTGTTTAACAGGCAAAAAACCCAGACGTAGTGAATCCGAAATTCTAGGAGCAGTTGACAGCAGAGTTGAGTTTTAATACATAGTCCAGGTTCTTCTGATGGATGCTAAATGTTGAAAACTACTGGTCTGCAAGTGTGATACAATGAGAGAAGATTCTGCTACCTGAGTATGGGAATGCAGACACTGAGTTCTAGAGTCTTCTCCATCTGATGAGTGGGCTGTACATCTGATCTCTGACTTGCTTGCTGAAAAGCTGCCAAGGAGTACAGTAGGAGTTGTATGGTGTACATCATGATAAATACTATAGAACCGGAGGGTGCAAATCACGAAGAAATATGACTTTTCTAATCTATGCTAGAATGAAATTTCTAAATCCAGGAAAGTATATTGTTGGATTGAGAACTTGAGTTTTTGGTAAGAGGATATCTCAAACTATCAAAAATGCCATCACTATTTTATAAAAAGCTCATTCAGCATGTCAGACCAGAGTTCATGTGACCAATCTTAGGTTTGGAGCAAAAGGTCACTACCTGTACTGCTTCCATTTCCTCATGATATACTTTTTTGTGAACACTTTACAATCCCATTACTTTACTGTCCTGGAAGACTCTAAGATAAGTTTAATTTGTGAGATGGGAGGTCTTTGGGTTTGCCATATGATAGTTTCAATGGATGTTGACTGCATTGCTCAATCTGGAGCCTCTCAGATCTTGGCCCTTTGCTAAAAACGGGTTGTATTTGCAACAATTAACTATTTATATCATCTGCAATTCTCATGTGTTGGACTTTTGTTGAAAGTCAATACAAGTTGTATGCTTTTCATGTCTATAAAATGCAGGGACAGTAAAATATAGAGTAGAATAAAGTACAGAAAAGGTATCTCTCTATAAATGACAAACTGCATGATCTTAATGAGCTAAGAATGTTGTCATGGACCCTACACCATCAGACAAAGGAAAGCAACATAGGAGATACATAGAGCTTCTCCCCTAGCTGCCAGGCTGTGCCTTTTCAGAGGCTCTGCTGTAAATTCAGACAATGCATTTGTCATCCTCCTTCAAAGACTGAGTGAGTAATATCAGCTCTGGCGCCCAGGGTATTTTGGATAGTGACAGATACCTTCTTTAAGCAGAGGGCAGGAGCAGTGTGTGTATAATACCAGGCTAATTCTTGGCACTGGATTTAACAGTGATAAAGAGAGAGTGAAGACCTTTCATCAGTCCATCTCTTGGCGTCCAGCAATGTTCATCTTATTGCTATATAAATAATCAAAACAGTGGCTTGCCTAGGAAGAAGTGTTATTTCTCACTTTGGCATACCTGAAAAAATCTCCCCCAGCTCTCAGGGTCCCAGGCCTATGAATCAAATACTAACTAGGACCAGCTGGACTGAACTTTGTGCTTCAGATGTATTTGAGTACTTCCCAGATGTGAACATGGATATCAGTTGTCAATTATGTTATTTTAGTCTTTGGCATGTTTTATATCCTGTGGGGTTAAAGATCAGACTTTCTGACATGCTTGCCTCCGCGGCTTCTCATGCCTCTTCTGCTCCTCTGATCCTGCCGAGCCCTTACATGCTTTCCTCTTGTTGCTCCCGAAGAGGGGTATGTCCCAAGATATACAAAAATATTAAGCTACACTCTAAATGCAGGAATCAAAATATTTTTGTGGCTTTTACAAAGAATTATACAGAAAAGGGAAAGAGATCTGGAACAGAGTTACAGCATTGAAGTTATCATTATATAGATGGATAGAGGAACCTATTAATATTAGGATAGCTGAGATGGTCTCATGAATATAATAAATAAGAAGAGAGGCAAGCAGAGCCCTGGAGATCACATGCTTTGTGTGTGCACAATTAAGCAGGATTTTATATAACTAATATTAAAAGAATAGGAAAGATTTAACTATTTCAGGAAGAATTTTCTTTACCGACTACTGTTGAAATAGTGCCAGTAAACATTTCTTCCTGACTGATCAATCTTTTCTTCTAATAGAGGAGAATATGCCAGCATCTACACAAGACTGACAGTTACTTTGACAATGTATAAGAGACTAAAATGCCTTCCAGGGTTTAAATTCCTGGGGATATTTCTATGATGTTTATCAATTGATTGAAAGCAATTTTCATTTTGAAATAAATAATTATTGGAAATTTCAGCTGTTAACAGAAAAGTAAGCAAAGGAAAAAAAGCAATGTTTTCGGGAGATACACAGAAAAACAGCTTAATGCTGTTACAGTAATTTTCCAAAGTGCATGACTCAATCATATTAGGTCTGTATTCGGTCTCTGTTGATCATTAAAGGTTGGAACATTTAATAAATTAAACATGGCTTATGACATGAATTTATCAAATGTTCTTAAAGAGAGTACATAGGATCAGTTTGAAAACAAACTTTTTATTGTGCTTATTATTTAGACTCTAGATGTATTATTTATAAGATCACATAATTTTTAAAGCTCAGTTTATTATCGTCAACATTGATTTCTGTGTTGTCATATCCCTGGCAATTTTTGTGTCAATTCTCTGTATTTATTTTCTCAATTGTGGAAATTCCAATATTTAAACTTACAAGGAAGGAACTTTACACATAGCTCTTTTTGAGTCATAGGCTTTTTCACACATGGCTTAGCCTTGTTTCCAGCATATAGTAAGTGATAAAAAGTAAATACTAAATGACTATGAAAAGTAGAACTTTATGTATTTTTGACTGAAAACAGTGTATGGAAACATTCCCAAATATATACTCTAAGATGCAACGAAGGGTCTCTGGAAGCTTCTGTGAGCCTGCCTGTATATATCATCCGGATGTCTTCCAGACGTTTAGAGCTCCCCTGGGTTTATAAAGAGAACCTGAAGGCAAAGTCAACAAATGTAGCTACTTTATCTGTCTGTCCATTAAGGTCCTCATTTATCACTCAGTCCACGATGAATTACAGTAGTCCCCTTGTATGTGCAGTTTCCCTTTCTGTGGTTTCAGTTACTTGTAGTCAACCACAGCCTGAAAATTGTATGTGGAACATTTTTAAAATAAACCTGTAATTGTGCACCATTGTAAGTAGCCTGATAAAATCTCATGCCAGTCCCTTCCATCCTACCTTGAACATGATTCCTCCCTTTATCCAGCATGTCTACACTGAAGACTCGCTACCTGCCCATTAGCCACATTGTAGTTGCCCAAGGATCAACTGTCATGGTTTTGCAGTGCAGATGCAAGTGTTCTTACACTCAAGTAAAATTTCATTTGACTTAGAATGGCCCCAGAGTGCAAGAGTAGTGATGCCAGCCATTTGGATATGCCAGAGACAAGCCAGAAAGTTTTTCCTTTAAGTAAAAAGATCAAAGTTCTTCACTTAATAAAGTACCAAAAAATCATATACTGAGTTTTCTAAGATCCATGATAAGGACAAACCTATCCATGAAATCGTGAATAAGAATAAAGAAATTTGCATGTAGTATATAGGGGCTTTGGTATAATTTGAGATTTAAGACATCCATTGTGGGTCTTAGAACACATCCCTCTTGCACATAGGGGAGCTACTATAAATATAGTGGCAAATAATGAGCTGATTGGGAACTGAATAGTGAAACTTTTACCTTGACTCCATGAAGTTTACACTTTTGTAGGGCACTAACGTACATCGAGGCAGTCATTATTAGGATAATGAGTCTTTGGTAGTATTTTACTGGTGAAGTACACAGCAAGGACATTTACTCAAGGTATTGGAGGTGGTGTCTACAGAAGAAGTAAAATATATAATCTTGCCTTCAGTGAGATTAAAGAGTTGTACCTGGGTCACATCCTACAGTTGTATAATAAACAGGCTCATTAACTGCATTGCTCCTTCCAAGTCTTAATATATTCACCACATTACTGAGAAAGCTGGTTCAGAAGGCTCCCTTCAGCCTGACTTGGAGCTCAGCGGGTTTCCTTAGAAAACTATATTGTACAAAGAGATGGGCAAATGAAGTTCGTTTGGTGTTATGTATCCTGACTTTCCCCCAGTGCATGTGGTTAACTAAGCTAGAATGTGGTCAGTTTGTGCCCTTGCCCTCAGCACAAAGAAGAAAAGCTAAGTTTATTTATTTATTGTGATCACCTTTATTCCTTAGTTTAGGTAGGTACTGTTTCTTACTTAAATCCAACAATATAATTCAGTTCAGCAGAGAATTTTTAATTTTTCCTGTTTTTAAAAAACTTGAATGTTTCAAATGACACAAACTCTAAAAATTAGAACCAGGACTGAGTAGAATCAGTTGTACTATTGAATCAACAAGTGGTTTGTGAAACGTAGCAGATGATTAAGATCTTCAAATGCTTATTTTTTATTCCTTTTGTTTTGTAAAGAGAAAGAAAAATACATGTGAATCAAAATAGCTTGAATATCAAGGATACACCTTTGAAGTAATCTTTTTAACAGCCTCAATTTATAGCATATAACAGTTGTGAATAGAAATCCGTTTATTTTATAAACTATTTAAATTATTTTAAGTGAATTCCTGTGGCTAAAGGCTTGTGTTTTGTACATGTATTTGAACATTATATTTCAATGATAGTCATGGTGAACTTTATAGACATTTTTTTGTCATCTTAAACTCCCCCTTAGAGCCTCTCTGCATGCATTAGTATTAATTAGATAATGTCTCCCAGGTGCTTAGAGCTTTTTGGAGAAAGGGAATGAAGCCTTGTGTTAAAATGATTATTACTGACTTCAAAGACAGTTATATGAGAGTTCAAAAAGAACAAATTTTTTATAATAGCGACTCATAAATGCCATTGAGAAATAGCATTGTATGATGTTACAAATGGTCATTTATTTTGTTAACAAGCCAATTATCATCTTTCTTATTCCATTAGATTATCATAGGGAAGGAAGTAGAAGTTTGCGGTGCCAAGATACAAGACGAGATGCAATGAATGGGATCCAAATAATTTCATTGAATTGGTTAAGTTTATCAAAGGGGCATAGAATGATGTTAGCCTTGGTCTCTCTAGAAGCATTGGGTTAGTGGTACCCAATAAAAGGCCAGAGCAGATAAAAGTGTATCTAAGAATTTTGCTTCTTAGTGGTTTCAAGAATAGCGGGCAGATGAAAGTGGTGTCACTAAAAAAGAAACCCAAAGTAGTCAAATGTAACATGTGACAATCATGCCTACACCCACAGACTGCCTGGGAGAGGCCAAGAAGCAGATCCCTAGACTAGGTGGTAGGTTATAGTCCATTTCTCTGTAAGGTATATTGAAAATGCAACAAAACTTTTAATAATGATTATTTTTATATAACACTTTACAGAATTTTCATGCATGTACTGCTTGATGCTCAGAACAACACTGTGAAGTAGGTACTACTCTTCCCATTTTATAGATGAAGAATCTGAGGGTCAAATAATTTACTGATGTTTTCAGAGATACAAAATTTATAAAAGACATAGGAAGGATTGGAACCCAGCTTTTCTTATTCCAGTTGAGTGCTCATTTCTGTACACAACTATGTGATGGTAGGCTCCTCCTTGGATAAGCTATAACAAGAAGTAATGTGGGTATGTAGAACTCTGTAGTTGATCTTATGACATGTTTATGTTTAGTATCTATTTATTTTCACTAACCTCTTCCTGATGGTATTAACCAAACCTTGAATTTACAAGAAAGTCTTCCTTTCCAAGTGTGCTTCAACTGCTTTTGAATTGAACAGACAGACTCAATACTACTCTTGTTGTATAAAGGACCACCTGATAGAAAAGCTACAAAAATTAATAAAACAAAAAAATGAGTACAACTCTCTTGCCTAAAAGTACAACAATATAAGCTTCACAAAATAAGCTATACCAAAAGAATAAGGTGTTTGTACTGGGAACTTTGGGGAGTTGGCAGAATATGGCAAATGCCCTCAGTTATCTTACAAAAAAAAAAAATGTACTTAAAGGTATTCAGAGAGTGGTAAATGTCATTTTCAGTTAACATCTGGATGAAGACAGTCAGGGAAAAAAATGTCTTGTGTTAGAGGGCATATGTGAGATAGACGTGACTCCAGTGGTCTGAATGTAGGAAATGGAAAAGGATAAGCAAGTAAAGACTCAGAAATTCCAGTGGAGGTCAACTGCAAAGAGAAAGAGGGTATGGGATGGAGAGAAGGTGAGGGGGAGTAAAAAGGAAGGGGTAGAGATGCAGATGAGGGAGGAAGAAGTTAAGTGGATAAGTTAAGTTAAGGGGTAAGAAGCAACTATAATTAACTTTAAAAATGTATTTTATTATTTTTTTATTATTTGGTTATTTATATTTTAAGTTCAAGGGTACATGTACAGGATTGTTACGTAGGTAAACTTGTGTCCTGGGGGTTTTCTATGCAGAATATTTCATCATCCAGGTACTAAGCCTAATACCTATTAGTTACTTTTCCTGATCCCTCCCTTAAAATTTAACATCTGGGGCGCTGGCCTGTAGTAAGCAGGTGAAAATGCTTCACTAGAGAGAAAGCTCACAGCTTAAGAGGTGAAGTGGTAAAGTGATTGCAAGCAAAAGATGGAATACATTGTTAATCACATCTCTTCTTTTCTTTGTCTCTGACATCAACATTCATTGAGCATTAAACACCACCTGGCTTAAACCTTGGAAACAGGCTGTTTGCTATACCTCCATAGGTATAGGCAGAATCATTATATTATTAAGTTCCCAAAGTCCTTGCCAAAGACAATTTATGATTCTGATAGTCCCCAGGGAGAGGCAGTTTTCTTACCTTGTTTAAACAATTCTCACTGCTTAATCCTTTCTGTGTTTCTAATGCACAAGAAAGACTAGTTTCCTAAGTAGTGGATTTGGTCCACTCAATTTTTAGATAATTTTTCCTTCTGGAAATGGTTTCCTTTCTGTGGCAATGTTTGAAATGGGTGCAGGAATGAGAATATTAGACTGTTTCTAGAGGCTTGAGGAGGGAAAAAAATATATTTTCAAGAATCATTAAATTTTGAATCTGGATTAGACTGGCAGTTACAAGGTTCTGGGAATAGTGAGTTCATTGTGTTAGAATTGTTACCCATTAAAAATTTCAAGGTCCCTAAGATTGGCAAGAACAACAATAAGACTGATGATTAAAAATTTAAATCTATGGGAAAAGGGTACAGTCTATGAGTATAAGGAAGGGAAGGAAGTTAATAAATTGATTGCATGCATATAAACAGGATATTTCTATCTGGTAAATCGTTGTAGACGTATTACCTATGTCATCTTCACAACAGTACTTCAAAGAAAAGTTGTGGTGAGAAAGTCATTTGAATTTGGATAAAATCAAATTAGGTGTAAGTGGAGAGATAGGTTTTAGACCCAGGTCTTCTTCTTTTTTTTTTTTTTTTAATATATATATTTTTTATTGCATTTTAGGTTTTGGGGTACATGTGAAGAACATGCAAGATTATTGCATAGGTACACACATGGCAGTGTGATTTGCTGCCTTTCTCCCCATCACCTATATCTGGCATTTCTCCCCCATGCTATCTCTCCCCAACTCCCCACCCCCTGCTGTCCCTCCTCTTTTCCCCCAGCAGACCCCAGTGTGTGATGCTCCCCTCCCTGTGTCCATGTGTTCTCATTGTTCGACACCCACCTATTAGTGGGAACATGAGGTGTTTGATTTTCTGTTCTTGTGTCAGTTTGCTGAGAATGATGGTTTCCAGGTTCATCCATGTCCCTACAAAGGACACGAACTCATCGTTTTTGATGGCTGCCTAATATTCCATGGTGTATATGTGCCACATTTTCCCTGTCCAGTCTATCATCAATGGGCATTGGGGTTGGTTTCAGGTCTTTGCTATCATAAACAGTGCTGCAATGAACATTCGTGTGCATGTGTCCTTATAGTAGAAAGATTTATAGTCCTTTGGATATATACCCAGTAATGGGATTGCTGGGTCAAATGGAATTTCTATTTCTAGGTCCTTGAGGAATCGCCACACTGTCTTCCACAATGGTTGAACTAATTTACACTCCCACCAACAGTGTAAAAGTGTTCCTATTTCTCCACATCCTCTCCAGCATCTGTCTCCAGATTTTTTAATGATCACCATTCTAACTGGTGTGAGATGGTATCTCAATGTAGTTTTGATTTGCATTTCTCTAATGACCAGTGATGATGAGCATTTTTTCATATGTTTGTTGGCTTCATGTGTGTCTTCTTTTGTAAAGTGTCTGTTCATATCCTTCACCCACTTTTGAATGGGCTTGTTTGTTTTTTTCTTGTAAATCTGTTTTAGTTTTTTGTAGATTCTGGATATCAGCCCTTTGTCAGATGGGTAGACTGCAAAAATTTTTTCCCATTCTGTTGGTTGCCAATTCACTCTAATGACTGTTTCTTTTGCTGTTCAGAAGCTGTGGAGTTTGATTAGGTCCCATTTGTCTATTTTGGCTTTTGTTGCCAGTGCTTTTGGTGTTTTGGTCATGAAGTCCTTACCTATGCCTATGTCCTGAATGGTTTTGCCTAGATTTTCTTCTAAGGTTTTTATGGTGTTAGGTCTTCTAATGCAAGGGCTTGTGTTCTCTGTCACTTCTCATTGCCTCTTTAGGAAGTTACCAAAACAAAGGTGGGAGATCAAGTAATGAGTTTCTGCTGTGTCATTGCACTGGCACACTGATAGAGAAAGCCTGACAGTATAAAATGGGACAGAACTAGGTGAAATAAGTGGTTGGTAATGGTAGGATATATGCCTAAGGCAATAACAGCAGACATTAGGACAGCATTGAGATTGGACCAATGGCCTAAGCAAACACATTTTTCATTTTACAAGTTTTACTCAGGCAGTACCTGTTAAATATTGGTGAATATATTGCAAGAGTATTCCTGGAATCTTCTTGAATTAACATTATTAAAGATGTTAATAATGTTATTCGAAGAAATGATCAAGCTAGGGAAATAGCACTTCCATAGTACTGGTGAACTTCCTCTCTTCCCCCTCACTCTAGAGGTTTATCTCTCAGCATGACTTTGATTTCCTGATCACAGGTCAGCAAAGGAAGGAGTGGGCTCCTTAGCCATTGTGGGCAACTCTTAGAAAAACCCACCCATACAGCCCTAGGCATTCCTTTCAGGTTGCCAGAAACAGGATGGAAGATGAAGGGAAGGGGTCCTTACTACATTCAGGTCCCTAGTTTGAGTGGTTTGACTCTGTTACTGACCTTCCTCTGGCTTGATTAGATTAATCAACATTTCCCAAAAGTTCCATCAGTTGTGGTTAAAGGTACCCTGACTTATATAATGACCAAATAATTTCTGGATGGAATATTTCAATATAATTCAAAGATAAATGATCTTTGTTAATTTTCTATTGGATATGTGCTTCAGCCAGAACTAATAATTTACAGATTTGATTTAAATTCAGGTAAAATGTATTTCAAATACTATTTCACCTAGATTGTCTTATATGTCACTCATATTTAGAAAATCTACCTCCTGAAGAGAATTTTGGGCTTTTTTTTAAATCATATGGGAGTTAGATAAACAACTTGTATTCTAAATTCCACAAAGATTTCAGTAGCCCTTTCTCCATAAAGTACATACCACTGCATTTAGTTGCTTTCTTATGAAATTACAAAAGGCAACATAAAAACAATGCATAGTTTTAGGCATAATAGCTCTATGACACTGTTGAATAAGTAATATTTTCTTTTCAGATACTAGTACCCTGGGAATCTTTTAAATAAGAAAAACAATAATACTTTTATCATAGACTGAAAAACTGTTAGTCTGAAAGACTGAAATTAAAAATGGTTAGGTGATTTGAGAGTTAGATGGAAGCTGTTTAGTTCCGTGTTTTTTCTAATTATACACTGCTTTTAAAAACTCAGTAAGACAGTTTACCTTTAGATGAACTCCTT
Source organism: Ateles fusciceps (assembly GCA_036589455.1). Classification (NCBI taxonomy): domain Eukaryota; kingdom Metazoa; phylum Chordata; class Mammalia; order Primates; family Atelidae; genus Ateles; species Ateles fusciceps. The sequence goes on from JAZHEH010003462.1 coordinate 1,060,537, forward strand.
TCTTTTGTCCTCAGAGACTAGACATTTAGGAAAACTGGGAACAAGGGTCCCCTTAGTTAAGTCATGGCAGCTCTGGGTGGAATTCCTGATTATTGGGTAATTGTACAACTCAAGAATAACACAGAACAGTTTATCACTGTGACCTTCAAGCCCAGGAGAAAATTTTAGCGGAATGTAGAGCATGCTCTCTCATTTAGATTGACTTTTAAAAAAATCACTCTGCTGGTTGCCAGTAGAAATTAACAAAAATGTGCATTATTTGTATATATTTTAGGAAATAAAAACCGGAAAATGGGATATTCAAAAAAGTAAGGCAATAGGTTCAAATACCTTTAACTACATGATCAGACGTGGTAAAATTTGACTATAAAGGTTGACTTTGTCTTTCATTTGGTAACTAATTTTCTGGCCAATACCTTTTCTCCTATCTCCAGAGAGCAGAATAACTATGTAAGTATAGCATTTGCTGTGTTCTGATTTTGTGTGCCTGCTCTCTTAATTCCAGGTGAGCTGATCCATTGCCCACATTTCTGCAAGTCCGGGACAAATCCTATGCCTAAACACAATCTTGCAGTAGATGTGGCTGAGCAATGCAGGGTAATAAAAGTAATGAGGCCATTGAAATCCCTTTAGCTTTGTGCTGATGCCTGGGAACTGTCATTTATTTTGTAGTGCCTTTAATTGAGAGAGGTTTTTTTTTTTTTTTTTAAATTCCACACAGTAATTGGTACTACAATTTTTTTCTCAGATTAAAAAAAATAATAAAGCTACATGTCTTGCTTCTTGACTCTATCAAGCATTGGTTGTTTTTTCATTTACACAATATTTTATTTTTATTCATTTATTTTGGTATTTTTGTCACAAAAAAACTTAAGGATATTATTTGATATAGCCAAAAGAAAAAAGAAAAAGATAAAGGCCAGTTCTTATGATATTTATATGCATGATAAATTGCAAACCTACCTCCTTCAACTCAGAAATCTTTCCCCCTTTGCAGTGTATAATAGAGACTCTCCAAATATAGGTGAATAATAAATGTGCATCATTAATAATTAATAGGATTATAACGAAATACAGTATCAGCATAATCTTCTAAGACATTGATGGCTACACGTTGCCACTTTAAATAATAGCATGAAAGGCAATGGTGCTCTCTGATATGGATTTGCCATGGTAAATGAGTTTGTGTTACTGTATATATTTTGTTCTACATACTGAGTTATCAATAATCATCCTCATGCCTCTCAAACGGCAGCACAGGCAGGAAAAGAATAATTGCCACTCTTCATGGAGCCAGCTTATTGATGAGGTGGACACAAGTAATATTTTTAGCCTGCTGGCTGTCCATCTGTAAGCAGTTTCCTGGAGCTGTCACTTCTCCTTTCTCTGGAAACTGTTATGGCTTTGTCTGCCCAAGGAAAATAATGAGATCCATCTATCAAGAAGAAAATAAACAATAAACCCTCTACCTTCCAATTAATTTGTTTTCACCTATGTTTACCCATGTGCAATCAGTTAACCATCCATCATGTTATATACATGTAAAGAAGTGCATTTTTCAGAAGGTTGAATCCATTAACCCTTTTGCTAGGTAAATATATAGGCACCCCTTATAGCTAAATCAGGGACTTGTAAAAATAAATCTTTTTGGAGAGCTCATAAACTCTCCCTCTGTCTTCCCTGGCATACCCAGTGTAGATAAATCTGCAAGCTTAATATGAACCAAACAGGTTGTTCTCATTCATCCCTCAAACTATGTGTATGTTTCTTTTTAAATTTGTCTTTGATTTTAATGCCACCCTAACATTTTCAGAAACTGGTATGGAATGCACAACTTAAATCCACAGCTTCAATTTGATTTTTTACAATTTGTTAACAACAATGTAGTGGAAAATGGTAGTGTATATCAACAATCAAATGGCATCTTTTTCTCCCTCTTCATTAAAAAGTATATATTTTTCAGGAATACAAGACACTAAAAAAAATGACTCAGGAAGTAATTTGTTCATAGGATTTTGCTGACATTTATAAACTATTTGAGCTTTACTGCTGTCTTGTTGCTGGCAAGAGCGTCAGCAGTGGAAGTGTTCCTGGAGTTAAATGCCCTCCTCTTTTTTATCCATCTGTACTATCAAAATAGACAGCCACTGTTAAATAAACACTTGTCAAATGCTTTAAAACCATGAAGGATTGTGGCAGAGTATGCTGAAAGCCCCCAATTGAAAAACAACCAGTGTTCCAGGACTTCATTTGTAAAGAGAGTTGTTTGAAATATAGAACCTAAAATCCTCAAAATGGTGGTAAAATTCCCCGTTTAATACACTAGGACTATAGAGTATCAGAGATTTAAGATTATGGAGTTATCCAGTTCTTGCTTAACTCAACCATTTGTTATAGATATAAGGAAAGAGAAAATTAGATACTTGCTCACAAAACAACTGCAAAGGAGACAGCAGTTGTAATCGTGATTGTTTAAACAGGAACACAATGAGATTAGATAATAGTTATATTGCTACCTAGAAATCCAGTTCTTAGAGGGAAAACAGGTTTCCTTTGAGAAATATGAAGGAAATAATTATGTTTAGGAACTCTGAAGAAAACTTCTAGAAATGTTTAGTGACTACAGAAATTGAAAGCATTGTTTATTATGTGACATTTAAGTTTTGGTTTGTTTTTTACTGGTTTTAGGCATATAGCTCAGTTATAGTTTTTATGGAGGATAGGAAAAAGGGTATACAAAAACCAAGAGGGAACAATGAGGAAAGAAAAAAAGACTAAAAATATTCCATAAGAAAAAAGATGTGAAGAAAGAATGCCCATCAGGAGCATGAGAGTGAAAGTATATTGTGAATATATTATTTAGCAATGAAGCTACAAATTTAGCCATTTATTAGCTCAGAGACATTGGGCAAGTTCCTGAGACTCCTAGGCCTCTTAGAGTTCCTTATGCCTGTTTCTTCATTGCAAAAACACATCCAATATTAGTAGGTACCTCATAGGCTTGTTGTAAGGATTTCTGGACACATTGCTTGCCCTCAATAAATGTTACTTATAATAGACAACATCTAATTCATGGTCTCAGTGGGAGATCAGAAAACGATTACTGGAGAGCCAAACTCAGTCACCTGTTTTTTGTATGACCCTTGAGCTAAGAATGGTTTTTATATTTTAAATGAATGGAAAAGGGAGAAAAATGATATTTTGTGACACATTAAAATTATATGAAAGTCAATTTCAGTATTCATAAATAAGTTCTATCAGAACACAGCCTGCTCATTCATTTGTATATTGTCTCTGGCTGCTCTCTTGCTACCGTGGTGGAGTTTAGTTGCTATCTGGCCTGCAAAACCTAAAATACGTGCTCTCTGTTCCTATATAGGAAAAGTTTGGCACCCCCCTGGTCTAACAGGACACATTTGAGGGTGAACGAGGGTACTATTAACAGTAAATTAGGACGACAGGCATAAGCTGAGAATGTATTGGGTAAGCCAGTAAGTTTGAGCACCCTCAATATATTATGCACAAGAAGAAATAAACAATGGTGAGTGGTGAAAAAAAAACTGATAAAGAAAATAGAGCATTTTGTGTAAAGGACTGCAACTAGGATAATTTGTTAAAGTGTAAGTCTTACATTTGATCTCCTTGTGTTAAATCCACTAGCCATACCAAGCACAAGTAGAATAATGTCCAAACCCATTTTTTACAAGCTTCTACATAATCACATCCCTACTTATGTCTTGGATACCTTCTGTGACAGCTTTGTCCCTTGTTCAGTTATGCTATAGTCACACTCACTTTTCTGTTCCAATAAGATATCAAGCTGGTCACTATCTTAGGACCTTTGCAAGGCTCTCTACCTGTACTGCTCTTGCCAGACTTAAAAGTCTAACCCGTCACCTTATCTAACCCTTACACCTGGCACCATCCTCCATTCCATTATCTCATCTTATTATCTCTTTAGAACTGCCATTCTCAGAAGCCTAGAACCTAAGCTCCACAAAAGCAGGGATTTTTTCTGTCTTTCTTGCTATTGCAGGTCCAGTGCCTACTACAGTTTCTGGCGCAGAGGGGATATTCAGCCTATGTGAATGCATCCTCCTGACTCTGTTGCATTATGGCCTCTCCTTTTGTGTCAAGTGCTTCACAGGTTCCACCCACTGCTCTTCTCATCCTGAGCTTCCATTTGATCTTCGGCTCTAGATTGGCAGTTCAGCATTCATACAAATTGTAGTCTTGATCTCTGCTCTAAATGGACTCTCTGGGTACAGAACATAACATCTCTTTGATTGTTTTTTTCTCTCATTTTCACATGTTGCTATTTTCTTTGCTTATTTGTGTCTAGAGCTAAGCAGCCCTTTTCCTTCATGGTATTAATTATTTTATATTCTTCACATAACGGAGAAGTACAGTACTTTGAAAAACAAGTCGTTTCCTTTTAGCTTATGCTGCATTGTTTTTAATTTTTTTTGGTTTATGAGGGTTTCCAAAGTTCAAGTATGTGGGCAGAGGCTATATCTCTTAAATTGTATTTCTTTGTACCCAGTACAACATTAGAGCAGGCAAGGATATGCTCTCAAGACATATGCCCGAATGGGGATTATGGTTAACTCCACTGCTGTCTGGGCTAATAGACCAAGTGTCAGAAGAGACAATCACAATCACTGATAATGCTGAAATCATTTTCTTTCAGAGACACCTTTTGATCCTGTCAAGCCTAGGGCCTGTGCCGATCACAGGTGTATTTTATTGGCATTTTGATAGGCTGTTCCTTTATTTGCAGTCTCAGAGCACATGTACCCAGCCTGAATCAATGTAGCCTCTATGCAGTTAACAATTGATTGCAGAGTTTGAGAAAGAGAAAAAAAGTTTCTCGTATAGACCACATCCCCCACCCTGCTAGGATTGGAGCTACATAGAAAAGGGAGGAAAAGCATAAAGAAGCACCGGCTGGAGCAGTGAAGTCTCATCCAACCTTAGAATGTACAAAGCCTGTATTTCGTTTTGTACACATTTAGAAGTTCAGCTAACTTCACAACTTCCAAAAAAGAACTGGAACACCATTCGCCAGAATGAAAGTTATGTCTGCCGTGTTTAGCATATTATTTGCTATAAATCCATTGCCTGGAACAGTAGAGAATATTTATGGCATGAAAGGATAACTTTTTCCTTGTTTGCTTACTCGTCTGGTAAAGTTTAGCAGACAAGGTAAAACTTAAGTTTCATCTTCAGTGTTTAATTATAGTAGGGCCTTAAAAATTATAAAACTTAACAATAGAAGAATTGGAAAATCTGTAACACAGTGTTCTTTCTGAGATATTGTCAAATGCTTTGGCATGAAAATATTCATCCACTAAAAATAAAATGTCATACAGCGATGGAAAAATACTACCGTATGAGAAGAAATGATGTATAAAACAGAACACTGCTATAATGATTTATGATAATATGGCTTTTTATTTTAAGTACATGCAGTTTAGGAGAAAGCTTTCAGCATGTATAACATGTCGAAAATAAGTGTTCATGTGATTTGATCAAAGAGCTCCAATCTTTGAGAGACAGTAAATAATACAGTATTTAGGAAATTGCGTTAAATATTTATTTCTCTGATTGGCTAAGATTGCTCACAAATTGTAGCACATTTTAGGTATTGTAACAGCAAGTCTGAATAACACAAGCATCTTGAAGATAAGTAGGATTGCACCACCATATATGTGCTAGAGATGGGGAAATATTCTCAATAGTAATGACATTCTCAAAGGTGTCTGTAATGACTGACTTCTAAACAGTTTAGAATGTTATTACATAATCTTTTTTATTAACCCTCATAAATATTTCATGGGAAAGGCAGAAGAAGGTATCTTTTCAAAACTTTTCCCAAAAGTCCTCAATTTTTCTCTCTTTCTCTATTTTTATCAAAAAGTAGATAATGCATGTGATTCTATAGGGGGATTCCGTTAAATGAGATGTAACTTAAATAATTGAAACCTACTTACACTGTTAGTGTCTTTTATGAAAAGGCAAGAAGGTTGGTATTCAAAGAGAGTAAATGCAGAATTGTTCAAATATTCCTTCCCTCTCTACTATTTTGATCCTTTCATATTTTAAAGATGATTTAAACATTGGGGGATAAACTACCCCTAAGCACTGTCTGTTTTTACAGTACTCATAGTACGTAGCAACCTTTGACAATAAACCATACCAAAGAAGAGATCTACTATAAAAATCTCGGGAGTCCAAAAATACACACCAAAAATAGTAATCACCAGCTTTTAGAAAAAATACATACTCACTTAAGAAAACTTATAAATGATACCTGTAATTAATCTTAGCCCTTTAAAAAATTCATTTAGTTATCATTCTTAAGATGAACAAAGTAGAGCTAGAGACAAGAGGATGGAGAAAATAACAAAGAAAAATAATCACTGTGTCTCAACACAAATGTATTGCAGAAATTGAGATATCTTCAGCAATGGGAACATTTTTCTACCAACTAAATAAAACCAATGTTACACTTTTAAAACAGTTCCTTTCAGTCTGTTGCTGAAGTAGCCTTGTTCAGCACAATGATATATAAATATAAATATAAACATAAGTATAAACAAGTGAAATTTGCTAACCTATTTTTTTCATTTAATTTTATGGCATACGTTGTTTTGTATATATTTATATATACAAATATATATATTTAACAGTGTTTAAGATAGTGTTTTGTATATTTAACATAGTGTTTAAGGTCAAGAACACAATGTTTTAGCATAACTTCCTAGTGATGGAAATACCATTTATTGTTATATAATCCCCCTAGTGTAGGACATTTTGTTGCTGTTATAAATATTGTGACAACCAGTAGCTTCATATCTATGCATTTATTTCTCAAAAATACTTTATATTTCCCAATAGTAGAGTTCCAAGAATAGCTGATTTTTGTTGTTGTTGTTGTTGTTGTTTTGAGACAGAGTCTCATTCTGTTGCCCAGGCTGGAATGTAGTAGCATGATCATGGCTCACTGCAGCCTTGACCTCCCAGGCTCAAGTGATCCTCCCACCTTAGCGTCCTGGGTATCTGGGATAACAGGCACACATCACCACGCCTGACTAATTTTTGTATTTTTTTGTAAAGACAGGGTTTTGCCATGTTGCCCAGACTGTCTTGAACTCCTGGGCTCAAATGATACAACTGCCTCTGCCTCTCAAAGTGTTGGGATACAGGTGTGAGCCACCACGTCTGGCCAGATTATTGTTAATGAGTCCTCTCTATGACTTTTGACTGATAATTTCAATTTCTATTCCAAAACAGCTTTTATCTTCAGCAGTGTATGAAAGCACACACTTATTAGGTTCTTCCATGGTAGGCATTCTTGTGAATGAACTTTTACATAAATTAGCACATTTAATTCTCAGAACAATCTTTAAGGTATCTGGTATTATCATTCTCATTATGGAAAAAAATTAAAGACTGGAATTTGAAGAAATTGAACTCCAGAGATGAGAAGTAACTGGCCCAAGGACACATAATTGATAAGTAGTAATAAAAGTACTATGTTTTATGTCTTCCTTAATATTAGACAAAATAAAGATTATTTTGTGAAGTTAATGGGGGAATAATAGCAGTATGTTGTTTAAATCTCATTTAATTAAATGATGTAATTTAATCACTGATCACTGATGAGACAACTAGTTCTTTCATTCTTTCTTTCTTTCACCCTCTCTTTTTTCTACTGGATTAGGTACTTACCTCATGGAGTTGTCCTGGGTAATAGAATTAATATTTGTAAAGGATTAGCCCAATGACAAACATAGTCATTTAGCTGTTCAATGAATTATAGCTTTTGATACCCTTATTTTTAGCTAGTTGCTGAGAGTATTCAGGCAAAAATCCAGAACCGTGTATTTGATTTAGTATTTTTTTCCGGTATATAAATCTTTTTCTAATTATAAAGGAAGTCAGTCCTAATTTAGCATATTCTTTGAATATATAATTGCTCCTAGAAGTAACAAAAACTAACATATAGTTAAGTGTGATTTCTGGAATGGAATTGGGCAGTATTATAAACCTTTTAAAACTTTCCTCCCTGGCAATAAAATTATATTTTAGCACACAATATAAATATATATGTAGTTATATACTGTACTAACATTTTATACTTGTAAAACATATAATATTGACTTACATTATTTACATATGATTACAAATTATTCACATATAAAATAATATTTTAAATACTTTTCTTATTTGAAAATATAAAAATATTTGTGTTTTTGCTAAAAACAACTTAAAATTATGTTTTGGAAAGAGCCATATCAAATATGATTAGATAGTTATAATTTTTACCTTGTATTCTGGCTGACAAGGAACTCCTAACATCCCTGTTTCTTTTTCATTTGCTTTACTTATATTACTTTCATTCAGTGGGGTTTTTTCAGAAACATTTTAGGCCATTTTTGAGTGTGAGATTAGTTAAAATTAGAAAGCAAAATATCCAAATCTATTTCTCTAGGCACCAGTAAACTGAAAGATGTCCATATATGCTAAACTTTAAGAAATCCACTCTTTTCTCAAGGTATCTGTATGCGGTAACATTTGACATCTGGGCCAAGTGAAAATGCCAATTTAGATAATAATATATCATTATAGTGTTATTTTTGTTTTAACTATTAGTCACTAAGATCTTACAACAGTTTCCAGCATTAACAGCCTAGGAAGAAAAAGACTCTTTTATCTTGTTTTCTGTTTATTGGATTCTCTGCTACCTCTCTTTCAGGTTTTATAGGAGGGCATTCATGGCTGTTGCACCTGTGACTTGGGATTTTCCTACTAGGTTATATGTCTCGTTTCAACAAATTAGCTGTCAATCTCTGAGCTTTAATCTGGAGGCTTATCTATATCTTCAGTGTGTAGTAGTCCCTAGTACTGAGTTAGTTGTTCTCTTTCAATGAACAGAACAGTGGACCATGAAAACACAACAGATTTTTGTGTTCATATTTTCTGTCGTTCCACAAGCACTTTTTCTCACAATGTAACACAAAGTACAGCCTCTCATTTCTACAAAGGTAATCATTTTCACAGCATTTTATTTAACTTTCTAATGTAACCCACCTGCCTTTTCTTCATTTATCAGAAAATTACACACACACACACACACACACACACACACCCCATGACACTCAATAAACTGAAAAGCTCCAGTATTTCCAATTGATTTCTTAAAATATGCACTCACTAGCTGCCTTTCCATATATGACATGAGTGCACCACAACTCCCCCTTTACCCAGGCCTGTGTGTTGTTAAGCCTGTGTTGTGGTCTGAATGTGTCCCCCAAAATTCATATGTTCAAATTTATTGATAGTATTAGGAGGTGGGGCCTTCAGGAATTTATTCATTCCTGGGACAGAGCCCTCATGGATAGGATTAGTACCCTTATGATTGTGTCCCCCCAAAATTCATATGTTGAAACTTATTGATAGTATTAGGAGGTGGGACCTTCAGGAAGTTATTCACTTACGGGACAGAGCCCTCATGAATAGAATTAGTGCCCTTACAAAAGAGATTTGAAGGAGCTATTCGCCCTCTGCCACGTGAGAACACAGTGTTCATCCCATTTTGCCCTTTCCATTTCTGCCATGTGAGGATTCAACAAGAAGGTCCTTACCAGACACCAGAAGCTGGTGCCTTGATCTCGAACTTCCCAGTCTCCAGAAGTGTAAGAAATAAATTTCTGTTGTTTATAAATTATCCTGTCTCAGGTATTTTTTATAGGAGCACAAATGGATAAGACAGCATATCTCTTTCATTGTATGTGCAGTTGAATGCATTTCTCTAGTTCACTGGGGTGTTTTTTATACATAGTTGCATGTTTCTTCATTTTAAATTCTCACATTTATAATTTAAATATCAAATACATAATTAAAACTGCTTCTATTGTCTATTAACATGATAAATATGTATATGCATAATATACATGCACACAGCTGTATATGCGTTTTATACAGTTATATACATATATTTTCTCAAGTGCATGAGTGTCTAGACGTGAAGATTAAAGAGAAGGAAGTGGAGAACAACATAAGCTAGAGATGGCTTAACTTTGTATCATTAGCACCTTGGCACCATCTCAACTTTTTGACCACCATCTCCAGGTCTCAGGAGAGACCTGGCTATATATAATATGTCCAGGAGAGACCCGGAGAGACCCAGATATATAAAATATTTACCTCATTGAGAACTATACTTAAGGGTTAACTTCCTAGCCTGTCTGTCTCACTTTATTAGAACGTTGTTTCCAAATTATAGATATATTTTGAGCCTACTGATAATTGCATTCATATTTCTGTATCCTGAGCCATGTTGTCAAACTTTGCACCCATTTTGTTCTCCTCTGCCATTTGCTGTGTCTCTCCTCCTTGTCTGGTTGTGGCTTCTGACTGCACTGGCAGGAATATGCACAGCTTTAGCTAATTAATTGCTTCTGCAGAGCAGTAAAGTATACTTACCTAGAGTGCACTTCCAGCAGACACTATAGAGTTATTATAAAAGAGTTATGGATCTTGATTCATAGCTCATATATGCATATGCACATTAGAATTAGAATTTAGTCTTTATAAATAGCGTGCTAATGATCTCTCAGCAATAAGTAGGTCCCGAGACCATTATAAATGTGAGAACTAGAAAAGGCAGGGCTTAATTATAAAAATAAAATTATAACACATGATTTAGTCATATGTGTTTATATGTAAAAAGCCTGTTATTTAGAATAGGCTTCCTTTTGCTCCTGTATCCACTTTAATAAGCAGGAATGCATATAATCCTTTTAGTGCAGAGCATATTCTAAGGATACCATCTCAAAACATGTTGATGCAGCTTGAAAGTATATTTCAATTTGCTGCATTTGTGTGTGTGTGTGTGTGTGTGTGTGTGTTAAAAGCAGCAAATACTCAAACTCCCAGCTTGAGACTATCTTAAATGTAATATGTTTTTATTTCTCAATCTAAGGCAGCTTTCTTAGGCCAGAGGAGAATATCCTCTCTTTGGCTGATGTGTGAAATGTGACAGAGGCATCTTGTAATGGGAATTCTCCAAGAGCATCACATGGTAGGTTTCTTCCTAGATTTTAAACCTGTTTTCTTGTATGCTACTCAGTTCCTTTTAGGCTCTTCCAAGTTCTTCTCTCTGGAGTCTGAAGCTGGCCTACAGAACAGGTGGGACATTAGTGTGACAGCTGGGCACTCTTCCTAGAACAGACCCAGCATGGATAACATTATTTTGGAATCACATATCTCTCTCGTACTCAACCCTCTCTAAGAAAAACACTGGTGTGGGAAGCATGATATCTCATCATTTTGTGGAGACAATTCTCCTACATCTGTCTATATTTGTTTCTTTTTTTCCTGCCCTTCCTTTTCACTCCACGATATTTCCTTTTTTTTTTTTTTTTTTTTTTTTTTTTTTTTACCACCTTCCATTATGAGAAACCCTGATTCTCATTGCACCTCACTTGGATGTACTCATATGGCAGCAGAACAAATGCCAGAAATAGAAGTCTGAGGACCAGATATTTAATTATCACATTACAATAAGAACCTCTCAAATGAAACGGGACATAAAAACACTTTGTACTGAAATATATTTGTTGAGCATTTCCCACAGTGAATCTCTCAAGTTATTGTTTTTTGAATAGCAAGGCCTTACACTGTATTCAGTTTCTCTGTGTGGTGCAGTGGGAAAGTATCAGTATGATAGTATACTGCTTCTGGTTTCAAATCTTCATTCTGCTACTGACTAGATATGTTTTGTCTTGAACATATAAATTCCCCAGTTATACTCCAAGAATGATGACCTTAAAGGTCTAATGTGTGGAATAAATTAAATCCAACCATTTAGCAAATATGTATCGGGCACCTATTTTATGGCAGGCATGTAAGTGTTAGAGGTAGCAATGAGGAACAAGGCAAAATCTAGTGGGCAAAATGGGCATATAAAGAGAAAATGATAGTAGTGTATACCCAGCACTGTTCAGAAGGCTTCACATCTACTAATTCATGTAATCCATAATATAGCTTTATGAATTTGGTACTATGTTTATGGAAGAACTGAGGTATGTAGGGTTTTAATGCCTTAAGTTTATGTAGTTAGTAAATGGAAAATCTAGGATAAAAACCTAAGCAGTCTGGTTCCACTACCCAACCTCTTAACCACGCTATCAATAATGATCAAACAAAGATCACGCTTTTTTGTTTCATTTTAAAGTCCGTTACATGCAGGGATCACCAAATACTAGAAACAAATGAATGAGAGGGTAAGAGAAGTTTGTTATGGCAGCACTTGAGTTACAGAAGATGATACAATGTATAATATACACAATCATTATTCAATTCAATACATGTTTGTTCCTATTTGTTGGTGTCTTGAGATTGAGATCACATGTAACATTTTACATTTCAATGAAAGACATAAAATAATCTAGGCAATTCGATTTCAGCCAATGATTGTATGACTTTTTTTTTTTTTTGAGACAGGTTCTTACTGTGTTATCTAGGCTGAAGTGTGGTGGCACAATTATGGCTCATTGTAGCCTCCAATTCCTGCCTCTAGTGAGCCTTCTAACTCAGCCTCCTGAGTAGCTGGGGCTACAGGCATGGGTCACCATGCCTGTATAAGATTTTTTGATGAGCTTGGCTTTTCTTCTTTTCATGATATTGTGCTGGTTGTCTTGTACATTTTAATAATGTACTCCAGGCACATGTATGTTTCATCTTTGCTTGTATTTTGAGAAGCCGTAGGAGAGCCTCTCTGTGGCTAGCAGAGCAAGTAGTTGGTGGACATGGGCAGTGTTGAAGCATCTTTTTCAGCAAAAGAAAAAATGTTCTGTTCTCTGGGCTTCTGAATTTATTTTGAAGGATAATTTCATTATAAAAATAAGGGAAGGGGAACCACCAACAACCATAACCACACCATTTGTGTTTCGAAGGGCAACATGCCTGGAAATCCAGTGAAAAGAAAAGAAAAGTCCTTTCCCAAGAAGGGGACTTCTGAGAGATGAGGAGTGGGTGGTGGACTCTCAAACCCAGGTCATCTATGTGAATCGGCCTTAGAATATCTTAGAGTAGAATCCTTAGCTGATTGGTCATGTTTTGCTCTTGCAGGTACTCTTCAAAACTATTTTAGCTCCTGTCAAACAAAGATCACACTTTTTTGTTTCATTTTAAAGTCTGTTACATACAGGGATCACTACATTGGAAACCTCCTTGGTTATCTGTTCATTCCAGGAATTCTGTGTAACCATTCTGCGAACAGTTGTTCAACGTATCATGTGTCTGTATTTTACTGCTTATGGCATTTCATCTTTATCACTCAGGTTCTATTAAACTTTATGACCTCGTTTTTAACATTTTCTCTTAGAAATTGTTCACAGTCAACTCAATTCTATGGAGTAGTCACCTAGCAAGAGTTCTGCATGTGAGCGTATCTTCATTAGAATTGTCAGTTAAAAATCCATGATTTCAGGAGAATTCTCAGTGAGAGGCTGCGCTATTGTCTCCCTTAGTCAGGAGGTTCATCCACTTGGGGCATCTGGCCAGTTAGTCTGGCTACAGTCATTACTCCAATCAAGAGTAAGCAAAATAAACCTGGAGTCAAGTCATTCAGAAAAGCAGCCCCATTCTGTTTTTATAATTGGGTGTGAATTTTCAATTGTGTAGTCTAGAGGAGCACAGGGGGAAGACAGGCTGGAGCACAGAAGCAACTCCTGGTGTCTAATTAGACAGGTGACCTGCAGCAAGTTTCAGATTGGATTTGTGGCTTGCTCAGTCCCAGCTTTCCTGTGGAGATGTGGCTCAAGTGTAGATGAATGAATGAGGGTCATACATAGAAGTGATGTGGCTAATTTTACTCTGAGTCCTGCTAGCAGGTGCCACCTGCTTTAACCAAGGGCATCTCTGATGGCTACTGGAGCTCAGCAGCCAGCCTAGAGGCATCCTTCCCCTTCTGGAACTTATGCCAAATTCCAGATGGTCTCTTATAAAGGCCAACCTCAGTTTTTATGCCAGGGTAAGCTGTGACCAGTTAAAATTGTGCCTGTCATTTATGACGTTTTATACTTACACTGAAGATTGTCAATTCTCTGGTACAAATTGTCACTGAGCTCTGGTTTAGGAAGCAGGAGAGCTATGACTGACTTATTTTAACCTAACTAATTGGTCTACATACATTGTACCTTTGGCCACACCACTGTCAGCACGTGTTTCTTTTGCAGTTAAAAGCATACATCTTGTTTGTATCTTCTCATCTATAGCAGCCACGATATTCACTGCTTTTCTTCAGCTAGGCACCTATGAGCTTTTGTTCTATTTATCTTATATACATTTTTGAAAACTAATGAATCTGTTTTTTTCCAGAGCATGACTTCCAGCCTATCACCTCTATTCTGGCTGTCCTTGACCTCTGATCAAGAGGCAAAGGCTGTGTGTATAATTCTTTATATAATGCACTGACTTCCAACCTACCTTAATCTTCTTGAACTTGTTTTTACATCTGTTTTATATTCCTGGATATGTTCTTCATTCTACATCTGGTTATACTTGGATAGACTTATTGCCAAGCCACTGTGAATTGAGTATTCCTCCATCATCTCATTCTAAACTGGCATTGGAAGTTTCAAAAACCCTTAACATTTAGCTCATGGCTTTCTGTCCTGAGAGTGGTCTTGGAGTGGATTAGACTTGGACAATGCTCTGGAGCCATATTTCTGGGGTTTGATTTCCAACTTTGTCCATTTTTCCAGTTTATTCTGACTATTACACCTAAGTTCAAACACTTTTAATGACTCCTAGTGTCCATTAGAAGTTTCATGCTATTGCTATCAAACTGCCACCATCATCTTTCACATAATTAGAAAAACTATTCTAAAATTCATATGGAACCAAAAAGAAGCCTGCATACTCAAAGCAATCCTAAGCAAAAAGGACCAAGTCAGAGACATAACATTACCCCACTTCAAACTATACTATAAAATGACAGTAACCAAATAGGATGGCACTTGTATAAAAACAGAAAGGTACTGGCACATAAAACATGTTGGAAGTGAATGCATTGTATAAAGAATTATACATACTGCCTGTGCCTCATGGTTAGAGGCTGAGCTCAGCCAGAATATATAGGTGATAGGCTGGAAGTCATGCTCTGGACAAAGACAAATTTATTCATTTTCTAAAATGTGTGTAAGATCAATAGAACAAAAGTTCACTAGTGGCCTAGCTGAAGAAAAGCAGCAACAGAACAGAAGAGACAACAAATAAAGCCATAAACTTACAGGCCTCTGATCTTTGAGAAAGTCAGCAAAAATAAGCCTTGGGGAAAGGACTTCCTATCCAATAAATTTTAATAAGTGATGCTGGGAAACCTGGCTAGCCAGATGCAAAAGAATGAAACTGGACCCATGCCTTTCACCATATACAAAAATTAATTCAAGTTGGATTAAAGATTTAAATGTAAGACCCCAAACGGTATGAATCCTACAAGAAAACCTAGAAAACACCATTCTAGACATCAGACTTGGGAAATAGTGTATTACTAAGTCCTCAAAAGCAATTGCAACAGAAGCAAAAATTGACAAGTGGGACCTAATTAAACCAAAGAGCTTCTTCACAGCATAAGAAATTATCAACAGAGTAAACAGCCTACAGAATGGGAGAAAATATTCACAAACTATGCATCCAACAAAGGCCTAATATCAAGAATCTATAAGGAGCTTAAGCAATTTAACAAGTCAAAACGAAATAGCTCCCTTAAAAATGGGCAAAACACATGGACAGACATTTCTCAAAGAGAAGGCACACTAGCAGCCAACAAATATATGAACAAATGCTCAACAGCACTAATTATTAGAGAAATACAGATCAAAACCACAATGAGATACCATCTAACATCAGTCAGAATGATTATTAAAAGTCAAAAAACAACAGATGTTGGTTATGCTGCAGAGAAAAGAAAACATGCATACTTTGTTGGTAGGAATGTAAATTAGTTCGGCCACGTTGAAAGCAGTTTGGAGACTTCTCAAAGAACACAAATTACTATTCCACCCAGCAATACCATTATTGGATATATATGCAAAAGAAAATAGTTTTACCAAAAAGACACATGCACTCATATGTTCATTGCAGCACTATTTACAATAGCAAAAACATGGAATCAACCTAGGTACCTATCAAGAGTGGGTTAAAGAAAATGTGACACATATATACCATAAAATACTATGCATCCATTAAAAAAGAATAAAATTATGTTCTTTTCAGCAACATGGATGTAGCTGGACGCCATTATCCAAACAAGTTAACATAGGAACAGAAAACAAAATATGGCATCTTCTCCCTTATAAGTGGGAGCTAGACACTAGGTACTCATGGACATAAAGATGGGGACCACTAGAGTGGAGAGAGTGGGAATTGGGGAAAGACTGAAAAACTAACTGTTGGATGCTATTCTCACTACATACATAATGGGAAGATTTATATCCCAAACCTCAGCATCTGCAATATACTCATGTAACAAACCTGCATGTGTACCCCCTGAATCTAAAATAAAAGTTGAAATTGGTTTTAAAAATAACATTAAAAAATAAAGAAATTTCATTTTCCGCCATCATTCTCAAGCCTCCACATTAGGTCATTATTTTCCTTCCAAGTGACACAAACCATTTCTTTCCTCCATCTGCCCCTTATGCCAGACCTCTAGGCCACTCACTTTGTTCTCTACAACATTTATATTCATAAGCTCCTGCCTGAATGTCAGACTCACTCTGTAAAAATGCTGCAAGTTCCTAGATTTCCAAGAAAGATTTGAAAATCCACCTTCTTTATGAAATATCATTTTATTCACCAAAGTTTTATTTCTTCTTTGACCTGTGTACCCCTGTTGTTAACTCACAATAATATACCTTGCATTTTGTTATCTATTCACTTTTTTCATTGATCCA
Source organism: Ateles fusciceps (assembly GCA_036589455.1). Classification (NCBI taxonomy): domain Eukaryota; kingdom Metazoa; phylum Chordata; class Mammalia; order Primates; family Atelidae; genus Ateles; species Ateles fusciceps. Next base: position 1,077,507 of record JAZHEH010003462.1, read on the forward strand.
TGCTTTCATGGAATATATGTCCTTGATTTATCTTGATCTCCAGTTCAATTGAAGATTCTTCAAAGGATTGAGACTATGTCTTTATCATTTCTGGACCATTTTTACTGACTATGTTTGGACATTTTCCTCAGGAAATTGACTCTGAAATGGAGATTTGCTTGCAGGTAGATGATCTAGTTCTGTTGGAAACGTGTGAGGGAAAAAGGGTTGTGAAAAAGAAGCAGAACAAAGATGAACTTTCTACAAATGTTCACTGATGAACATTGCAGCCAGTTCCACAAGGAACTCTGAAGCTTGGATGACATTTTATGTTCTCCAAATTGAAGCAAGAGAGCTGGGCTTTTCTACCTCTATCTTGACCAGTCATTGGACACAGCAGATGCCCAGGGCAGAGTTGTAACCTTAAAGAAAACATGGCCAAAGCTCAGTAAATATTTACTCAACTATATTTAAAGTGATTCATAAATGTCTTATAACTTTTAATAAAGCATATGTAAATATCTAAAATATTGTATAATTTATTAATGTACCTAATCAGTGCTAGGAACAATTTGCTTATCTATGACTACATTTCTTGGAGTGACTCTAGGTGAATGCTCTACAAAGAGCCATAGATTTCCCTCCCCAGCTGAGAGCCATGACTGAGAATTTGTAAGGCTTCAACCTTTCCACAATAGGTATTTTCAAGTTACAGCCATTAATGTTACCTATAACACTTTCTACCTTTCAAAGTTATTTTCAGGTTCCTAACATAATGTTGACTAAAAAGACAAATCCCTCTGAACCTCATGGCCATAGGAGCTCTGAAACTCTATGAAGCAAAATTTGAACACAAATTTGGTCATGACCTGGAGAGGACCCAAAAGGCCTCATGTTACTCTGCCCTCACATCTCTCAACTAGTTATTTTCCTATGGGAGGCAGCCTAACATTTTAAATAACAACAGCTCCTTAATTTCTAACTTATGACCGAAATTTGTAGATATATTTACAAAAATCACTTAAAATTTTCACTTGGTCTTCACCAAAATGCCAAGTAGTGATAAAATACTTATAATTTTCTACCGTATGTTTTGATCTTTGTGATGGCTATCCTACTCTTTATCGCCCTAACATAACGTCTGGTAACATATGATTAAATAACCCATTGGTACCATGGTCCTTCTTGCTCCCCGCGACCCCCACCAGGCAGGGGAGGATTCAGATTTTATGGGACTCAAGAGCTAAACAATTTGAGGTTTTTAAAAAAGTAATCTAAAACCATTTTTCTTTTGAATATTTTATGAAACATTGTGTTTGGGGTCTTCAAGAACTCCAGGTTTGAGGATATGGCTAGGAAAACATAGGATTCAGCATTTAGTTGTACTCACAGTTTCATGGCCATGATTTATTACGGTGAAATTATGCAAGGCAAAATCGGCCAACATGGTGAAATCATGTCTCTACTAAAAATACAAAAATTAGCCAGGCGTGGTGATGCATGTCTGTAATCCCAGCTACTTGGGAGGCTGAGGCATGAGAATTGCTTCAACCTGGGAGGCAGAGGTTGTAGTGAGCCAAGATCACACCACTACATTCCAGCTAGGCAACAGAGCAAGACTCTCTTTAAAAAAAGAAAAAAAAGGTCAAATTTCAGATTAGTAAATTTAGACAAAACATAGTAGAATTGGTGAAAGATTATTTAGTGTGGGGTTGAAATCACTAAAAAAAGATATTTTTAGATCTGTCCTCTATATGAAAATATAAATCATGGTTTCATTTCTTTCTCCTGTGTATCTGTGTGTTTGTGTGAGTATGAGAGAGAAACAAGGATACATTATAACTTCAGAAGTATTTCTACCCTTTGATAATAAGGTGATCACTTGAAGAAATTAATAGTATCCTAGTACTCCATTTAGCTGAAGCAAGATATGCTTTACTGACTTGTAACTATCCTCCCTGTTTTCCCCTTTCTGCTAAGTTGGCATGTAAACAGGTAACAGGCTGAGTCAGTTTAAAACTTCTTGTTCTGGGCATGCCATTTATATTGCTAAGCCTGTAGCACTAGGGAGTATGAGCAAAAGCATAATTTACCTTACAGTGACAGTCTCCTGAAACACAGGAAACCTGCCTTTCTTGTGTCACTGAGAGAAGAAAGGTGAAATTAAAGGTAATGAGTAGAAAGGAAGAAAAAGGGGGAGGTGGGTGAATATTTGGATGAAAAAAAAAAGGAAAAACTTTGTCCTCAGAGAGAAATGGTGGGTGGGAGGAACTAGATTGTAGACCTAGAGGGGGAAAGGAAGCTTGGGCATCAAGGGATTAAGGACATGTGAAATATAGATTAACACCCATAGGAGACTGATAATAAAGCCGGGACAACAGATCTAGCTCAGCAGCCCTGTGAATCAAGCTTCCAGGGTGGTTTCCTACACTGGGCATCTTATCTTAGTTTACCTAGGCCAATATATTTTCCCATCTCTCCTTGAGATTCTACTTCTGTAAGGGGAAGATACAGTACGATTTGCCAGAGGTATTTGCTCAGTTATTCAAGATCTTAGATGAAAGGCTGTCTTGTTCCTGGAAGCTAGAATGTTAGAATTGGGTTAGTCTCTTGCAATTTCTTCTGGATCTATCAGTCTCAATATACTTGAGTTACAGTTTTCATCATTTTCCTACTTAAATCATTTTGATTGTCAGAGATATTTTTAAAGATTTGAATGTCACAAATCTTATGCTTTCATTTTACTAATTCTTGCTTGTGTGTCTTAAATATTTTATGTTTTTCATTTTATATAGAATGTACATATAGACTGTTGCTAATGTTGTCTATAATAATCCCTTGAGTTTATATTAGACCAAAAATCATGGTACCAACTACATTTCGCAATGAAAATAAAAAGGGAAAGGAAGAAAATAAACTGAGGATAATTAGCACTTTAAGTTTATGGTCCTCCTTGTTTGAATCTAACTCTGCATACAAACACACAAGACTACTAGCAAAAATGCTCCCTTCTCCAAGATCTTCATAGAAGGCCTTTTATAACCTCTTCCTTCTTTACTGTATTTCTATAAATGAAAAAATTATTTTTGAAACAAATATCTTGGTGTTACAAATTTCTAATATTTTATCTAATACCATGTCATATTACCAGAAACTTCAGAGAAATCAGGAGTCCTTAGAGACTAAATTATTAACGATAAACTAACTCACCTGCATAGGTATAAATCCCACCATAGTAATAAAAATTGATTTCAGGGCAGTTAGTTTCAAGCACTTATTTATTCATTGGCATATGAAGGTATAGATAACATAAAAATAAAGTTCCTAGTCTTAAAAAAGAGCCCTTTAGTCTGATATTAAAAGGTTTGTGTTGCATATTGACTTCCCTGTATGCAGTTTTTACTTGGAACCTTTAAAGATCTTTGCCACAGGAATTCTTGATGACTGAGGAATTTTAGTTCTCATTTTAGTTAATCTTAATTTTAGTTATTCATATGCATACATTTCAAATCAATCTATTAATGTTTATCAAACTGCAGAAAATATAAAACATGATGTTTCTGTATAGTAAACGAGATCAATTTTATTTGTGTATGATTGTTGAAATCAAGACATTTTAAAATAAGATTATATTTCTAGTTTATCAGAATTTTTATATTTCATTCACTTAGGTTTTACATAAAATTTGCATTCATTTTTACATAACATATTCTGTTTCTCCTCTTTACTAGAATTGAATGGTGTTATCTTTAGAGTGTCTAAATATAGTTCTTATGTATAGTGCTTGGTAATTACTCATAAATGCTATTTTCTTTACCAGATACATTTTGCAAGAGAATGTTAAGAGGAGAAAAACACTTGCTTATTCTTTCAGTAAAGCATATTCAGTTTAGTTCAATTTTCTAGCACAGTCATGAAATAGAGTAAATATTAAAATATACTATGATGCTTATTGAAAATACTGAGAATCAAAATTCTGACATTTCAAGGCCAGTTTACACTTCGGCACCAGAGATTGGTTAGTGCCAGAATGTACTTTAGACAATCCAGTTAAAACATGTCCTACTACAAGATGAGGAGAAAGAGGCCAAAAGTGTTGAGCTTGTGAGTGGGATCACATACAATTACATGTTAAATATATGATCATTAAATTAAAAGTCTGTCCTCTTTAGTGTCTTGATGAGCTTTATTAGGATTGCAGCTATGCAATAGAATACAGAGTAAATTCAATCCATCCCTGCCTTTTAGGGAGAGAGAGAAATAAAGCCAATACAGATAGTGAATAACAAGATGGGAAAGGTGTATTAGAAACTGAAAGAAATAGGTAAATAACCCAAGCCTAGACACTTGACACAAGGGTGGCATGATGGAAACCATAGCATGGTAGTGGGCGACAGGAAGGAAAGGGAGACCTGAGCTCCGTTTTGGACTCTATATTATTGGCTGGATCTGGATCTGATGTTAGTAGTCTTTCCACTATATTCCTATGCTAAATATCAATGAAAATCAAAGTGTTATGAGCTATTTACTAGGCCCCTTTTTTAAAAATCTATTAATGTTGTAAGCTCTTAATGTAAGCTTAATATTAATTAAACTTAATATTCATGCAGTTTTCTTTAATTCTGAAGTCATTCAAATGTAGACAGGCATGTGAGAAATTTATGCAAAAGATGTGAGTATTGGTTCCTAATATGTACTTGAATACTATTTAAATTGATGAATCCATGGACTTTTTATTGTTTTGTTTTCTCTATGGACTTCATTTATTATTCATTCATTGAGAAATAGAAATGTGGGTTTAAATTTTTAAAAAATCTAGAAAAAATAATTTGTATGTCTGCTTCAAATGTTTGTTTATGACAAATGGCCAATATAAAAAATAAGTTATTTAACAGAATTCTTCTGAGTTTAAAGAACGATTGTCACAAATTTTTAGAAACTAAATGTCAAATGAATTCTTCCTACAAGCCATCCTTTTTATTAGATTTACTATGACATTTGTATCCAAATAGAATTTTACAAAATAGAAATCAATCCATTTACATTGGGAATTGAGAAATTTACACACAGAGAAACTCAAACACACCAAATATATAATTTATATAGTCCATATTAACAAGCAGTGTATTAGGTATTTATGGATATGATATTACCTAGGATTAATATTAAGCATGTATTATTTTAATAGGTGATCATTATGCCTTTCATATGTAACAACTATTATATCTCAAAGTCTTTTAAATATTAAAAAATTTTGAAAAAATAGACTCCTTTGTATTTAAATTTCTTGTAAACTCACACTAGAACATATGCCTTTTTATACTTTATACCCAAAAGGAAGTATATTTGTGTGTACAAAATATTTATACTTTTTAATGATTTTAAATTATAATTTCAATAAAATTCAGATTTTTTTATTACTAGCTGTGAAACTTTGGAATTAATATCACTGAAGATTAGTATACTCATCTGTAAAATGGAGTATTTACAGAATTAATTTATAGAACTATTTCAAGAATAAAACTAAATCCATGCACAACATCTAATAGAGTGCCTGATACACAATAATTAATGTTAGCTAATTAATTAGCTAACATTAATGCCTAATTAATGTTAGCTGGTCTTTGTCATTTTTATTATTGTCATCATTACTTTTTAGACATAAAAGTAGTATCAGTAAGTATTATATGGCAGTTGTTTTTCTTTTGTTGCAGGATAATAATGGCTATTTTGTTTTTCTCTATGTTCTAAATTTCAGTAATTTTTTATAATATAAAATTTATATTTAACAATGGCTCCTTCATCAATATATACTTACTTTTAATACTTCTTTATAAAAACTTTAGTTGATTCACCTTTGCATAAATTTCAAATCAATCTATTAATGTTTTCAAAGTCTTTGACTCCTTCCTGTTCTATGTGAAATTCAGGTTAGAACCAGTTCTCAGTTATCTATTGCAACTGGGTTTGGTCTGTACAGTTAAAATACATGCAAAAATGACAAAAATGCTTTCTCTCATGTGCTAATATTCTTTCAATCTAAGAGGGGCTGCAACAATACTTAGGTCCCTGCAATTTTCATTTGTATACTGGCATTTTTTAAAGACACTATGGTTATAGAGAGCATGTTGTTTTCATGGAATTGCGAATTCCAACATGGATAGATCCTAGGGGGAAAAGCAGGAAACTAAAGAGGAGACAGATTAAAAATGACTCAATATATAACGATGATTTTGATCTTGATCTTAAGCACAACAGGAACCAATAAAGCTGTAATGGCAGGTAGAGACTTGCTAACCAGGTAGCATAGTTATATCCAGGGTGAAGGGGAGGTAGTGATTTTAGATTATTCCCGATTTCTAGCTTGCATAACTTGGTGAGCATTACCCCATACAAGAGAGGGAATATAAGGAACAGATTGGAATGGATTAGGGAGATGAATTCTCAGTTTAGGACATTGTTTCTTTGTGTCTCAGGCCAGGACTGCTTATTCTCATGTATCGCTCTCTACCACATAACAACTTTTCAGTCAATGATGGACTGCAGATGTAATGGTGGTCCCGTAAGATTATAATACTGTATTTTTACTTTTTTAATATTGTACTTTTTCTGTGTTTAGATATGGCTTACCATTGTGTGACAATTGCTGTACAGGTTTGTAGCTTAGGAGCAGCAGGCTATAGAACATGGCCTAGATGTGTAGTAGGTTACACCATCTAGGTTTGTGGAAGTACATTATTATGTTCACATGAGAATGAATCACATAATCATGCAGTTCTCAGAATGTATCTCTATTGTTAACACAGGAATGTAAAATTTTTGTGTGTAGTACTAATCTTATATTTCTGTAGAACCCAATACTTTCCAAAGTGCTTTCTCATATGCTACTTCATTTCATCCAGGAAAGTCTAGGAGAAAGAGAAAACATTCTCCATCTACTTGTAGAAAACAAATCTCAGAGATCAAATGCATACGAATTGGCATGTCCACAACTGAAGTCAAGACAATTGTGTTTTAATCACTCAAGAATCTTCTGGGTCAAGATGAAAGCTTATTTGAAGAGAACATAGCAGGATTTATGAAGATCTGTTCCCATCCTCATAGAAAAAGAAAAAAAAAATCTCTATGCTTAAAAATTTGCTAATCTTGCTGAGAAACCCGAAGAGCATTTTCTGCTGAAAAGTAGTGCACAGCAGGTAAATGCTGTAATGATATTTACTCAAAGAGCTTACAATTTGTTAAAAGGAGACTCATACCAGGATCTTAGAAGTCAATTTCTGCATGCATTTTATAAGTGAATAACAAATGTTGTAAATAGTGTATTTTGTAGGGAGAAAGTGACATAGTGTCATCCTTAATGATGTGAAAGCAAACTCGGGAAAAGGTTTTGTCTTTTTTAAATACATTTTGATTACATTTCAGGAAATTATTTTATGCTCATCAGTTGGAATTCACATTTATGTGGCAGTAGAGATTTTTTTAATGCAACTACTGAGTTGAACACCATAAATTTTTCAGTGGTTTATTTCTGAAAGAGTGTTGAAAACTGTAATTTATGCTAAAAAGATGAAATAACCCTGAATTTGGCATTAAAAAATACATTAAATGACCAGTCAAGAATCACTGTAGCAAATGATAAACAATGTATGTACTTGTGGGGTATCTGTATATATTTCTATTGCAGAACTGGGTTGAGGGGGAGGACAAGTTGGAGGATAGGCAGGTGGTGGCCTTTTGTGTTTGTCAAAGTTAGACTTAAGCTCAAATCCCAAATCTGGGGATGCCTGTCTTGGTGGTCTTGGCGTGTGGAACACTTTGTTGGCCCTTATTTCTCCATGTGTACACTGGGGATAGTAATACTTTATGTGGTTTTAAGAGGACTAAATATAATAAATATTTGTTCATGCAAAAATACCCATCGAGGGACAATTATGTACCTGACCTTATTTTAGATACTTCTTATACTTAAGTGAATAAGCAAGTATGCCTGCCCTCCCAGAGATCTTATATGTGAAGAGCTCTACAATGTGTCTGGCATCAATGGTTAATAAATTGTAGTTCCAAATGGGATCATGATGGCTTAGCAAATCTATATTTACTTAAATGGAAGAAAACAGTAATTTTAGAAATCTCATCTCCCTCCCATATCTTCTAATTAATTTTTTTCTTAGATGTAAGTACAAAACAAAAGGCATAATATTTTCCCTACTAGGTAGTGTGCATTCATACTAAACAATATCAGTATCCTTGTGTTTTAAAGGTAAAATAGCATTCAGATCCCTCAGTTTTCATATAAAAGAAGAATTTGCATTATTATTATTCTTTTATATGAAAGGTCACTAGTGTTATATTAATCAAATCACTACTTCAGATTTAAAGAAATTTTTCATTCTCCAAAGGCTCATCATATTTTCAATAATTCATTATCATAGGAATCTTCACATCTGCTCCAAGTGTTGCCTTAACCCTCTCTAGCTCCCAACTCATATGAACCTTCTATAATGAAATGATTATGAGGATGATTGAACTTCTGCATTTGAAATATGACTGATTACTAAACTTTGGAGTCATTTGATAAACTATATATATTTCAGTATATATTCAGATGACCTTTTCTGAATCTATATTCATGGACTGACTCCCTGACTTTTTTGAGAAACAAGTGATAATCAGGTATGATTGTAAGTTGCTTGTGAAAGCCCAATAATGTAAAATTGCACTGTAAGCAGTATCCCTTTTGGTATTGATATTTGTTTCCTCTTTGTTTTGACTCATGTGGATATTGTAGGCATTTTTCTTATTTGTGGTTTGTAGATAATAACTATTAGCAAGTGTGTGACACAGTTTAAACTCAAAGTAAATTTAAGAAATCTAGTTAAAATACAATTGTTGGACATCACTACAGATCTCATGGACATTAAAATGGTAATAAATACAATGAACAACTCTATATTCACATATTTGATAATTTGGATGAAATGAACCAATTCCATAAAAGATACAATCTGACAAAACTCACACAAGAAGAAATAGACAAGCCAAAATAGTCTTATATTAATCAATAATTAGTAACCTTTCAAAACAGAAAGCACCAGGCCCAGATGGGTTCACTGGTTGTTTCTACCAAACATTTAAGAAAGAAATTATACTAACCCTCTATGATGTCTTCCAGAAGGCAGAAGCAGAGAGAATACTTCCCAACTCATTCTTTGAGAACAGCATTATCCTAAAACTAAAACCAGACAAAAACATATGGGAAAAGAAACCATAGACTAATATCTCTCATGAACATAGATACAAAAATCCTCAACAAAATATTAGCAAATTGAATCCAACAATAGATTAAAAAATATATAGGGTACAACCTAATAGGATTTATCTCAGTTATGTGATGCTGGTTCAACGTGTAAAAATTAATATGAACCTTTATATTAATGAAGATTAATGAAGAAATATCATTTGATCATATGAATAGACACATGAAAAGTGTTTGACAAAATCTAACACACATTCATAACAAAACTCTCAGCAAAGTAGGAATAGAGGGGAACTTCTTCAACTTGATAAAGAACATTTATAAAATTCCTACAGCTAACATCATACTTAATGTTGAGAAACTAGAAGTTTTTACACTAATATCAGGAAAAAGGCAAGGATGTCTTCTCTCACCATCTCTTTTCAACACAGTACTGGAAGTCCTAACTTATTCAATAAGACAAGAAAAGGAAAAAAAATGTATATAAATTGGAAAGGAAGAAATAAAACTTCACAGTTTGTCTGTGTAGAAAATCTAAAAGAATCGACAAACTTCCAGAAACTAATTAATGATTATAGCTTGGTTGACCATATAATGGTAGATACATGTGTGCAGAGGGTGTATCAGTGGCTATTGGTGACTCTCCTTTAGTTCAGTTTTGCTGTTAATCTAAACCTGCTTTAAAATATAGTCCATTAAAAAAAGATAAAATTCAATTGCTTATGTAATCGTAGGGAAAGAGTACCACATAAACATCTTGTCTATTGAATTTGCCTTGAATGTCTTATATTAGCATGCCTTATTCGCAGTGGTAGACATGGATAGTTGGCATACTTCCTTTGGGGGAAAATGTGTTAGCTATACTCTGATAACATACACAGTTGACAATGGCAGTTAACACTCTGAAAATTTTATTACAGTGGAATATACTCAATTGTTGTATCCCAGTGGAATTCAAAACTGTGTAGCTTAAGAATTTACCACAACTATTAGAGAGTGTTTATACTACATTGCATTCTCATTTTTGCTTTTGGGATTTCTTTCAGAATAAGCAGTATGCATTAGAGTCACACAGCCTTAACAGTAGTTATAATAAAGTAGGTGAGTAACATAAAGTTTCCAAAGATCTGTATGGCACAAAAATGTTTGCAGTAGACAGTTTTCAAATACCCTTGCTACAAAAATAGTAATTTAAAACATTGGCTCACTTGAGGCCAGGAGTTTGAGGCCAGCCTGAGTAACATAGCAAGACCCCATCTCTACAAAATAATACTAATAAAATTAGCCAGATGTGGTGGTGTATGCCTGTAGTACCAGCTACTTGGGAGGCTGAGGCAAAAGGATCACTTCAGCCTGGGAGTTTGGAGTCAATCAATCCACTGCACTCCAGCCCAATTAATAGAGTGAGACCATGTCTCAAAAATAAAATAAAATAAAACATTGGCAAGTAGATCAATGGGGAAAAATTAAAAATTGACATTTTTCTCACAGGTATCTCTATCAGTCACTTGTTAATCACCTGCCAGCTTACTTGCTGAAAAGTTTTTCATTGTCCCTATAAGACTTATGTAGCTCTTACCTGCTCAATACAGTAACCTCTAGTACTGTTGCTTTTTGTGGCAAGTAATGGAACCTTGTCAAAACATAAATCCAGAAAATACTCATTGGATTTAATGATTTAAGCAGAGTCCATAGAAAGAAAGCCATATTTGATGTATTGGTTGATTATAAAAAATGTTGAGTTGATTTGCATATAGTACATTATTTTTCAACATTGGTTTGTTTTACAAAAGCATCTAGTAGGATTTATGTGCTAAAATAAATTCTGTACTCTCATGTATTATGCACTTAAGTTTACAGGTTCATATATAAGTGCCTGAATACATTATTTGTCTATTTTATACATTGGCATAGAAAACTTTATTTCACATGACTTTATCTTAGTACAATAGTGGGAAGTGTTGTTGTAGATATTACCTACAGTCCGTTTTTGCAAATATTTTATCCTTTTAAATAATATCCTCTACTTCCTCCAGAAATGTTGTGTAAAACATGGCCAACATGGTTGAAGTTAACTAATATATAATAATTTTTACTGGCTCCAAGATAAAGTCAATCACCATTGAGAACCTGAGGGGAGAGATACTCTTGCTTACAGAGTATATTCAACAGGAGCTATATAACAAGTTAGATGGTGTGGTGATTTTCTTGTTTTGCTGGATAATTCTATTAAGCAGGCATTTATTGAGCACTTAATTCGAACAAGCCACAGTTCTACCAGGTACATTAGTGTGAGAACCGTGATTGGGCCTGACAGTCATGGTCTTTCTTCTAAAGTTGTTTAGCAGCTACTCACTAAGTTGACATCTGAGAATTCCTGCTGGCAGATATTGTTCTCGTCTTTTTGTTGGTTTGTCCAGCATTTCTATAATCTGTCCCTTACTACTGCTTTGATTTTTTTAAACCCTGCTGCCATTTTAACCTAGAACCCTATGATCCGCCATATTGAAACACCAATACTTCACCAGTGGAGCATACATTTCACTTTACTGTGCCTGTGTTTTATATGACCTTCTCTTTGTGCAGTACATTTCTGCTTCCTTCCCCATACAACCAAATCAGAACACAAGACTGTTGTGGGCAAACTCTGCAAAGAGTTCCCTGACCCTAGCTGCCTGCCTCTCTCCCTTAGAAAGAATGGATTGTTCATTTGTCTGGATTTTTTTCATATACATTTAGCACATTCCATGAAAATAAACAAAACATATTATCTAGTTACTGACTGTCAGGCACTGGTGTTATTTTGGCTAATTCTCAATATCATCTTGTGAGGTAAATAATCTTATCCTCATTTTATGGATGAGGATTCTGAAGTACACAGTTTATATAAGTTGCCTAGTCTTAGTAAAGTGGCAGACAGATCATTCAAATCCAAGGATTCACTTCCGGAGTCATCTTCCTAGCCAGTTTGCTATAGTACATGTACATACTCTATTATGAATAGTTACATATGTATACACCAGCACCCTTGTCTTCCCCCAAACCTTAAGACTGATTTTCTTAAGTTCAGCAATCATGTTTATATCTTTCATATTCAATACTAACCAGCATTTAATATATGCTTTGTAAACACTTGCAGAATATTTGTTGAATGGATAAGTTAAAAGGATGTAACGTTTTAGAAGAGAGCTTTAGTAATCTTGTTTTGAGGCATTTATGAAAATGTTACTTTTGCCTTCACCTCTTCTAAACATAACCTATTTTAGATTCTTTAACTGAAGTCAAAGTCTTGGATAGATAACAGAGAAAGAGTCAGACCGTCTCTAATATGAATGAAAACTGCTAAAGAATATTAAATTCTAACTGCAAAAAGTTGACATATGGGTTTGTGGTGGGGTATAAACTTTCTGACTGCAGTCATTTTAGTATAATAGGATAATGGTCACAGGAACTTTTAACACCTTTTATCTAAATTAGTAATGAAGCTTCACCATGTTCTGGATAGTGAGAAAATTGTTCATCTAGAGGCATAAGTCAGATTATATGATAATAGGTGTAGTGGTTAAGAGCAAGGCTTTTAAGTCAGGAGGCATCTTTTAAAACATAAGCTTTGTTGTATGTTCAGAAAGACACTTAACTTCTCTGAGCCAGGAACTGCCGCTTATTAACTAAACAAATTACTTTACTTTTCTTTACCTCGGTGAAACCAAGATAAAGATACAGCCTATGTCAGGTTTTAATGAAGATTAAATCATAGGACATTCCTAAAGTGCTCAGCATATTGCCTGCACATATTAATAGATGCTGAAGTTTTATAATTGTTCAGTGAATTTACCTATAAAATATTTTAAAATACAATATCAATCCCATGGAGGTATTTGAAGAACTAAATGAGATAACAGAACACTACGCTGGGCACATAGGAAGCTATATATAAGTTCTTCCAGTTACATACCTCTTTAAATCTGTCATAACAACTTAATAACCTTTTACATTTTAAATAAATTTTTGAATTGGAAATTAGCATAGCACATTACTATGAGTATTTACATAGTCCATGTGACCAAAACTCAAAGTAAAAAGGCTAAAAAATTGAATGTGAAATAAGCATTAAATTGAGTTTAAGTGAGACCTAAGTAAAGCATTGTAAGATCTAAGGAAGCTTTATGCCCTATAAACTAAAGAAGCTATATGCCACCAGACCAAAGAAGTAACCTATGGCTATAAATTAGGAAAATCATTAAAGCAGGCACATAAAAACACTTAATAATCATAACTGGAAAGAGTAAGTTATGAGGGCAAGAATCTTCCTTTATAGATTCTAGTGTATATACATATTTATATGTTTATATTAATTTTTAATTTTTAAATTTAAAATGTGAATGTTTAAAAGAGATGAGATTTGAGAAAAATAAGAATTCTAGTAGAACTACCTTTGTTGCATAATAAGAAAACTGAGGTTCATGCAGATAGAGTCCCTAAACATTGATTTTCCATCAAAGACTGCAGGGAACCTGAAAATATTACATATATTTTTGTACACATTGGCTGAATGTGTGGAATAAAATATCGTTATCAAATTCTGAATTATTGACTACAAGCCAGTTACCTCTTTCTTACTTAGGAGCACCCGGTCAAAGCATTATTATTATTTTTTCCCCCAGCTCCGTAGTCTTCTACACTTTGCCTCTCATTTCAGTAATGTATTTATTGTCAGGTTGCTACTTTCCACAAATAAAGTATACATTGTGTTTACCTTCAGTGGTCCTCTTTATCATGTGCATTGAAGTCCATCTTTTTTTTTTTTTTTTTAATTATTGTACTTTAAGTTCTGGTACAGATCTTGCAGAAATGAAGTCCATCTTTTCTCCCTGGTCTACAAAACCTTTTGCACATTCATCCTCTGACTCTTTTTTTTTTCCCACATCACATGCAGATCTTCACTTATTCTTACCTGGGACTTTTTTCTTCGGTCAACAGTCTCACCTGCAAACTCACTCAGGGTGTCTTATTTCCTTTCACCTAACACTGTTCACATCTTTGCCTTTAGTTTTTGCCAACATTTATGTACTTTGCTAGTCTTAAGTTTCATTTTTTTTTTGCTTTCTACGTAGTTTAATCTTCTTCATGTTAGTATGCTATATGCCCTTTCACCTCAAATAAGTCGTAGATTTCCTAAACAGAAAAATAATTGCTTTCTATTTTATTTTCCTATCATACACAGCACCAAGTGCATTCAGTTTGCTGTCAATCAAAGCCTGAAAAGATATTTCAGTGCTTTTGTTAGGGGTTGAAGTGGCATTTAAAAACTTAAAATTCTAATTGCCCATATTTTATTGTTTATGTCTCACCTAGAGTGTGAGAAATTGATAACACATCTCTGTGCTTGGTTTTATCTCTAAATCTAATGAGAACAAGCAGAGATCATCAGAGGTTTAGAAAATATATAAGGAACAATTTTCTATAAAAGTATTTTAGTGATTGTTATTATTTCCCATCTTTTATAATCTCCTTTGTGTTGATTTTTAAAAGGATGTAAAGGAACTATTAAAAACCCTTTTTTCTACACCTCTTTCCTTTGTGGGACACTAGATGTTAGATTTTTGTCTTTCTAGACTCTGTCACTGCATAACTATTTTACTCAAGCTCACATTAATCAACTTCAGAGTGACCTCAGATAGGCTCAATTAACCTCTTTTGGTTTCCCTTTTTGTCTTGATGGGGTAAGATGATATCTAAATTTCTTTCTAGCTCTCATATGTTTAGCCTATTTATATAAAATTCTTTCCACATGTAGAGTTCATTTCAGTCCTACAAGTCTACGTATTCTTGGCTTATCAGAGTAAGTTATCAAGAACTAGATAGAACTGAAAAACATCACCTGAATAGGGCCGATCTCGGTAGATGTAAAACTATTAACCATTTCCAAATCATCAGCCTCTATTGTCTTCAGCACTTTGGCTTGATTAAAGATTTTCTCCCCCACTGATTTTTGTCTCTATTTAATCCACTTAAATTTGCATCATTTTGTTTTCTTTTATCATCACTGCTTGAGGCTTCCTGCCAGTATGAATTTTAAAGTCTTATAGTCCCCAATTCTCATCTGCTTAAATGTTATAAATGTTGTACATATCTTAGCTGCATGATTTCCTCTGGGCATTTTTAAAGCTTACTTAAAACTATTGAACCCCCTACTCACAAATCTTCAAATTCAAATTTGATTTGGTATATATGTCTATGGGAAAGGCAACCGTGGCGAAACGTGAGAGTAGAAATGTACACTTGCATTCCAGGTCAAGAGGAGTTTGACTGCTATGCAGTTACAGATAATCAGTTTATTGTTGTAATCATGATTCCAAGATAATTGAGGTAAACCTAATAATGTAACTGTGTAAGCTCCAAAGCCACACTACTTAGTTTCACATCCAGGATCTACTACTTTCTAGCTGTATTGAGCAAGACGCCTAATCTCTAACTCATAGGATTGTTATACGCATTAAGTAAAGTGATATACGGAAAGCAAATGAAAGAGCACCTAGTACGTAACCTTCAACAAATGTTAGTTGTTGTTATTATTAACGTGTTCAAAGACATTTTTGGAGTCATCCTATAAATAGACAGCAGGGGCAACCACATACTTATTTCACCAAGATTTAGAAATAGGTATAGTTTGGTATACCTGATTAACATAGGTTAAACAAATTTTCATATGAAATCCATGGTCCTAGCAACATTTATGACAGGAAAATTGATCGTATTATTTCCCTTAGTCCATACCCAACCTAAAGAATAGGGACTTGCAAAACTATATAAGGGAGACCACTATATCAGTTAAGATGAGAACACCTGCAGCCTGATTTCTACCACACTACCCAAGGCATCTCATGGAACACATCAAGAGGAAAGCCAGCAAGACTAAAGATTGTTGTTAGCATCATCAATTTTCTTCAGATTTTTCTTGTCTAAAAGGAAGGAACTGAAATACAGAAATCAATGTTTATGTGCTTTTAAGGGGCTGATTTTAACTGGCAAGCAAGCCATTTGATATATGCAGCTGGGTTTTTGTCTTTCTCACACTTCACTGTGGTGGCTGGATGGAGCTATAGATGACCTCAGTCCACTGTAAAACAAAACAAAACAGAAATGATGTAAGTCTGCCATGTAACACCCAGTAACGATGCAGCTTTAAGGTACAAGTATCTTCTCCTCTTGAGAATATTTATAATACTTTTTATCTCTCCTAATGCACTGTGACCTGTAACACACTGTTGGAGAATTAGAGATTTACTCTCTAGTTGTTTAGTTGTTTCATGAACTTATGATTCATTTCCTCATATATGAAAAATAATTTTTTGAGTATCAGAGCCTTATATCTCCTTGAAACCTCCCATATTTCTTATCCTAATTCTGAAATATTTTAAAGTTAATATTTGATGTAAAAAATGACCTAGTAACTACTTCTCAGTTGTTTCTTACTCCTCAGAAATTGTGTCTTTGCATTTGTTCCTAGGGAGATTGAGAAACAAAAATCTACAGGAATTCCCGTGTTTTTCTTTGTTCTTTGTTAAGACTAAGAATGAGGTAAGGAGAGTAAAGATCGCAGATCGGCACTTTGTTAGAATTTCAGCTTTAATTGGGTAGGAACCCCTAGAGCTGGTTTCTACTCACATAGTTAAATGTCTTATGTTTTTCATTGCTCTGTCCTTCAGTTTTTCAGGTGTGGGGATCCAAAGCTTTCTGATGTCACCAAAGCAGTATATATCAACATTTTTTTGCATAGTGAGGCAGTCAAGGGTGCAATTTCTAACATCAAACAGACCTAGATCAAAGTCTAATACCTTCCTACACTCTTCACTAAAGGAACTGGCTCATTTCTCTATTATCTGATAATTATTTCATAACATATAAAATTATGACCCAGATCTTTATTGTGTGAAAGTTTGAGAGTCACTTTTTGTTATATATAGCTAGAATCATTGAGTTCTAGACTTCTCTCGACTTACAATCCATGTAACTATGAACTTTTTAAATTTTTATTTAAAAATACACTCGCATTCCAGGTCAAGAGGAATTTGACTCCTATGCAGTTACAGATAATCAGTTTATGCAAAAGTTCATGTAAGTGAACTTTTTAAATTTCATTTTATTTCTCTGTAAAATTGAGACATTAAAAAATACCTAATAACATGGTTGTAAAGGTGTGTTGAAGAATTTAGAGATTCTTCTACAAAAGTAGTCTCTGATGATTAGCATAGTTGAAACACTGCTGACCTATATGATGTTCCTGTCAACCCAACAGTTCCATGAAAAACTGAGAGTTTTCTCAGTTAGTTCTCTCACAAGTGAGTAAATTAAACTTCTTGGCTAGATGATTTTCAACTTTTTAACCTCTTTAGATAATATTCAGACTGATATATTCAATTAATTTAATCTAATTTCATAAATAATGGATATTTTCCTTATTTCAAGCGTATGCTTGTGAAAAAGACCTATGGAAGTCACAGTTGACCCCAAGTCCCACATAAAATCCTGTGATGCATTCTGAATCTGCATAAGGCTTGCTGTTGTCACTTAAAATTTTGCACATGATGCACAGGTATTTATTATTAACTAAATGTTGGAATATTTGTTATAAAAACGTATATATACAAAAGTGTCTATGTGTAGAATTATTTAAGCAGAATGTGTATTTTGCTCCTTTTTGCAGCCTAATTTTAATATGATATGTACTTAAGTTATACTCAAATGTGTATTTTATATTCTGCATAATTTTGATGAAAATACCAGACTTAGAATTTTTCTAATATTGTATTCCGCTTACCTTAGTAAGTATACAACCTCCTGTGAGATCAACTCTATCAATAAACATTAAATATCTCCCTGAGGACTCCTCTTTACATTATTGCTTTACAATATAATAGGAAGTGATCATGTTTCTCTGTAAGCTGGTTTGCATTAAACATCAAGCTTACCTATTCCCCTGAGTACTGTTAAAAATACTGTTATAACAGCTAGGCTAATAGTTGAAGAATCAAATCTAAAGTTTCAATCTTTGTATCCATGCACGCATGTGATAGTATATATGCGTACATCCCCAGACCCAGAGATCACTTTGTTGTAATTTCTTATTGATCTAGGAAAATTAGGCAAATTATTCCTCTGTAAACAAGAAGCAAAGACTAGAAAGCAAAACTGTAGGAAAATTTAAGAACAAGAAAAGCATTGATCTAATGAAGTGAATAATAGTTTTCACATGAATAAGTAATTGCAGCATCTGCTTGCTGCTCTGTTTGATTGCAAGAACTGAGGTGAACTATTATAACTGAAAGATTTTCATTGTATTGCATGCAATGTGATAGTTTCCAAAATATTGTACAGGACAATCTAACATTATCAACTCAATGGAATTATTAAAGAATAGCCATTTCAT
Source organism: Ateles fusciceps (assembly GCA_036589455.1). Lineage (NCBI taxonomy): Eukaryota > Metazoa > Chordata > Mammalia > Primates > Atelidae > Ateles > Ateles fusciceps. The sequence continues at coordinate 1,096,172 of JAZHEH010003462.1, forward strand.
TCTTTTCCTTGTTGAAATCTATCTTACCATCCCATGGCCTACTTGAAAAAATTACCTTTCAGGTATCTCCAGGATACACACCTTGCAATCCCAATACTCTGACGTTTTAATGATCAGGTCCAGAAATGGCTCTGCCAACCCCTCTATTCTGGGATTCTCACTCCTCACACTTAGGCTTTCCGAAATCTAAGTTGTTTTTAGTTATAGTCAAACACTATGCTTTGACTATGTTATTGACCATGTTATTGGTCAATAGCTTTGACCATGTTATTTCTGAAAATTCTTCTTATTGTTTTCTGAAAAATTTTACTCATCTTTTAAGGCTTGCTCCATGTTCATCTTCCCCAGCAATTCATTAAACTCCAGGTTGGGCTATAGATACCTTTTTTCTTTACACTGGGCTTATGTTATTGAGATTATCTGTTATGTGTTTGTTTTCTTCATTAGACTCTTCACTCCCAACACCTAGGGTTCTTTCTCATATTTAGACTTGAAAATGCTTGTTGAACTGAAAATTAAGAACATGGATGAGTACTTGACAAGACACCTAAATAAGAAAGCACAATTTTGTTTTCCTGCTGATACTTGTCATACTTAAAATGATAGAAGCCTTCAAGATCAAGGAAAATACAGGAATTTTCAAATTAGCTTTTGTTTTTCTTCTCAAATATAAGTAATTATTTAACAAAGAGGCAAGCTGAAATAACTATAAATTTCTTCTTTAGATAGCATGGAATAGATGTTTCCAAATTAGATAGACCTAGTCCATAAAAGACTAGCCTGTCATTTTGCTATTTGCTGGAGTTGAGGTTTATTCACAAGTGACCTGATTTCTGAGTTATTAGTTAGCTATGTGTAATTGGCAACTGTAGCTCCTTAAACCAGAATTGTGGAAAGTCGTGCTATAATAGATGAGGTCAGCAGCCTGGATAAACTTCAAAACAAATGAGGAATTCATAATCCTAAACCTGGGAATGCTGACCCAGAAATTGGCCATTACTAATTTATTAAATCATCAAGATATTATATTTTCTATGTGGAAAGTGTATGCAGGGGAAAACTGTAGAGGGAAAACTGTAGAGAGTAGAAGGAACTAACTAGTCTGATTGGCAATGGCTGGGAAGAGTTTTCTACAGAGCCAACATCTAAGCTGAAACCTGGTATCTTGGATATTATTTAGCAGTATCCCCATCTGGCTAAAAGATGGACTATACTCTCATTATTGTTCCTAAGGTAGTCACTTGGAGGTGATGAATGATTTATTAGGTCAATGAGTTATTTGGGAAGATGAGACCAAGGAGATTCTGGAGCATGTTTAGGTATGTAAGGCTAATAAAAGAAGAGATGCAATATTTTGGCAAAGTGAGAAGATTATGCATCCTGAAAAGATGACTAAACAGTCTCTATTGTTTCTACTTTGGTTAATTATTTTCTGACAATTAATATGTATCATTCTTACTAGGCTTTTATGATTATAATGCAAATTAAGAATTGCAAAGCATGATTTTCCACATGACTTAATATGTAACACATGTAAGCTCCTTGAGGACAGGGATTATGCATTATTTGAATGTCTCATGTGAAGAATGCCTCAACAGATTTAACTTCAAAGTGTATACAAAATGAAGTGTGGCTATGGGACTCCTATTAGGGCATAATACTGAGTAATAAAATTATACACTATATCTAGTTAATATCACTAATATATATTTCATTGGTTCACAACTGCTTAGGAGGAATGGGTTTCAGGATGGTTTTGTAACAAATAGTAGTCCAATTAATTCTTTAGTACAGTTAAAAAAGTTTTGTCAATAAAAAAAGGAATAGGCCGGGCATGGTGGTTCATGCCTGTAATCCCAGCACTTTGGGAGACAAAGGTGGGCAGATCATGAGGTCAGGAGTTTGAGACCAGCCTGGCCAATATGGTGAAACCTCGTCTCTACTAAAAAATACAAAAATGAGCTGGGCCTGGTGGCCCGTACCAACTACAGGAGTGGCTGAGGCAGGAGAATCATCTGAACCCGGGAGGCAGAAGTTGCAGTGAGCCTAGATCACGCCATTGCACTCCAGCCTGGGTGACAAAATGAGACTCCATCTCAAAAAAAAAAACAAGAAGTGTGTTTTCCCCATTTATCATTATATTAAAAAAATAAGGCCAGATTCTTACAGATGAAAGATAATATTAGAGATAAACTTATGTTTACCCAATTTCCCTGTTCTGTCATAAAGACAAACTGAAATAAATTTAAATTGTACTTTTCAGGTAGAAGATGGTCTAAATGATATAGTCCTAGTTTAATGACTGAAAAACTAGAAGCACAATATGCTATGTTGAAGAAAATACACATAATGCACATAATGGATAATATTTGTATACTTTTATGGTTATAGGAATAAGATAATTGGTTGATTATCTGATATATGACATACCCGTTAGAGATATTATCCCATTTAATTCCTGTAATAATATGAAATAGAGATATTATCTGCCTTTTTAATATGATGATTAGAAGTGTCAGGAATTTAAGTAACATAAATTCACAATTACATAGCTTCTAAATGTTAAAAATGAAATTTGAATTCAGGTATCGCTTTAATCACAAAATTCCACTCTGTCTAGATGGGAAGAAACCCAAATAACATTCATGACACTGGATTTGACATGTTGCTTAATTACACATACCAATATAAAGATATTGTTCAGCCTTTGCACCTTTTTATTTTTTAAAACATTAAAAATCAAATTATTCCTGCTCAGTAAATGGCTATATGAAAGAAATGCCATTGAAAAGCCATCTGGAAGGGAATGGGGTTAAAGCTGTGGTTCTCAGGAGGAGGTGGGGGCATGTTGCCTTCCAGGAGACTTTTGACTATTGACTGTCACAATGTATGTGGGGGGTAGGGTGGGTAGGGAGTGGTGCTACTGGCATCTAGTGAGTGGGGCCCAGACATGCTGCTAAACATCTTACAATGAGCAGGACAGACCACAGCAACAAAGAATTATCCAACCCAAAATATCAATAATGCTAAGGCTGAAGAGAGAGGGTTAAGGCCTTTGTATGGAGCTTACATAAAAAGAAGTAGGGGACTCTTTTTGTCCTGTTTGTTTTGGTTTGGATTTCCGTTGGATTAAAAGATCAGTTGCTACCAGTATTACTGCCTTCTAGGATATTGGTTGTCTTCTAACAAAGACATCTTAATTTTACAGACCTTCATTCTTGTGATTAGAATTTTAAATCCTGTTGCAAGTTAAGGAAATGTTGTCTTACGTATTAAAATTGAACATAGTTTATTCCTTACTGCAGAGATTTCTTCCTCATTCAGTACCCGACAAAGCCACTTATTGTTTCTTATAAGATTTCCTGATCCTTGAGACACAAAGCGATGCTTGAGTGCATCTTTTGAATTAACAGGTTTTTGAAAGTGTATGCAAGACGAGTAATGAAGTTAGAAAGGAATTTAAATCTAAAAAAGAACTCTATTAATGAAGTTTTTGTAGAATAAAAATGGTTTAGAAGATACTATTCTTTTAAAAAATTGGTTTTATCATGTCTGAAGAATATACACAGATATAATTTTTTTCTTTCAGATACATATGTGTAATTCCTATCATGTTAATATATTGAATTTAACATTTATTTAATGCTTAGTGTTTACAAGGAGCCAACAGACACATTTGTCATCATCTGCAAATAGCAAGATATTCCACAGCAAATAGAATTGTTTGTGTGAATGTTAATGTAAACCTGCAAAGGACACAACTCTTTCTGAGATGTGATTGTATCAATATTAATATAAGAGGTTTTCTATCATACATTTACCTCATATGCTGTATCTAAAAAGTGAAAACAAAAGTCTCTTTTTTGCAACATGGATATTGATGTCACAACCTGACAATTTAAATTAGATAGTTCTGCTTTGTTAGAAGGAACTATTCAACTCAGATGCAAGCTTCTAATAGATGTGAGGCCCCTAGAATTCTGGTCCATTTCTTGTCTTATAGCACCTTCCCTCTATTCTCTGGCATATTAATAGCAATTTCTCCTTTCTTCTCAGTATCACAAACTAGCCCTTAGGCAAGGAAGCAAAAAGAGGCTGTCTTCTTGGAATTTGAGGGTGGGGGACAAAAATATATGAAGACAATTTTATATCTGAATGAATTATCTTGCCACGAGTGCTATGTTTACTGGTACAGTAGAATTGCCCAAATATTATATTAGCTGGTAGATACATTTTCCATTGTCACAAAACCTATTCTGGATGCCTTACAATTGTTCAATACCCTAAAATGCATGGGTAAAACCATATGTGTGTATTTCAAAAAGCAGTAGCCCACTGTACAAACGTGTCAGAGAAATGGTCTGTTAGATCATTTTGAAGTTGGCATTTTAGGCCCCTAAGATGGACATTGAAGTACACAGGACTGATTCGACCATCTGGAGGCCTGCAAAAAAATGATTATTATCCCTGAAAGTTGTTAATCTCAAAATCTGTCAAACACCTGAAGAAAAGTGCTAGGAGACTCTAGCCTCAAATTGAAACTCAAAAAAGGCTGTATTGGTCACCATTCCATTTTAGAAAGCAAGCCAGCTAAAGGAAAGGTATCATTTAGGGATAATGCCTTCAAGAGTAAATCCTCCAGGAAATCAGGCATCTGATTAGCTAGATCATTTGCTAGACACAGAATGTCAGGAGTGTCATTTTTCTTTTTTAAAGGAATACCATTTCTATTAATTTATTATTATACTTATTGACAAAACAGGTTTTTTGTTTTTTTTTTTTTGGTTTGATTATGCTGTTTTTATCTATCTACTTTACTCCATTGGATTAAGAACCAACCTATGTTTCAGTCAGTTGTGATACACCTAAAATATGCATGAGATAAGAACGCTCGGAATGTGATATAAACTAAGATGTAATTAAGTATTTCAGGACAACAACTTCCTGAATGATACCATGCTGGGCGCATGGACCAAAAAAGTACATGACTGACTTAGGTGAGACAAGCAGATATGGATGTGAGTCCTTGAGCACAGAAACCTGCTCAGTGAGGTAGGGAGAGGAATGAAGGAAGATAATGTGGCCACAGAGCCTAGATATAACCACAGGCAGTTTAGGCACAGGTTCTGTAGGGCCAGACTTCCTGGGGTCCCAATTCTCAAAGTCGTCTGTACCAATGTATTAGAATAGGCAGAGAGAATATCCAAATGATGGCTCAACATTCACCCAGGTGGTAAGACTTCTACCAAGAGATGTGAACAATTTTGGTAGCAGATCAAACTTCAAGGACTGGCATGGGCCAGATAAACTCACCTGAGAGGAGGTAGTGGGTGGAATACAGAATGAAACAATCTCTTAGCACATAGGTAATGGAGCTGCCAAAGCACAGGAAAGGAACAGCACGATGTGGTGTGAGGACCTCTACTCCCTTCACTGGTATGGACCATCTGAGTCACCTTAGCATCAGCTTCCTTGGTCTGATGGCCATAAAAATGCCTGTGCCTAGGTGCCCAGTGTTGGGTTTGCCACTCTGACTTCATTTCAGGCTTCAGTTCCCATCAGAAATGAAGGAGAAGGAGTTTGGACACAAAGGCTTTCAGAAAGTGGTAACTTACCTTGGAAACAGAAAAGTCTCATCTAAAAGGTGAATTTATATGAGGTGCAAAGCAAGATAGAGTCTGGAGGTGGGGTGACTTTCTGCGTAAGTGGTGGTACGATGCCCCAAGAGGGAAGGTTGTGATAACAGTACAAGACGTTTTCTTATGTTTGTTGGTGGGCTATTTCTGTTTTAGATTTCTGTATTGATCTATAGTGATGCTCAAATGAGGTATGTGGCTCTGTGTACAGGACAATTCCCTGAAGTATGTCCTCTTTTATGAATGCAATTTGCTACTTCAAAGAGCCCTTTGTAACTCTTCCACATCACATTGATTCTTTCCTTTTTAAAAATTTTGTAATGCAGCTGGAAAAATGTAATTGGGTGTTTAAACAATCCTTGCTTAATAGTCTCTAAATGTGTCAGATTTGCAACTCTTGTTTTTCTAAAACCTGGGTAAGGAGGGGAATCTGTTGCTTTTGTTCTTCTTCTAAAAGGCCTAACACTGTGTTTGTCTACACATGTGATAAAAACATCTTGTTTTTTGATCAATCGATTATCTGCCTGAATCAAAAATGTGTCATTGACTGGAAACATGTATTAATTGTGTGACATTGTACTCAGAAAACAGTAGATTGAAAATCCATGACTAACAGTTCTAATCCTAATTCTGTATAAAATTTTTTTTGTGACCTGAACAAATGATGATTATTAGGTTACTTACTGTAAAATAAAAATGCATTAAAGGGTTTGCAGCTAGAATTGCTTATATATGAAAGCAAACTTTTCATACATCTAGACAGACTGAAATGAAAGAAAACTAGATCTTGCTACTGGTCCAATTTTGAGTAATGTTGTTAAAAATAATCTACACAGCAATTTGATACCATGAAAAATGAGTGTGAGTCAAAAAGAACTTTCCTTCTTATTATCAACTTGGAAGCATTTGCCCATGTTCACATTAACTTTTCTAGAACACCAGTGAAAAAGTGAGCTATATAGTAGTCCTGTGCAATTTGAAAAACTACATCTGCATCTTCTAGAGTCTGTCACTCTAATACTTCACAGCATTTTACCATCAGTATCTTTAGTGTTATGACCTAATTAGAACTATCTGGTGAGTATATTAGCGTTCATACTAATGATCATCCTGATAAGTTAATTTTGTTCTAAATGAGATTATTTCTTTTTATCTCTACTCAGTTCTATAATTACTGCACAGCATTAATCTATAATAGCTAAGGGAGGTCACTGGCATTTTTTTCTAGGTAGCAGGATGTCCCACTGGTCCAGTGCTGTGACACAGGTAGCTAGTGTGTATGTTTGGACAATACTCCCTCCTCAAAATCCACCTGGATGCACTAATTTATGTGGAGGCTGAGACATCTCTGGCAGTGGAAAAGACAAGACTTTTGTCAACATTGGAGTTTGAATAGGTACAATATATCTAATTGGATGAGGTAGTGAGGTACTATGAAAAAAGCAAGGTTACAGGCAGGGATGAACTTGTCATAAAGAATGAAGTCTTTTGTAGTCAACAGGATGGCATAGCTGTGTGTGGCAACAGGGAAAGTCAACCAGACAGGTATAAGTGTTTGAGCAGGAAAAACTCATGTGTCCTGGGTGTGGGTCCAAGTATAAAACTTCTAAGTCATAGCATAGCAGCAAGTGTTTGCCTTTCAGAGGAGCTTTTGTGGACAGGATGGGCTGACAACAATCTTCGCCTGACCTAATCTGTGGAGATCTTCATGTCAGTGGGTTTAGGGGCTCAAATGATCCCCTGGGACCAGTGGTCGAGTTAAGGTGTGGTTATAAGAGGAGAGTGGCAGCATCACTTTTTGTATTAATGGTGGTGGCAGCCCAGCAGGTACAAGGGCCTGTGCAACAGTGGTTCTCTGGCCTTCTGTCTGGGAGAGAATGATCAACAAGACTGTAGTCAAGGATAGAGTGTGACCAAATAAATGGGACAGAGGGAGACACATATAAGAGACTTGCATCTCTGATCTCTGGAGAAGCACACATACTTCTGTATTCTAATATAGATTGATTTTTAGAAAAAGATGGATTTAAGCTGCTCATAGCCCATCATCTCCAGTGTTGTAAATGGCAACCAAATATTTAATAAAAATGTAAATCTGGTCGAGATAATAAATTTACACAGTCACAGAATTCATCAGTGTTTCATTTTTCTGATATTTCTTAAGGCCAAGTCATCAGGTTATAAGAGGGAATTCGTAAGGACAGAAAAACATAATGGTGCTACTTCCTTTGCTTTTACATATAAGTAGCAATGACAGCAAACACACCCTTTAGATTTGTCAACTCACTTAATTCTCTTTGTAACCTTATGAGGAAGGTGCTGTTCTGTTTTTATCTGTATTTTATACATGGGAAAATTAAGACAGATGGAAGTTGAGTAATTTGTCGAGGATTCTACAGTTAGCAAATGGTAGAAAAGGGATTTGAACTCAAGTAGCATGTGATTACTCACCACATTATGCCCACTACTGGGAGTAAAATGCTATGCTAAAACATGTTATGTGACCAATAAATGGAATATTCATTTGAACTTTATGGCACTTTTTGACTGTGTTTAAATGATTTATTTAAATCAAGATTCCAGCTGAGTTTCCCTACTACATAATCCTTGTAGAGAGGTACAGTGACACTGGTTAACATGATTGAGTAGTTGGTGGCTTCTATTAGCAGGAAATTGATGACATGACAACCTGGAATGAGAAGAAGGGTTGAAAACAGAAAATTTTTATTCTTCGAGAGTTTATGATTTTTTGTTTTTATTGTTAGGGAAAACACTGTGTTATTGTAGTATGTTTTAATTAAAGGTGAAATAAGATAGAGGTTTGTATCTATGATATCATATTGAGAAAATTCATTTAATGGTATCAGTGCAGCAATCAATAAATGCTTTGTACTAAGATGAAAGTCTTACTTGGATAAAAACTTACAGAGCTGATTTTGTTACCTTAGGAGTGGCAGAATGATTTAAGCTTGGCAAATCTAAAATAAGTGTTCATTATTCTATTTAGATAAAGCTGGAGATATTTATCTGGTGATGTGCTTTATGACTGTCCTTGGCTCTGTCTTCCTCAACATTTTAATAAATAACAGAATGAGAACATTGGTTGGTGAGTGATTATATTTATGATCCATGAATTCACTTATGCAGAAATTCATATTTACGGAGTACCTTCTATATGTGTCAGGCACTATCTTAGGCCATGAAATGCAACAGTGAACAAAACACAAAAAATGCATTGCCTTCATAGATTTTTACATTGAAGTGTGGAAAGAATCACTCACACACAGAAAAGACAAACAGTATATACGTTATCAATGATAGGCACTGTATACTTAGTGATGGCACTATTAATAAAACAAAGGAATAAGGTGGTTAGAAAGTGCCAAAGGTTCACAATTTTTAATAAAGTAGTCAGGTAAGGCCTAGGGAGATGTTGACATGTGACTAAGACTTCACAGGTGAGGAAGTACATTATTTAGATATAGGGGGAAGAGAAGAGGGAACAAGTGCAAAGGCCTGAGGCAAGAAAAATCAAGTGTGACTGGAGCTAAGTAAGCCAGATGTGATGTCAGAGGACAGAGTGAGGCCGGACCCCGCAGAGCTTTGCAGATCATGAAAGATGTTGGCTTTACTTGTGAGTGAATCAATGAAGCATTCGGAGCAGAGCAGAGGTGTTACATGGCTTCACTTGTTTTTTAGATGGTGTGATTCTAGTTGATAGGGGTAGAAAACCAATTGTAGGAGAAATAAATGATAGAAGTAAGGAGAGCTACTGCAATAATGCAACCAAAAGGTGATGGTAACAGTAATTATTGAGATGGTAGCTCAATTTCTGGATGTTTGTTTATCATGGAGGTAAAATTTACATTATTCATACTATGTGCCACGTACTGTTTTTTATGATGTATTAGGGTTGAAAAAAAAAGAACACTTCACATGAGGTTCTACAGTCTTAACAAATATTTCAATGCACAGTACAGTGTTGTTAACTATAGGCACAATGTTGTATCCAGATCTCTAGGACTTGCTCATCTTGCATAACTGAAGCTTTACACCCATTGAAAAGCAACCCCTTATTTCCTTACCTCTTTTTCAACCTACAGCAACCACCATTCTACTTTCTGCTTCTAGGAATTTAACTATTTTAGATTCCTCACATAAGTATCTGTCCTCTTGTGACTGGCATATTTCACCCTGCATAAGGTGTTCAGAGTTCATTTGTGTTGTCACATACAATAGGATTTCCTTCTTTATTAAGTCCGCATAATATTCCACTGTATCTATATCACATGTTTTTCCTACTCATCCATCAATGGACATTTAAGCTGTTTTCACATCTTGGCTTTTATGAATTATGTTGCAATGGATATGTAAGTTCAAATATCTCTTTGAGATCCCTTTTTTAATTCTTTTGGGTAAATACCTAGAAATGGGATAATTGGATTATTGATACTTATATTTGTTAATTTTTTGAGGAACCCCCATACTGTTTCCCCTAGAAGATGTACCGTTTTACATTCTCCTCAACAGTGTACAAGAGTTCCAGTAACTCCACATCTTTGTCAATACGTGTTATCATTTGTTTCTTGGTAATAGACATCCTAATAGGTACAAGGTAATATATCAATAGGTTCTAATTTACCTTTCCTGATGATTAGTGATGTTGAGCATCTTTACATATATATGGTGTTCATGTGTATATCATCTCTGAAGAAACATCTATTCAAGGCTAGTTTAACCAAATCCCAATTTTTTTTTCGGCCATAACAATAAAACTATGTTAGAAATCCAGTCATATGGCTGTCATGGAAAGTATACTTAATGAAGAAAAAAAAAGAATTCAGATTTAACATTTTGTACACATCTTTTCCTTTTTAAGCTATAAAGATTAAAATAATTGGGGTAAAAAGGAGAAAAAAAATCAAAATAATCAAAGAAAATGATAATCTTTTAAAGACAGATATTACTACTTCCTCTAGCCTCAGGTTGTGTTTTCTTTTTTGTTAGATGTCTTTCTGTTTGCTGTCTTTTTTAAATTAAACAAATCTTTTACCTCCTTAGTTTATTCTTATATATTTTATTCCTCATGTTGCTACTGTAAATGACACTCTTTGCCTAATGTTTTCAGATAGTTTTTCACTAGTATATAGAAATGACTTTTGCAGGTTCATTTTGTATCCTGTAACTTTACTAAATGAATTTATTTGTTCTAACAGTGCTTTCATGGAGTCTCTAGTGTTAAGCTCATGTGTCTGTATGTCTAAGATCATGTGTCTATATGTTTATAGACAACGTTAGTGTTGTTCATGTATAAGAACGTGTGTGTGTATATATATATGTATACATATATATGATCATGTAAAATGCAATTGGAAAATTTTACTTCTTTCTGTTTTTGATGACGTCAGTTTCTTTTTCTGGCATAATTGCTCTAGATAGAACTTCTAGTAATATTCTGAAAGAAGTGGTGAGAGTGACATTCTTGCCTCATTCCTGATTGCAGAGACAAACCTTCAGTTTTTTACTGTTAAGTCTGATATTAGTTGTGGACTTTTCATATATCACTCTTATTATATTGAGGTAATTTCTTTTACTTCTCATTTTTACAGTTTTTATCATAGAAGGTGTTGAATTTTGCCAAATGCTTTTTGTGCATCTATTGAGAGGATCCTGTGATTTTTTACCTTTATCCTGTTGATTTTCTGTATCACATTAATTCATTTGGGCATGTCGAACATCCTTACATCACAGGAATAAATTCCACATAATAATCATCTATGCTCTCTTTAATTCACTGTCAGATTCCATTTGCTAGTATTTTATGAGAATTTTAACATCTATATTCATCATAGATATTGGCGTGTAGTTTTCTTTTCTTGTGGTTTCTTTGTCTGGCTTTGATATCAGGATAATTGCTGGCCTCAAAAATTGAGTTTCTAACTGTTCCCTCATTTCTTTTCTCCAACAGCACATTGAAACAATATTTTACTATGATCGAGTGGAATTTATCCCAGGGATGTAAAGATAATTTGACACAGGCAAATCAATAAATGATGCATCACATTAACAGAAAGGACAAAAACCCTCTGATCATTTCAGTAGACACAGAAAAGTATTTAACAAAATTCAACATATCCTCATAATAAGGAAATATTGTGTACTTGATTAAATGGTTGTTGCTTTTTTTCTCTTTTCTTTTTAAAAATAATTTCAACTTTTATTTTAGATTCAGGGGTGCATGTATGGATTTTTTACATGGATATATTGTATGATGCTGAGGTTTGACGTACAGATGACTCCATGTAGTGAGCATAATAACCAATAGATAGTTTTTCACCCCTCATCTCCCTCTTCCCCCCTCTAGTAGTCCCCAGTGTCTATTGTTCCCATATTTATATCCAAGTGTACTCTACGTGTAGCTCACACTTACAAGTAAGAACATGCGGTTTTTGGTTTTCTGTTCCTGGATTAATTTGCTTAGGATAATGGCCTCCATCCGCATCCATGTTTCTGCAAAAGACATGGTTTCATGGCTGCATAATATTCCGTGGTATTTATGTAATACATTTTCTTTATCCAGCCCACCGTGAGTGGGCATCTAGGTTGAGTCCATGTCTTTGCTTTTGCAAATAGTGCTGAGATGAACATGCAAGTGTATGCATAGTTTTGGTACAGTGATTTATTTTCCTTTGGGTATATACCCAGTTCCCCTCATTTTCAATTTCTTATTTTAAATGTCAGTAGAATTTACTAGTGAAGTCATCTTATCCTGGGCTTTTATTTTTTAAGAGGTATTTGATTACTGATTCTATTTCTTTATGATATAGTTTTGATATGTGTGTCTCCAGCAATATGTTCATTTATTCTAGATTATGTAATTTGTTAGAGTGTGATTTTTTATGCTAGTCTCTTATGTGATCTAACATATGTAATACTCTGGAGAAAGACGCATGTCTGTTTGAAAAGAGTGTATTCTGCTCCTGTTTGGTGGAATGCTCTGTAAATATCAGGTCCATTTTTTCTTTAATGTTATTCAGATTATCTGTTTTTCTTACTGCTCTGTCTGGATGTTGTGTCCATTATTGAAAACGAGGTGTGAAGTCTCCTGCTATTATTGCATTGTGGTCTATTTCTCCTTTCAATTCTGTCAATGTTTGCTTTCTGTATTGAGGTGCTCTCATGTTGAGTGCACATATATGTTTATCATTGCTCTATCTTCTTGAGGCATTGACCCTTTTATCATTATAAAAGATTTTTCTTTGTCTTCTGTAATAGTTTTTGATTTAATGGTCCTTGTCTGATGTACCCCTACCCTTTTTGGTTATGATTTACTAATTCATGGAATATCATTTTCTATGCCATTCAACTTTCAGCCTATGTGTGTCGTCCTTAAATCTAAAGTAAGTTTCTTATTCTTTTTTTAATCCATTCCATCTCTCTGTGTCTTTTGATTAGCAAGTTTAATCCATTTAAAGTTATTATTGATAGGAAAGGATTTGCTATTGCCATTTTGTTGTTTCTTATTATTCTTATAGTACTTTTGTATGTCTCCCTTTCTTGTTTTTCTTTGGGTTTTGTTGGTTTTTATTGTTAGGCTTTGATTAGTTTTTTCAGATTTGTATGTGTGTGTGGTTACCTTGGTACTTACATAAAATATCTTACAACAGTCTATGCTGATAACTTAAGTATAATTGCATATAAAAACTTACAGTTTCACTTCTTCCCCTCAACATACTTCATTATTATTTTCAAAATCTATTCATAATTGTGTTTGTATCTTTAGTTACAGTTTTCAAAATAATTTTTTCTTTTAACTTTTATGCTAGAATTAAATGTGTTTTATCCACCACCAGTACAATAATACAATACTTTATATTTGTCCATATATTTACTTTCCTCAAGCAGTTTTAGACTTTCTTATTCTTTTATATTGCTGTTTAATGTCTTTTCATTTTGACTTGAAGAATACCCTTTAAAATTTCTTGTAAGTCAGGTCCAGCAGTAATGATCTCCCTCAATTCATTTTGTTTGGAAAAGTCTTTATCTCTCTTTCATTTTTGAAGGACAGTTTTTGCCAGGTGGAGTATTATTTGATGGCAGTTTTTTTCCTTCAGCACTTTGAATATATTACCTCACTTTCTTCTGCCCTACTTGATTTCTGTTGATAAGCTTACTCATAGACTCATGAATATGAGATGAATTCAAAATTCTCTGTTTGTCTTTGGCTTTTGATAATTTGATTAAAATGTGTCTCAGTGTAGATTTCTTTGAATTTATCATACTGATGTTCTTTGGGCTCTTGGATATGGATGTTCATTAACTTCCCAGATTTGAGAAGCCTTCAACAGTTATTTCTTTGAATAAGGTTTCTGATTGTTTTTCTCTATTATCATTCAGAGATTACCGTAATTTGTATATTGGTCCTGCTTGCTGGTATCCCATAAATTGCTTAAGCTTTATTCACGTTTTTTTCTATTTTTTTTTTTCTTTTTGCTCTTCTGAGTTATTTCCAGTGACTTCTATTCCAGTTCACTAATCCTTCCTTCTGCTTGATCTAGTCTGTTGCTGAACCCCTTTAGTGCATTTTTCAGGTCACTTACATTCTTCAGCTTCATGATTTTTGTTCAGTACTTTTTAATATTTTCTCTTTCTTTGTTGAAATTCTTACATTGTACATACATTAGGCTCTTTACCTTAGCAAACAACCTCTTGAAAGTTATTTTTAATTCATTTTCAGGTTAACCATTTCATTAGCATTGATTTCTGGAGATTTATCTTGTTCCTTTGTTTGGAGCATCTTAGTCTGATTCTTTACTTTCCTTGACTATCTCTGTTGGTATCTGCACATTAGACAAAGCAGACACCTTTATCAATCTTTACTGACTTGACCAGTACAGAAGGCTCCCACCAATCAACCTACCCAGGGATTCTGGTGACCTTTATCAACTCTTTTCCTCCCCACACAAGGGGAAGGCTTTTGTCAGCTTACTCTGTGATCAACTGAAGCTCTGGTATTTATGACCTACTGTTTTTGTTTTTCCTCAGGTGGCTAGATTGTGCCATATCCATCAGAGCTTCAGGACTCACAAGGCAGAAGCTAGTTGTTTCGGAAGCCCTGAGATATTGTAGCATTGGACAAGAGATCAATTCTTTCCCTTCCAAGAGGAAAGTTGAGAATTGGGATTCTTTTTGTTTGTTTGCTTACTCCGTGCTGAGCAGTGGGGAGGATCAATGGCATATACCAACCTAAGATGTTGCCTACATTCTTCAGGTGTCTAGATTATGCTGTGCCCATCGGACCTTTAAGACTAACTAGACAAAGGCCAGCTCTCTGCCCGCCAGCCTCCTACCTCCACCACCCTTCCACCCCCAACCACCTACCCAACTTCCTTGGAAGTGCTAGGGCATTGAACATGTGATCCAAGCCCTTACCTCCCCTGGGTGAAACCAGGAGCTTGGGCATCTCTTTCTGATCTTAGGGAACCACACTAAGAGAAGGGTCTTGGTGAGAGGGTGTTTTATACTCTCTACCAGCTCTAGTGAGTCTGGTTTTGCATCCTCCCAGGGTGCAGGAACCTTTCCATTAGTTTCTGATTTCCCACACAGGAAATTCTTCCATCAGCTGTGGCTGAATTGATATGCTTGTATGAAGAAGAAGGGTCCAGGAATTCCTATTCTGCCATCTTGCTGACATCACTGTGCTACATTCTTGTGTGATTAGTTTTGTAGGCATATGTTTTTATATCTCTTGGGTAAATACTAACAATTATATTATTATTGGCATACAGAGTAGGCATGTATTTAACATTGTAAGGTATCTTACAGTTTTTCAGAATGTTTTATTTTCACTCTGACTAGCAGTATATGAGATTTCCAGTTGCTCTGAATTCTAGCTAACATGTTGTGTTATCAGCCTGTTTAATTTCAGGAATAGTACTATGTGTGGAGTGAAATTGTAATAGGGTCTTAATTAGCATTTTCTGGATATATTGTTATGGACATTGAGTACGTTTATGATGGTTTGATGTTGTTTCTAGGGAAAGAGTGGTAAAAAGGATGGCACTAGGGACGTTTGGCCTTATCAACTAAAAAGTAATATTGTCCATTAACAGAAATGGGATGACTGAAATAGAAGCAGATGGGGGGCAGGGAAAGGAATATAAAAAATTCAGCATTTGATATTCCTATTAGATAAGTTCAAGTAGAGATGTTAAGTAGCAAGTTGGCTATATGAGTTTTAGTTCAGGGAAGTATCTATTTGAAGATCATCAGGATATGGATGATAGTAAAGCCATGAGATTTGGTGAGATCACTAAGGGAGGAATTGTAAGTAGAAAAGAGCTGAGAACTAAGCTCTGGACTCCTCCATAATTGGACACGTTAAAAGAAACCAGGAAAAGATTTTGAGATGAAGTAGCCAGAGAGGACAGAGGAAACATGAGAATATGACACTCAGAAGCCTGAGAAAGTAGAGCTTTTGATTGAGAAATAGTGATTAACTGTTCCTGATGTTACCTAAAGGGAGGATTCTACTACATTCTTAGGGCACAGAAGGTTGTGGTCAGAAGGTGGGATGCTTGAAGCTATAATTATATTCAGTTCTAGTTATTAGTCATGTAAAGGTCTATAGAATGATCATTGAGACAGTGGCTCTATTAGGCTGAGGGACAAGATCACAGGAAGAAAGAGTTCAAGAGACAGAAAGGTCAGTTTGTTGGAAGCATGTTGGAACAAGTGATAGGCAATTGGAAAAGCTTTTTAAAATGTGTGTGTGTGTGTGTGTGTGTGTGTGTGTGTTTGACAAGCAAGAACAATAGGCTAAATCTGTCAACATGTCATTTAATAAGATTAAAAAAGGAAGTTTTGTATTTAGGTGTAATATATTAAATGTATCAGGGAAGTAATTATTTAATATTAGGCTATATATATGGAATTTAATGGATTTAGTTGACTGTGAATTTAGTAAAGCTTTGCCAATTATATTCTTAATAATGATTTCCAATAAATTTTTTCTAAAAGGATTTAACAAAAACATGGTTAATCCTTATCTGTATTAAATAATTTTAGCAACCAAAGTAAGAAAGGCTGCTTCTCTTTATGAGCATAGCTCAGCCACACCTTAAATGCCATGTGCCTTCACATATTCTATATAGAGCATGTCAAAGGAAGAGAGAATAGGTTTATGAGTGAAGTTCAAGCCTTATCACATGACTATAGTGTTATGAGACAGACAATTTCAAATATTTCCCTTGAGAAAAAAAAAAGAAATTAAGGAAAAATAAATGAGTGGCATTTTGTATTCCTCCCTGAGCAGTAGTGACAGGAAAATGTAGAGATACCCCTTCTTGGCAGCATTAAGAATTTTTATATTTTAGTGATTGATAGCACTGCTTCATGAGCAATGTAATTCTTAAAAATTTTTGAAAATTAGTAAACGAGTTAACTTTATGGTGAAGACTTATCAAATTTTATGGGTTCTAAAACACCATCAATTATACCATATAGCATTATTTTATGTGGCAAACTGCAATCATAATTATGATATGCTTCACTTTTAAAACTCATTCTGATTTCAGAAATATTAAAATATAAAAAAGGGTGTTGGTATATATTAGTGATATGCAGCAATTAAAAACTAAAGCTCCTCAACTTTTTGTTTTGAATAATGTTGGTGTCTTAGTGTGCTATGTATCTTTCAAATAATCCAAATCCACAAAAATACATTTTTGAAAACACAGACTTTTTACTAAATATCAAATTCCTTTTTATACAAAATATTATATTTGTATTGTAATTAGAAGATTGCTAAATCTTCCCCTAAATAACTTTTCAAAGCATGTTCAGCTCTTAGAGATCAGTAACAAAATTCTTATTGGGTTAATAACAGTTTTTCAGATAAAATGTTGTTCTTCATTTGCTGCACTGATGCCATTTCTTTTGACTATTAGTAACAAAATTAAGGCTATGTAAAGAATATGTTAGAGATACCATATATCCTAATTACTCCACCTGAGGTACGTTCAGCAGTCTGCACTCAGTTGTTCCTTTGGCTGTGTTGTAAAGTAGCTCATACCCTTGTACCTTCTGGTTTATGGGTGAATTTTGTCAGTGCATTCTATCTTTATTTGTAAGAGTTCTTCCTTGAAGTCAGATTAGGCTATCAAGGGAACAGTATGCTTCGAAGATGTTTGTGTAATGTTGATTAATGTGGCAGTGCATTGTAACTTTATTGTAATAATTCTTTATCATTTAAAAGCATCTTGAATTCAAGATGCTTTAACTTTAATGCAGATTTTCTTACAAAGGATCCTAAAAACTTGGTTGCAATAATCCTGCTGAAAGAACATTGGTTTTGTTTTGTGTGAATATCTTCCAGAAAGAGGGACTTGAACCTTAAGTAAATTTAGTGGAGAACAAAGAAGTGGCACTTCAGGAAAGTGCTATGGAGCAGCTATTTCTAACATGAAAACATCTGGTAACTTGCAAGCTTGATAGTTTTCTAATTATTGAATGCCAGCTACATGTAACCATAGCCATTATAAAATCATGTTTAAAGATGAGAGTAAGGAAAGTGGTAAAGATCTAGATAATGTGTAATCTTATTTAATTCATGTTTATGAATGATGCAGAAAAAAATAATTTAAGAAAAACACTAGGCCATAGATATACACTTTCATAGAAAGCCAAGTAGTGAAGGCGTTTAGTACAGATCATTTTGGAACCATGTACAGGAGAATACAGGACTGATACAAAGTTCTGCTTATTTCTTAATTAGCTATAAAATGCTTTTTTACTTTGAATTATTAACCTTTCTCATTATTTGCCTTCCCACCATCAAAGTCATGAGACATAAAGTTGGGATGAATCAATTGCATTTTTTTTTCAAGAGCAAATTTGAAGTGAATTCAATTTTGGTTAAGATAGAAAACCTTATTTTATAGAAAAATTCCCGGGGGGGGTCCAGCAGAAAAATTAATATTATGTTTGCATACCATAGTTAGGATCACAGATGAACTTCAGTGGTACCCAATTACCTATATCTAAGCGAAAGGCAAAGCCTTCCCTCCTAAATGATCTGTTTGAGGCATTTGATAACATCTATCTCAATATTTTTGATTGTCCAGGAAGCACTCAGCTGGGCAAAACGGTCAGCACAGACATATATATATATATATATATATATATATATATATATATGTATATGCAATGAGACACACATATATATGTATATGCAGTGAGACAGAAAGCTGACCTAAGCATCTGCCTGTGTTCTACTCTATTCTGATTTTAGTTGCATCAGTATAATTCCATATTGGCATCATTCCCTCTTTACTTTATTTTGCATCACCATATAAAGCTACCATTAAGGTGTCTACTCCATCTTAAATCTCATTTGATCTCTAAGTAAAAGTTCTTAAAACTATCAGGACAAGATGGTCATACCTTAGGAAGTATGCTAGCTAAACTAAGTGTATGTGGTTTTCTCTGTCCTCAAAATACAGCCCTGTAGTTAGCTGCAGATTTTTTCACCTGAGGTCTTTGTGATGTCAGAGTATTTTCTGATTCTTGTGTTCTAGAGGTTTAAACTGAGCCCTGGGGATAAGGCATGATGCTGTCAGGGGCAGGAATTCAAATATCTTTTCTTTCAGGTCTTTTTCTTTATCACTGGCACTCTCATTTATTTATATCCAATCTTAATTTAAAAAGATGAGGTATGGCTAAAAATATGCACACATTGCAATAACATAAAATGAATTTTAAAATCAGAATAAAAAAGAAACAACATTAGGAAACTCAAATGAAGCCAAAGGTAAATTTAGAAAGTAGAAAGGGATGCTCTGCAATGTAAGTGGGAAGATTGCAAGTATTATCTTTAAATACTTTTTTTCACTTCTAAATGAAGAGAAAACAGGCAATTACAAGAATTGAAGTGGTCATGCTATTAGTACTAACTAATACCTCAGGAGGAAACAAAAATTTTGCATTTCAGTTCTCGTAGGGAGCACTGTGATGAAGTTAATGGCATCCTCAGTGATACCCTCTCCACTGAGTACAATAAAAATTATTGTAGGCATTTTCTTATTGTCTACATTTAATATAAGCCCAGAGGTGACAGCAACATGAAAACTCAGTAGAAAGCACTTTTATAAAACAGTGATCATCTGAAAACAGCAATCTCTGAGGACAGAGGACTATAATCATGTCATTTTGTTCCTGGGATAAAAACTTAGAATATATAGAGCAGTAAACTGGCAAAGTCATCCTGTATAGGCCAGAGTAAGTATTTTGGTTTTGAAGGTCATATGTTCTCCATCTCAACCTCCTAATTCTGCCTTTGTAGCATGAAGGCAGCCATAGATAAAGTGTAAGTGGATGGGGGTACCAATAAAACTTTAAACAAATAGATATGAGCCAGATTTGGTTCATGGACTGTCGTTTGCCAAATCTGATTTAGAGAAATAGGATTTTATTCACATTAGAGATTCATCTAGTCTGTAACATCTCAGAAAAAAATTTTAATAAATACTTGAAAGCAAAGATTAGAAATTAAAGTATATCTCTAAAATTAAAGACCTGAAAGACATTCTATTACCATTTAAGGGTACTATATGATATAGCTCCCCAACCAGAAAGTGGTTGATAGCTTCATTTAAAAAGTAAAGAATTTAACCAGAGCTACCTTACCTCTGATTAAAGAAGGATGAATGAGTGTAATTGATTGAGGAACATTTCCCCCCACCCCAAACTTCTGTATTCTCCAGAACAAATGCATGTTTATATGCAACTCATGGAAAGTATAATAGTAAATCATGTGCACCTGGGAATGATCACCCACCTACCAGATCTGTGAACATGAGCAAGTTTTCTCACCTATCTTTAACTAAATCTCCTTATCAGGAAATTGGACATAATAATTTATTCCTCACAGGTTTGCTGTGAGGCAAAATGTTTAGCCATTAGATGAATGATTCATATGAATTAATAGGTCATAGTTTGGGCCCTAAAGAATATGACACAACTCCCAAACTGTTGCATACAGGACTGTATCCAACTCATAGATGTATTTGCTTTGTCCTGTGAAACATGGACTGTATATAAGCATCTGCGATGCAAATGAGAAAAAAATATGGTAACTTTATATGGAAAAAAATAGATTTTAGGGAAAAGAAAAACAAGTAGAAGATCTGGCCGCCTTAGGCCTGCTGCATTGAATGAAAACAGTCCGTGTGACCAAGGCATGTGGCCTCCAGTGTGTGCAGCTGCTACCAGACACCTGTCACTCTGGAACTCAGACTGGGCTCTGCTACCATTCACAACCCAGCTTGTCCTGCTGTGTTGCTTGAGTAGTGTCTAGAAGAAACAAAAATCCTTCTTGGTCCCATGTATATATCTTTCCTTCTTCTCTGGTATACGTGGTATGCTTCATTTTTTTTCTATTATGTGGCTCTTGTGAGGATCCCAGAGTAACATACGTCAGGAGGTTAATAGTAGCTCTGTGTAGGATTCAAGTTAGGTAAGTTTAGGCATGCTTAAGGAAGCAAAGAAACCAGGTATCTTCTGTGGGCCTCTCATTATCTTTTAATATATTAATGAACAGTTTCAGTTTCCAAGATAAGAGTGCACTATACAGCAATCTCAAACTCATTCTAAAAAATACAGTATTTAAATTTTTATTTTAATGCCCCATACATCATGGTCACTTAGCTATTGACCACATTTTTCCCATGGAGCATGGTTTGGAAACAATGCTATTAAAATCCTCATAGGTCTTGTAATTTTAAAATAAACATCCCAGATATATTTGTTGAGAATGGTATCCACCAATTACCTGGTAATTGGACCTACTTTATAACATTACTGGATAATAATACTATCAAGAGTAATGTAGGTAAGATTTATTGAATACTTAGATGCAACAGGTAAGCACTTAGCTATATTATCTTATTTAATCTTCACAAAAATTCTATAAAGTGGATTCTCTTTTCCCTCTTCCGTAATGGTAAAAATGAGGTAGAGTGAAGCTAATAACTTGCTGGTCACACAGTTGCCAAATAAGGCAACTAATGTCTCTACCCTTACTCTTGGCTGCTGGACTTCACTGCCTTGACTTAATGCAGTAAGAATTGGAAACATACACTCCAAATTATATCTCAATTAGATTGATCTTGGATTTGTTTCTTCCTGTATTAATGATATATAAATATCAACTGCCTGTTGAAAATCACTCTAGCTCTTAAATATAAAACCTTAATAAAAGTAGAAAAGTATATGTTAGATTTAATTTTGTATTTGCTGGAACATATGGCTGGCTAATTCAGTAGATTCACCAACTTATAAGAATTAAAAGGGAGAGGTCATGAAACTTCTTGCTTTTCGATTTTAACATGGTGTACTATTTGATGAGGGTTTTTCTAAAGAAACTGATACTCATGGTTCTATTAAGGCACAGATTTCTTCTATCAGTCCCAAAGGGTACTGATTAGTCTTAAACTGTTCTCTATTTAAAGAAAGTGAAGGCCAAAAAAGATCAATAAAAGCTAAACATAATGTTCTGAAATCTTTTCCGCAGACTGATAGAAATTTAACAGTGCTTAGTAGAGAAATAGATACGCCTAAACTCCCTTTAAACTCATGTATGATCACTCCTCACCTTGCCCTGCCATCTTGTGTATAATTTTGCCCCAAGTGGTACAACCTTTCAATTTACTAAAGGGAAAAAATATGACACAGTGTTGAGACAATTTTCAGATGTAGGGGTTGATAGAATGAAAGAGAAAGAGAAGTTACGTTTTTCTAGGTAGTTGTTAAAGGGCAAGGGTTGGTAGACCTGGGAAGCAAATTAAGATTCTAGCATGCTGTGAAGTTTATTTTAGAAGCTCTAAATTATGTGGGTCAAATTCCAAGCCTTGTTGAATTAGTTGGGGTTGCCTTTAAATGGGTCACCCTCTAATCATGCCTTATTTGTCCCTCTGGTGTATTTACAGGTACTGAAGATGGATGGGGATCATTAGGTATCTCTTATTATATTGTCCCACAAATATCTTAACCGTGAGTTTTTCAGAGTAATATTTTTCCATTTGTGTCTACAGGGTAATATATATTTGAAGAATTCATGACCATACCTCAATGTTCATGTTTCACTGAGATCGTTTCATTTTCATCCAGAAAAAAGTTTTATTTTATGTAAATAACATACATTTTTCTGGTTCTGAAAATGATGCATGGTAATTGAAGACAATTTGGAAAATGTTGGTACAAAATAGATGACTGAAAGTCACCCAATAGCACATCTATCTATAATCACTTAATTTGAAGTGTCTATTCTTTTGATTTACAGATGTTTTTTCATGTAACATTGAGATCACTTAGTATATATATTTTTAATTATTTCCATTTAAAGATGAATATTGTGAACACGTTATCTTTAAAACAAGATATTTAGTCTGGGTAGATAAGAAAGCATATATTCGTTAGTTTTATTCAATGAAATAATTGCTGATTTTATACAACTTGGTCTCATATTTATCCATGTTATTAGACTGACTTCAGAGAGGAGAGTTTTATAGCCTGTAGTTTTAAGGGAAATTTATTGACATATAAAGCTTAACAAGAGGAAAGTAGACCTAATTATCATATTTCTAACCTGTCACTGCATTTCGTGATGCTGTATTACCATGAGCTGAGGTGGTCCTAGATGCCTGCAAATTATAACAAATGGAATTGTACAAATTGCAATGGATAATAGCATGAAAAATTTCATAGTATTTCTGAATAAAAAGAATGGCTCTCCATTATTTTAAATCATTGTCAGAAATTTCCTTAAATTTACATTTTCTCATCAGTCTCTGGCTCTTAAAGTTTAATAAGATAGTCCAAATTGACAAAACTCTTTTAAGTCTTTGCCCGTTGTTGAAGAAGTTTCCATAGCATGATGGTTTATTATTCTCTTCCCCCAAAGTATCTGGTATCTACATTCATGTTAAACGACAACAACAAACAGAAAGGAAAGAAACATAATAAGAAGTGATTAGAAATTAATTTAGTTAAAATTATCTGTAGTATAAATCATTTGTCCCGTGATTTTAATCTGTATTTTGATAAATGTTAGGCATCATATTTCAAAATAAGCTTCCTTTTTTGAGCTTTGTTATTTAGAATTATAGCTAGTATGAATGTAAGGTGTTACTCACTGGATTGCTGAGTTACCTGGAAATTCACCACCTTTAGCCATTGGATTAATATGTTAAAGGTAACCTTAATAGCTGCTGGTGCTATGCAAATAATAAGTGCTCAGTAAATGCTTGACTGACTACCTGCTGGAAGGCTGCTCTAATAGTCTCCTGAAATGGGGATGGAAATCTAGAGCACTGGAAGGGGAAAGGAAGGCAGGAGCTTAGGACAACATGTTTATGTGGGTGAGACAGAAAGCCACGGAGACCCAAAAAGGAACCAAAAAATAATTCTAGTGTTATTTTTTGAGTAGCTAATTCTTGTTTTTCCCAGAGACGGTATTTTTTTTTTCACACTGATTTTTGGTGATTTTCCTTTTCCTGATATTATGTCCTAGATATTTTATGGACCTTAAGAGGTTTTTGCACAGATGTGCATTTGTTGCATATTCATAACAAAATCCAAGACTGTCATTTCAGAGATTTGTATCAGTCATCTAGTGACTGATGAAAAAGATGATCTGGAACCTGTTTTTGAGATCGGATGATGACGTAATAAAGTAGCTTCCCATTTTAATTCTCATAATGACTTTGTGGTCTTAGTTGTGTTATAAGTAAATATTGACCTCCTGAATCATATACTACCAAATGGCAGGAACTGGGCTCTTAGCCTGCTTTATCCTTTCCTATATATAGTGGGATGACTCAGAAACACTCAAAACTGCAAGGAGATACCATTGCATTTTAAAACAAATTTGATTGCCTAATCAATGTTAATAGACATTGAGAGAGAGAGAGAAATCTAAGACCCAACTTTGGTTAATTGAATTGTCCAGTTGTTATCATAATGCAGGATACTGATTCATCAATATCAGTGGCCTTTTAGGATGAGCCATCACAGGCCTCCACGCGCATTACTTTATTACTGCCTTTCACACTAGATGATGCAGCTATGATGCTGCCATACTTGTTTGGTCTGAAAATGTTGACAATTACTGATTTTCTAAAAAATCATGGTACCTATTAATCTCATGTTTTATTAATTTCTAATTTAAAAAAGCATGGGTTCATATGAAATATTACACTGGAAAAAATGTTTTATTTTTATTTATAATTACAAAAGAGAAATTTTATAGCACCTGCAACTGTCTGTCACATATGCAGCTTCATAGTCTTTTCTTGATTTTCAGTAGTTACCTCAATAAATCACGTATTTTTAATGTCATTTATGAAAGGTATATAAATTATTGCTCTTCCAGTTACAACATAGCATTAATGGGAAATTGTTAATGGGAACTTGAATCATATAAAGTATCTAGAATTTCAAAATGACAAATCTATTATTTATTATGAATAATAGTCTGGTTTAATATAGCTACTTTTTTTTTTTTTTTTACAAATGTTAATCATTGAGCCTAATTCTTTGCACAGTAGAAGAGGAGAAAAATGTTAAACAAGATAAAAATGTGAATTTTGAATGTCTTCTATTCATTTCTACATATGGGATAATTTCTCACCTTGCCAACCATAACAGAATAGAATTAAAAATAATTTTTAGTATTATGCCTGTCTTTGTATTATTTTTTCTTCTTTGTTTTTCTTATGCATCACTACATGATTTAGTAAGTATTATTCCCCTGAATCAAGATACGCAGATGATATTTGCTTTGGAAGTATTATGTAGGAAGGCGTTGATGGATCTGGACTTTCCATCATTGTGTACAGTTTTTTTTCAGTCTTGCCACTATCATCTTTTCCTCTCTGTACTTATAATTGGAGGTAATATCATAGAGTCCATTTCTGCACTTATTCAAATAACAGGTCTTAGGTAAATATGAATTTGAATAAGTGCAGAAATTTCATTGTGTCACCAAAACATTATTTTTAATTTGATTGACATTTGCATATAGGAGGCCATACTTATTTGAACATCACCTATAGATGAATCATGTTCTACCTGCTGGGTTGCCAACTCTAAATATTTTTAAGTAACAATGGCTATACAGGATATAGAAAAAAGTTCTTTTGATAAATAAATGTATACAAGAGTATATTTGATTATTTTATGAGGATTTTACAACAGCTTTCTAGGATTCAGTTACAAGTCAGTTTTCTCTCTCTCTCTCTCTCTCTCTCTCTCTCTCTCTGGGAGCTTGCATGTATAAACATACATTCACATAAGAGCACACTGTGGGTATGGATTATTTCATTTTACCTGCATGAAACATTGTCTATAGTGGCCATTGCTCGTTCCTCTTTATTCTCTTCTATAAATCTCAAATTACTCTTTAATATGTGTTTATGAGCCATCAATTTTTATCTGCTCCATATTTTAAGAAGGCAAACACAGTTAAGTCAGAATGACTAATGGGATGGTGGGGAGAAGTATGGGCTGATAAAAATTAAATAGGGAACAAATGATTCCCCTTCAGAGCTATCCTTTTAATATAGCAAATTATTATGAATAAAAAGCAGCATTCTAAAACATTTCTTTTAATTAAATTTTGTAATAAGGATATATACCCCTCTGCTTTCCAAGCCCCATGTTATCTATACTTGCTTCAGCAGGCACTAACAATTCAAGAGAAGTTTTAAGCTCTAGAACCTTTTACACAAGTATAGGAGTCTTATTTTACAGGTTTTTAAAGTGTAATGCATAGTTTTGTCAAAACACAAAAGGTAATCATTGGCAAAAATCTACGGTGTTTTCAGCATCTTCTGTGAACATTACTTCACCTCACTACTCTCGCCTGGCAACACCACATTCTCAGGAGCATTCACAAGCCACTCATCACCCTTCTTTTTTCCCTTCCAGGTAACACTCCCCTAGAATTCTTGAAGTGTTTCACTCTAGGCTCATCATCACTGTCTTCATTACTACTCTTGTTTTTTAATTATTGGTGATTTCAACATTGTGGTAGATAATCTTTCTAATTATCTGGCTTCTC
Organism: Ateles fusciceps; assembly: GCA_036589455.1. Lineage (NCBI taxonomy): Eukaryota > Metazoa > Chordata > Mammalia > Primates > Atelidae > Ateles > Ateles fusciceps. The sequence goes on from JAZHEH010003462.1 coordinate 1,122,926, forward strand.
AGGTGGGCCTCACTGACCCACTGCCCTTCAATTATCTGTCCTTCATCCTAACTCGGGCACCCAGCCGTGATCATTTCCTGCAACCACTGTGTATTCTCAATTTCAAATTGCCTAATTTCCATCCACAATATTATCTTTCTATCTTCCCCCTCTCTAATACTCTAGCTCCACAAATGTTTCAGTCACACCTGGAATCTGACTCTATCATGTTCCTCTTGTCCTCACCTTGTAGCAAATATGCCACAGTTTCCTAGCCCATTGTATTTCCTACTTATACAGAAGACATTTTTTTCTTTATTACTCAAATCTCTGCCGTATCTCCCTTCATCTTCCCGCTCACTTGGCTAACCTTGTTCTTGCCTCACTGAGAAAATCGAAGATATCTTAAGACTTTCATAAAATTTCATGATCACATTTAAACATCTATCTGCAACTTTATCTACTGTCGATGAATTGTCCATGCTCTTATTGAAAGCCACCTCTTGCAAACGTCTACTAGAACCAATCATCCCTACTGGAGGACACTGATTTAGCAATTCAGTATTGCCCAATCCTTCATCACAGAGAGACAAATAGCCAGCCACAATAGTTCACACCTGTATTCCCGGCACTTTGGGAGGCCGAGGCAGGAGGATCACTTGAGCTTAGTCTGGGCAACATGGTGATATGGCAACACGGTGAAAGTTCGAGACCATACTTGGCAACATGGCAAAACCTCATCTCTACAAAAAATACAAAAATTAGCTGGGCGTGGTGGTATGTGCCTGTAGTCCCAGCTACTCTTGGTATGGAGGTGAGGGGACTGCTTGAGCCCAGAAAGTTGAGGCTGCAGTGAGCCATGATTATGCCACTGCACTCCAGCTTGGGTGACAGGGTGAGACCCTGTCTCAAAAATAACACAATAGACTTGCTCCTGAGTTATTTTTAAACATCAAGATCAGTTTTGCAGCTATAAAGGATGATATGTTTCTGAATTAGAATAATATGATATGTAGAGAAGACTATATTACATAAATAAGTTCTGAATTATGTGTTATAGACTTACATTAGGGCATCACTGATGTAAGAACTATTCAGAAATGGCTTTCAGATAAGACTTGAGCTGTGCATTTATGGATGGAATGATTTGATATGTGGAGAGGAAATTAAAGCAACTGTCCCAGGCAAAAGAACACAACATGTGCATGTGTGCAGATGTACAAATAAGCTGGTAGAGCCAGAGTTCAGAGAGGAAGCCTGACTAGCAGAAAGGCTTCACGAGATTGTTCGAAAGAGAGATTATAGGGAAGGATCCTAGAAACCCGTTTCATGATGGCCGTGATTTTGAGGTCGAATTAGAGAAGACAGTAGAATAGTCACTTGGAAATACTAGTTAATTTTGTGTTTTCAGAGCTGAGATTGAATAATAGAATACACTGAGATTCATGTCTTCTTTGTTTTTATACTTAGAATCTTCCAAACTGAGTTCACACGCCATATTTTAGGAAGGAGGGGAAAAATACATTGAGGGCTTTAAAGGCAGATGGTTTGGTGAGCAGTGGGGGAGAAGCCCGGGCACATCCCAACTTGTACTCGCTCAGTAAGTGAGACGCAGGAGGGACAGGCCTGGTCAGCAAAGGAGGCTGTCACCGTGAGCAGGCTCACACTCAGGCTCAGTTTACAGTTCAGTCAACTTTGGCTTCAAAGTATCAGAAGGAGACAGAAGACCCCATCAGGAGAGTGAGGAGGTCGATGGTTGCTATTTCCTTTTTTTTTTTTTTTTTTTGAGAGGAAGTCTTATTGTCACCCTGGCATGCAGTGGCCTGATCTCAGTTCACTGCAACCTCCGCCTCCTGAGTTCAAGTGACTCTCCTGTCTCAGCCTCCCAAATAGTTGGGATTACAGGCAAGCGCCACCACACCCGGCTAATTTTCTTGTACTTTTGTAGAGATGGGGTTTCACCATGTTGGCCAGGCTGGTCTCGAACCCCTGACCTCAGGTGATCAACCCACCTCGGCCTCCCAAAGTGTTGGGATTACAGGCATGAGCCACTGCATCTGGCTGATGTTTGCTATTTCATGTGATGGCAGTCAGGATACCTGACAGTCCTTTTTCTCCTAACAAACTAGATCATCACCTCACCTAAGGACACCTGACACTGTCCTTAGAAATCTCGCAGCTGCATTGCTGTGTGATTGAGATTTTCTGGTGATGGAAATGTTCTATAATATAGATGGCTATTGAGTACTTGAAATTCAGCTAGTCCAACTGAGGAGTAAAACATTTAATTTTACTTTATTTACATTTAAATCTAAATAGTCATGTGTAGTTATGGGCTACTAAATTTGATAGGGCAATTATAGAGCTAACCTCTATTTAATATTTATTGAGTATGTCATGTACCTGGCCTAATCTAGGAACTCTGTATGTACCCTTAATATTAACTCATTGAATTTCCATAATAATCACAAGGATTAAGCATTTGTATTTCCCCCCATTATAGTAATGAAAGAATTGGAGTAGAGAGAGGTTTAGCATAGGAAGGAAATAGTGAAGTTATCATTTAAACCTAGTTAGTATATTAACAGAGCTTACACAACTGTGTCTCTCCTTCATTAAATTCTAAGTTAATCTTGCTCTTCTTTCCTGCTGACATTCATACATTTATTCATGTATGTTATTACTATGTTCCTTTATCTATAAAATATGTCAATCTTTCTTCTTGAGATGTCATATTTTTTCCCTTACCACTGCCACTAAATGGTGCAGACTCACTAATGTGTGAATGTCTGAATATGTTTCTGATCATCATCCCATCACCCCGCTAAACGAGCGCCAATGAAGCTCTGGTGTGCACCAGAATCATATGGAATACAGGTGGTTGTTTCTGACACAGGAGGCTCAGGGTGATGCCTAGGAATTTGAATATCTAGTAAGTCTCCAGGTGACACTAATACTACTTTCCCGTTTGGGGTTACACTGTGTGACCCTGTACTCTACCTTGCAAGTCTACTGCCAGGCTAATTGACTTTAAAATAGAATTGTCAATACTTTTCAGATTCTGTCACTGAAAGACATAACCTTTCATCATTATTTTTGTTTTTGCATGTTGTAGAAATATTAAATTATCTATTGGTCAAGAGTTGAAAACTCAATTAAAAATAATACAGGAAAGAAGGAGGGGAAAAGGAAGAAGAAAGGGAAAGAAGCAAGAAAAGTAAAGGAGAAAAAAAAAAAGAAAATTGGTTTATATAACTGAAAGCCCAGATGTAGATCAACCTCTAAGATTCATGCTGAGGGTGCCACCAGGTGCCCCTCAGGACAGTCTGCCCACAAAGCTATTGAGACCACAGTAATATCTGAAAAAGTTAAGTGCAAATGGCTGTGATTGGAATGTCTTCATTTTTTACAAAGCACATCAATGTTTCACAGATATTGTTCTACACATTTCTATCTCCACCCTCAGTTGAAGACTTTTGAGTTTGCTACTCCAGAAATAGGACAACAGCAAATGGCATTAAGGTTTTGTCACTCCTCATTTCTTTTTTCCTTCTGAAGGGCAGTTTTTTTTTAATTTTAAGATGGAGTTTCGCTCTTGTTGCCCAAGCAGGAGTGCAGTGCAATGGCACAATCTCGGTTCACTGCAACCTCTGCCTCCTGGATTCAAATGATTCTCCTGCCTCAGCCTTGCGAGTAACTGGGATTACAGGCATGCGCCACCATGCCTGGCTAATTTTTTGTATTTTTAGTGGAAACAGGGTTTTACCATATTAGCCAGGCTGGTCTCGAACTCCTGACCTTAGGTGATCCCCCCACCTTGGCCTCCCAAAGTGCTGGGATTATAGGCATGAGCCACCGCACCTGGCCCTGAAGAGTACTTTTTTTCATGTACATTATCTCATATACAATATGGTAGTGATGATAGTTTTGTCAGCTTCAGGCTTACATGATTTTTAGTTTCCGCAATCTAAGTGAAAAGAACATTGCAGTTTTCCAATGTAGCTAGTAAGATTCCGTGATTAATTCTGGCGAGCTCAGCTTTAGTCTCTTGCTCACCCCTCTAGGGTAAGTGGGGTTGGGATAAAGGAGTAGTTCCCAAAGGGAAAATGTGGAAAGGTGGCTACCCAAGGTAGAATTTGGATTCCATTACCTAGGTATATGGGGTGGTATTTTGGTCAACAAAAGCACCAGAGATCTTCTTCACAGGGTATGAACCAAAAAATCATGTTCTGAACTGCAATCTTGATAATGTGCTTTTCATCCGAAACATAGTGGCTGTATACTTACCTCATCCGAAAAGACTATCAATAATTCCTGTTGTATCTCAAAAACCTCCTCTATGAAATCCATTATAACATCTGTCTCAAATTAATGTTTTTCATTTTATTAACTACTGTGACATTTGATTAAAATATTTATCATCTGTACTAGATATTAAAATATTTGTATATTTGCTTTTTTTCTGCTACTATATTTCCGTGCATTTGTAGATAGGAATTATCTTAATGCATTACTGTATCATATAGGTATGGTAAGTTAATTTAATGTTTGCCCCTATTTTTTATACTTTTTTTGTAAAATGTTTATCTTTAGTGTGTAAATCCAATACTTAAGATCAATCTTCATGCTCATTTTTACTTTGTTTGTATTACTGTTTGACAGCATTAATTACCTATCTTTTAGGATGATGTTTTTAAAGAAAATAATTGTGTTTACATAAAAATGAATAAAGTAATTACCTAGAGAGTAGAAAACAACTTAAGTGTTCCAGGTAATGATGGATAGAACATGGAGACAGGGGAAACCCATCTTGGATGTAAAGTAAGGAAAATTCCCATGGTAGCAAAACACGAAACCAAACTGCTTGTTGAGGTAGCAACAAGGGACGCGTGTACTTCAGCACTGAGCAGTCCTGTCTTGGCCTGCTTTCTGTCCAGGTCCTATTTAATTTTGCTGAAGACAATCGATACTAATAAAGGCATACAAAGAACTGCCAGCTATTAATTTCCATGATTTTTGGAATATCTTAAAGTTATAAATCAGAATTCCTTTACTCTTCAAAGAAACTTATTGGAATTGGGTTCTTTTTGTTGTTGTTGCTTTTTTTTAGACAGTCTTGCTCTGTCACCCAAACTGGAGTGCAGTGACATGATCTTGGCTCACTGCAACCTCTGCCTCAGGGTTCAAGTGATCCTCCCGCCTCAGTCTCCTGAGTAGCTAGGATTTTAGGTACATGACACCATGCCCAACTAATTTTAATATTGAGTTGGGTTTTAAAATGGGATCTGGTTCACCAGGAGAAGATGGTGATTAGGAGGCAGGGTTAACATGCATCTCCCACTTGGCAAGACAGAACAGTGTGTAGAAATTCACACTGTGAACTTTGTTTGGAGAACCACCATAGGGCTGTACCAGGAAAACCAGAAGAATTCAGATCCTTTGTAAGAAATGCCATGCTACTGCAAAATCAGTGATACAGGCAAAAAAAAAACTGTGAGTTCCTAAAGTGTGAGAAGGGGAAAACCTGCCTCCAAACACACAGATCCCCCTGGGGAATCTGAAAATCCAGATCACAGAAGGATTTAACCTTACCTAGAACTGGAATGGATTTACGGAGCTATGTGAAATATAAAAGTAGTAGTTGCAGTGGAAAGAGACTTGTAGGTACTCCCAGTCTCCAGCTTGAGTCCAGGGAAGCCATCCCTGACTGTATCTCACAGAGCTCCTTGGAGTAGGCAACCAGAGGAATTAGGAAGGGCTCACAGGGTAAAGAAGCTTCCAGATGAATTTTATGATAATCTCTACTGGGCATAAACTTCCTTGAGCAGAACCTTGGGGGATGAATGGGAACTGCTGCAGACATTAGCACAGGCGCCACTGCCTTTTTGAGCAGATGGCAGGGTGGGGGAAGAGGAGTGGCCTGAAAGCCATGCTTGCTTTCTCAGCAGGGAAGCTTCTGGCCTGAGGCAAGTGTGAGTTCGGCCTGCAGGCTGCCTGAATCTAACTCAGCACTGTTCATGGGGCACTGCAAGAGCAAGATTGACCTTGCCAAGTGAATGAGAGCTGGGTGAGGCCTTTCAGTACCAGCTATCCCGCACTTCTCTGATGAACTATACTGCACAGCAGAAGCAGCCATAATCCCCCTTTGGAACATAAATCCTTTGGCCTGAGAACCATACCCCATCTCCCACAGTGACTACGACAAGTCCTATCCAAGGAGAGTCTGAGCTCAACCCACCTGACCCTGCCCAAACCTGACAGTATTTCTCTACCTGCCCCAGTAGCTGAACACAAAAGACATAAAGTCTTGGGAGCTTTATGACTTCGTCCATCACCTGAGAAACGAGAATACTACTCCTGGTCAACTTGGGGCAACCTCAAATTCCACTGCTAATACCACAGCCGGTGCTCTCTTAAAGCACTGCCTCATGGCTGGAAGCCAGCCACCTCAGGCCATTATAGCAACTCATGACAGAATAACACTGCTCCCAGTGTTATTTTTCCCAAGGAGAAAACAACAGTTAATACCACTGCCTGAAACATCCTGGCTAACTGGAGGTCCTGAGTTTGTCCATGTGAAAACTTCGCTGCTAGCATAACCAACATTTGGGAAGGCCAACACAATAAACCTATCTATAACCAAAGATTCTCACAGAGTGTACATCACCCCTAGCCACCTCCACCAGAGCAGGTGTTGGTATCCACAGCTAGGAGACCTGAAGACTGATTCCATCACAGTACTCTTTGCAGACATTCCCTGGTACCAACCCAGAGCCTGGTAGCCACACTGGGTGGCTAGATCTGGAAAAACAGTAATAGTCACTGCAGTCTGGCTCTCAGGGAACCCCATCCCTAGGGGAAGGGGGAGAGCACACCATATCAAAGTATCACCCCATGGGACAAAGAATCTGAACAGTGGGCCTCAAGTTCCAGGTCTTTCTGTTGGTGAGTAATTTCTTGCAACAGAAACGCAATTCAGTCCTGGGTGTAGTAGGGAATGTCTGCACCTCTGCCCCAACAGGCCAACTTCTGTGATCATGAAGGGCCTTGGAGAAGGGGTACTTGTTTCCCCCAAGGCACTCTGCTACAGACACAGTTTGGGCTTACCTCGCAGGAAAGCACCATGGAGATACCTATAGACAGCATTCTTAGAACAATTCAGGGTGACTGGAAGTACACCCTCCAGATTCCAGCTTGCATGAGAGGCAGAGTCACAGTTCCTCCCTACTTGGAGCATCAACAGTCCTATAGATGAAAAGAGGTGCCTGTTTGATCTGAATAGCTGAAACACCAGGACAGAAGTGAGGCTGTGAGGTAAATGGCTTTCCTGCTGACCTCACAAGTGGAGCTGAAGTAGCTCCCACTCTTCACTCTGATATATAAGCTCAGCATATCTAACTGAGAACTCCGCAGCCACCCTCCTCAAGACTGGGACCTTGGCCCACTGTTGGGTATTACATTTACCTACCTGCCTTAGACACAACTAGTGCCTACCCAGGAATACATTCCCTATTGGCTTGAAGCCCAGATCATCAATTCAGTAAATGAAACACCAGGAAAAAAATTAAATAAACAAAGTATACACCACTAGAGAACAAGATAAGTTTCAAGAAATCCCAGTCATTACAACTCATAGGAAACAGTGAACTTACCTGCATATCAAGAATATAACTGCTACAATCAGCATCAGGGAAAATCAGCATACAAAGATTCTCTATAACTAAGGAACTCACAGGGTCTTCACCCCTATAAGTATCAATAATCAAATTAGGCTAAAATAAGCAATAAAGTCTGATCCTTAAGAGGAGAAATAAAAGAAATTTGAATTAAAAAAATACAGTTCAATTAAAAATAAATTCAAGAACAGTTTGAAGAAATAGTCTACTCAAATGAGAACCAGCAAAGTAATTTTGGCAATATGACAAAACAGAGTTTCTTAACGACCCCAAAAGATCAGACTATCTCTCCAGCAATTGATCTAAACAAAGAAGAAATCTCTGAATTATCAGATACAGAATTCAGAAGGTGGACTATTAAGCTACTCAAGATACCAGAGAAAGATGAAAACTAACTTAAAGAAATTTTTTTAAAAATTCAGGATGTGGATAGAAAATTTTCCAGAAAAATAGAAATTGTTGTTTTTCATAAAGAAAAAACAATCAAAACTTTTGGAAACAAAGGACACACTTAGGGAAATACAAAATGCCACAAAAAGATTCAACAACAGACTGGAACAGGTAGAAGAAAGAACTTTAGAACTTGAAGGCAAGGCTTTCAAATTAACCCCATCAGACAAAGACAAAACAGAAACAAAGAAAAGAACAAAGCCTCCAAGAAATATGGGATTATGTTAAATGTCCAAACCTAAGAATATTGTGTTCCGAAAGAAGAAGAGAATTATAAAAGTTTGGTCAACTTATTTGAGGGAATAATTGAGGAAAACTTCCCTGGCTTTGCTAGTGGTGATCTAGATATCCAAATACAAGAAGCTCAAAGAACGCCTGGGAAATTAATTGTGAAAAGATTATCACCTAGGCATTATAGACATCAGGTTATCTAAAGTCAAGATAAAGGCAAGAATCTTAAGAACTGTGAGGCAAAAGCATCAGGAAACCTATAAAGGAAAACCTATCAGATTAACAGCATATTTCTAGGCAGAAGTCCTACAATCCAGAGGGATTGAGATCCTATCTTTAGACTTCTCAAACAAAATAATTGGCAGCCAGTAAGCCAAGAATTTTGTATCCAGAAAAACTAACCTTCATAAATGAAAGAGAGAGAAAGTCACAGACAAAAAAAATGCTGAGAGAATTTGCCACTACCAAGCCAGCCTGACAAGAAATGCTAAAGGGAGTTTTAAATCTTGAAAAAAAACCTTGACATTCACCAAAATGATCCTCCTTAAATCATAACATTGACACAATAAAAAAAAAGAAAAGAAAAACAGTATTTAGGCAGCAACTAGCATGATGAATAGAACAGTACCTCAAATCTCAATACTAATTGAATATACTCATTGAATATAAATTACCTAAATGTTCCACTTACAAGGTACAGAATGGCAAATGGAAAAAAAAAAATCCTCCAACCAAGTATTTACTGTCTTCAAAAGACTCACCTAACATATAAGGACTCACATAGACTTAAGGTAAAGGGGTGGAAAAGATATTCCATGCAAATGGAAACCAAGATCAAGCAGGAATAGCTATTCTTATAGCAGACAAAGCAGACTTTAAAGCAACAATAGTTAACAAAAAAAAACAGACATTATGTAATGATAAAAATATTAGTCCAACAAGAAAATATCATAATCCTAAATATATATGCACCTAATACTGGAGCTCCCAAATTCATAAAACAATTACTATCAGAAATGAGATAGACAGCAAAACAGTAATAGTGGGGGACTTCAGTACTCTTCTGACAGCACTAGACACGTCATCAAGACAGAAAGTAAACAGAGAATGGACCTAAACAATGGACCTAAACTATACCCTAGAATAAATGGACTTAACAGATATTTATAGAACATTTTATGCAACAAACGAAGAATATACATTATTTTCATCAGAACATGGAATATTCTCCAAGACAGATCATATGATAGTCCACAAAACAATCTCAATAAATTTGAGAAAATTGAAATCATATCAAGCACCATCTCAGACCAAAGTGGAATAAAACTGCAGATTATCTGCAAAAGAAACCCTCAAACTTATATAACTATATGGAAATTAAATAAACTGTTGTTGAATGATCCTTGAGTCAACAATGAAATCAAGCTGGAAATTTAAAAATTCTTTGTGCAGAACAATAATAGTGACACAACTTATCAAAACCTCTGAGATACCGCAAAAAGTTTGCTAAGAAGAAAGGTCATAGCATTAAATGCCCACATCAAAAAGTCTGAAAAAGCACGAATAGACAACCTAATATCACACCCCAAAGAAACAGAGAAACAAGAGTAAACCAAAGCCAAACTCAGCAGAAAAAAGAAGCAATAACAAAGACAAGAACAGAAAAAAATGAAACTGAAACAAAAAAAAAATACAAAAATGAAGCAAAAAGATGATTCTTTGAAAAGATCATCAAAATTGGTAAACCATTAGCAAGATTTACCAAGAAAAGAGAAGATACAAATAAGCTCAATAATAAACAAAACAGGAGATATTACAACCAATATTACAGAAATAGAAAATATTATTCAAGGCTACCTTTACACACACAATCTGGAGGAGATGGATAAATTCCTGGAAATGTACAACCCTCCTAGGTTAAATCAGGAATAAATAGAAACTCTGAACAGACCAATAACAAGTAGCAAATTGAAACTAATTAAAAAGTTGCCAACAAAAAAAAAGTCCAGGACCAGATGGATTCATAGCTGATTTCTATCAGACATTTGAAGAATTGGTACCAATTCTACTGAAACTATTCCAAAAGATGGAGAAAGAAGAAAGTCTCCCTAAATCACTCTATGGAACAGTATTACCCTAATGCCAAAACCAGGAAAGGACATAAAGAAAACTACAGACCGATATTCTTGATGAACATAGATGCAAATATCCTCAACAAAATACTAACCAAATCCAACAGTCTATCAAAAAGATAATGTACATCATGATTCAGTTGGTTTTATACCTGGGATGCAGGGATGATTTAATATATGTAAGTCAATAAATGTGATACACCACATAAACAGAATTAAAAGGAAAAATCATACGGTCATCTCCGTAGATGCAGAGAAAGCATTTGACAAAATCCTGCATCTCTTTATGACAAAACTCTCAGCAAAATTGGCAAAGAAGGGATGGAAATACCTCAAAGTAATAGAAGCTGGAAAAAAATATAAAATACTTAGAAATATACTTAACCAAGAAGGTGAAAGCTGTCTACTAGGAAAACTAAAAAATACTGCTGAAAGAAATCATAGATGACAAAAACAAATTGAAACATTCCCATGATCATGGATGGGTAGAATCAATATTGTGACAATGACCATGTTGCCAGAAGCAATCTATAAATTCAGTGCAATTCCTATTAAAATGCAATCATCAGTTTTCACAACTCTAGGAAACAAAACTATTCTAAAATTCCTGTGGAACGAAAACAGAGCCCATATAGCCAAACCATTACTAAGCAAAAAGAACAAATCTGGAGGGTATCACTTCACCTGATTTCTTACTATATTACAGACTATAGTTACCAAAACAGCCAGTTACTAATATAAAGATAGGATAGACCCATGGAATATAGTAGAAAACACAGAAATAAATCCAAATGCTTAAAGCCAACTGATCTTTGACAAAGCATACAAAAACATAAAGTTGGAAAAGGATACCCTATTCAATAAATGGTGCTGGGAAAACTGGCAAGCCACATGTAGGAAAATGAAACTTGTTCTTCATCATTCATGTTATATGAAAATCAATTCAAGATGGATCAAAGGCCTAAATCGAGAACTGAAACCATAAAAATTCTAGAAGATAACACTGGAAAAACTCTTGTAGGCATTTTCTTAGAGAATTAATGACCAAGAACCCAAAAGCAAATACAACAAAAACAATAATAAACAAATGGGACCTAGTTAAACTAAAAAGCAAAAGAAATAATCTGCAGAGTAAATAGACAACCCACAGGGTGGGAGGAAATATCTGCAAACGATGCATCCAACAAATGACTAACATCCAGAATGTAAAAGGAACTCAGATAACCCCATCCAAAAAGTGGGGCAAAGGATATGAATAGACAATTCTTAAAAGAAGATATACAAATGGCCAACAAACATAAGAAAAAGTGTTCAATATCACTAATTATCAGGGAAATGCAAATTAAAACCACAATGAGAAATCACATTTCTCCTTCAAGAATGGCCATAATTTAAAAAATTAAAAAATATAGATCTTGGCATGGCTGTGGTGAAGTATGGAAGACTTTTATACTGCTGATGAGAATGTAAGCTCATACAACCATTATGGAAAACAGTATGGAAATTTCTTAAAGAACTAAAAGTAGAACTACCATTTGATCCAGGAATCCCACTACTGGGTATCTATCTAGAGGAAAAGAAGTGATTACATGAAAAAGACTTTGCACATACATGTTTGTAGCAGCACAATTTGCAATTGCAAAAATATGAAACTAACCTAAAGGCCAATCAACCCATGAGTGGATAAATAAAATGTGATATATATATATGAATCATGTTCAGCCAAAACAAAAAATAATGGCGTTTGCAGCAACTTGGATGGAGTTGGAGACCATCAATCTAAGTGAACTTACTCAGGAATGGAAATCCAAATATTTTATGTTCTGACTTAACAAGTGGGAGCTAGGTTATGAGGATGCAAAGGCATAAAAATGATATAATGGACTTTGAGGACTCCGGGGGAAAGGTGGAGGGGGATGACAGATAGAACACTCCATATTGGGTACAGTGTATACTGCTTGGGTGACAAGTGCACCAAAATCTCAGAAATCACCACTAAAGAACTTATTCATGTAACCAAAACTACCTGTTCTTTATAAAGTAGATAAAATAAAATTGGATCCTCTACCAAATTGTAAGTTGTTAAAAATAGGAGCTATGTGAGAAAAATATTTTTCTAAAAGCTAGTTTATGTTATTCAGTATTTGTGTGAAGATTCATGTGATAAATTACTTTTAGAAATTAACAGTAGAAAGAGTTTCACTTAATAAACTAGTACACATATTTAATCTGGAAAATAAAACTTTCTCTTTACAGTGATAAAAACTCAAAATTAATGCATAAAAGAACGATAAGATTTACATAAAGTCTTCTATCGGATTTGAAGATCTTAATTTATTTTTCTTGAAAATTAAATCATTTTCATGTCATTCTTACTTAAATAGACTGAAGAATATAAGCAAAGAGTAGAGAACACTAGTGTTTAGAAGAAGAAGGGTATTTATTTCTGTTTCCTTTTCTTGGAAAATACAAGTTGGTGTCCCAAGTAAAGTATTAAAATGAAAATCTTATAAACAAAAAATATGGCTTAATTAACTGACACTGTTCCAAAAGTTAAGATGTCATTAATTTCTATTTTTATTTTATTCACTGAAAATGTGAATCTGGGAAATTATCAGCTGTGAGCCTCAGCCAACATAAGAAAAATTCATATGAGAAGTGCAAACTTCATAAAGAAACTGGAAGTACTGAAATCCTTTAAACTGAAACTAGTTTTAATAGAATATTAGAATGATGAAACATAGCAAAGCATCACGTGTTCCCATTAGGCAGCAATCTCTGTCCCTGAGACCTTCCTTTTGCGTAATATAAAATGTTGCTATGGTTTCAAATAAGGTATCTTTATTTTGGCATTAAGAATTGTGCAAAATATATGTAGGCTGCAAAGTTAATGACAGTTGTATGAATGACTGAAAAGCCTGAATTTACAATACGTATCATATTTATTCATTAAAATAGTTGTCGACAATTCTCTTGGTGTGAGACAATTTGCTATCCTTTCTCAGATGGAGGTAAAAACATTAGAAAGACATGATCTATGCAGTGAATTTTATGAACTCAGTTACATATGTTCTTTCTTTCTGTGAATAATGTAAAATATGTGCCACCTTTTTTACTATACCAGTTTCTCCCTAGAATGAGTTAATGCAATGCACATTTGAGAATGACTGCCAACTTTTACACTGTCTAGAGGGCATGACCTAAGTACAGCTAGGACATGCAGAATCTTAATTCACTGACCTCTCAAGGCATTTGCACCAGTTAACTGTTCAGTTCCTTCCAACTATTTTTTAAAAAAGTGTTTGTGTCTGTATTTTATATATTATCCAAATAATACACATTCATTGTAGACAAAAAGTTAAATTACTAAAACAGAATTGTAAAAGGGGCAGGAGATGTGTAGTTTTATTCTGCAATGTACAATGTTTTGATTCTATTATTACACTCTAGCTCTACCCCAATCATCAGGCATTCCCAGAATGAATTCATCTCTGCAAACCAGACTCAACAATAGCTGTTAATATTTTTAATAATATACAGGCAAAACTATGGCAGTTCAACTTGAGACCCTCAGCTTTTAGAATCTTTTGGAGGATAACACTTCTCTAATAAGGACAAAACTTGCAATGATTACTATTCTATGAAATTGCTGTCAATGTTGCACTGAGTCAATTAAGCCAGGGATCGTAGGAAATTTAGCCAATAGTGAAACTGGCCCTCCCCAACCATTTGTCATTCAAAGATAGTGGAAGCAATTATGCATATTGAATCAGAAATGGGGGAAAACAAAATCAAGATTTATGCCTTTAGTTTCCTGGGAACAGTGAAGATTGCCTGTGCTTATTTCAGGGATATTCACAAGGAAAAAAATACTTTTTACTTTAGGCGTCTTGGACTCTTAGCTAAAAATGTTTTCACCAGTTTAGCCCAAGAAAAACAAACAAGAGTTATAAAAGTTTTTTTTTTTTTTTATTTCTGTAGTGGATTTGAATTTTACACAGTTACAGAAAATTCAAGTATAACAAACATAAAATATGAACTGTGGGGGAAGCTCAATTTAGCTTATAGGTCTGCATTTTTCCTCTGTGGAGAAAAGTGTAATCTTGCCATTGATGGTAATCTAGTTGTTTCTGGTTTAAAATTCAATCAATTTAGGATTAACAGGGTCAGTTCATATTCTGTTTTCTTACTCATTCTTCTTTTTTTTTCTCCCTCTCCTATGAAGCTTCTGGGTTCAGGAGAGTTTCACTGGGCGTTTTAAGTGTGGGAACTGAATTTGCAATTGACTTTTGGTTATCTTCTCTCATTGCTGGCTTCTGCTGAGATGTTACTCATCCTGTCAGATCAGTGTTGGTCTGCATTGTTCCTGACTGCTTGCTGAGGTGCACGTTCCCATTCTAGTCCTCAATTTTAGGTCCTGTGAACCATGTCTTCTTGAACCCAATCTCAGTGCCTCTGTAGATGATCTTGACTTTGCAACCAGTTCACAACTCTCATGACATCTCAAAATTCTTAGCTTTTCTCCCTATAGTTCATTGATTTGTATGAGATAGAATGAGGCTATGTTCAGAGCTGGTCTAGGCAGTTTGCTCAGAAAATAATTTCACATCCCATGGGTGCCATGTAAGTTGCAAGTTCTCTGTGAGACTTGTAATATCCCAGGCAGTATCTTGGACAACTCTTCTCCTCTGACATTATCCCAAAATTTATTTGGATATATATTGGAGTTTCAGTAGTCCTACCTCACTGACACATTGGGATTCTACATGGGAAGGGGCCCCCGGAATCCACTAGCAGAAATCATCTATGTCCCTTAAACATCAATCACCTCTTATTCTCTTTTTTCTATCCACTGCTAAAATTCTTATAACTTTTTGATGAGAAAAAACTCTACATATTCATGAATTTCTTTCCACTCCACTTTTTTGTTTTGGATGTGATTACCATATTTTAAGTCCTAAAGGATTCAGAGATAAAAACAAAACATTTTTTATCTCAAGTTCTTTTATTATAATTGAAATACAAAGCATTCAAGAATATTTGTTACCTCTAAATACTTTTACCAAGTCCTTTAGAGTGAAAAAGCGCACAGTGTGATTATTGTTTTCACTTTATCATCTCTTCCTGAATGTAGTGTATTTATTGACAGAGGATGAGAGAAATAACCAGAAAAAAAACACACAGGAAAATATTATGCTGCCACAGTTAAATTTACATATTCAATAATGCGAGTATCTTTGTGTTTTATTTTATAAAGAATTTAGATTTTACGGTTCTTATTTTCAAGAACAAAGCCCAATTTATTATGCCTGAATGAAGTAGGAAAAATAAGTCATAAATTAGGGAATTACCATATTCTAATTATAGCAGAGCCTGTCATTTATAGAGCATTCATTTTATCTCAATTACTATTTTTGGGTTATATATATATTATCATGATGATCATATAAAGTAGATAAAATGTTTTTCTTTTTCATTTTATCAATGAAGAATTTTGTAAAAGAGTTGGCCAAGCTGAAGCACTAGGTATAAAAGGAAAAATGAGTATCCAAATCCAGATCCCTTCACTGCAAAATCCAGGTACTTAGCAATTATATGAGTTTTAGGGAAATGACTCAACCTATTTAATTTTATCTCATTATAAACTTCGAATGCCTCTGAAGAGCCAAGATCATATTTTATCTTTAAAATCTTCACAGCATTTATCAGAGCCCTAAGCACATATTTAAATACAAACATGTTTGCTTCCAGAATGCAGTGTTTTAAAAGTTAAAAAAAATATATATCACTGTGGCTTATGCCTGATGTCCCAGCGTTCTGGGAGGCTGGGGTAGAGGATTGCTTGAAGCCAGGGGAATGAGACTAACCTGGACAACACAGTGAGAATTCATGTCTACAATTTTTTTTTTAAATGTCAAGGCATAGTGTGTACACATCTGTGGTCCCAGCTACTTGGGAGGCTGAGGCAGGAGGATAGTTTGAATCCAAGAGTTTGAGGCTGCAGGGAGCTATGACTGTGCTACTGCACTCCAGCTAGGATGACAGAGTGAGTGAGACCCTGTCTCTAAAAAAGAAGAAAAGTATCAACAACTACTGCTCATAATAAAAATGAATTCTAAGCAAACTAGAAATGGAATAAAAATGTCTTATCCTGATAAATAGTGTCTACCTGAAATCTACACTTAATAATCAGACCTAATTGGAATAAGTCAAGATGGCTAAATCAGGAAAAAGGCAGATTGCCACCACATCACATGTATTCAAGAATTTCTGCAAATTCTATCCAGGACAAGACAAGATAATGTAATGAATTATATGTAGATTGGAAAGTAGGAAATAAAAATGATTTTTTAATCTAATAGAATTATTTATAAAAAATACTCATAATATATATATACCTAGCATTAGAATATATTAAATAACTAAGCAAGTCATTTTTTTCTTTTTTGAGACAGAGTCTTGCTCTGTCGCCAGGCTGGAATGCAGTGGCACGATCTCAGTTCACTGCAGCCTCTGCCTCCCAGTTCAAACAATTCTCCTGCCTCAGCCTCCCGAGTAGGTGGGACTACAGGCACATGCCACCACGCCTGGCTAATTTTTTGTATTTTACTAGAGATGGGGTTTCACCATGTTGGCCAGGATGGTCTCAATCTCCTGACCTCCTGATCAACCTGCCTTGGCCTCCCAAAGTGCTGGGATTACAGGCTTGAGCCACCATGCCCAGCCAACTAAGCAAGTTTTATGATAAAGGTTAAGTATAAAAACGTTAATTGTCTTCTTATTATCCTACTCCACGCTATGATTTAGCCTTGTATGTAACTAGAATCTAAAGTTAGAAAATGCAATATAAAAGAAAAATTACATCCTCACAAAGCACATAGTATCTAGCACTATATCTGACATAATGTGCACGGTAGCTATATTGAAAATTTACATATCATTATTAAAAGAAATTGAATAAAATTTAATGAAGAGATGTGCCATTTTCATGGAAAAGAAACTTTAATACTTTAAAGATGTTAATTTTCCATGAATTGATCTACGAATTTATTGTAATTCTAATCAAAATCTGAAAATAATATTTTGAAGTTTGGTATGCTCTTCTTGAATTTATATGTCAAAGCATATGGCCAAAATATTCTAAAAATTCCTAAAGAAGAAGGGGGAATTTGTCCTATTTGAGCATACTTACTGTATAGTGTTGCTGTATGATAGAGACTAACAAGTCTCTATCCAGACCCAGTCGTCAGT
The DNA here is from genome assembly GCA_036589455.1 of Ateles fusciceps. Lineage (NCBI taxonomy): Eukaryota > Metazoa > Chordata > Mammalia > Primates > Atelidae > Ateles > Ateles fusciceps. The sequence goes on from JAZHEH010003462.1 coordinate 1,140,645, forward strand.
GATAATGTCATACATAAAAGAGGTGACATTGCATTTCTGTGAGAAATTGTGGGCTATTAAGTAATGGCATTTGGCAAATTCGTTCTATTTATAGAAGAAACATAATGGAACAGAATAGACCCAAGAAATAGACTCAAATAAGTATTCTCTATTCATTTTTGGAAAGAAAAACATAAAAACATTTAAGTGTAGGGACAATAGCCTTTTTAATAAATGATGCTGGAACATCCACAGATTAAAAAAATTATTTTGACCTAGGTCTAATAACTGTTGTTAAAAATTAACTCAAAATGAATCATGGACTTAAAAGTGAAATGTAAAACTGTAAAGCGTTTAACATATAGAAGAAAATGCTCACAATCTAGTGGTCGGGGAAAAGACTTAGATTTGGAACTAAAAGCATAATCTCTAAAATAAGTATGGATAAACTGGACCTCATTTAAAAAAAGTTTGCTCTGCAAAAGTTGTGTGAAGAAGATAAAAAGACAAGCTACAGACTGGGAGGAAATAACGGTAGACCACAAAGAGGTCTACAAAGACAAAAAGCTAGTCTCTAGAATATGTAAGAAATTTTCACACAATAATAACATGTAATCCAATTAGAAAACAGGCAAAAGACATGGTCAGACATTACATCAGATACAATATTCAGATGTCAAGTAATTACATGAAAAAATGTTCAACATCATTGTGAAGGAAATGCAAATTAATACTATAGTCAGATATCACTACACACAAATCATAATGGCTAAAATAAAAATACTAACAATACCAAATTCTGGTGAGGATGCAGAGAACTGGACCCGACATGCATTCGTGGTGGAAACAAAAAATGTTGGATGCACTGGAAAACATTTTGGCAGTTCCTTATAAAACTAAACATGCAACTACCATACAACCCAACAATTATCCTTAGACATTTATTCCAGAGCATTTATTTCCAGGAAAAACATGCACAAAATGTTCAGAGCAGCTTTATTTGTAATAGCCAAAGACTGAAATCAGCCAAGATGTCCTTTAACAGGTGAATGGTTCAATAAACTGTGGTAAATCAATACCATGGAGTACTGTGTAGCAATTAAAAAGAGCAAACTACTGATACATGAAAGAACCTGGATGCATCTCCAGGGAATTACATTGACTGAAAAAACTCAGCACCAAAAGGTAATATACTGGGTGATTGTATTTATGTGACATTTTTAAAATGACAAACTTTTAGTCATAGAGGACAGGTTACCAGAACTAGGAGTTAAGAATAGGGTGGGAGTCTCAGGAAAAAAGCAGATATGGTTATGTAAGGAAACATTGAGGGATCCTTGTGGTCACAGAATGTGGGGGTAGGTATATGAAACTATTCACATAATAAAATTGTATACAAATACACACAAATGAATTCAAGTAAAACTGAGAATTTGAATAAGATTAGGGAGTCATATTAACATTGATATTCTAGTTATGATACACTCCAGTTTTATAAAATGCTACCTTTAAGAGAAAGGTTGCATGAGAGTCTCTGTATTATTTCCTATAGCTGCTTGTTAATCAACATTATCTCAATAAAAATGCCAATTTATAAAGAAATTGTTAGAGCACATTTGCAAGATTTACATTAAACAAAGAATTAGCAAAGGCCAATTAGAAGAAATACAATCACGGGCCAAAAATGTACAGATTTTTTTCAGAACTATAATTAGAAAAACAATAATTTACTATTAGTCATTAAGTAAATTTTAAGTAAATGACTTTATCATTTTGTACTCTGTAGATTGTCAAGCATTAAAAAATATTTATCAATTTGCAGAGTTGACAGGGATTTGAATTGGAATTTATGTGCCATTGGGAGGAGTGCGAGTTGGTACAATTACTTTAGAAAACAATTTGGCGCATACCAGAAGGCACAGCAGTTGTACTCCCAGATATATGCCCTAGAATAACACCTGCTTATAAAAGGATACAGGTACACAGATGTTTGTAGAACATTGTTCATGATAGCAAATAAAATAAGTTCATATTAGCATGAATAAACTGTGTTAAATTCACACTGTAGAATATTATTCATTAAAAATGAATAAACACACTTATATCTACATGAATGAATCACAAAAGCCAAATATTGACCAAAAACACAAATCACAAAAAATACATTATGATTCCCCTTATAAAAATATTAAATCTGGCAAAACTAAATGCATACTGTTGAAAGAAAGCTATTGAGGAAAGCAAGGGTAATTATAAAATTTAGGAATAAGTTTCAGAGAAAAAAAAGTAATGCTATTGGGGGAGGAGGTAAGGAGGCTTCAAAGGCATGTTAGTGTTCCATCTCTTAAACTGAGTGATAGTTACAACAGGGCTATTAAACTTTAAACTCTGAATATATAATACATCTGTTCCTTTTTATGAATGGTGTATTTTACAAGGAATAGTATCGTTGTCATCCAATTATGTGTTTTCTCTGGTAATACTTGTTCTTGCACTGATTTTAGTACACCTACAGTGGAGGCATTATTTTACCTTCTTTATTATGATAACACATTAGCAGCATGGGGCATGCTGGAGACTTTTAGAAAACATTCTAATTTTTCCCAGCACATTGTGTATTCATTCAGGATACACTGGGAAGTGTGACATTCTGATTTGTCATTATGAGTGTCAGGTCATCCTCAGTAACCTTAGAAGAGTTCACAACACTGATTGCACACATGAGTGTTGCAGTTTTGCTCTTGACCCATGGTTGTTAAGGGTCGTTTCTAGAGAACACTCTCCACCATACGTGAGCAAGTTGCAAATACAGAACTGGAAGAAAAATCCACACAGAATAGAAATAAGATCCAATTTCCGCCTAGAACAAAGGAGATAAAAAGACTAAAATAAATACTCAGTTGAAAGGTTTATTTTTCCAATAAGATTCTCAGAGAAGCTTGAGAGTTGATTAAACAGTCTTATCTATTTTGCAATTTAATTAGGTAATGTCTGCAAAAAAAGCCCACAGAAAAACAAAAACAAAAAACTGAATTTGTCAAAGAAAAATGCTATCAAAGTGACTTTATTAACTCTGATAGTTTTGGAACATCTCCAGCTGATCCGTGTTTGCTGTGGAAGCTTGTTCATTTTGCCTCCACAAGCTACTTCTTTTAATAAACTTTTGTAAACAAAAGTTATAAAATTTATACATAATATTTCAGTATGGATTTAATTGATTTTACCTGACTCTTAATTATTTTATTGAGGTATAAATTACATGTAATGATGAACATAAATCAGAAGTTAAAACTGATCAATTTTTATAAGTGTAAATACCCAAATAACAACTTCCCATATCAAGATTTACAGTTATTTTAGATCCTCCTTCTCCCTTCCATGTATATGGACTTTTGGATGCATATGTGTTTTTTTTTTTCCAGTGTAGATATATGATAAATAACACTGCTGCAAACACTTATGTGTCTGTCTTTTGGTGGACATATTAACTAATTTCTTATGGGTGTCTAGATACAACAAGTGTAATTGCTAGGTCATAGAGAGTACATATTTTTGTGTAAGTAGAAAATACCAACGAATTTCTGAAAGTATACTCTACAAGCAATGTGTGAGATTTCCAGTTGTCAGCATTTGATACTGTCAACTCTTTTTATTTTAGCCTTTTAACTGGTATATCACAGTATTACAATACAGTTTTAACTTGCCTTTTCCCAATCAAGTGCTTTTTAATATGCTTATTTGCCATCTTGATATTATCTTTCATGAAGTACTTGTACAAAATTTACTAACTTTTTAATAGGAATTTAAAAATATATTTATATATGCTAGATACAAGTCTTTATATTTTTTATACTGCCCTTCTTATACAATATCTCTTGGATAATAGATACTTTTAATTTTAATGAAGTTCAACTGATTCTCCTTTTTATGGTGTTTTACTTTTTCTATTTATAAATTTCTTGCTTACTCAATGCCATGGAGATAGTTTCCTATAGCATATCCTCGAAAACTTATTACCTTACTTTTCACATTTGAATTTATGATTTATTTCAAATTATTTGTGTATGCATGGGTGGTGTGAGGTAGGGTTTTGCATTCCCCATATAGATGTCCAATTTGTCCAAAATTTTATATTGAAAAAAGCCCCTCTTTTGCTACTGAGTTGCTGTGACACATTTGTCATAATTACAGGTGATTATCATTGTAAAAGTCAAATTCTAGTCCCTCTATTCTGTTCCATTAGTCTAATTGTTAATTTTTGCACCAGTATGCATAATCTAATTAATATAGTTTCACAGTAAGTCTTGAAACCTGGTGTAGTGTATGTCCTGCAGCTATATTTTTCTCTTTAAAGATTGCCATGGGGAAATGCAAATCAAAACAATAATGAGATATCATCCCACTCCAATTAGAATGACTACTGTCAAAAAGACAGAAAATAACAAGTGTTGATGAGAATACCAAAAAAAAAAAAAACAGGGAAATGCTTGCACATGTTTGGTAGGAATAGAAAAGTAGTACAGCCATTATGGGAAACAAAATGGAGATTCTTCGAAAAACTAAAAATAGAACTACCATATGATCCACCAATCCCTCTACTAGATATATATCCAAAAGAAAGGAAATCAGTATATTGAAGAGATCACTGCACTCTTATATTTATTGAGTACTCACAATTACCAACATATGGACTCAACCTAAGGACCTATCAGTGCATGAATGGACACAAAATTTGGCATATATGCAGAATAAAATAGTGTTTGGCTATTTAAAAATGAAATTTTGCCACTTGTGGCAACATGGAACTGGAGGATGTTAAGTGAAATAAGCTAGGCACAGAAAGATAAATATTATATGTTCTCACACACAAGTGGGAGCTAAAAAAGAACCGTGCATCTCTTGCAGTTAGCATAATGCTGGTTGACAGAGGCTGGGAAGGGAAGAAGAGAGGGCAGGTGAGGAGAAATTTGTTAATGACTACAAAAATATATTAGCTAGAAGGAATAATTACTAGTATTCAATAATACAGTAGGAAAATAAGCTAACAGTAATTTTTGTATATTTCAAAATAGCTAGAAGAGAGAATTGTGTTGCACACAACACCAAAAAAGATAAATGTTGAAGTGATGGATATTCCAATTACACTGATTTTATTATTACACATTGTATCTATGTATCAAAATATCACATGCAACCCAAAATGGTTACAACTATCATATGACAATAAAAATACAAAACACAGATCTCCATGGATATTGTAGATTCTTTGCATTTCTACTTAAATTTTGTAATTCTGTTTTTGATTTCTGCAATAACAAATACTACAACAACAATAGCAACAAAATAACTGATATTTTGGTTGGAATAGCATTGAATTTATAAATAATTTGAGGGATAATTAACTTTTAACATTAATATTCCAATTCATGAAAATATCAAATAATTTTACTTATTAAATCTTCTTTCAGTCCTTCTAGTAAACATTTTGTAAATTTCACTGTTGTTGTCTTGCACGTATTTTGTTACGGTTTTTCAGTCTCTTTTATCTTGGTGTTTCTTTTTAATTTCTTGGTATTTTGGTGACATTTTCCGTCTCTTTTATCTTGGTATTTCTTTTTAATTTCTTGGTATTTTGGTGACATTTTCAGTCTCTTTTATCTTGGTATTTCTTTTTAATTTCTCAATAATTTGTTTCTAGAATATAGATAGGCTGTGTATTTTTGTTCATTTGACCTTGTTTTTAGTGACCTCAGTAAATTCACTTAATTGTAATTGGTTATAGGTCCCTTTGCAAATAAAATGTTTTTTCTTTTATATTAAATTTTCATGCTTTTTATTTCTTTTTCTTGAATTATTGCACTGATTAAAATCTGCAACATAATATGTTACATAAATCTGATGATAGCGGTTACTTGTTTTCTTTCCAATTTCAGATGGAAAGCATTAATTATTTCCCTGTTAATACATTATCTATTCCTTTTTTTTTCTTTGAGGTGGAGTCTCACTCTGTTGCCAAGCTGGAGTGCAGTGGCACAGTCTCAGCTCACTGCAACCTCTGCCTCCCAGGTTCAAGCGATTCTCCTGCCTCAGCCTCCCGAGTAGCTGAGGCTAGAGGCACATGCCACCATACTGAGCCAATTTTTGTATTTTTAGTAGAGACGGGGTTTCACCATGTTGGCCAGGAGGGTCTTGATCTCTAACCTTGTGATCTGCCTGCCTCAGCCTCCCAAGGCGCTGGGATTACAGGCATGAGCCGCTGCGCCTGGCTGGCCTGTTGCTTTTTTTGTAGATATTTCTCATCACATTGCAGAAGTTCCCTTCTATTTGTGATATTCTAAGAGTCTTTAGCACAATTGCATGTTGAATTTTATCAAATAATTTTTCTACAACAACTGAAATAATTATGATTTTTTTCTTTTACTCTAGTGATTTTTGTAAATTTATTGATGTGTTAAATTATAGTGTGATTAATTTCCAAATGTTAAACAAATTTTACAACTGAGGAATAAAAACCTCTTGATTATGATCTGGTACTCTTTTCCAAGTAAGTTATATGAAATATAAAATGTTTACTTTGATAATAAATATGGTTACTTCATTTGAGTGATGCCACTGGATATTTATTGAAGAAATGTCTCAAGTCATGAGAATGCAAAACTTCTCTGTCACTCAATTCCGTTCATAGCCATGCTTACTTCCTTTTATAAGCAATGTAATATATTTTTCTTGACAGACGATATTTGTTTGTTTGAGACATTTCAAATATTCACATACTTGAATCAGAAGTCACCTTATATTTTTAAGTAGATAACTTAGCTTCTTACTGATGCCCCAGAGACTTTTCTGTTTTTCCTTTCCTAAGAAAATTACACTGCCACTTTGTGATTCTTCTTTATGTACATATTTTAGCCCACCTTAACTCTCTTTCTTTAAATAAAAATTGTATTTATTTAAAGTGTAAGGTAGGTGATTATTTTGCTCCTTTTTAATGCTTAAAGTGAGTATTAATTACCACTAACAAATGTTTTTTGAGTACACAGAGCACCACTGAGTTGTGTTTTTTTCACATTTAATGCCAAACTCTAGGACCTGCTTGGAAATCACATTCTTCACTGAAAAGAAAATCTGACAGGTAATAATGTCTGTCAGATAACAATGTACAGAAACAAAAATATTCTTTTATAAGTAAATACAAAAATAAATATTCCAAATGATTTATGACAATGTGGTAAACATAAAAGTATTAATTGGGAGAGATCTATGAAAATTTGATTTTAATCAGAGTTATAAATAATCGATATGCAATATCTTGCCCCACATGGCAGGAAAAGAATTGTTTTAGATATGAATAGGTGAAAACTACATGATGAGTTATGAGTTATGGAATTTCAAAATTGCTGATTGACCTAGATTAGAAGCCATTTGAATTTAGGCCAATAGGATGTGCAATATATGTGAGAATGAGTTTTCTTTTTTTATTAATTTTAGTTATCCCAACATCAAACATAGTATCTGGATAATTGCTTTAAAAATGTTTATTCCTCCTATCCTACAGCTAGATAGGAGGAATAAAATTCTGACCTTCCATAGCACTGTAAGATGACTCTAGTTAACATTAATATGTAGCTTCAAACAGCTAGAAGGAGATATTGAATGTTCCCAACACAAAAAAGTGATAAGTGTTCAATATGATAAATACGCTAATTGCCCTGATCTGATCGCTATACATCATATGTATCAAAACATCACTGTGTACCTATAAATATGTACAATTCTTATATTTTTTGTTTTTAATTATATTTTCATTAGAAAGAAAATTTATTGAATGAAATAAAGAATAAACAGGACAATGAAGGAGGAGCTTGGAAGTTAGGGGAAATCAGGAAATGGCAAAAATTAGAGTCATTCAGGATAGATGATGAAAACATATGTATAATATATGCTGTCTTTTTTTTTGCTATTCTGTTTGTGTCAGAGAGGCAATTTTGTTATGATTTAACAATTCCATGATATGGAGATAAATGGAAAATGATCTGAAAGAAAATAAGCAGATTATGCAGCTGAATTCTGAATTTGGGGAACTGACATATGATGATGGTAATAGATAACTGATGTATAATGAATGGAAGAATATTAAAGCTGATGTTTTTAAGGGTACAAGGAAATGGGTGTAAATGAAAAGATAAAGTCATGTGATGTCATTTTATATTCTTTGTTTCCTTGGTTTTAAATTGCATCTTAAGGTCCTTTGAACAGGGCAGCAGTAACGGGAAGCCCAGAGATGCCAATAGTGGGAAGACAGAGAATGGGGGAAAAAAGGATCCTAGGCCTTATTATACCTCAACCTTATATCAAGTTTGATGGATAAGTGCAGCGAAGAGAGATGGAATTGCTTTTGAATAGGAGTAAAGGTTATTTTTGAAAAGATGAGCATTTTGAGCTAGGGGTGCCTTCTAATTGGTAGAAATGTTTGATTTTAGACACTTAAGGGGGCCAGGATGGGGATGAAGGAACAGGAAGTAGATCACTGGATACTTCACGGATGACTAAGGTTTAAGGGAGAGCAATAAACGGAATGGACTATGTATTTCTTTCTAATTTATACAGTTTTTTACCAGAGTATAGGAGGCGGGCTTTAAACTTGGCTTCCATGATTCATGCATGTGTAGATATTTATTGAACACCTTCCCTAGATACAGCAATCATACATACCAGGATTTCAGCAGTGAGGAAGGCAGACAAGTTAAGGGCTACTGTAACAGGGTGCTCAAGGGAGTCATGACTGAGGCAGGAGTCAGTCATACAGTCATCCAGGGAAAGTGTGCGTCAGGCTCGGGAAATACCAAATTCAAGAGCACTAAAGTATTGTTTAGAACTGGAAAGAAGTTCAGTGTATCTGAAGCATACAGTGGGAGGATTATCACACAGCACAAGTTTGCAGAGGTGAGCAAAGCACAAACAGCCTGGGGAAGAGTTGGAAATCTACTTAAAACCATGGAGAAACTTGTTGGAAGTCTCTAATCAAGAACATTTAAAAATCTCAGTTTATGTTATAAATATATATATATATATATATATTTTTTTTTTTTTTTTTTGCATTTTAGGTTTTGGGGTACATCTCAGTTTATATTTTTAAACCTCACTCGACTGTCTGGTGGAGAATGGACTCTAAGAATGCAGAGACAAAAGCAGGAATTTAGTTAATTACAGGAGTACACATGAGAAAAAATGATTTGTGGCTGGGCACAGTGGCTCACACCTGTAATCCCAGCATTTTGGGAGTCCAGGCAGGTGGATCACTTGAAGTCAGGAGTTTGAGACCAGCCTGGACAACATGATAAAACCCCATCTTTACTAAAAATACAAAAATGAGCCTGGCGTGGTGATGCACATCTATAGTCCCAACTACTTGGGAAGCTGAGGCAGGAGAATTGCTTGAACCGAAGAGGCGGAGGTTGCAGAGATTCTGTCTCAAAAACAAAAAAGTTCACCTAACCAGAGCAGTAACAGAAAACATGGAGAGATGGAGATATTCTTGGGATACATACTGGTGAAACACCTGGAAGTGAATTGTGTATGGGGCAGATTGGGAGGTGTGTCTAATAGTAAATACACACATCACACACACACACACACACACACACACACACACACACACACATGCTTCTTCCTATGTTCTTTTTTACTGTATATTGATAGTTTGGTTATACATTAAGGTTTTTTAGGCCACTTACTATTTTACTTTTCTTTTTTATTTTCTGTGTGTGGCAAACTTTTTGTCTGACACTGTACACAAAGTAATCCTTTAAGAGGAAGCACTATTGCTTTATTTTGAAACATTGGTGAAGTTGTTTTCACATTGACCTGGGAGCCATTGTTGAAATTAAAACCCTCAACCTCTCATAACTGACAACTCTGTAAAGGGCCAGGGATCACTGACAAATGATTGCATAAGTTGTCAACTCTTCTTTCTTGAGTGTCGATTTACTCTCTTTTGGATCATGTATATATGCTTTTTAAACTTTCCCATTAAGTGACTCTAACACTCAGCCTTTTGAGTTTTAATTTGTTTTATTTTCAGCAAGGTAACTAGAAGGATTGTCATTCTATTAGATTGTTTATGTAAATCCCATTAATGTAAATGAAAGCTAAACTAATGAGGAGGATTGTTTCTTTTTTTTAAAGCTATGATATTCTTCCGGTAGTTACTATTTTATGTTAATGCATACACCTGCTTATCTTTTAAAGTGAGACTAAGCACTGACAACAGATTTATTAAAGATGAAAGTGATCTATTTATGTCCACATTGACTCAACCTGCTTACATTTGCAGTTTTGTGCAAAAGTTTAAATATCAAAATGTCTATTACTGAAGCCAACATGAAGAATCTGTTTTATATTTTTTCAACTTACATTAGTTTGCTAGGACTGCCATAATAAAATAAAACATATTGAGTGGTTTAAACAACAACAACTTATTTCCTCACAGTTCTGGAGGCTAAAAGTTCAATGTCAAAGTGCCAGCAGGGCTGGTTTCTTCTGAGACCTCTCCACTTGGCTTGCAGAGTGCTGCCTTTTTCCTTTGTTCTTTCTTTTTGTATGCACCCTGGTGTCGCCCTGTGTGTCCCAATCTCCTCTTCTCATGAGAATGCTAGTTATATTGGATTAGGGCCCACCTTAGTGACCTCATTTTAACTTAATTACTTCTTTAAAGGTCCTCTCTCTGATTATAGTCACTCTGCCATACCAGGGGTTGGAGTTTCAACATATGGATTTAGTGGGGGATGTAATTCAGACCATAAAAATACTGAAAAGTAGAATGAAGCAAATTAAAAGTATAACAGTGTGCCAGAAAATTTTGTGGAATCAGACTAAATTGACCAGTGCCAGAATGCTATTTTATTCTGTCTACGTTACTAAAATCTTTAAAGTTCTGCAATGAGGTGGAAGAAGTTTGGCCCTCAACTTTAAATAATAGCATTCACTATTTATCCCCTGCCTACCCAGACCCAGAGTACCTTGGAATTTAACTGGAAGCCCCCGCTTGGTATTTAAATCCTCTTGACTAATGAAGACCATGCAATAAGGAGTGATAAGAGACATCCAGTTAGACGAAACAAAACTTAAATTTCACTCTGCGTTTATAGTCCAGAATCCTTTTCTACTTGCCAAATTCTCGCATTATGTAGATCTAGACCATCAGATAAAATTGTAATGGCTTTTCTTATAGTAACTGTTCAACACATGGCCTGTGTTTGAAAAGCATTTGCTTTTGGAGTCAGAGAGACCTGATTATCTCCCAGCTGTGCCACTTAATGTTAGACATCAGCTTGCTCATCGATGAAACCCTCATCGGATTTTGGTGGAGATGAATCGCTATGACATAGATGTAAATGCTGACACACATATGCATACTTCATAGATTTTAGGGCAATTAGAATGCAAGATAGATATGGTAGACTGTCTTTTACTCAATTAGCCACTCACACTCCTATTTTGTTTCTCTGTGCATTTCCATATATGTTTCTCCATCAACCTTACAATAATATGAAAGAGCCTCACATTTTTCTAGAGCTATGGATTCAGTGTTACAGAGGTGTTCAGAATTTTATTTTTTACATTTGTCCTTATACTGGTATATGCAAACACTGCATGTTTTAATCATTTATTGCTATAAGAAAAATGATTTTGATTGTGATAGGAGTGTGGTAAAACCACTCAGGGACTCTCAAACCTGAAACAACTAATATTTGTACTGGTGGCTTATGTTTTGCATTGTTTTTATCCATTGTTCTCAGAAATGACTTCCCTCAGAAAGTCACGTGTACTTGAAATTAAAAACCTCACTCTCTGCCTTCTTAGATATAAAATTTTTCAATATGTATTGATTACAAATTGGAGCATTTTTATTCAGAATTTTAACCTACACTAGATGTGATTTTCTTTGAAAGGACTGTTGAAAGTTAGACCTTATATTAGTCCATTCTAGCATTGCTATAAAGAAAAAGACAAAGGAAACTAAATTGTGTCCAACTGCAATAGTGAACTGACCTGTTTGTATCAGAATAGTGGAAACATCAAAAAGGAGGAACTAAGAAGCATAGGATTTGAAGTGGCCTCAGAAACTCAAGAGCAAGAGGCTATTTTCGCATGCCAAATGCCAGTTATGTAGATATAGCCAATACTAAATTATGCCTATGGAAGAAAAATATATGTAAATCTGCCCATGCAATACAGACAGCTATATTCTGAGGGTGCAAACTAAACCAAGGCCTTGGCAATGGAAGAACAATATTCAGTGTTCTACAGCCAGGCAATGTTTGCCCTCTCTGTTTTCTTACTACTCTTTTCTCCTTTTTGAAGGCATCATGTGAATTGGGAATTGTCAGAGAAGCTTATTCTGAGTAAAGCAATGCCATTGTTTGGCAGGTGGAATATGGGGATAAATCCTAGCTTACAGACCCTCTCAGATTACAATCAGGAAAAGGGCCTTCCTTCCAGATAATATACCTAGTGAGAAATCTATTCAATTGGGTGAGGCAATCTGCAGTGTACAAGGGACAGAGCTAGAGTGTAGGAAAAATTTCCCCTCACTTTATCTATACAGCATTCTTTTCTTTTTCTCACTAAGCACTAACAGCAACAATCTATTCTCAATGCCACTCTCAGGCCCAAACTAAGATCCAATATCTCCCAAGTGCACTTGCTGTATTGCAGGCTATCAAGATGGTCCAAGAGTAATTCTGCCAGTAAAAATGTATTCAGATTTTCCTTGAAAGAGCTATATGTGGGAACAACTGTATTTTCTACGTTAAATATATGCACTATTATATGTTACATACTGTATGTATATATAGATTTATATGAAACTGGACTGGCAAAAACATTTCTAAATTCATGTGCAAATTAAATATTTATTTAACATATGTTTTTCATATATCCAGCTACTAAAATGACCTAAATTTAATTAAGTAAAACAATGATTTTTCAGGATAGGCTGATTTAACAGAAAGCAATAAAGTGAATAATCTGTAAAAAGGATAGCAAATTTTATTATTATGAATCTAAACTACCAAACCTAGAAATTTTATATTCAAGAGAAGGGTGGTTTATGAAGGTGTATCTATGCATGTATTAAGAATGTTTTAATATTTTTTAGAATATCTGAAATCCCAAATTTATAATCAAACTGCAATGAAATTTTAGTTTTATCTGTGAGATGTCTGCTTTTCCATAGAAGTATCACATGAACACATAAAAATTCCTTTGTATTAAATTTCAAGATCCAAATATTCTATGGTAAAAGTTGCTCTATAAAAAATATATATAAATTTTATATCTAAGAAGGCATTACTGAGCAACTTAGATAGATAGATAGATAGATAGATGATAGATGGATAGATAGATTAGATAGATAGATAGTGAATTGGAGCATTTTTATTCAAAGTTTTAGCTTACACTAAATGTGATTGTCTTTGAAAGGAATGTTGAAAGTTAGACCTTATATTAGTCCATTCTTGCATTGCTATAAAGAATACCTGAGACTGGGTAATTTATAAGGAAAGAGATTTAATTAGCTCACATTCTACCTGCTGTACAGGAAGCATGGTGGCTTCTGCTTCTCGAGAGCCCTCAGAAAGCTTACAATCATGGTGGAAGGCAAAGGAGAAACGGGCATATCTTACATGGCAGGAGCAAAACTGAGAGACTGATGAGGGGGAGGTGCTACACACTTTGCAACAACCAGATCTCATGAGAACTCACTGTCACAAGAACAACACCAAGGGGAAAATCTGTCCCCATGATTCAAACACTTCACACTAGGCCCCACCTCCAGCACTGTGGATTATAATTTGACATGAGATTTGGGCAAGGACACAGATCCAAACCATATCAGGCTTATATTGTTATTTATTATCCTATTGATAAAGCAAGCTGATTCTATCTTTTAAAATTACGTTAATGCTATTTAGTGACAATACTCATCAGAAATAGCAATGACACAATTCCTCCTTTATAAATTGACACCTAAAGTTTATATTCATTGAAATGCTGAAAAATGAGCATGCAAAAGACATAAGGGTGCACAGACTTTCAAAACATGACTTTGGGTTTTAGATTTTAAAATTATTTGATACCACATGTTCTCACTTACAACTGGGAGCTAAACATTGAGTACCTGTAGACATAAAGATGGCAACAATAGACACTGAGGACTACTGGAGAGGGGAAGGAGGGACGGGGAAAGGGTTAAAAAACTGTTGGGTACTATGCTCACTGCCTGGGTGATGGGATCCTTTGTACCCCAGACTTCAGCATCACGCCATATACTATGTAACCTCTCAGGTACCCCTAAATCTAAAGTAACAGTTCAAATTCTAAAAAATAAATAATGAAAAATAAAAGTTTAACAGGGACTCTAAGTTTGTTGGGATAGCTTTAGAAAATAAATTATTTCTAAATTTTCTTTATTTCTGGGGGAAAGAGAGACCTGATGTTAAATCTAGTTGTATCACTCATTTGATTTCAGGCAGTTCAGGTAATTCTTAAGCATCAGTTCCCTGGTTGGTGAAAAAGTGATATGAGTGTATACCTGCAGGGTTATGGAAGAATCTCTTGACATGACATACACGTAAGTACCGACACACATAGTATGTGTTCCATAGGAATAAGGGCTATTAGATTGGCATGATGGAAGACTACTCAAGTTATTATCCACTTATCCAGTGTCCCCTATATCTTTATATTTTTGTGACAGTTAACAGAGAATCATAGAATGAGATGGTATTAAATATAAATGGAGTTTTGTTGGTATTTTTTTACCCTATTGATGAGAAAATTTTGGCACAGTTTTGGTACAGCATAGAGAGGATAAACTATACATGTGTATAGCAGAGAACAGATCAGAAATTATGTTGGATGACAGCTGTAAATAATTTCTAACTTAGGCTTTATAGTTCCAGAATGTTTATGGAATTTGGAATGGTAGACTTTGTTTCAAAAGGAGAATGGGTGGTGAATGTTGATCACAAACTCAAACTGCCATAAGACAGACAGGTCACATCAAAGAGAAAAGGAGTCCTATTGAAAGAAATCATGGAAGTGGTAGCCAGACAGTCTGAGAGCCAGACATTTTCTGTGGCCTGCTAACTTACAACTCTTGGAATAGCATTTAAAGATATTGGTGCTGTGTTACCATTATGATTGTTATGTGTAAATAGTTAATGTGATCATCCTTTCCCATACATGAAATCTTCTTAGGCAAAGTTCTAATGCATGTGGATTTACTTTTTAAGTAGGAATATTCTTAATCTAGTGTAAATAAATCTTTACTATCCGATTATATGTGGCAGTGATATGTCATTTAGCTTGCAATGTTCTTATTTTCTGATTCTACCTTTATTACACAATTGCTTCCAGAAAAGTTTATTATATTTATACATCAAATTATGCTGTTTTTCATCTTCGTACTGTGAATATTGGAATACTAGTTAAGGTTTCAGTATCACATACTTGATATTCAATTTGTATTAATCTGTGTGAATTAGAGTAAGTTAGAAATTCAGCTTCTAAATATAAAGGAAAAAGAGGGAGATTATTATTTTTTCCCTCTGAGGAAGTGAATATACTGTAGTTAGAAAAACAAACTGAAATAAAAGTTGCTGGTAAACATGCTTGAAGTATAAGGAACAGTCTCACTTTGTGTGTGTGTGTGTGTGTGAATCTAAACAATGTCCATAAGAAATGGAATGAAACCATTAAGGCCAGTTTTGCAAAAGGCCAACAAGAATTTTTTTGTTTCCCATACAATGTTTTTATTATAGATATAGAAATGTAGGCATTTTCACAACTATCCTTCTAATCATGAGTTCTCTAAAAATTTCCTCATATGATGTGTTTCTAAACAATGAAGTATCCCATCATTAGAATTTTTCAGATTTATAAACTATGTAAAATGGTAAGATATTTCATTGGCTTGCAAAGGTCTTTGATGTCCACGTTCTTACTTAATCTCATAGAACTGTGTTCTGTAATTGCACTGTTTTATCTGGTGTTTTCTCTTTGAGGATTTATTGCATTGAAAAAATTTGGTGATATTGAAAGAAATCCAAAGAGCAGAAACAGAGAAAATTAGAGGAATGAAAAGTGGAAACTGTGAGGGAAGATTAAAGACAGCTGTGTTCATTTAATTTGGAAAGAGGTAAAAATGATCTTCAGTTATAGGAAAGCTTTAATATGGAAAAGAACAGTTAGTCTCCATTGATACAAATAATGGATTAAGATAATATGAACTGAAACTTGAAGAAAGACAGAGAGAGAGCTGTTACAGACAATCCTCAGATCATTTGAAATGCACTGACTCCTTAGTCTTATTTATTTGACTGCTCAGTCGCCATTTGATAGTTCATATTTGGTTTGCTTTTTTTCAAAAAACAAATTCCATCAATATTTACAAAGTAATGTATATGAAAAAGTCTTATAAATGGTAAATAAGTTTTGTGAAAACTCTAAAGTTAGAATTGTAGACAAGATTTTAACAAATATTTTGGCACACTTATTTCAGCACTTCAAATGAACTTTCCATATAAGCTCTTAATATACTTTCGTTGTATGCCTTGGAAAATAACCTAGAGTAAAACAGCATATACCTACGTTTTCTAAACTGTGTGTTAAAGTGCCCCATGAAACCATAGGAACTCAATGAAGCGTCATGGTTTATTTTAAATTTTCAAGGAAAATACTGATACTCAACATCTGTTAAACATCACACAATCTACTATCTCCAAGTTGTTCACGGATTTAACATTAGAACACAGTAGTTTCTTTTGATGATATCACATCTTTGACCAGCTGAGTTTTCAGTGCTTCCTGTGATAAAAAGTGCGTACATGGGGAAATCAACGTGGAACAGTATATATAAGTGGTGTTGTCTAATTCAATTTCAAGTTTTAAGAAGTTGCACAGCATCCAACAGACACAAGTTATTAGTAATTGTGATTAAGAATAAATTTGTTTCCTTGAATTTATGTGCATTATTTTTTTCAAATTGTTACTCAGGTAGACCATAAGTATATGTTAAGTTGTTTGGGCTTAACTATTAAAGTGGAAGTCATATTAAAAAAATATTTATGGAGTGCTGTGAAAACTTATGAGGCAAACAGATCACTGCAAAACCAGAAAATTGAGAATATTCTTTTTAAATTTGTTTCTTATTTTAAAGTAACAATGTGTATCTCATGTGCTTCACAATATGCTTACATTGGTGCAAGTAGGGGTTAGAACAAATCATGGTAAATTCGTTACAGAATATTAGATTTAGAGTCATAACTTGATTGTTCATTTAAATGACTTTCATGGTCAGAGGTTCTTTTTGAAGACAATTCTGTGGGGTTTTAGAAACATTCCTTATTAATTATAACTAATGTCTTATAAAATGTAGATTACTTTATTACTTCTTTAAGGCCCAAAATTTCATAAGTGAAAAAGAATACTTTAATGATAATCTGTGTCTGTGGCTCTTATCTTTTTGGTATTGGTGACAAGCATTTATTGCAAACTTATAAAAATGTTGAACATTTTGAAATATGTGAATATGCCTTGAAATATATTAAGAAGCTTTCTTTAATGATAGTTTTCACAAATTAGAAATGCAATGTCCCTTAAGGAAAAACTGGAATCACTTATTATGGGCTTAATAATATGTTGCTAATAGGCAAGAATGGCCAGCTGTGCATTAAAACTTCTACTAGTGAGAAAATATGAATGAATGTAATTCTATATTTTATTCAGTTTTCTTTTTTGCTGTATATTCTCAATATGCCGGGTGGTTTGAAAATGTTGTGTTAGTAAAATATAGCCTCCAACTCTTAAGAATCAGTTCCTGTATTTCATTGATTTTTATTTAATTAGCTAGCCTCTTGAATTGAGCTCCTGCAACACTGCAATGTAATGTTTATCAAAGTACATGTGACCATAGAGATACATTCCTAACCGTTTCCTTCTCTTGTGAGAATCCCAGATCCACATGGTGCTCACAGAAAAAACCACGCATTTATTCTGCCTCAATGCCAAATTACTTGTCATTACATTTGAATAAGAGGTGAAGAGTTTGAAGCAAAATCAAATTAGTATCTGTCCTGGCTTATCATCTTTTTGCAAATTGGACATTTAATTTTTTTATAGTAGTGCACAAATTCATATTACATCATTGTCAGTTTGAATTAGTATTGCTGTATATGCTGGCCATAACTCTTTGTAAAATCTGACAAGTGAACTGACAGACTAATCACCTGAAATGCATCTGACCAGTAGAGATACCATCAGAATGATCATACTTTAATCTTCCGAAAATGAGTTGGTGTTTCTGGGTGTCGTAACTACAAAAGAATTTAATCATGTTCAGAATTATATGATATTGTAGTATGGATACTGTTGTACATACACTGAATTTGAAAGAGATTCTTGGCTACACATGGAATATTAAAAATATTAAGATTATAGTTATCCATGAGTTATAATTTTCTCTTTTGTAAAATGCTAAATATTATTATTTAGTATTTCAACAGAAGTTGAAGCCTGTTAAATTGTGTGTGTGCGTGTGTGTGTGTGTGGTTTGCACACTAAGAATTATATCTAACATAAAGCGTTCTTTCAATAATATGAATTTCATAACCTTTGCTTGTGTGTTGACCAATTTGGACTTACAGATAATTAGGTTTTGTGAAATTAGTTCTGATACTAACATATCATCTTGAAAGGAAAATCAGTCATTTTAATGATAGTAAGAGGCTCTTGTACATTTTATCAAGAATATTAAGAACAATTCCTTTGGTTGTGGCAAAGTTTAAAATCCAAATTATGTAAGGTGAATGATACTTCAGACTACTATTTTTTGTACTATTTACAAGGTTACAGTGTGAAATGGAATTAGTGACATATTTCCATTTTAACAATTAGAATATTTGGAGGCCCATGGTTCCTTGTCAAATTATTTATGTATATTTTAGTAAAGCTACTTTACGAAATTCACAAAACAAGTAAAATGCTCTTCTTCTCTACTTTCGACATCAGTATTTCTCATGTTCAATACATGCTTTAATATTGAATGTTCAGAATTGGATGTGTGTATACATGTGCACAGAAACATATATATATTTTTTAATTTTGATGTTTATTATCCAGTACAGCACTGTGTACCCAAAGATATAAAAGATTACTTAATGATAAATTTCTGTGTTTTTGCTAGCATTATTTTTCTGACAATAAATATATATATTCTCAAAAATTGATTTATCTTAGATCTGAATGATTTTCTTTACATTCTAGGAAATTTGCATTTGATAAAATTTGGATATTGCAAGAGGCTAATCCTACTCTTTTTACAAGTTTATCTTTTTACAATAAAAGTAGATAAAGATTATTGCCCATTAAGTATTAAGAATGCCAAACAGTGGGCTCATATGCTACAGTTTCACATTGATGGCTGATCTAGAATTGCTACATTTGACAATCCATGGCACGTATTTTAATATCTCTTAGTTCCTAAATACAATCACTCAAATTAATTTAGGCAAAAAGATAAGTTCATTGACTTACAGAAGTTAAGGAAAGATTTAAGCACCTGACCAAGCAACTAGGCATGAATTCTATGGAGACTCTCTCAGTGGCTCGTGTTGCTCCTTTCTTTTCTGAGCCAGGCTTATTTTAAGTGCATATGGTTTCTCCATGCATTTAGAATGGAAAATCTCATCTCCAGGCACTTAAAATGGAAATCTTCTTAGGTAGAAAATCTTATCTCTGTTTGCTTCCTAGTTTTATATTCTGCATCCTCACCACTAGGGAGGAACTGACTTTCACCACAGGTATATTCAAAAATCCCAGAGAAAGAGCCTCACTGGTCCATTTTGGGTCAAATGCTGAGCCTTAAAATGATAAGCTTGGTCTGAGGCCTAAGTACTGTAAGCAGACTTAGTTAAATTTTTAAAAATTGGGTTTTTTTTTTTTTAAAGAGTATTTCTCTCCCCCTCAGTAAACACAACATTTAGGGGCTGAAGTAAGGAAGGACTTCCTAGAAGAATTGGGGACTCAAACCATTTTCTAAGTTCAGCCTTTTCTTCTTGCTGAATCTCTATTCTTGAAAATCCTCACCAGGGATGCTTCCTTATTTCATTCAGATCTCAGCCCAAATACTACCTTTCCCTACATTATTGTCTAATGATTTCTACTCCTCTTTGCACTCTGTCTTTTTCCACTGCTTTACTGTTCCTTCACAACATTACTTGGTATTATTTAAGTGCTCCCTTGTTTATTTTTCTAGTACACTGGAAACAAAGTATGGAACAGTGAACTTGCTCCCTAACATTCATTCAACTAATATATCTGGAATACCTACAATATTCCAGATATTGTAGGTATTCCAGATATATTTGTTGAATGAATGTTAGGGAGCACTGTGCCATTTCCATAGATAGTTCTTTCTATTTAGCCTAACCGGAATTTCTCTCTGCTAAGGATAAACTATGCAGGGAGAAGTATCCCTGATGTATGGCAAAAGATTTCAAGGCAAAATCATTAAATTTAATGGCTAGAGTTGGACAATGAAAGTATGCTGTAACTCATTAGAGAACATTTCTGTGTATCATTTCTTCCCCACATAGTAACTGATTTTTTCTTAAGTAAGGAGAGAGTAGCTTCTTGGATTCTACAAAATTCTTTGATATTTTCTGCAGATACAGTGAATTTGGCTTTAATGAAGCCACACTTTATATGCAATATATGCATTTATAATATAAAGGTATAAATAGCAAAGATAGTAATATGTGTTTTAGTTCCATGGATGTTCCTAATGAACATTCAGGTGATACCTAAAGTGTTTATAGTTAGCTAAACTGACTAGATAATTCAAACATATCTGTGTTCTCTTTCAGTAAACTTATAATTTGCTGATAGAATGTATCATATTCGACTCATTAGTTCTTTATGTTTTTTACCCCAATTCAAAGCTGACCCTTTCACTCTGGTAAAACACTCCTTAAAGAAAATTTGCCATGATTTCTTTAGAACATTTGTCATTATCTTTTAAAAAAAACAAATTTACATAATTGTGAAGTTTTTTTTTAAGAAAATTTCCTTTGCGATGTGTAGGAAAGAGGTTAAAAAATAAAATGAACACTAACACTCAACTCTTACTTTTCCACTAAATGTACATTTGATCACAGTTTCTACAGCCTCATCCTTGTCATTAGATATTATGCTTTTTTGCAACCGTATTGTAAAGGAACATTTTTTTGTTTTTGTCTTAGGAGCTAAATCCTGTTGGCAGAAAGACATTGAAATTTTCCCCTGGGTTCTGCTCTCTAGCATATCTTTCTAATTTTAAAATTTTAGGACCTAGATAGAGATTTTCATCTCTTCATTTTGGCCATGGTAATTTGAAGTGAAACAGCAAGATTTGACATAAGAATAAAAGATATAAGTTAGAGAATTCATTTCTGCAGTTTATTCAGATCCATTCTGGAATAATTTTTCCTACTGTGTTAGATTCTTAGAGCAATTAGAAAACCAAGATTTTGTGATATTACTAATCATAAAACAATGTTAAGTTTTGCTAAGAGTGGGCCATTTTTCCTAATGATAGTGAAGTGGAACAAGTTTTTTGCCTTTTGGAAACAGATTTTGAATATTTTAACTTTTGAATTCTTCTTTGAATAATTTGTAGATTTTTAAAAAACTTGAATGGAATACATGACTGGCTTTTGAAAGAAATATAATATATCAAAACCAGTATTTTCTCAGGTGAAATGGAATGGAATAAAATAGAATTGAATAGAACACTGGGATAGAGTAAGTAGAACGTCCTGGTTGCAATATAAACTGTGTCTTCTTGTGGGAAGAAGTCAAAAACTTCCAAAGCTTGTGAGAGTCTGTATAAACTTACAGAATCATTACTTCTTTTTGTTTTAGTACATTAAATTCACCTTAAATTCAGTCCAAGTTTTTATTTTGAGATATTTTATGTCTCATATGCCTACAGCATTCTGTTGCACTCATCTGCTAGAGTTCATGTGACTTATAAACATCTTTAAATTAATATTCAGAAATCACTTTCTATCATTTAATATATAGTATGGGAATAGTTTACATTTAGCAGAGTTTGGCTGTATCTTTGATTCCTTATCCTATACCACCAGAGCAAGATTTCTTCTTCTGTGTACACATGCTTTTGGAATTGCCTCATATACACTCAAAGCTTTCCATTTAAGCAATTTAGTGACAATTGCATTAATTCACACCATAAGCTGATTTTACAACTAAAGTAGAATTTGATTGGGGGATTATCTGATGTCTAGTCTAAAACTCTCTCAGTTTAAATTGATGCTAATCTACTCCTGAATAATGAAATACTTCAAATCGTCTAATTGCATGAAATAAAATACATATATAAATGTGTTAAGAATAATGATAAAATCAGAATCTTTTGCTCTTATAAAAGTACTATGACTAGTCTTTACATATGAATTTAAAATGATTGGGTTGATTATTAACATTTTATAACACAAATCTGTTCTACATATTCATTTTAGCATATATTACTTTTAGTTCATGGTTGGGAGTTTTATTGGAAATGTTTCTCTCTCTCTCTAACAACTTTAAGCTTATATTCTAATTTCAGTAATGCAGTGAGATAGCCTGTTACTACCTCAGAAACTACTCTTTCACAAAGACTCAATTTCGTCAAAGATTAAGCTGTAAAGAAGCAACAAAAAAGTGCATAAAAAATGCCAAGCTGATTCTTTGCAAAATATTAATAGGCCCTTTGAAGAAACTGCAGAGTATAAAAAGGGGGCCGGGTGTTATATCTTGCTAAAACTGCTTCAAATCTAATTATTTCTACAATTATACTTAAAAACTGAATTTGATATTGACTTTATGATAACTATATCAAGTATTATTTTATCTTGTTTTCTCTTGAAAGTAAGGATAAATGGAAATAATTTGAATATTCCTCTTTTTTATTATATGTTGAACATCATTTTTGAAAGTTTCTTTAGGTTTGTGGAAGAGAGTAGAGCAAGCAATTCATGGATTGATACATAGTAGATGGTTCTTGTTCTTCAAACTTCTCCTCAGAATAATATTTTGATAACTGATTATTGGTTTCAAGGGCAATAGTTATTTTGAAAAATAAAGGATTAAAATTTTCATGCTGAAGGATACTGTTTATATTCATTTACAGTATGAAATAGAGACTTTGTTTCTCTGGCTATTTGGAGGCAAGAAGGGATATTATATTGAAGTATTCATTTCTTATTTTTACTATCTGGTATCATTGCAGTCAATATTCTGTATTAAACAGGGAAATTATGAGGTTTATAGAATTCAAAGAAATATTGATAAGAGCAAGGTGATACATACACTAAATAATAAAATGAAACTTATAAAAGAGAACTCCCAGCAAACAGCAGTAGTTAGTATTAGAATTCAAAATTCATGGAATGTCACAGAATCCTGAATTTGGAAGAAACCTCGGAAATTGTCCATTAAAACTTCACACTAAAAGCACCTTTCAACTTTACCTGTTAGTCATTCTAAACCAAACTTCTTCCTCAACTGTCTCCTTAAATAGAAGGCAAACTCTGGATTTAGGGAAAACAAAGATAAAAAAGTCACAATCTCTACCTTGTAGAAATTAGGACAGGCTAACAATGACAAAAAAAAAATCTCATAATTTTAGTAATTTAGCACAATAAAAGCTTATTTCTTGTTACATAGATGCAGGGGTAGTACTCTGTTCTACAGAGTTGTTCTAAGATTCAGCCATCTTACCCTATCCAACTCCACCCTTTTCTAATTCCTACCACTCCTATTCATTCAACTAGGGATTGATCAAAGAGAGTGAGGGCAGGATTGCATCAAAAGATTATTAAGGGTCAGGCCTAAAAGAAAGCACAACTTCTGCCCATATTTGATTGGCCAGAATGTAGTCATATGACCAACCAATGAAAGAAAAGCAGAAAAATTTAGGTAACCTTGGTGTCCAGGAGGAAAGAAAAATTAGTGACAAATTGGTCAGTTTCTTCATAAAGGCTTTTGCAGTTGACTTATATCTCTGAAAGATTGTCTCTCTAGCTCCCTTTTGACTGTTTAAATGTCACCACTTTAGTAAATGCCATGTATATGTGATATTGAAATTATCTGAAGATTTTAATAAAAATTTTAATTCACAGAATGATTCTTTTACTTAGTGAATACCTGTATCTATCTTATTAAAATAAGGCCACTTTCAGTTGTAATAATAAATAGAAAGTGTATTGTTAAGCACCATTGTAACTTGGGTTATGAAAAGGTGGGTGCTGAATGTTATAAACACTATTGATTTCCTTTGCACTTTACTTCTATTAAGAAGCAGGAATTGTGTGGCTCTTATTGCATAGACAGCTGTGAAGTGCTTATAGAAACCTGCAGTTCACCCTCAGTGATAGATGTATTCACACAGACTGCATACTAGACCGCACATCTGTATGAAGGCTTTACTACTTGTAGGGCAAAAAAGAACAATATGCTTCAGGCCAGGAAAGTCAAATAGCTGAAGTCAATATTAAGATAGTTAAGATGGTATTTCAGAAAAGATTTGCCTACTTCACTTGGCGTAAATTTAAACAAAACAGTCACACTTCTGAAACATTTAAAAGTTAAAATAAGGGCTTAAAATGTATGATATGAGTTCTGCATAATATCTACACTGCCTCTACCTGTACATAATGGGAAAATGAAAATTGCTTACATGTTAAGATCTGATTGGTTTACAAATTTCAATCACTACCCACTTAGTAGATACATATATTATTTTATATCATTATTTTTATACAGTGAGAAGTTACTAATATAATTTTTCCCATATCCCCCAACTTTTACTGTTTCCCTTCTATTTTTACAGGATGAACTCCAAGGTCTTTATCAGTTCAGTTTTTTTTTTTTTTTTTAATGTAGCCTCACTGGGTTTTCCACATTATTTTACAAACTACTATCAGCTAAATAAACTAGTTGCTCTACAAAAACTGTTTTCTTTGAAGTTTGTGCATAGACATCTTTCTCCTACCCTTTTCTCTCTCTCTTTTTTCTCACTATTTTATCACGTGTAGATTTATGTTATTGTAATCTGCTTACAGTTTTTAAAGTACTGACACTACTGCCTTCATGCTCCCCTCTCATGGGAAATTCTCTAATTTATGCAGACATATTCCAGAGCTATTATAGATTAGGTTCCAGACCATCACAGTAAAGGGAATATTGTAATAAAGTAAGTCACATAAATCTTTTGGTTTCCCAGTACCTACAAAGGTTATATTTATACTATACTGTAGTCTATTAATTGTGCAATAGCATTATGTCTAAAAAAGTGCATACTATAAAATATTGTAAAAAAGATGCTGACAATGATACAAAGTGAATACATGCTATTAGAAAAATGGCTCTGATAAGCTTGCTCTACTCATGGTTGCCACAGACCTTCAGTTTGTTAAAAAAAACAAAAAACATGCATTATCTGTGAAGTATGATTTAAAAAAGTATGCCCATAGTTTGGATCCAGGACTAGCTAGTCTCTAATATCTAGCTCTATTGGTTACATTGTGAATTGTTTAGGATTTTCTGTTAAGATCATGTCTTCTAATAAAAGAGACTGTTTTACTTCTCCTTTCCAAATGACATTTTCTTGCCCAATTGCTTTGGCTAAAACTTCCAGTACAATGTTGAATAACAGTGGTGAAAATTGATATCCATTATGTTTATAATCTTAGGAGATAAGCATGTGATATTTTTAAATAGTGTTGTTAACTGAAACATTATTTTCTTCCTTATTCTAGATTTACTAAAAATAAATAGTAGAATATTTATAGAAGGCAAGGATAAACATAAAGATTCCTGGCATGTTAATATGTAATTTAGAAACAAAATAACATAACTGAGCACTGTCCTCACACCTGTAATCCCAGCACTTTGGGAGGCTGAGGCGGGTGGATCACAAGGTCAGGAGTTCAAGACCATACTGGCCAACGTGGTGAAACCCCGTCTCTATTAAAATACAGAAAATTAGCTGGCCCTGGTGGTATACACCTGTAGTCTCAGCTACTCAGGAGGCTGAGGCAGGGGAATTCTTGAACCCGGGAAACAGAGGTTGCAGTGAGCCGAGATTGCACCACTGTACTCCAGCCTGGCAACAGAGCAAGACTCTGTCTCAAAAAACAAACAAACAAAATAATATGGCTGCAACAGTAGATATGATAGAAGAAAAATGATATTGCATTACTAATTTAACTGGAATCTATTTGATTATTGGTGAGGTTGGATATCTTTTATGTTTCTTGTTTGTATTCTTTTGTTAACATCTTATATATTTGCCTAGTTTTATTTTTCTGTTTGTTTTTCAATATGCAAGTTTTTATACTGCCTATTAGCTTTCACCTGTCTTATGTCTTGCAAAATCTCTCCTAGTATGGTTTATCTTCTGGGTTTAAAAATTACTTTTCCATGTAGTTTTAAAATTCTGTGGCATAAAATTTTTTATCTTTCATTTTATTCTTTCAGATTTCATGTCCTGCCTAAAAACTTCTATGTGTGTGTGGTAAAAAAATGTGTAATATTAGGTTAATCTCTCAAATATTTTTTTGAAAATTTGACAAACCCTTGAAATCCAAAATGCAAAAGTATTTTATATCAATTACCAGTTTTAAATTAGGAGTCACATCTATTATAAAAATAAACAATTTTTGGTACTTGGAGAAAATAAAAATGGATTCAATATGAATAGTCCAAAGAACTGAAAATTTTATTTCACATGTGCAGTTTAGATATTACTGTATAAGAAGAAAACAGAGACTCGAGTCTAACAATTGTGACTTTGGAGGATGTCAGCTTCTTAGTCAGCATGATTACTTTTAAAATTCTGTTATGATCCTGTGACATTTCTGTAAATGAAAACCATTGAAATCCTTTTTGTGGCTCAGATACTGACTTTCAGAACCCCTCATTAACACATAGGTATGGCATCAGCCTATTACCAGGCCATAACATACATCACTGATGTATCATATAATATTACAGTTTTCCTGGGAAAATAGGAAATACAAAAAACTTAATCCTTAACTCCAAGGAACTGGGGCCATTGGGAAGTGATTAGGTCATAAAGGAGGAAGCTCTCAAAATCGGATTAGTGCCTTTATAAAAGAGGCCCAGAGGAGTCTATGTTCATCCATTTTACCATGTGAAGATGCAGCAAGAAGCTGCCATCTAAGAAACAGGAAGAAGAGGGCCTCACTAGACTCCAAATTTTCTGGTACCTTTATTGTATACTTTCCAGCCTCCAGAACTGTGAGAAATACATTTCTGTTGTTTATAAGCACCTCCCCCCCCCACCCAGTTTCCAGTATTTTGTTACAGCAGCCAAATAGATTTAGACATACATTTACTTTTTAATGATCACATCATCCTAATAAGATATGCAGATAATATTAAATTGCCACATGTAAAGCATGAGGAAACTAAGGATCGTGTGATTTAAAGTTGCCAAGGTGACAGAGCTATTCTTTAAAAAGTCAGTATTCATACCTTGGCAATTTGGCTCCAGGCTCTATGCTTTCCACTTGACTGGCCATTTTGATTCAGGAAATATTCTGAGCACAATGTGGTCAAAAAAGAATTCTGACTAGAATGGAAACAGTGAATTCAGATTTTGAAAGATAGTATAAAATAAAGACCTCTAAATGTGTTGCAGATGTGGTACCATCCTTGATAAGAAAATGTGCACTTGTTTCGGATGTTGGTCATGAAGCATAGTGAATTTGATAATTATTGACCCAACACAGTTGCTGTGCAATACAGGTACTACAACTTGATTAAAATTAGCAAAGACCTTAACATTGTTAACTTGCAAATATAAAGATAATTTAAAAATTCAAAACCAGTAAGAGGAATTAAGATACTAACCTGTAGGAATCTATATGTTTCCTGCCAAATTATTAGATCTTAGTAGAAAATTTATTAGCTCTAAGCTCATCTCAGTGAAGACCAATGGATCACAGAGCAGGAGGCATCAGAAGGTGATTGGGGAAGAGTTTGTCAGTACAGGCTTTGCAGACCTTTACGATCTCATTTAACACTAAACATGTTCTTCAGCTATTCTATGTGTAAGTGTAAGGGATTTGCAAACAGAAAGAAGTGATCTGAAATGCAATGACTGCACAAGTCTGTTAATGTCTTAAAGTGTTATATAGCACCTGTTTTATGTTGCAGGATCAAATACTGTAATTGATAGAAATGTAAAGCTCTATGTATTTCTAATTACTTCGGTAATTAAAGTTTAAATCAAGAATGAGAGAAGTTACAAGATTACAGTTGAGAGGAAAGGGAGCGGGGGAGGAAGCAGAAAGGCAGTGAACAGACAGCAGAGGGACCACTGGGAGAGAAGTAGGCACTTAAGGCGTATCTGCTCCGTTTCACCCATTACCCATGGGTAGGCTCTGGATATTGGGTCTTTTATCCACAGAATTACTTTCTGAAGGGAATTGTAACTGTGACTGCTATGTTGGTTTCTTTTCCTGTGAAGCAATGTGCTAACATCAAAGAAGATTTCTATTAGAATCAAAGTACTCCTTGATTGCAAACCTTCTTAAATAATGGATGACACTTGAAGATGTTGGTTGTCATTCTTAATAATTAACTATGTCTAATTTTGGCAGTAACTGAAGTTTTATTTTCTGTAAGAGCTTGACAGATTACCTGATTTAGAGAAGCAAGAGATTTAGATATTGCATAATGCTGAGAGCCACAAATTCTAAATAAATTTCCCACTCTCTGTATGACATTTTATTTTCAGGTGAATTTGTCTCCTTTCATGGGTAAATAGACTATAGGTAGATAGGTAGGCATGTAGGCAAATAGATATCTACTGTGTGTATGTATATGTATCCAGATAAGACAGATCTAAAATGCAGATATGAATACCTAATTGTATTAGTCTGTTCCATGATGCTAATAAAGACATATCTGAGACTGGATATTTATAAAGGGAAGAGGTTTAATTGACTTACAGCTCCACATGGCTGGGGAAGACTCACAATCATGGTGGAAGGCAAAGGAAGAGCAAAATTATGTCTTACATGGTGGCAGGCAAGAGAGTGTATGGACTGGAACTCCCCTTTATAAAACTGTCAGCTCTCCTGAGACTTATTCACTACCATGAGAACAGCATGAGAAAATAACCCACCCCCATGATTCAATTACCTCCCACCAGGACCCTTCTATGACACCTGGGAATTATGGGAGCTACAATTCAAGATGAGATTTGAGTGAGGACACAGCCAAACCAAATCTCTACCCCTGGCCCATCCCAAATCTCATGTCCTCACATTTCAAAACAAATTATGCCTTCCCAACAGTCCCTAGAGACTTAACTCATTTAAGCATTAAATCAGAAGTCCACAGTCCAAAGTCTCATCTGAGACAAGGCAGGTCCTTTCCACCTATGAGCCTGTAAAATCAAAAGCAAGTTAGTTACTTCCTATATACAATAGGGATACAGGCATTGGGTAAATACACCCATTCCAAATGGGAGAAATTGGCCAAAACAAAGGGGCTACAGGCCCTATGCAAACCTAAAATCCAGCAGGGCAATAAAATCTTAATGTTTCAAAATGACTTCCTTTGACTACATGTCTCACATCCAAGTCATGCTGATGCAAGAGGTGGGCTCCCATGGGCTTGGGAAGCTCTGCCCTGTGGCTTTGCAGGGTTCAGCCTCCCTCCTGGCTGCTTTCATGGGCTGGCATTGAATACTTGTGGCTTTTCCAGGTGTATGGTGAAAACTGTCAGTGGATCCACCATTGTGGGGTCTAGAGGATGGTGGTCCTTTTCTCACAGCTCCACTAGGCAGTGCCTCAGTGGAGTCACTGTGTGGGGGCTTCAACTCTACATTTCCCTTTCAAAGTGCCCTAGCAGAGGTTCTCCATGAGGGTTCTGCCCCTGAAGCACACCTCAGCCTGGACATCCAAGTGTTTTTATACATCCTCTGAAATCTAGGCAGAAGTTCCCAAACCTCAATTCTTGACTTCTTTGTACCTGCAGGCTCAACACCATATGGAAACTGCCAAGGTTTGGGGCTTGCATCCTCTGAAGCCACGGCCTGAGCTGTACCTTAGCCCCTTTTTAGCCATGGCTGGGATGCAGGGCACCAAGTCCCAGGACTGTACAAAGAAGCAAGACCCTGGTCCTGGCCAAGGAAACTATTTTTTCCTCCTAGGCCTCTGGGCCTGTGATGAGAGGGGCTTCTATGAATACCTATGACATGCCCTGGAGACATTTTCCTTATTGTCTTGGTGATTAACATTTGGCTGCTCATTACTTTTGCAAATTTCTGCACCTGACTTAAATGTTTCCTCCGAAAATTGGTTTTTTTTTCTACCACCTCATCAGGCTGCAAATTTTCCGAACTTTTATGCTTTGCTTCCCTTTTAAACATAAGTTCCAATTCCAAACCATATCTCTGTGAATGAATAAAATGTAATGCTTTTAACAGGACAAAAGTCACCTCTTGAATGCTTTGCTGTTTAGAAATTTCTTCCACCAGATACCCTAAATCATTTCTCTCAAGTTCAAAGTTCTACAAATCTCTAAGACACAGGCAAAATGCTGCCATTCTCTTTGCTAAAGCAGAAAGTATGATCTTTGCTCCAGCTCCCAGCAAGTTTCTCATCTTCTAAGACCACCTCAGCCTGGACTTCATTGTCCATATCACTATCAGCATTTTGGTCAAAGCCATTCAACAAGTCTCCAGGAAGCTCCAAACTTTCCCACATTTTTCTGTCTTCTTCTGAGCTCTTCAAACTGTTCCAAATTCCTCTGTTACCCAGTTCCAAAGTCACTTCCACGTTTTCAGGTATCTTTTCAGCAGCACTGCACCCTACCAGTATCAATTTACTGTGTTAGTCTGTTCTCTAATAAAGACATACCTGAAAGTGGGTAATTTATAAAGGAAAGAGGTTTAATTGTTTCACAGTTTCACATGGCTAGGGAGACCTCACAATCCTGGTGAAAGGCAAAGGAGGAGCAAAGTCACGTCTTACATGGCAGCAGTCAAGAGAGCATGTGCAGGGGGAACTCCCCTTTATAAAACTATCATATCTCATGAGACTCATTCCCTATCATGAGAACAGCATGAGAAAAACCTGTTCTCATGATCCAGTTACCTCCCACTAGGTCCCTCCCATGACATGTGGGAATTATGGAAGCTATAATTCAAGATGAGATTTGGGGGGGGATACAGCCAACCTGTATCACTAATTAAACATTATAATAATGAATTGCTTGGCAATTACAAATTTTTTTAAAAAGTCATGAGTTACTATGAATAATCCATAATTGTTACTATATTGTACCATAAACAAGGACTTCATCTTATTCAACTCTGTATTCTTTGAAATTATTAGTAAAACATTTTAAACACAGCAGGTACTCACTAATTTGTTGAATTGGATTACTTTTTTAATGCTCTTATCCAAGTGAGTTATATGAAATTAAATTTTACTTATATTTTCATTTAGGAAATTTCAATTCAGTACCAGGTGGTTTTGTTTGAAAAGAAGCCAATAAACTACCCTGAACATTTTGAGAGTAGACCTATCTATATCCATATATTAATGTTTGACTTGAAACTAATACACCTGATTGAGAAAATAATTCAGGTGCCAGATGGTTAGTGTATTTTATTTAGTAAACACTGATATTGGGCATCCATGCCAGGTACTGCTCTAACTTAAAATACTGGGAAAATGTAGATCAGACAGATACATATAGGCAAACATCTAGTTTATGGGAAATCTGAAAATATGCCTCATGTTCCTATTGCTTTCAAAACATAGTTATTAGTAGATATTGTGTCATGTATTAAAACTAGCCCTGAAGCCTAGATATTACTGGAACTAAAATGTTAAATATGTAAAAGACCTATTTTTGTGAGATGAGTAATTATTTTATTTTAGCACTAGGCTACTTATTCATGAGCTTTGTCTACTTTGACAAAGTAGACAAATGTAATGTAATTTGAGAATTATGGCTGTTTATGGATGTGTAAAAGTAGGAATATTCATATTGCAATGGGGTTAAGCAATCAGAGATCCCATTTTTGCAGGTCTTGACATAAAAAAGACTGAATAATTGAAGGAGAAAATAAAGATATTAGAACTTGCGATTATAAGCAAGGCATAAATTTAGAAGTAAATAGACATTATATATGCATATAAATAATGTTGGTACTAATTTAGTGCTTGTCTATTTTGTTTATATTACACTTCTATTACTAATGAAAGTGTAGCAACATAAATTATAATTTATGTTGAACAAGCTTCAAAAACAGGATCAGACTGTGAGTAAATTATCAGAGTATAGTCTCTGTAGTGAGCATGTTAATTACATTTGAAAACTTAATCCTTGAGTATATGTTTCCTGAATGTCATAGCCTCATTATTTTCTCAAAATATATATTTATATTTAGTAATGATGGCTAATCAGTAATTTTTGTGTTAATATTTATTGGAATTTTTTTCTAAAAATTCCTTTTCTGTAAACATTACCTCTTTTTTCTTCAACAACTATTACTGATGTAACATCCTTTGATAGTTTTCAAGGGTACATTTTGTATCCCTCCTAATTAATTGAAATGCTGGGTTTCATCTAGGAAATCTCATGCCCTGCAAGTTTTTCCATATAACTGTAAAATATCAGACTGTGGTAGATTTTCTATTTGCTGATTTCGTGAATCTCATTATAAAATCCTGTTACTTTTTTGAGATTGAAATTTTACACTGCTACCTTTGTTACAGAGGATATTTTTTTAAAATGCATTTTTGATTATCATTTAGAACTACAGAAATAGTGATGAATAGAGACATCTGCCAGCACACATACAGATTGATAATGACTTTATTTGTACTTTGGCCTAATGTGTATCCTGACAGATCATCAAAACAAGAAAAGAAAGAGCTCAGCAGACAGTAAGAAATGGCCAGATGCTCACAGAGTGATGAAAAGTCATTGTCTCTTATCTTTCAATGTTCAAATTATGCAAAGAAGACACTTTTATTATAAATTTTAAAAGGAACCTAACATCAAACTTAACTGCTTCTTCAGGGATATGCCAAACATTCTGGCTTCAAAATGTTTGTTGCTCTTCATCTTCTGTGTTCATCCTCTCCTTTTCACTATCTACCAGCCTTTCTACAAACTAGATGTTATGTCTGCCTGGGAAACTTGAAGATCTCAAGGGTTCCCAAACCATTTTGTAACTGTTTCCTTACATTTCCCTTAGTCTTAAAAATCTCTGTAGCACAGTCATTATTTCTGGACCCCCCTTATGTTTTAGTCTATCTAACTCCTTCTAGCAACACACTGATGTTTATGTCATTCTGGGCCTCATAAGTCATTTGGCACTGTACTCACCACCACCGAGAGTCCCTTAATATTTTGGTGAATAAGATCCAACTGATGTCTTGGTGCAGCCCTGAGTGTTTCTCACTGTCTGTACTCTCTGATTGCTCTCCCAAAGTGCAGAGAGAAGTAATAAAACTATGCTAATGGATTCACTGTAAAATCACTCATTTTAATAGTTGATTTATTTAATTCTGGGGGAAGAAACAACTTATACCAATCTGTGTTTTAATTTTCAAGACTAAAGAGGTGTTCTCCTAATTTTGCAAAATATCCAAGATCAACAAAATATCTTTATTTAGTCCCAAAATCAAAGGGAATGGAGAAACCTAAACTAAATTCTTATTAACTATAGACTTACATGATTTTGTTACATTTTTTTTTTTTTAGCAACTATTAACCATGAATTTTAATGGATGGAACAGCAGACTGGGGACAAGGAAATTAATTAGTAGAAAATCAAATTAATTATTATACAGTATACATCTATTTCTATCATTGGTTGGAAGAACAAATAGAAACATTTTCTTCATATTAGAATTTATGACATACTACTTTTCTTATCTTGAAATACATCATTTACTCTATGTTCATTAGCTTCCAATATAATGACTTAAATGTAAACCATATCTCTGTTTGTACTATTTCTGGGCACTTTGACTTTTGACAATGAAAGCCATAACAGTGCTACTGCATTTAATGTCTTCAACTTGAACTGGACTCTTTTATAATCTGAAACTCTCAGATATATCATCATCATACAATAGTTTTGTGCAAGTAACTTATTCCTTTCATTATAACTATATTAAAAGCAAAACTTTTTCAATTTTCACCTAATGAAGTTTAAAATCATGAGTTCCGATTCTTTGGTGAATTCTACAAATTATAGAAGTCACAGAAGTATTGTGTGTATCAGCTACAAAGCACTAGGGACTTAACAGAAAACCATCTCCCATCAAACTATAAAAATAATACTGGTACAGATTGTCTTGTATGCTCAAAGAAAGATGAACTTATAATGAACGATAAAATATTGTGTCTAGTGTCTTACTCTTTCTACACTAATTGCTGTTATAGCAAGTCAGAAATGTCTAATATGGATGACTATTTAATAAAAACAATTCCTTTGAAGTTACTCCAGAAAATTCAAGAATGTAAAAGTTCTCTCCCTTCAAATACTTCATGAAACAGCATTTTGTATGTACAAATATACTTTTTATTTATTCACAGTAAGTGAAAGCTCTTAATGATAGCCCAGTTTTACAGCTTCTTCTTTTTATGGTTAAATGCATCTGTTTGTTTATTGACTCCTTCTTTTTGGAATTAGGTTATGGAAATTCTTATGACAGTTTTAGACATGATATGTCTATGACAGTTTTAGATATGATACAGAGATAATACCAACATCAAGTAATTTAGGGGAAACATAATGAAAGTGCAAATGGCTAACGTTTCCCATTTGATTATAATTCTGTTAAAAGACAAAAATAAAGCTAAGTAAATTATTGTATAAAGCATTTGCTTGTTATTATTGTACCAAAATATGTACAATAGAAGCTCAGAAAAAGAAAACAGGGGGCTCCCACCTGTGATTCCAGTACTTTGGGAGATCAAGTTAGAAGGATTACTTGAGGCCAGGCGTTAGAGACCAGTCTAGGCAACATAGCAAGAGCCTGTCTCTACAAAAAATAAAAAACAAAAATAAAGAAAAAAAAAGAAATAGCTGGGCATGGTGGTGTGAACTGGTAGTCCTAGCTACCAGGGAGGCTGAAGTGGGAGGATCAGCTGAGTTCAGGAATGCCAGGTGCAATGAGCTGTGATTATGTAACTGCACTTCAGCCTGAGCAACAAAGTGAGCCCCATCTTTAAGAAGAGAAAATTGGAAAGTATTCTACAGTGAAGCTTGAGAGAATATCAGGAGACACAATGAAGGAGGGCAAGGGAACTGTGAGGGAGCTTACGACCCTTAAGCAAATTGGATGAAATTGTGAAGGTTTATGACAGTCCTTGGCAATCAAATTAAGCATTTGGAAGCATGCACCCGTGTCTAGGAAATATATCAGATACCAATATATGTTTTTTCTACCCTAACCAGTATTACTGCTTTGAACTTACTATGCCAAAAACTTTATTTAGTATTAAATTAATATGCCTGCTCTGGAAAATTTCCATGTATTCATTTTAAATTAGCTAAAAAGTACAAGGAGGCTTTAAGAAATGTTTACCTCTCTGTGGAAACAATATAAAATATATAAGCATTAGAGCCACCAAGTTAGTTGCTTTGCATTTCAGAATTGTTCTGTTAATTTTTTTTTTTAATTGAGTTGGAGTTTTGTTCTTGTTGCTCACGCTGGAGTGCAATGGTGCGATCTGGTCTCACTGCAACCTCTGCTTTTTGGGTTCAAGCAATTCTCCTGTCTCAGACTCCTGAGGAGCTGGGACTACAGGCGTGCGTCACCATACCTGCCTGATTTTGTATTTTTAGTAGAGACGGAGTTTCTCCGTGTTGGTCAGGCTGGTCTTGAAATCTTACTACAGGTGATCCACCCACCTCTGTCTCCCAAAGTGCTGGGATTATGGACATGAGCCACTGTGCCCAGCCTATTCTGTTTAATATTTTATTATTGGGACTGATTTTTATAATTCTTCTAGGATTCACTTTAAAAAAGAGATTTTTTTCTGACAGGAAAAGTATGGATAACTTTTTTAAAATTGTTACTTAAACTAAACTCTGTATTGCTGTGGCATAATGCTTTTTCAGAGCTGTCTGGGGAATTTATCTATTATATACCTTTCCACATAGCTTTGTTACAACAGAGATGACTATAAAAATTTTAAGGATTTATTTTCTTTGTTTCATGTTTTCTTGGTTCAGTGGAGTCCTTAATATCTTTCTTAATGTAGCCCTAGCTTTACCTAATCCTTCTGATAGTGCTCACTAACCTGATATGGATGGATTAGAGATGACTTCATAACCTAACCTGCCTTGGCATTTCAT
This sequence comes from Ateles fusciceps, assembly GCA_036589455.1. NCBI lineage: Eukaryota > Metazoa > Chordata > Mammalia > Primates > Atelidae > Ateles > Ateles fusciceps. The sequence goes on from JAZHEH010003462.1 coordinate 1,177,099, forward strand.
TTGACTTTACCCCTGCTAGTCATTCAAAGATGGTTCAGAAAAACCGACATGATTTGAAAACGTGTTCTTTTTATTCTGACTCTCAAATGTCATGCTATTTTAAATTTATGAATAGGTAAAACCAGTATGTCACATCATTAAGGGTTTTCTTCATTCTATAGCTCTTTTGTTTGTTGCAGCCACGCATAGTTCAAATGGGTAGACAGGGCAGTTTAGGATAAGACCAAAAAGTATGTTTCTAAAAACATACTGGGCCTAACTCCAGGCACATTGAAGCAGAATTTCTGAAGGCAGGGCACAAGAAACTGCATATTTACACCATTCTTAACTCAAGTTTGATGACTTTTTGATAAACATGCTTTTTTTCATTTCAAAGCACTTAGTTCAATTTCTCTATCTACTGTCCCATTGCCTGCCTCTCATCGTTTTAAACCACATAGTACATGCATCAGAAGTCACTTATGTCCACACAACTCTATTTTCAAGTTCAGTTTTCCTCTGCCCGTACCATCTTTTTCCTCTTGACCCTCCTAAGTACTTTTACTAAACTGTTTTGGATTCTTGCTCTGTCAAGGACTATCCACACATCTTTAACTATTTTCTAGATTGTTTAAGTCATTTCCTCTTTTTAATCAAGATGTTATTCCATAAGAATGACACTGTTTGATCTGACACACTCTCAAAAAGAAATTGTGTACTTGCCTGTCCACTGTGTCATGGAACGTAACAGATGGACATTGCTTTCCTTGTCTTCCCACTATAGATTCATTATCCTTATTATTCCACATTACTTGAAATAACATACAAATAATATGTAAGCATTTCAGAAGATCAAAATGCCCCACAGTTCTAGAGCTCAGGAAAAATAATTAAACCCAATGATTCTACACTTTGCCTGAATTTGGTCCTGTGAACCTTCTGGTATCATGGTTTAATCAGAGAATTAAATTCAGTAGAAAATATATATGAAGAGATGGGTTGCAAACAATTGGCTTATCTGATTAGGTGAACTAGCTGGGCAAGTTTGAAATCTATAGGACAGGCAATCAGAAGGGGCAAACTTGAACTCTCAGGCACTGTTTGAAGCTGCTATCCATTGGGAGAGTTTCTTAAAGAGGTGTCAGCTTTGCCTTTCAATTTATTAAATTAAGCTCATCCAGATTATGTAAAATAATCTCTTTTACTCAGTTAACTGCTTATGGACTTTAATCACATCTATAGAATACCTTCATGGTAACGCCTAGCTTAGTGGTTGATTGAATAACTGGGCCTAGCCAAGTTAACATGTCAAAAGATCATCACATGCAGAGTATTCTACAAAGCTCTGATATGCTGTTGAGCCTATTGGTCAGTAGTTTGATAGAATTTATAGCTGTGTTTCAGCCTTTTAATGGTGCTCTCAAAGTCATCAAAATCCATACTTTAATGCCATGTTCAATATAATTAAGTATTTAATAGTTATAGAAAGTCTCTTAAGCTTTATTCTGATTCCTCCCATAACAGCTTGATTAAGGGAAACATAGCTGCTTACAAAGAGTTCTGAAGAAATTTGAAAAATAATCATCACTGAAGAATTTGTAATAATTTGGAGAAACATTTTAGCTAAACACCAAATTTTCTAATACATCACTGATTTAAATGACAGCCACATCATCATTTTTGTTGCCAACTGAAATCATGCACACCTAGAATTTTTTTTGCATTAAGGTGCTCACATGAAGGAAAAAAGATGTATTATATTTCTTGCTATCAGAAATAACCCAAGCAACAAACCATGAGATTATTCAGATGAATATAATAAATCACTAATACATGTGACATGATTTTGGTGTGAAAAATAAGAATGGCCTTTAAAAGGATTGAGCTCTTAACCAGCACAATTTAAAATATTATTAAAAAAAGAAACCCAAGGAAATGAAACGCTATATTGGACTGAGATTCTATTAGATTGTTAGTATTGAAAAAACAACTGCTAACTGTGTGATGTGGTTATCCACATTAAAAAATAAAATGCAAGCCAGGCACGGTGGCTCATGCCTGTAATCCCAACATTTTGGGAGGTTAAGGTGGGTGGATCATGAGGTCAGGAGTTCGAGACCATTCTGGCTAACACGGTGAAACCCCATCTCTACTAAAAATACAAAAAAATTAGCTGGGTGTAATGGCGGGTGCCTGCAGTCCCAGCTACTTGGGAGGCTGAGGCAGGAGAATCTCCTGAACCGGTAGGTAGGGGTTGTAGTGAGCAGAGATCAGACCCCTGCACTCCAGCCTGGGTGACAGAGTGAGACTCTGTCTCAAAAAAAAAAAAAAAACCAAAAACTGCAAAACACTTGGTGCAAAAATGACCTGGGACAAATTAATAATGGCACAATGCCAGAAACAAGCTTGTATTTCCTCCTTGGTGGTAATTACTGCCTTTTTACATGTTGCACACATGGAGGGAAGAAAGTTCTTCATCATTGTTCTCCCAAGCCAGACATAGAAAAACAGAATGTCAGGAACACAATGAGCCTTCATTTTATAGATACCTGGTACTTTGATGTCTGTATTATCTTTTGGAAATTTTTTCTTTTACTGAAAACAATGAAGATGGCAGATTTCCTAAAAGCAGCAATTATATGAAATGTTTTAACTATTGCCTCCTTGTTCCAAAACTACCTGCACATGGCTACAAACACATGAAAGTGAATCTTTGGTGGACACAATAAACAATTCAGACTTTGGCCCATAGGTTTACTGTGGGTTACACCTATGGTGGCCCTTTATTCACAGAGGCCACCTCTGATGTTACCTTGGAATTGCCAGACCCACTTACTCTTTCTAAGCCTTAGTTTCCTTACTTGTAAAGTAGGTTTAATTATTAGATATTACAGGGTTATCCTGAGGTTCAAATAAGATGATTACATAAAGCACTTTGTAAATTATAAAACATAGCGCAAATGTTAGCAATTACCTTAAATGATTTTAACCATTCAGATGAAAAGTGAGGAATTCCAACTTTGGCATCATGTAGACAAAAGATTTGAATGATTGACTCAATTTCTCAGTCTTCTGGAGACTTATTATGTAGCTATTTAGAACATGCTGCAATTTTTTTAGATAGTAACTAGTCTGGCAGATTCTTTTATGAAAACATTTGTTGGAAGGATATGTTCTTTTACGGTGGCTCTATAATTGGCATTTAAAAATTTTCTCTTGCATTAAATGTCTTTAGTAGGGCAATGTTTTGTTGGAGTTGCAAATTCCTAATAAGCATATACGGTAGTAAGTGATTCAGTGTAATATTCAACCAGAAAATATCCATCTTTTAAGATGACAGGGTGTTAGACAAGGAAAATTACATGTAAGATTAAGGCATTAATAGACAGTTCATTTCTGCCAACTCCTACCCTGCCAGCTCCACCCCCACTCTTTGTTAGATAATATGTGGTCTATTTTTTATATTCTTTATAAAATAGACTCTATTTTTTTAAGAGCAGTTTTAGGCTCATAGAAAAAAGTGAGAAGAAGGCACAGATTTCCCCTGTACTCTTTTCCCCTCTCTATAACATCCTCCCCCACCATCAACATTCTGCAAAAGAGTGGTTTATCTACTACGACTGATGAGCTGACGTTGATGCATCATCACTCAAAGTCCATGGTTTATGTGAGGGTTCGCTCTTAGTGTTGTATGTTCTGTTGGCTTTGACAAACGTAGAATAACATGTAACCAATATTACAGTATCATACAAAATAGTTATACTGCCCTAAGTGAATCAGCTTATTGATTTACAAAAATGTTTGTAGAATTTCTAATTGGAATTGTACAAAATATATAGGTCCAAATATAATCTTCCAGTCCATGAATATGGTGCAAATCTTATTTATTTATGTCTTTTAAACGTTTTTATCGGTAATGCTTTATAGTTTCTGTGTACAGGTCTAGTACATATTTTAGTTTTTGAATGTATTCATAATTATGGTTTTGCTCCTAGGATAAATGATATTTATTAAAAGGCTATATTGTCAGTTTATAGAAATATAACTATTTTTGCATATTAGCCACATATTCTGGAAACCTTGTCATTTTATTGATTAATTCTACTTGTTATTCTTTTAGTCCTTAGACTTTATAGAGATGATCAAGTCACCTCATGGCAGTGAGTTGTATGTCTTCCTTTTCAATGTTTATGCTTTTTGCTTTTTTTTCTTACTACTCTGGCAGCTAGGATTTCCACTGCAATGCAAATGGATATATTGAGAGCAGATATCTGTGCTTGGATCCCAGAAATGCATTCATTTTTTTATCATTAAGTATAAGGTTAGCCCTTGGTTTTCCAGATGGCTTTAAAAAGTTGAATTGTGTCATACCTACACATTCCTAGTTCACTGAAAATTTTATTTTTCATACATGTTTTTGAATTTTATCAAATATTTTTTCAATATCAAGATGACCATATTATTTTCCATTATATAATCCTTCATTTTATCTGAGTTATCAAATTTATTGGCCTAAAGTTGTTGGTAATATCATCTTATCCTTTTCATATCTGTAGGATCTTAAGTGGTATTCCAAAATTTCTTTTGATAGTGTATTTTATTTTTTATTTTTTTTCTTAGTCTTCTTAGGAGTTTATCCAATTTATTAATATTTTTAAAGACTCTACCTTTGCTTTGACTTTTTCCTATGGTTTGACTGTTTTTTATTTTATATTTCTGCAGTTGAATCATTTATTTCTGTCCACTCACTCTGGGCTACATTGCTCTTCTTTAGTTTTCTACTCTTAGTGTAAAATTAGGTCATTGCTTTAAATTTTTTCTCCTTTTCTGATATGGACATAAACAGCCATAAAGGTCCCTCTAAGCACTATTTTTACAGTATCCCACTATCATTGATATGTGTGTTTTTGTTATCATTTCATTTGAAAGAGTTTCTCCTTTCTCATTATGATTATTTGATATAGATTATTTAGCAGTATATTATTTATAAATAATATGGTTTTCTAAATACTGGTAATGATTTCTAAATTAAATTCTGTTTGGATCAAAGAATATATTGTGTAAGATATCAATCTTTGGCTGGGTGCAATGGCTCACACCTGTAATCCCTGCACTTTGGGAGGCCAAGGTGGGCAGATCACCTGAGGTCAGGAGTTTGAGACCAGGCTGGCCAACATGGCAAAACCCTGTCTCTACTAAAAATACAAAAATTAGCCAGGTATGGTGGCATATGCCTGTAATCCCAGCTGCTCGGGAGGGAGGCTGAGGCAGGAGAATTGTTTGAATCCTGGAGGCAGAGGTTGCAGTGAGCCAAGATTGCGCCACTGCATTCCAGTGTGGATGACGGAGTGAGACTGTCTCAAAAAGGAAAAAATGATATCAGTCTTTTGACGTTTATTGCTAATTATTTTATGACCAGGCATATGGTGTGTTTTGGTGAATATTCTCTGTACACTTGAGAAGAATGTACATTCTTCTCTTGTTACATGTAGTGTTCAATAAAAGTTAATTAGGTCAAGGTGATCAACAGAGTTGTTTAGATCTACTAAATCCTTACAGATTTTTTTGTTTACATGTCCTGAGAGAGGATTTTAATATCACTAATTGTGGTGTTGTCTATTTCTCTACTTGTCCTATCCTTTTTAACTAATGCATATTGAAGCTCTGTTATTAGGTGCATACACATTTAGAATTGTTATGTCTTCTAGATTATGTTATGGCATCCTTCAGGTGTTGCTTTTCTGGGTGGAAACCTGTGGCCAGTGGTGCTTTTGCCTGAGTTTTGCAAGGGCCCATTGGGCCCATTTGGCCTGGCAGGCAGGGCCCAGCTTACATAGCCAGCCTGGATCCTATGCCTGCCAAGGACCAGTAGAGCAGCGAGGGGTGTGTGAGTGAGTGAGCATGGGGTCTGGCCACTGCATATAGCCAGGCACGCTGGCTGCAGCAGGTCAGGCAGCTCCAGGCACCAACATGAGTGCTAGCTCCCTGAAAGTCTGCAACTGGACCAGGCATACCGTAAGTAGCTTCCATGGCAGACACCAGGGAACATGGGGGTGCCCAGAAGCTTGGAGACACCAGGAACCTCAGAGCCCTAAGGAGGGTATCACAGCTTTGGCTCTGGAAGCTCGTATATCTGGCTCCCTGAAAGGCCACAGCTCTTCTCTCCTTATCACCTGCAACTTGGTAAGCAAGGGACATGTTTCAGCCTTGTTTGTGTTACAACTCTTTTAGTCCTGCCTTTCGGTAGGTGCTGAGTTCTTGTCCTGTGACCAGGAAGAATGAGGTATGCAGACAAGCAGAGCATGCATAAGGAGAAGAGGAGCTTCAGTGAGCGATAGAACAGCTCAGAGGGGGACCCACAAGGGGGTAGCTCCTTTCTGCAGCCAGGGTGTCCTGAGGAGTGTTCAGCTCCCAGCAGAGAGGAGACCCTAGTGTGGGTATCTCCTCTCTGCAGGCAGATCATTCCACTGAGTGTTCAGCTCCTAGCAGAGAGGAAACCCTGGGGTGAGTAGCTCCTCTCCGTAGCTGGTTGTGCCATCGTATGTTCAGCCCTCAGCAGAGAAGACCCTGGAGCTGAGAGATAGTCTCTGCAGACAGGTTGTCCCATTGTCTCTTAGTCTGAATGAGTCCAGGGTTTTTATGGGTCTCAGAGGGGAGGACATGCACTCCAGTTGTTCCATGGGTGGCCATGGGCAGGCCCAGAAAAAGCACCACAATTTGTCACTCTGGTCAGCAAAACCGGCAGCCCAGCCCTCAGGTTTCAGCCACTGCCCCCTCACCCAGGAGACATTCTGCCTCTGGGAACTGTTCATGGTGCCCAGGCTGTTTGTGCCAAGGGATGCCAGGAGGCCAATGCTGAGCAGCCTTCACCTCCCCCTTGGCCTCCCCTCCCAGGCTCATCAATGGCCAAAGTCTGGAGGGGGCTGAGGAGGCAGAAGGTGGGCATGTCAGCACGCGCTCTGCTCTCTCTCTCTCTCTCTCTCTCTCTCCCTCCCTCCCTCCCTCCCTCCTCCCCTCCCCCTCCCCCTCCCAACAGGCAACTCTGGCCCCATCTTGGTGACTCCCAGGGCAGCAGGCTCTCTGGGAGCTCCCAGGGGCAGGCTCCTGTCCCTGTTTTCCCCACAGCTGCAGCGGATGAGCTGCAGGTGGCTTGGGGCCCTGGCCAACCTCACACAAAGAAACCCCACATCTCTTGGGCCTGGCCTCAGGAGTCCCAGCGGCTCCTTCGGCCAGGTGCTTGATGGGTTCCCAGGTCATGGCAGGGAGTATGATTGAGGCCACAGCAGAGGCTCAGGGTCTGGGAGCAGGTCCTGTCCGGCCACGCAAGGGTAGGGATGGTACAGTCGGCTGCCTCAGGGATATGGGGCACAGGGGACATGAGTTAGGGGTCCCACCCTACCACTGCTGCTCCTGCAGCCACTCCTACTGCCACTGCCTTCACCTCCATGCTGCAGCTGATGTGATATCAGCAGCTGTCCCAGACTGCCCACTGCTGCCATCAGTCTCCTAACATCTTTTGCCTGCATTTCACTTTAATTTAATGTAGCCATACCATTTTCTTGTGTTTACCATTTTCATATTATATGTTTTCTTTTTATCTTCCTTTCAACATATCTGTTTCTGTGTGTTTAAAGAACATCTTTTGTTGAGACGGCATACGTTTGTGTTTTTATATCTACTCTGGCAATGTTTTTTACTAGGAGTATTGATACATTAACATTTATTTAATGGGATTAGATTAAATCTAACATTCATTACTTGATTTTCATACATTCCTCTGATGTTTTTCTTCTCTTGCCTATTTTCTGTCTTCTTTGGGCTTAATCATTATTTATTCACATTTCATTTTATGATTTTTTTATGTTCTAGGTCATAAATGGCTTAGGTATTGAGATTTCTATAATACACGATGCTATATTTGTCTTTTTATTTCTATACATAGTATTACTCAATCAGCTTACACAATGTAACCAAAAAGACTTCTACTTTACTACATATAATGGAAGGGAAGACAGACAATAAGAACTACTTTCAGATTTCTGGTAAGCTCTCATGCCATGGACTGGAACAGAGTGCACTGAAGGATAAAAAGCAAGAATTATTGGATTTAATTTTGTACTTATTTAATTAGATATGCCTGTAAGACATTGAGAAGAACATGTCAAGAGGCATCTTTGGTACCAGGTTTAAATGAAGAGGTGAAAGTTTCATATTATTTGCCTTATATTATTGAGCATTTTTTAAATTTTAAGGTATAAGGAATATAAAATATATTTTTTTTAATTTTTTCATATTTTATTCTGAAATGTTAAACATTATTAATTTAATTTTCAATTAATGTTAAATCATAATAAATGTTTTTAGACTTATTATATTCCTTTGAATAGCCACTTTTATTGTCAAGGAAATTTTTAAAGATAAATTAGTCTCTACAAATAATGTGCTCCATATTCCATGCCCTTAGAGCAAATCAGTTCCACATTAGTTGTGAGATCTCATTAAAACTAGATCAATTTCCATAGAATGTATTTATTTGAAAAATAACTTTGTCAGGTTTAAACATAACAACTTACATTATTTTCTTAAAACTGGTTAACTCAATGAAGTGGATTCAAGTTTGGGTTTCTTCACAATAAGAAATAAATTCAGTGTTAGCAAACTTTCCCCTGCTATTCAGTCTCTTGCCAGAAAGCTATAGCTTTCTGTACATACTTACTTGTAGACATTTGATTTAGTAGCTGCACATTCAAATATATATTTTTTGAAAGGAATACTGAAACCTTCTCATTTGGGTATGAGTAAACTGAATATCAAAGAGTTGAGAGATTTGTCCAAAGCCAGTGAAATCACTGATACAAGTGAGAAACTTTGGATAAAGCACCATCTCCTTGCCTTTCCTCATTTTTTATTTTTAATTTCATTTCATAACAATTTCTCCATGGAAAAGTTAATCGTTCCATGATCTCAAAAAGCTGTGATGGATCTATGAGCTTTTGAGTTTATAAGTTAACCGCTCCTTTGTTAAATAACTTTAAATGGCTATTATTTTATTGTTGTTGCTGTGTTTTTAAATATTCATCTCCCATTTCCTTCAATCTCATCCATCATTTTTGGCTACTATCCCAGTGTTGCCTCAAGGACCTACTCCCTTTCTTTTCATAGAATTCGCAGCTTCTAATATACTTAGGAAACACTGATATTAGCCCTATTTTCTCTAATATGTAAATTTTTAAGAGTTTTTATTAAATATTATAAATTCTTTCAGTCTCTAATTGAAGACATGCAAATATCTACCACTAAAAACAATTATGGGTTTAAGAAAAGCTATTATTTTCCAGCAAATTAATGATTATACCTCATTATCTGATTTGAGATTCCAGTCTTATTATTTTCAAATATTTTGAAGTACTGGCTCATTCAGCATTCATCACTGACTATTTAAAACAAAGCATTGTCTTGAAAAGTAGATAGTTATCTAGGTTACTATAACTCAAAACACAATACTTGTTTTGTATATATTTGCAAAATATTAATGATTGTATGACAATAACAAAGAACATACATTGACTACTTCCAGGTGGCATGTACTGTGCTTACCTCACAATAACTCTGCAGACAAGAAGGGCTCTACCATATTCCCCATGTTTTACATGTGGAAACTGATGTGTACAGGAATTTTAAAAATTGCCAAAGTAACTCATATAGTAAATTACAGTCATCATTTAAACAGATTTGCTTTTGCTTTTGAGCCTGAGACTTCAACTGTCATGTTCTAAAGCCTAACACCAAAACAGGTTTCAATTTGTATGTTTATATACCCAGTCTTTGCATCTTGGATATACAATTTTATTATTTGCTTTGCACTAACACTCTTACACATTCAGTTTTTCATAATTTTAAAGATTTTCACTGTCCAACTTTGCAATACATTCAGTTTTACATTTTGATCTTAACTATATTTGCAAATGTAATTGAACTATTAGTACTGAAGATACTTTTATCATGGTGATTTTTATTTTATAAAAGTTTATTCATGCTTGCTTTAATTTTCAAGACAACTGAGCTAAAATTTGTGGCTTTTCCCTAATAAAGATTAATTAGGCCGAACCTCATTGTCATGAGATATAGGCAAGCATAAGAACATGTTCAAGAATTCTTAGTTTCATTAGGTAAAAGTATTAAGAAAGGTGTTATCTATATCATCAGAGAAAGAAAAAGTATTTACTAAATCTGGAATAGTATGCTTATTGGTATCATAGTCAATGTTCTTTAAAATTTTCTTTATATATTTTTTTCTTTAAATATATTTAAAATATAGAAAATAATATTTTTGAAATTACAGTTTTTGTCTTCTAATTTCATCTTTTATTTTAACATACTGCATTTATTTTTCTCTATGCTAAATTCATAAGTGTTTTGTCCCCAGTTCATAAATGTTACTATATTTGTTTCTAATCTTTCTTCCCCCTCTCCTGCTATGGCCTCTCTTTGGCTCTGTTTTCTGCCCACCTTCCACTCCACCAGCTTATATGGCTTTGTGTTCTTCAACAGTCAATACAGTTTGTGTCTCCTTGAAGGAGTTCCCCCTCTCTTTGGAATTCAGGTTATTTGGTTGTATTCTGACTACAACTTTCCAATAAAGTCAAGAGAAGTTATCATTTTATAGATTACTTGGTCTATTTTCATGTTTTAAGTTGGCTAGGACACTAACAGAAACTTTCTATATCCTAAGCACAAGTGGAAATCCTGCTCTTCATACATATTTGCTTTTAAAGTCAAATTTATGACATTATTTTATACAGCAAAATTCACCCTTTTACATGTACTATTTTATTCATTTTGACAATGAATACAGGAATGTAAAGATCACTGCAGTCAAGACTGTAAAAATCTTACTATTGCCCCAGGAAGGTCTTTCACGCCCTTTGGTAATCAGTCTCCTCACTTACTACCCTAGAACACCACTGATCAGTTTTCTGCCCCTGGGATTTTTCTTTTTTCAGAATATAACCTGCGTATGCCTTTTTTTTTTTTTTCACTTAGTATAATGCTTTTGAGATACACTATTTTGTCTCATTTATGATTGCTTCCTTCCTCTTTTTGACCGATAGCGTTCCATTATTATATGACTCCAGAAACTGAGTACCAACTGAGGTATTTACATCTGAGAATGGCCAGCTTTCAAAATCTGCCAGGTTAGTAGTTTAGGAGGATTGAGTCACTCTGATAAGAAATTGACTGAGTTGGGGTTTTTTCACTGTTGTATATACTGGTAGTACATTACAAGTTTGAATAAGTCTGATGTGGGCTGTGTTTGCCCATAACTCCAGTAACTCTAGATATGGGCTCTCTTGGCCATGTACCATGTGAAGGCTAGGATGATGGAGAGTTTTCCTAGCACTGATCCTCTGCCCTGCTTTTAGCCATTCCTCAAGGTATGTGCCACAGAGGGGAGAACAGTTAGTGCTCATGTCCTTTTCCAGCAGTGGACGGCAGTTGCTTAGTACTTCATGCTGAGCCCATGTTTTGGGCTAGCAGTTCTCTGTTGTTCTGACCCAGTCATAGTTCTGGGAAAGCTCTGGACCCTGGGCTCTGGGGGTAGAATTCTCAGTGTGCCTTCCACTCTTCTGCTTGGCAGTTAAACTCTCTGCCTTGTATCTGTTGTAGATCTTGATCCCAGTTTCTGTTCTTCCCCATTGATAGGAAGTTTTGAATAAGTATAGGATTGCAGGTCCAAGACGGTTTCCCAGCCTTCTTATAATCACAGTAACTTTCTGAGTTTTCACCTTTTCTTTCCTTTCCTCAGCCATGGTATAACTTTAGTGCTTCTCTTCTGTGGCTTAAGATCTTTTGCTTTGCATAAGAGAGGAGTCCAAGGAATTGTACAGCATTTTGTGCGTGTACCCCACAGCTGCTCCTTCCCTTCTGCCTGCCTGCTCTCCCTATGGGCATCTTTATGGTGGTCTATGTTCTTTGGCAGTTGGGACAGTTTGTGTGTCCTGTATCTCCTTGTAGGTACTTGCCTCTCTTTGGAATTCAGGTCATTTGGTTGCATTATGACTATAACTTTCCAGTGATTCCAGAAAAGTTATTTTGTAGGTTATCTGGCCTATTTTTATTGTTTGGTTGTGTGGGACACTTTGCATCTTTCAACATCCTAAATGGAGGTAGAAATCCTCCTCTCTATATTATTTTATAATCTACTTTTTTACTTATAAATATATTTGAAGCAACATTCCTTTATAATGTCAAAGTGATGTGTCCCACAATTTATTTCACCAATATGCTATTTTTAGATCTACTTTTCAGTATCTCCTTTGAAAATTTTAGTTAGATGACAGGATTTTGCTTTGCACAAACACTGGCAGTGATAATATATCTCCTAAAACGTGTCTGGATATAAGTATTCTGGTCTTTTATAAAAGACTTTTAAGAAGGAAGTAAAAGAAAACTCCATCATATTAGTGGTAAGTTTCCTTCTAAACGAATTGATACGGTGTAATCTTTTAAAGAATCATGAAAGGTGAATGTAAGATCTGGCTGCAGTCCCATGCCCTTGCCCTCTGCAGTAGATTTCTCGTCTGGAAGGCACATTAAGTTTTCCAGCTTCAAGGATGACCAGTGCTCAGGGCTCACATTCATTCTCACTCCTAAATTATGTGACGCTTCCTTTCTTCATTTGACATATTCAAAGTGAAAAGTGTCATTGCCAGGGAAGCATGAAGATATAGTCAGTCCCAAAAGGCTGTCTGGAAAAATTACAGAAAGATCTTGTCTTATTAGATCAAAAAATAAATGTAGGGGGAAAATATGAATATGCACTTCTACATAAAGAATTTGATTTCTAAATTTTTTAAAGATTACATTGTGTAACATTTTACAGTATGGGGTACCACAATCTGGATGTATCATTTTGATTGTGATAACTAGAAAATAGATAACCTAAAAATTAACTTGATGCTTTGAATATAATCAAGACAAAGGGTTATTTTTGCTGAATTGCCAAGCCCTTATGTAAGCACAGTGCACCAACATATGTTTCTTAATAGTAGTGAAGACTCAACCTAAATTTGGGGAAACAAAACAAATATGTCATTGAGAAAAAGTATAGTCCTGAACTAATGAGCTTTCAAGATGAGCATATAAATATTATTGTTTGACATTCTAAAATCCTCTTTTAAGAAATTTAAAAAAATATAAGTAAGGTTAGAAGGTATGCAGAAAATTAGCTAAAAGTCATCAATGAAGAAGATACCTTTTTCACCAAGAACTCAGATGTAAATTTTGCATGTTTTATATCAGCTCTGTCAGGCTTTGATTATCCACAGCCAGATGACAATGAAATAAAGTGAGTTATGAAGCAATTTGCCAATGAACACTCACTGCCTCCTTATTTACTTTAACTTGCCTAAGGCAGCCTATAGCTCAGGAGAAAGCTTGTGAAACCATATATATAGTCATTTCCTTAAACTCAGGAATATTTGTTATAACAGCATAAATACTTAAACATCTCATAGCCGTGCATCAGTTTGAGGGTAATCCTATCTATATGGGGTATGGAGTAAACTGCAGGGAACGTACTGCTCTAGGCAAAGGGTCCTTGCTGTGTTTCATTCGCTGTCGGTCCTTCACAGTGAAGCCTCTGGATTTTGAAGTGCTGTGAGTTCATCATCATTAGATATTTATATTCAAACAAAACCCTAAAAATGTATGTCTAAAACAAGTATATATTGCATTTCTCCACTTTTCCTTTAAATTATGCTAATATCGAAATCATCTACCAATTCATGAGTATCTTAGATAAATTTCACATATGTATTGTCTTTTGCAAGAATTAAGAATTAAATTATAAGAACAGCACAATAAATTGTGCCTCGTCTTTTCTCAATGAAGCTTGTCCAATTATTTGAGTGCACTGTTCTTTGAAGTTCATAATCATTACCTTCCTTTTTATTTTAACTTTCTAAAGTGAAGACCTGCTTACTGCCATATGACTTGTGCAAATATTCCACTTTGCAATATGTGCTGCATATAAATGTGCGGTTTGTATAGTAGGAGGTAAAATGGGCAGCTTCCCTGCCATCTGCGTGCTAATTAACCAGTGTAGAACACAGTCTTGCCATAGGAAAAAGTCATCTTCATTTCTACAGGGTGCAAATTATGTTGCCAAGATCACAAGGACAGGGTCAAAGTTGGCCGTCAGCAATGGTTCTGAGTTCAGTTTGTGCTTTGAAAAGTCTTAGGAATTTTAAATTAATATATAGACTTATACTTCCATAGCTAATTTATATATCTACATAATCAAGCTGTAAACATAACACAAAAAATAACTGGCCTTTTATATATTAATACATGTTTGTTCTGGATCATTTCCTATTGGCATCTTATTTACCCTAAGACTTACACACCATGCTGTTACCTCTCCCTGGCATGTGGTGGGGGGGATTATGGTGATTAAAGTATGACATTAAGTGTACATAGTAACATAATTAAAATAAATTTGCATTAATGATTCTCTTTAAATATTGTGACCCACGAATTAACTTTTTGGTGTGATTAAGAATGAAACTTTTAAAGACATCTTTTAGCATTAAAATTCAAGTCAGCACCAGTGATTCTAATTAGTCGGAATTCTAGCAGGGAAAGTAGTTAAGGGAAATTAGTTACCTATTGTTGCGAACTATAATTTTAAAATGTAGTCATGTTTGGAAATGGATTGTTAGCAAACATGGATGTATGCACATCTGTAACTTGTGCTGTAGTCTGCCAAAAATACTAAATAATTGAAAAGGGAATAACACAATATTTTCTACATTAAGTCAACATAATTACTCTCATAATAAAAACCTCAAGGAGTGAGAAGGATAGTACTTCAGTCCTGTGGGCATACATAGAGATACAATATTAGCTTTCATATCCTTCAAACATGTGCTGTAAAGATGGTCGAAGATAAAAGTTATCAAATGGTAGCTAAGTGGTCTGCCTATATTCTTAGGTGATATGAAAATGTTCTCAATTTGGAATTAAAAGTGTATCATTTTATTCTTCATGAATGTGAGAGAATAACTTCAAATAGAATAAGATTTGTTTTCTATATACCAATTTTCTTTTTGTATTTTCTGTACAGATTTCTATTTACATTTGAGCTTTCAAAAGCATGTTTTATATTTGGTTATGTATTATCAACAAAGGTGGTTAGCTATAATTTTCAGACTACCTGTAAAAAAGATTTAAGGCTATTTTTCCTCATGGGCAGAGTGTTAATGGTGTGACAAAAGGAGCATTGAAAGATGTGTATGCCTGAAAAATATGCCCTTTTGACTAGCAGGGCCATTATTTAAGTAAAGGGGCTCTAGAATGTACCTGAAAAAAAATAAGGAGCTAATATTTCCTAAGATTACACATTAAGCATTTAAGCCAATTGCACCTGTAAATACATTACTTTTCTCTGTAAGTCCCACTTGACCTATCAGCTCTGCTGTGGAGTTTCCCTTCTTCTGAACCCCAGGGTAGGTGTGTTCTCACATTTGACTTAGATTCCTTAGCGAGGCAGAAAACAAGTCCAGTTATCTTTTGTGTGCACTGGAGTTATGCGAGCATATTAAGTACATAAAAATCTTCATGGAATGAGTGAATAAAGGAATATACATCAATTCAACTGTTGTCTAACATACAGAAAGTCTTTGAGGGAATTGCATTTAAGATAAGCTTTGGGGGAAAGGCCACATCCAGAGGGGAAAATGTCCAGACTTTGGAATTGGACAGAACTGGGTAGAATCCTGATACTATCACTTATTGGATATTAAAAATTTTTAAAGTCATTTAACACCTTTAAATTTTTTTTTTTATTCTAAGGAATGGTGACAAATATAATACTTTGCAAACTTGTTGGGAGAGGTGGACACATTACTCCTAAAATGTCTAATGATGCCTTCACCCACAATAGATGTGCTGCAAGTTGTAACTCTAATGACTGAGAAAGACTTCCAGAAACTTATGAGGTAGTTACATGTAGGATTCTTGGCTGAGTCATGGAAATAAATAAATAATAGATGGTAGTGATTGTGGCACCTACAAGAGGCATAAAGTTGTAATATGCTTATGTACTCACTAATTTAGAAAACATAGGCATGTAACAAATTTGTATGTTCATGTTTTAATTAATTTCTGTCATATAGTATACCTCTGTCATTTAATGTGTTATTTGTTTAAATGTTAAGAACAGAATATGCAAGTAGAGTTTAATTTAAAATTTGCTCAGTCTGTCTTTTTTGTACCTTGGGAGTCATTGAAATATTTTCCCCTATAGAATGTGAATATTGTCATTAGAATTGTACAGATTTTTCACACGGTTTGTTGAGGTGGATCACATGGTGCTAGTATTTGCCATTCTAGCCCTTCCACCCACTAGATGATCAGTGATATCCAATGGCTGATTTTGGAGTAGAGAATAACTGAAGAGAAAATAATTATATGTTGCCTAATGGGAGGTCACCGGATAACCATATTAAAACTATGGGGTTTTTTCTGTTTGTTTTGCTTTCGAAATTTCATGGGTATATATATGACAGGCTCAAAAATATCCCCTGTGGTTAGTTGTGTTCTCTAGTGGCTAACTCTCAAGTCAAATTCAAATGAATATTAAAATATTTGAATTTTTGAATTTTGTTCAGAGAATTTCAAGGCAAATTCTGGCTATCTCAGCTGTGATCGGTACATCTAAATAAACATGCTGAAAGAGAAAGGACATTACAGCATAGAGGTGGTGTGGAGTGGTTGAAGGAAACATTCAGTTTCAAGGATTCATCTGGAAACTTCCTGATACATTGAACCTCCGAGTTAGACCTGCAGACAGCAGGGAAGCTAGCGTCTTTTGAAAAGATCATAGTAAGAATTAGAGAGAGGATATGGTGTGAAATCTGGGCAAATTGTATCTATCTACAACATTACACATTCTTTTTTAAAAAGTACGAGTTTAGTAGGTTTGTGTGTCATGAAAGAAGGAATATCCAAAAAGTAGTAAATCGAGCCCACTTTTAAGATGGTAATAAGATCATTTAATACATGTGTAAAACCGCTAAAAGATTTTGCAGAAGGATTGCCTCACTTCTGAGTGAATCATAGACTCATAAGCAAGCATTCAGCAAGAGATCAATGCTGTTTTGTAGAGCACATCCTATTGCAGCATCTGCTCTAATACAAACATAAATCCAGTGCAAAACATGTGTTTTACTTTTTGGTCCAGCATCCTTATCCTGCTGCTCTTATTAGAACTGAACTACAGCCTTCAACAATCTCATTTCTGATTAAGTAGAAATCAGTGCTGGTACACATATTGCTAATGTTTTTATCAAGATGAATGAGACATAAGACTAAACACAAGTTCCAAAATAAGAGACATTTTACATTTTGTAAAAGTTGACTGTAGTAAATTATTGAAATTTGGCATAGGAATAAATGAGACAAAGGGATAAATAAAATAGCTTCATATTAAGACATGAAATAAGCCATTTACCTAAGGGACCAGTAAATGAGGGAATTCATAGGTTTTGAATCAGGTAGACGCTTTTTTTTTCTCATTGTACTTTAAGTTCAGGGGTACATATGCAGATCTTGCGGGATTGTTACGTAGGTACACACATGCCATGGTGGTTTGCTGTCTCCATCCCCATCACCTACATCAGGCATTTCTCCCAGTGTTATTCCTCCCCAACCTCCCCGACCCCCCACTGTCCCTCCCCCTAGCCCCCACTCCCTAACATATGCCAGTGTGTGATGTCCCCCTCCCTGTGCTCATGTGTTCTCATTGTTCAACACCCACCTATGAGTAAGAACATGTGGCGTTTGGTTGTCTGTTCTTGTGTCAGTTTGCTGAGAATGATGGTTTCCAGTTTCATCCATGTCCCCACAAAGGACACAAACTCATCATTTTTATGGCTGTGTAGTATTCCATGGTGTATATGTGCCACATTTTCTTTGTCCAGTCTATCATTGATGGGCATTTGGGTTGGTTCCAGGTCTTTGCTATTGTAAACAGTGCCACAGTGAACATATGTGTGCATGTGTCTCTATAATAGAATGATTTATAGTCCTTTGGGTATATACCCAGTAATTGGATTCTTGGGTCAAATGGAATTTCTATTTCTAGATCCTTGAGGAATTGCCACACAGTCTTCTACAATGGTTGAACTAATTTACACTCCCACCAACAGTGTAAAAGTGTTCCTATTTCTCCACATCCTCTCCAGCATCTGTTGTCTCCAGATTTTTTAATGATCACCATTCTAACTTGCATGAGATGGTGTCTCAATGTGGTTTTGATTTGCATTTCTCTAATGACCAGTGATGATGAACATTTTTTAATATGTTTGTTGGCCTTATATATGTCTTCTTTCAAAAAGTGTCTGTTCCTATCCTTCACCCACTTTGGAGTGGGTTTGTTTGTTTGTTTTCTTGTAAATCTGTTTTGGTTCTTTGTAGATGCTGGATATTAGCCCTTTGTCAGATGTGCAGATTGCAAAAATTTTTTCCCATTCTGTTGGTTGCTCATTCACTCTAATGATTGTTTTTTTTTGCTGTGCAGAAACTCTTAAGTTTAATTAGATCCCATTTTTCTATTTTGACTTTTGTTGCCATCACTTTTGGCATTTTAGTCATGAAGTCTTTGCCTATGCCTATGTCCTGGATGGTTTTGCCTAGGTTTTCTTCTAGGATTTTTATGGTGTTAGGTCTTATGTTTAAATCTTTAATCGATCTGGAGTTTATTTTAGTGTAAGGTGTGAGGAAGGGGTCCAAATTCAGCTTTCTGCACATGCTAGCCAGTTTTCCCAATACCATTTATTAAACAGGTAATCCTTTCCCCATTGTTTGTTTTTGTCAGGTTTGTCAAAGATCAGATGGTTGTAAATGTGTGGTGTTGCTTCCAAGACCTCTGTACTGTTCCATTGGTCTACATCTCTGTTTTGGTACCAGTACCATACTGTTTTGATTACTGTAGTCTTGTAGTATAGTTTGAAGTCACGTAGCATGATGCCTCCAGCTTTATTCTTTTTGCTTAGGATTGTCTTGGCTATGCGGGCTCTCTTTTGGTTCCATATGAAGTTTAAAGTGTTTTTTTTCCAGTTCTTTGAAGAAGGTCAGTGGTAGCTTGATGGGGGTAGTGATGAATCTACAAATTACTTTGGGCAGTGTGGCCATTTTCATGATATTGATTCTTCCTAACCATGAGCATGGAATGTTTTTCCATCTGTTTGTGTCCTCTCTTATTTCCTTGAGCAGTGGTTTGTAGTTCTCCTTGAAGAGGTCCTTTATATCCTTTGTTTGTTGTATTCCTAGGTATTTTATTCTCTTTGTAGCAATTGTGAATGGGAGTTTGCTCATGATTTGGCTCTCTGTTTATCTGTTATTGGTTTATAGAAATGCTTGTGATTTCTGCACATTGATTTTGTATCCTGAGACTTTGCTGAAATTGCTTATTGGTTTAAGGAGATTTTGGGCTGAGAAGATGGGGTCTTCTTATTATACAATCATGTCATTTGCAAATAGAGGCAATTTGACTTCCCCTTTTCCTAATTGAATACCCTTTATTATTTCTTCTTGCCTGATTGCTTTGGCTAGAACTTTTGATGACTCACTTTAAAAGCATAACTGACAAAAAATATGAATAAAAGAAAGAAATGAGGACTTTCTATTTGAAATCATAGGTCCAGAGAGATTATTGCTTCCTTTGATTACCACATTAAGTATAAGACCTAATTCTTTCTTTTAATTTTGATTTATTTGGGCTGTTAAGTGGTCATGTTAGCAATGTGACAACTATACCAATAATAGCAATTATAAACTGTCAAAGTACAACTATTCACCAAGAAGTATATTCTAATGGAATACCAGGTATCTAATATGACTTTGAAATTGTTCATGATTAGATTGGTAGCATATTCTAGTTACCCAAATGAATTTTCTTTTGTACATGGATGTAGTGGAAATCATGAAATTCAAATCCAGGTTATATGTAGCACTTATCAATTTAGCTAATTTGATGTGTTTCTTAATCTTTCAGTGAATACAGTTTCTTAGTATATTACTATGATACAGTCTTCTTACTAAGTAACTTTAGGAAATAATATGAAAGATTTTTTTGTGTCATGTTTATTCATCAAGCACTGATCCTCTACAACTACAAAAAGCAAAAAAAAAAATTCCTTTGTATCAAATTTTAAACTTAAATTATTATTATGATGAAATTGATTCATTATAGACAGCAAAAACAAACAAAAAGAAAATATCCCAGGTAACTGTTTCACAGTTACACACTGCATTTTGTTAGTCAGTTCATTTGACTGTTTCCCAAATGGTTTACTGACAGTAGTCCATAGGCCAAATATTTTGCTAGATGAAGGTGCATGTGGAGGTGAATGAGACATGGACAATTCCGTGAGGAAGGGCACAGCCTCCCTCAGTATATTCAATAAGATACTTCTACACAAATTTTAAAAATTATATTAGCCAATTTTGAAATGTTGGACAGCAATTCTGGAATAATCTGGGTTACTCTGCATTTTCCTAGGTGCTTTAAAAAAAGGTCTCTTAATTTGTCATCTTATTGGCAAAGTCTTACATAATGCGTCTTATCCTTACATGCCTTCTTCATGCATTTATGAATACTTTTACTCTGCTGGTACCTGAACACATGTTTATAAGAAGTATCCCAATTGTTTGATTTTTTTTCACTAATTCATTCATAGCCTTTTACACATCATTTAAATAGGTTATCCTTCTCAATATTAGAGTCTGCAAAATCAAGCTTTTATTTTCATTCACATTTAGGGCTACTGGATTAATTTGTGACTTTTCTAAAGATATTTATATTTACAGGGGATACTTTGTGACATCATATCTGAACTCAAGGGCATGGTTCTCCATAATAGAAAGTAAAGAAGAAAAGTCATTAGGAAGATATCTTAGGGCTGAAATTTATGACAATTGCTTCAGAGAAGTCCTCCTTGTGTTTAAATGTATCCATATTTGCTCTACAAATTTGTTTAAGTAATTATAAATGCCTGCTCTGAGTAACAAAATGTCTTTAATTTCCCATACTTTCCATTTTAAACAACAGGTTTACTGTTATCCATAGTATAACTTAGTGTGCATCCGTGGAAGCATTCTGCAAAGAACGCAAATATGTGAGCAAGAGCAAAATATTCACTCGTCTCTTGATTTTGATGGGATAAATGGTCATAATTTAGAAGCCCTTCTGAAAACACATGTACATGCACAAGTGAACTTACAATTATTTCCCAACTGCAGTAATTGACAAGACATTCCCAAGTGTGTTTGAGTTCTTCCAGTGCTATTTGTGAGGGTCAAGTGTAGCCATCAAATGTAACTTTCTATTGCTATTTAAACATAAGGCTAAAGAACTAATTTCGTGTTGTGCTAGTTGTTTCTTGATATTTTTTGTTTCTTTTCCTTTTTTAGCAATTACTGTGTAATCAATTTTATCTTATCATTGTAAAGAACAAAATATATATAGCAAAATAAAGATTAAGAGCATAAAACAAGCCTGAGAGTGGTTCCTTACTTATGTAAGAGAACACAGATACTTCTATAAATCAGAAAGTGGTCAGATTGTGATATATCAAGTCTCAAGGAGGTCAAATTTAAGAGATTGTTTTCTAGTAGAATCAGCCCTACCTACCTACAGAATTGTTGTGTTGTAGGCTCCCAATGATTTTGAAAATGCATTTGAATACTACTGAGTACTCTAATATTTTTAAATTTTATAACTATTTGTCATTCTACTGAACATGAATCATCATGCACAATATCAGAATATTATTCTATCAGTTATCTTTTTCTCTTCAGGGTCATATTGCTGCTTGTGCTCACAATTTATAGTTTTTCTTATTTTAATATATTTCTTTTCTTTAATTCTTTTCTTTCACACCCTTTTAAAGATGATTTTAAAGGACCTAGGTTGCATGATGAGAAATAAACAATTTGTAAACATGGGATTAGCACAGAGACTAACAAGTCAAGGTCAGTTTAGCTTCCAGCCTCAAAAATTACATCTCTAGATGATATGGTAATAATATCTCCTCTAGGCTCAAAATATGAGATTAACATCTAGTATCTCCTCTTTTTTATTAAAAAGATTATAAATTTTGGACTAACAATGTACTGGTCAAATATATTTGGTCAGGAAACACATTTCCAGCTAAGCTAAATACATTATAGTTATATATATATTTATATATTATATAATAATGCATATAACCTGTCAGTGCCCAGTGTTTTCTGAATAAATTAATAAGCAAATATTGTTTCAAAATAATAAGGAATTTTGCCTGGCACAGTGGCTCATGCTTGCATTCCCAGCTACTTGGGTGGCTCAGGAGGGAGGAACACTTGAGCCCAGTAGTTTGAGGCTACAATGAATCAAGATCATACCACTGCACTCCAGGCTGGGCAACAGAGAAAGATTCTGACTCAAAAATAAAAATAATGATGATAACGATAATAAGAAACTTAATTCCAAATCTATTAAAGACACTTTATTAAGGGGCTTTCTAATATTAATGGTACTTTCTAAATGTTGTTTGTTCCATAGGGAAAATAAATAAAGTATATGTTTCTAAACAATTTTCCATACTAGATAGTTACATCCTTCTCTGTGTTGCCATATAATTTTTACAGTTTTACTATAGCGTTTCTTTTATTCTGTTAATTTTCTCAATTGCACTTCCTGGGCAGGTTTTTTTAATTAAATGTTATTTTTTCCTGCCATGTACTGTGCTTGGCACATAACTGCTTAACAAATGTTTTAGGAAAGAATGAGTAAGTGAATTTTAAGAGCGCTGATTTTTTTGTTCTAACTGAATAATTTACCACATTTCTGTTTTTAAAAGACAGTAGTGAAAGACT